>CAWUFW010006934.1:0-600000 GCA_963921515.1 Calotriton arnoldi
CAGGGGAATTTCACGTGTTTTGTACGAGTGCAATGTCCAACTAACTATAACTGTCCCTAAAACCTATGGTTTTTTCAGTGAATATATATATATATATATTATCTACTGGCGGTCGCCAGTAGATAGTTATAGTTAGGACCTATTTTCCATAGGAAATCCGCGACATTCTATTTGAAATAACTCTCTTGCCGGTTGACGTATCTTCGCGAAATTTTCAAACTTTGTGGGGTGCTCCGGTGCGCTCCTATCCTGAAAGTCTCGGGGTGATTTGTCAAGCGGGGGCCGAGAAAAAAGGGGGGTCCCAAAACGCGTTTTCCCCATTCATTTTTCCATAGGAAACTTTAGACACGGCTACAGCCCGAACTGCTGAACGGAATTACACCAAATTTGGCAAAGAGGTAGTTCTTGGTTCAGAAAGAACCCTTTTTGTTAAATGGTGTAAATCCGTTCAGTAGTTGCTGAGAAAATCAAAAGTAAAAGTACATATATATCTATGGGCACGGAGGATTCGCGCACCCTGAGCGCACCCTGCGCGCACCGTCCCGATCACGAGCTGCATGCTAATTGGCTGTCAGCTGGCTGTCAACATTCCGATTCAGGAAATGTTGGCAGCCATCTTGTCCCTCGGTAGAACCGAGGGACAGAAACAAGTGCGCAAAGCGCAAAAAGGGGGCAGGGTAGAAACACCCTGACCCCTAGGTCTGCTCAGGGGTCCCACAAGGACCCCTGGGCAAAAAATAAAACATTTTTTAAAAAATCGGCAGGATGCGCTCAGGGTGCGCGGATCCTGCCGAAAAAAAAAATAGAGCGCGGTCTCCCGCGCTTCGATGCAAATTTGCCCCGGGTGGCCCAAGTCCCGGGGGCATGCGGGGAGAGGGGTGTGTAAATTGTTTATATGGGGGCCTCTAAGGCCCCCAAGCCCCGGGGACCGCCACCCCCGGGGCTTAATTAAGAAATGGTGCGGGAGGGCTCTCCTGCTCCTCCCGCAGCCCCGGGACCGCCACCCCCGGGGCTTCTTTTTAAATTTAAAATAATGTGTGGGGGGCTCCAGCCCCCCCACACGCCCCGGGGACCACCACCTCCCCGGGGCACATAGAAAATAAATGTGGGGGTCCGTTACGGACCCCCAGAGCCCCGGGGACCGCCACCCCCTGGGGCTTAATTAAAAGAAATGGTGCGGGAGGGCTCTCCTGCCCTCCCGCAGCCCCGGGGACCGCCACCCCCCGGGGCTTCTTTTTTAAATTTAAAATAATGTGTGGGGGGGCTCCAGCCCCCCCACACACCCCGGGGACCACCACCTCCCCGGGGCACATAGAAAATAAATGTGGGGGTCCGTTACGGACCCCCAGAGCCCCGGGGACCGCCACCCCCTGGGGCTTAATTAAAAGAAATGGTGCGGGAGGGCTCTCCTGCCCTCCCGCAGCCCCGGGGACCGCCACCCCCCGGGGCTTTGCTGATGTGGGGAGGGGGGCCGCGCGGCCCCCCTCCTGGAGCCTGTGGTGGCCCTGGGGACCGCCACCCCCCAGGGCCGGCTCCTGCAGTGTCCCGGGTGCCTACCCCAGGGACACTGCTGTTTGCAATGACAGGACGGGAGCCTCGCGGCTCCCGTCCTGTCATTGCAAACTGCTTTGGATATTGGAAGAGAGAGCAGGGAAACCTGCTCTCGCTCCAATATCCAAAGACAATTGCTTTCCACATGGGGAGCAGCATGTTAGCTGCTCCCCATGTGTAAAGCAATGCCGGCTCCCGTAGGACACGGGGAGCCGGCGGGACTGTGGGGGTTTGGGGACCCCCCACAGTCCCCAACCAGAGGCCAGGCCCCGGGGGATGGGGTCCCCGGGGCCATAAGTGGCCAGGGAGGGGGGCCACGCAGCCCCCTCCCCAAACTAGTAAAAAAAAAAAAAAAAAAAAAAAAGTGCAAGGCCGGCCCAGGGGATGGGGTCCCGGGGCCTTAAATGGCCTGAGGAGGGGGCCACGCAGCCCCCTCCAAATAAAAAAATTGAGGGCATGCCCTGGGGGATGGGGTCCCCGGGGCCAATACAGGCCCAGGGAAGGGGGGCCACGCGGCCCCCTTCCCGTTTTTTTTTTTTTCATTTAAAAAAAAAAAAAAATGCTCAGGCCCCGGGGGATGGGGTCCCCGGGGCCAAAAGTGGGCAAGGGAAGGGGGGCCACGCAGCCCCCCTCCCTTTAAATTTAAAAAAAAAAAAAAAAAAACGACCGGCATCGTGCCGGAGGCCCCGCCCCCCTCCCTGCAGTACTCTGCAAACGCGCCCCGTGGCGCGTTTTAAGAAGGGAGTAATTCCCCTTGAATACTGGGGGTCCTGAGGCCAACTAGCCCACCAGGAACCTCCAGTATGCACCAGGGGCTGCGTTGCAGAGAGGTGTACAGAGGCCACGCCCCTTTTACACCTCTCTGCAACGCAGCTCTGTGGCGCTTTTAGAAGTATATGGTGGGCTAGTTGGACTCCAGGGACCCTCAGGATTCAAGGGGACTTAATCCCCCAACTTAAAACGCGCCATGGGCGCGTTTGCACAGTGGTGAAGGGAGGGCGGGGCTTCAGGTGACATGTGTGCAAACAGGCCCTGTGGCGCGTTTTAAGATGGGGAATTAAATCCCCTTCAATCCTGAGGGTCCTGGGGCCAACTAGCCCAACAGGTACATCCAGAAAGCGCCACAGAGCTGCGTTGCAGAGAGGTGTAAAAGGGGTGTGGCCTCTCTACACGTCTCTGCAACGCAGCCCCTGGCGCATACTGGAGGTTCCTGGTGGGCTAGTTGGCCCCTAGGGACCCTCATGATTCAAGGGGACTTAATCCCCCAACTTAAAACGCGCCACGGGGCGCGTTTGCACAGATGTCACCTCAGGCCCCGCCCCTCCCTTCACCATTGTGCAAATATTCCTCTAAAATCTGCCGAACTACGAATTCCGATTTACTCACCTGTTATCAGGAGAGACCTCAGTGCTGTATCTTTCAGCCCAGTACTGGTCCTGAAAAGTAATTTTAACCGTACTTACCAGTAACTTGAATTTCCTTCCATAGGCTAACATTGACTAGTTTCACTTGGAAATTCTTCTAAGTGTGGAGTTTTGGAACTTTAAAATATTCCTCTAAAATCAGCCGAAATACGAATTCCGATTTACTCACCTGTTATCAGGAGAGACCTCAGTGCTGCATCTTTCAGCCCAGTACTGATCCTCAAAAGTAATTTTAACCGTACTTACCAGTAACTTGAATTTCCTTCCATAGGATATCATTGCCTGCTTTTTGCTGGAAAAGTTTCTAAGTGTTAATTTTTGAAACATACAAATATTCCTCTAAAATCAGCCGAAATCCGAATTCTGATTTACTCACCTGTTATCAGGAGAGACCTCAGTGCTGCATCTTTCAGCCCAGTACTGGTCCTGAAAAGTAATTTTAACCGTACTTACCGGTAACTTGAATTTCCTTCATAGGCTAACATTGACTGGTTTCACTTGGAAATTCTTGTGTGGAGTTTTGGAACTTTATAATATTCCTCTAAAATCAACCAAAGTACGAATTCCAATTTACTCACCTGTTATCAGGAGAGAACCCAGTGCTGCATCTTTTAGCCCAGCACTGACCCTGAAAAGTAATTTTAACCGTACTTACCAGTAACTTATATTTTCTTCCATAGGAATCCATTGTCTGGTTTTCAGCAGAAAAGTTTCAAAGTGTCGATTTTCACAAACTACAAATATTCCTTAAAAATCGCCTGTATGACTTAAACGCATTCTTTCAACTGTTTACAGGAGATGCACCAGTGCTGGATCCAGGATCCAACACTGAGTAAGAAAAAGTAACGATAACAGTTTTTACCTGCTAAGTGAATTTCCTTCCATAGGATAACATTGGTGAATCTATGAGAAAAAGTTTCTAAGTGTCAACTTTTAAAATACAATAATATTCCTTAAAAATCACGACTGTAACCAAAACGCTTTTACTCAACTGTTTACAGGAGATGTCCCAGGACTGAATCTAGGATCCAGTTCTGTGGTTAGAAAAGTAATCCATAAAGTAACTAATTGCATTTAACTAGAAATTCACATTGAGCTGAATGTTGCATTGTGTTTGAAAATGTGTTGCCCATTGCAACAACTGTAACTACTGTACTTAAAAGTCTATTGCCTATGTGCAAAGTATTTAAACTAAAGTAATTCATTCTCAGAAAGTATTTTTTGTAATGTAATGTATAATGTAATTACAATGTAATTTAAAAAATAAAATATGTAAAAAAAATTGTTTCTAAAAATGTAGTAAATCAGTATGAAAAAAATTAATATAACAATTAATACATTTAAAAATTGTCATTTACAAAACCTTTGAAATTCACTGAAAAAACCGTAGGTTTCAGACATGTTATAGTTAGGAATTAGCATTTAAAAAACCTTTGAAATTCACTGAAAAAACCATAGGTTTCAGATATGTTATAGTTAGAAATTAGCATTTAAAAACCTTTGAAATTCACTGAAAAAACCATAGGTTTTAAGGACAGTTATAGTTACTTGGACATTGCACTCGTACAAAACCCGTGAAATTCCCCGTTATAGTTAGTTCAGCTAACTATAACTCGCGCCCGCAATGCACTGCTGATGACGTCACATATTACATCACTCATGACATGGTCAGTGACATCACTGATGACATCACTGATGACATCTCAAATGACATCACTGATGACATCATCCACGTGATAATCTGATGCACCTCCTCACACCCTAATATAACCTTTGATACACCCACTCTAAATTACAGACTGCCATTCGCAAAACCATAGACACTCCAACACCAATAACTACATACCCACTCACTGATTCATAGGTCTACACACACATCCACTCACTCACCCGTACAGTCACTCATACTTACGGTCACTCAGTACAGGACTATCATATGCACTCATACTCCTATATAGACACTCAAACACCGCCACTCATCCATAGAGGTACTCACACACCTAGTCAGTCATGCAAATAATTAAACACACTGCCATTTACTCACCTATACAGTTATACACACACCAGCTCACTTACTCATACAAATACTAGCACATTCTTACGCTCTTATACAATCACTGATACAAGCACACACTCATCCATACAGCCACTATCACAATCACTCACTCTCGCTTATAGCTATTTATATACTCCAACACACATATATACTGCCTTTCACATATGTAGTTACTCACACATGTACCACTGGGACATACATTCACTCACTAACACACTCTTACACACACTTACCCACCCATACAGTCTATCACAGATGCACTCTTGAAACCATCCACCCAGTGAATCACCCACTCACACATCTATGCACAGAGTCGCACACACCCCTCCCACACAAACACTCAGGCACCCATACAGATACTCAGACAACCATTCAATAACTCATATAGACACTCATGTAGCTATTCACAAACACATGCAGCCACTTACACAGCAACAGACAGACGGATACAGACATTCACCCAGTTTAGTCACTAACCCATGCATTCAGTAAGATACGTTAAATCACTCACTTATAGAGTCAGTCACGCACCTACTAAATCATCCATACAGACACTTACACACCCACTCATTCTTCAATACGTCTTTTCCTATATATATTAAAAATATTTAAACTTTACAGAAACACACAGTCACTGGATGATGTCATCAGTGATGTCATTTGAGATGTCATCAGTGATGTCACTGACCATGTCATGAGTGATGTAATATGTGACGTCATCAGCAGTGCATTGCGGGGGCGCGAGTTATAGTTAGCTGAACTAACTATAACGGGGGAATTTCACGGGTTTTGTACGAGTGCAATGTCCAAGTAACTATAACTGTCCCTAAAACCTATGGTTTTTCAGTGTATATATATATATATATATATATATATATATATATATATATATATATATATATATATATATATATATATATATATATATATATATATATATATATATATATATATATAAAAAGTCCTTGTATCACTGCCAGATCAGGTATTTGATTTCATGAGGGTGCCCATGTCTGACCTCTCTGCTTATTTCTGATTCGGCCTGTAAAATAGAGTCTTACAGCAATCTCAGATGGTGTACACATAGGAATTGTTCACTGATTATTTTCCAACCACCTTATTAGATTGTTCCAGATTTCCATTTGATGGTTTGGGTCACAGTCATTATTGATTTTACATACACATTCAGCTGATTTTAACCAGTTTTGTGCCTTTGGACTGGACTGGTGGGCTGCAATAATGACTTACAAATCTCTCTTTTACCAAGGAGGATGAGATAAAACAACAATCACCTCTTGATAGCGCCAGAGGCCAGGTGTGAGGAGAGAACCCAATGATGAAGCATGTTACTTAAGGGTGAGTGAGGGTTCTCAACCTAAGAAAAGTATTCTTCTTTTTTTAAAGATCTTTCCTGGTCTTTCTATACATACCAGACGTACTTTCGTGTGGTTTCCACTTTTCCAAAATAAACCTTTTGCCAGGCCTTAACCTCACTTTTTCATACATATAAATCACCCCTAAGGTAGGCCCTAAAGAGCCCATAGGGCAGGGTGCATTGTAGGTAGGACGTGTGAATTTAATTTTTACCTTTCCTGGTAGTTGAGACTCTCCCAAATTCGTTTTTCACTACTGTGCGGCCTCTCTCTCCCATAACATTGAGTTACCTTATTGCATTTAATAAGTGCTAACGTTTGATTGAGAACAGATAGAAATTTAATGTTTTGTCTCAAATAAATTGTAAGTTACAATCCTCTTTAATGGTGAAGTCGGATTTTAAACCACAATTCTGAAAATGCCACTGTTAGTGATTCTGCATTTTCTTGTCCAAAATATTTGGTGCCTTCATACTGTGTCCTGGGTCACACAACTGTGAATAGCTTGGCAGTTGGACTTTGTGTATTTGTCCAAGACAGTGAGATAAAAGGGGAATAGAAGTTGGCAGGAGGGATCATCCGGCCAGGATGGGTGGGGCAGAGCTGTTCCCTGCCCCACTTACATTTCAAAGGGGTGCCTAAGAACACTCACAAAGGAACTTGACACCAATCTTTTGTCACTCCAGAATACTTGGAGCCTTGGCAGGGGAAGGGAAGAACTTTCTAAAACCAGTTGTGGAGGTAGCTAGGATGTCACCCCACTTCAAAGATTGACACCAAGTATAAATATTGGACCTCCCAAACCATCTCTTCAGGACACTCCCGGACCTGTGGAAGAATCATCTTTTTATTTTCTTTATTAGTGAAATATAATATACATATAAACTGACTAGAAACATCATGACTGTAATTTTACAAGTACATGTTTGTTCATTTCAGCACAATACAGAGCACCATCTATGGCAGTGCGTTTAAACAATAGTCTTTGCAAGTATCTTGACAAGGCGCACCATGACGATAGTATCGCAGACAGCGTGGATCTAGTATACACATCCTGATGTCATATTAACCGCGACTCGTCTTCAGCAGTGATAGCCACACCAGCCCTTCATTTGTCTGAAGCCTACTACTTTTTATGCACCCATAAGGCCCACTCAGCTCCCATTCCACTTGTATCAGGAATTTACGGTGCCTCATCTTGATCTCCCTCTGCATCTCCAGTCTCCTTGCCTTCTAGATATGTTTGATATAGACCCCGATAATTCTTGGGACGACTTTGAGGTGGGAGTAGTCCGCTATATACATCTCACTGCGTGTTATAATATGCCATATCTACATGCCAGTCCGCCAAGGTGGGGGCTGGACCCCTAGACCATCGATCGCCACTTGGCGTATGGCCAACAGCAAACCAATGGCTACTAAAATCCTGTCTGCTCTGTCCACTCCCTTGTATTGACCCAGGAGGGCCAGTAACGGATCCATCTCTATGGAGTTGCCTATGATGACTCCCAGCTCTTGGAAGACCGTTCCACAAAACTAATTTCTTCCAGGGTAATGCCATGCAACATGCATAAAATCAGCCACATTCTCACGACACTGTTGGCATTCCGCTGTATCCCGTAACCCATATCTGAAAAGTCTCTCTGGTGTGTAATATACTCGATTGACATATTTGAAATGTATTAGTCTATGCTGTCCATTCAACGATACTGCTTTAGTCAAGGAACAGCAGTACCTCCAGCACTCGTCATCTATGGTCCTGCTGAGATCCTGTCATTCCAGTTGCGCCTTTGACATGCCCGATCTACATGCCTCTAGTGCAAAGGCGTAAAATTTCATTACCAATTTAGCAGGGGTATTTCACTGTATAAGGGAGGAAAGCGCCGGCATGTCCGGGGGCTCCTGCATGTCATCTCCTAATAGGTCTCATAATGTGTGCCTGACTCTAAAATATTGAAAGCGGGTAAGGGTTGTCAGTGTCTTCACCCTTTCCTGAAAAGTTTCCCATCCCTTCACCTCCCCACCTTGAAAGAGATCTCCAATTTTAGTTATTCCCAATTTTTGCAAGGTCTTCATCATGCTCTTTTCCTGGCCCACTGGGAACCAGGAGCACCATTCTACTGAAATGTGCGGGGAGTACACCAAGGAGCCAGACTGCTGCTCTAATAAACTCCGCCAGGCATGTATTGTGGTATTCAGGAAATCGAATATACTATGGCGTTTTGCCAGGTTACACAATAGTGTCTGAGGGAGCGTATGAGGAACCTGTGGAAGATCCAGAAGGACTGCCTCACTGCCCTGCTGACTGAAGGAAGACTGGGCCCTCTCCTTGAACCCAGGACCACCTGATTGACTCTAAGGGCTAGTTGGCTGGCCTCCTGTGCGAGCTACAGGGAAATAACAAGCTCCAAAAACCTTGAAGCCTGAACCTGGCCTCTGCTTGATTAAGTCCTGACCCCCCTAAGTGGTGTCCCTTCTATTCCTCGACCCTTGGTGGTGGTGCTGAAGGTGCTTCTCCTCCCTACCCCTAAAAGTTGGAAATATTTAATCAAAAAGTGGCCTGAGAACTGATAGAATAATCGGGCGTACCTGCCTGCTGATCCGCCCAAGGTGCATCACCTATTGGCCTGGCTTTACAATAGCTCCTGCTACCTTCTGATGAGGGGTGAAACCCCGAAATCGATCCTAGGATGCTTGTTTCCAGTCCAGGGAGGACCTGCCTGGCAGTTCGGGCTGAACTGTTCCTATTTGGTGCAGGGTCAAGACTGATTTGCATATGGCTGGGTCCAAACTGGAATTGCATGGTGAGCAAAAAAACGATGGATTTAGGCCTAGATCTCTGTACTGGGGTGAATGTATGACATTGTTCTGCATTCTGTCCATCAATTGTACTTTTTGCATTTGTCACCCCGAGTGGAACAGGTATGCCCAGACGTGGGTCCCGTGCTCTTCATGCCACTGGAGTCAAGCTATCCTGGCTGATGAGGGGTGAAATCCCGAAACCGGTCCTAGGATGCTTGTTTCCAGTCCAGGGAGGACCTGGCCTGGCAGTTCGGGCTGAACTGTTCCCATTGTGTGCAGGGTCAAGACTGATTTGCATATGGCTGGGCCCAAACTGGAATGGCATGGTGAGCAAAAAAACGATGGATTTAGGCCCAGATCTCTGTACTGGGGTGAATGTATGACATTGTTCTGCATTCTGTCCATCAATTGTACTTTTTGCATTTGTCGCCCGAGTGGGACGGGTATGCCCAGACGTGGGTCCCATGCTCTCCATGCCACTGGAGTCAAGCTATCCTGGCTGATGAGGGATTAAACCCCGAAACCGGTCCTAGGATGCTTGTTTCCAGTCCAGGGAGGACCTGGCCTGGCAGTTCGGGCTGGACTGTTCCCATTGGGTGCAGGGTCAAGACTGATTTGCATATGGCTGGGTCCAAACTGGAATGGCATGGTCAGCAAAAAAACGATGGATTTATGCCCAGATCGCTGTACTGGTGTGAATGTATGACATTGTTCTGCATTCTGTCCATCAATTGTACTTTTTGCATCTTATCCACGGCAGCAAATCCTGGTCAGTAGGACCTCTGTGTAATGGTATCGGGATCGTGGAGCCCTCTTCGGCTACAGCTTGCAGCCCTGTCCCGCTGGAGGTTTTGAACTCCTAAAAAAGTGACAACGTCCGAACGTAGAAATCTTCACCATGACTCCATCCAGCGGCTCCCCGACGACAACCCCTCCTCCTCAGACACCGCCAGCTGCCTTGCCACATTGAACTTTACTTTCTAAGGAACTTTTTCTTCAAAAATGTTTTTACTCCCAAGGTAAGGCAAGATGAGGCCCAATCTACCTCGTGAAGCTGAATCACACTCCATCACGGTTTGCCATCACCAGTGGTGGCTCGCACAGGTAATGCTGTGGGGCAGTGGACGGGTGGGGTGGTAGGTAGGGGAGTTCGACATACGACGGGAAGGGTGAAAGTAAAGAAATAAGTGAAAGGTAAGTGGTTTTATTTATTTATTTCTTTACTTTAATCTTTCCGTCGTATGTCGAACTCCACTAACCCCTACCCCGCCCGCCCTCACCCCGCCTCACTGCCCCACAGTGTTACCTGTGCGAGCCACCACTGGCCTTCACTTTGACTTTGCCCCAGTGTCGCGTGACCAGAAACCCATGGTTGGTGCTTTGATCTTTTAGGCACATTTTTCACTTACAGCTTGAAAAAGTCATAACTCTGGTTCTACTAATTGGATTGAACTCATTTTGGAGTCATTGTATTTAATACAATTTACTCTAGATTTTCAAACTGGTTTTGGATTTTTCACTTTATTACTGTTTGATTGCAGCATAAATACTTTACACATTGCCTCTGAGTTAAGCCTGACTGCTTTTATGCCAAGCTACCAGAGAGTTAAATATAGGTTCATTTAGTGATTTTTGTGGTCACTTTTGTGGGAAGAGCACTTACAAATGGAAACAGTTTGCCTATATGAGTGGCACCTGTGGACTCCACTTTTTGAACGCACATACAAAGTCCAATACTCCAGCAAAGAATACTTTCAGAACCAGCAGAAGAGCTAGTCACAAAGGCTACATACTAATTAACCTAGAAGCCTGGTCACTTATTATTGACATGTCAGTGGTGCCAGGAGTAGAAAGTGACCTCCAGCCTCTCGTATCATATTGTAGCCGGAGCACAGCTCAATACAACCTGAATGGCATTGAGTTCCCAAGAACGAACACCGACCTCAAATTGGCCAGTAATTGAAAAGTAATGAAATGGCACCAACAAAGAAAGGTTCTTTCTTCTAGATCCAAACTTAATGGGCACAATATCACTATATCACTAGATTTTAGTGTTGTACTCACAGTGTGTGGCCTCAACCGTCTTAACAATTACATTGGCAATAGACCAAAAGCAACTTTAGAGGAATATAGCATGTTACATCGCATGCTATAACATCGCTTTCTATTTCAACGCGGTCGTTACAACGACCGCGTTGTTAGAACGCTATACCTTTACATCGCAAGTCATTAGATCGACTTGCTGTAGGGGGCGCGCTGGACTTAGGAATAGTATAATTTACTATTCCAACTCCAGCCTGCGCAACAGTAGGGAAGGTGTTGGAATAGTAAATTATACTATTCCTTAGGTTAGAGCGCCCCCTACAGCAAGTTGATCTAATGACTTGCGAAGTAAAGGCATCGCGTTTTAACAATGCGGTCGTTGTAACGACCGCGTTGTAATAGTTACGCGGTGTGATGACAGCGTTGTAAACGCTGTTTCCCTTTTAGGGAGATAGAGGCTTTTGAGAGATTGACAGAGAAAGCGATGCACTACTTTGCCTTTAGCTGCCACGTCTCACACTACTCTAAAACCAAACACCAACTTGTAAGGTAGTTGCATCATTTGCCAGTCAAAAAATACACAAGGTCTCAGGCCCTCATATGGTGCCTACTGACTTACATAAAGCAACAGCACCCTCTGGGGCACATTGCAGCAGCTGTAATCGAAGCTGCCATTAACTGCAGTTTGGTAACTGTCTCATGGAGGTTCGACAATTATTGTCCCAGTCCACAAAAAAGGCAGGCACTCTAACCCGGCGGACCATCAACCAATATCATTCATTGTTTGATGTGTGGGGAAAATCTGCAAAATAAGTCCTTTTAAACTGCATGCAAGAACGGGCATATAACAACAACATATCAGCGACATCCAAGGTGGTTTTAGAAAAGGGGTAGGTATGATCAAGCAAGCAACACGGCTATATCTAATTTACTATAAATATTGAAAGTTATGAACAACTTCTTTCTTCATGACGTTCATCGACCTAAAATCTTCATTCATCCTTGTCAATTGTCTTCTAGTATGGTTGGTGCTGGAAGGCCTGGGCATGCCAGAATATCTGCTTGAATAAGTAAAGCTCCTAAATGAAGGAAATACTTCCAGAGTATGGTATGACCACATGGGTGAATTTACTCAGAAATTCTTAGAAGCCAGGGGGGTCCACCAAGGGAGGGAGGGGTGCTGGCACCATTACTGTTCATTCTGCACGCAAACAATGTTTGGAAGTACAGAGTACTTTGGAAATGTAAATATTTTTAAAGGCTGGGAAATAGCAAAATTACTTTTCTCTTGTTTGACAATGATGCATCTGTACTTACATTAACTGAGTCAACCTCCCCCCAATGATGCCGCTAATGCTTGAACTAGGTATGAATATATCTCAAGAATAGCCACACTGCTTCCTGTTCTGTTTTAGGCCAAGCTCCACACCAACCCACATGATGAAGTATATGTGAGGCCAATCCTGGACATGACGAGAATGGAAAACTCAAGAAAGTGCCAGTAGTGATGTCATGTGGAAAGGACTCTAAAGAGCCTTGGGCTCTGGGAGATACGGTCTAACCCATCTTTGATAAATCTAGCCATGATCTGCAAAATAAAATAAAGTACTGGATGCACTATAGAAGAAAACTGTTCCCAAGTGTCATGTTCCGTCCATTGTCAGTAGTGTACATATCAGTCAAGTTAAGCTCACAGGTTTGAGAGATACCTAGATAATATCTCACCTGAGATATGCTGTCAGTGTTACTTTAGATTCAATTGGAGACCTTCCTTGCCTGTACATGAGTATACATTGAAGGTGTGGCGCAGCGGCCAGGGTGACTGACTCCAGAACCCAGGGGCTCAGGGTTCGATCCCCAGTGCTGGTGGCAGATCAGCCCAGCCCCATGCAACTCTGGGCAATAGCTTGCTTAATCTTCCTGACGGCCCCCAGCGCCTTGACACCTTTGGGTTTTTGTTCGCGCTTTACAAATACTGGACATTTACAAATACTGGACTTTTAAGTGTCATTTTAGGGAGCGCGTGCAAAGCTTCTGTGACTGCAAGATAGGCAGATCTGAAACAATTCTTCAATTTCTATTATTTTGTGCAAAAACTACCAGGCAGCACAGGGGCTTACTACCCCCCCTGTTCAAGGCCTAAAATAGAAAGATCCGTAGGGCTTCATTGGTAATGTGCTGTAAGACTAACAGAGCTGCTGTTCTGCTTGGCGACCAGTGGATCAATTTGACAAACAGCTTCTAAGTGCATTCTTTATTGTGCAGATAGTAACAGATTTTTAGGCTTGTTCTTTAAATTGCATGTCTTATAGCTGAAACAATAAACTGAAATTGGAATCGGAACTGCCCCATTATTAGATGATGTCTCAGTTGCAATAAGTCAATAACTTAGCAAAAATAGATCCAAGTTGAGTTCCTGGGAATGGTGGTGGCCCGCAACCCTGTGTGCACCCTCGATGGAGAAAAACTCTGTCAGATAGGTATCACCATAGTGCTCAGCTACCTATCTTGGAACAGATCGGTGCTTGGACCCTTTGCCTGCTCTGTAAGGTGATCTATCCAACTATTGCTTCTCCTAGTCCTTCCTTCACTGTCTTCATCAAGGTACTCAAATTGTACCATTTCCTGCAGATTTGCAAATTGATTCCTGAGCTCCGTGATCTTAAGTTCAATGCTAACTAGTTTTGCTTTCGCTTCATTCACTCAGTCTGCCACCTTTCACTGATCCGCAGCAATCCACCATTAACCATCAGTATGTCTATTTTGCCTTTAAAGCTGAGCAGGTGTCCTGTATGGCCAGCAGGAAAAAATGCAAACAGTTAGCAAATTTATGGCAGTAGTGGTCAATCCCACTGCACTGGTCTTATTCCCATCAAAATATCAATTATGGTGCTTATCCTCTTAGGTTCTACTGCCCCAAACCTATAGTTAACACAAAAATGTCAATAATATAACCAATAGAGAGAAGCACTCCATAGAAACATAAATCCAATTACATTTCCAACACTCTATGATGTTTGTAGAAACATTAAAATTCTTCTTCAATCCATCCAATGAAGTACAGTCACAGTTTCTTGTAAAAACTATCGTGTTTTAATCTTCATCTTTCTTTTAATTTTGGACAGTGTCCGCGACCGCAAGGAGACTGCTGCGCCTGTGGCCATCTGACTGCCGTATTATGAGTTTCCCGAGGGGATGGCTGTGTGGCTGCGGCGGTCTTGTGGCGGTCTTGCAGCATTTTTGCGGTGGTGGGCAATGCATTTCCATATATATATCGATGTCTGAGTGTGTATTCTGACTGCATATGGGTGGAATGCACACATATGCATGATATATGTGGAAATATACCACCTGCCCATTGCCGGATTCCGACCCATATGTGGGCAGTCCTGGTAATGAGTACATGGTACCAAAGCACTTACCTGTATTTTGCCGAAGACGGCGTTGTATTCCTCAGGGGTGAAGAAGTACCTGTGTAGGGGGGACTTGGAGAAAGGGATCCACATTGAAACCTGCTAGGAAGAACTGAAAAGGGGTGAGTATGCACCGCAAATCCTTCATTTCTGCGGCGGTCTGACCGCCGCATTCGGCTCGTAGGGAAGTCAACTCGTAATACGGACGGCGGTGTTACACCTCTGTACTGCCCAATGGAGGCTGCCTTCCCCCAACTGCAACCCCAGTGATCAGAGGTGTGCTAATGGTACCGGCAGTCCATCCGCGGTCTTCGCAAAGCCAATCTGCCCAACTCGTAATACAGCGGACGGCTTAAAGTGTTCTGACCGCCACTGCTGGGACAGAACTCATAATAAGTTCCTAAGTATATAATCACCACTGGACCACAAATATTCATACCAAATAATACATAATATGTTGGAGGACCAAATAAATGCCATCCATTTACATCAATCATTAACACATTTTATAGAGACTGAGATAAACATGATAAATAGTGCTTAACATCCATAAATACCTTTATATACATCATAACATTTTTCTATTACCACTGACATAAATCGAAAGAAGTGTATCATTAGAAAATCATAATCCATACAAATGTTCTTAATATCCATTATATCTAAAAAAATCAACATTTTAACCAGCATTAAATCATCCATGTTTTCACCATTTCATAGTCTTTTATATATTACTCCCATGTATAGTAGAAATGTAGTGTCTGGAAAAAAAGGTCTAATAAAGCATAGGGTCCTCGTCCATATTCAAGATGTTTTCAGATTACAAAATTGTATGTGTGTTCCAGGTTTGTTCACTAAATAAAAGATTCTGAACATGAAGAACAGTCATGCGTTCAAGCCTAGTTATTACATTTACCAATGGCCATACTCAAAATAGGCAGAAGAAAGGACTGTAAGGCACATAGAAAGGAGTAATATTATAACATGGATCTAACTTTTAACACCTCAGAATTTCATATTCAAATGGCACAAACATATCGCTATCACAAAGTATCAACTATTAATGTATACAAATCTGTGTCACCTTGACATAACCTGACCAAAAACAATTTAGTATCTATGGCACCATCAAAGTATGCAAGAGTATAAAGATCCTGTACTACATACAATCATTCACCCTAGCAACATAGTCATTTAGGACCTCCTTCTCCAAAATGGTTGTATCATGTGGTTTGTGCCACATTTTACTCAAATGGTTGGCTAAGTCTGTCTATTCCCCTCCTCGACATGTCTCCCATAAAATAATTAACAACGTTAGGATCCAGAGTGATTGACAACTCACAATATTAGGACCACTACCTTTAAAAGTCCTGTCCTACAAGTTGACCTGAAACAATTCACCCTAGGAGAGTAAATGGAGTAATGACAATTTCCAAAATGGACGCCATATGTAAGTTTATCTTTCCTACAAGCTAACGCGAAACAAGTCATCCTGATATGGTTCCTGTTCTTGCCCCTTCTATTTATGGCTTTATGTTTCATTTAGACAACATATATCCTTTGAATCATTACACTCAGCCAAAGCAACTTGTCTATATTACTACTTTGCTACTCGTATGAAACAAGTGACTCATACATTCTTCAAAGCCGCCATTAATGAAGAGGCCAATGACATACCTCATGCATTTCCTACTTGTGTCCATTTCGTATCAACCCAAAATGGCTGCCATAGTCAAGCGTATTGGTGCCAGTGATGACATCTCATTTAAAATGAGGTACACCAATTAGATGAACTCTTATCCATATTCTGATTGACCAAAAACAGCCCTCATTAATTTGAATGTTCAGTCTCCCTAAAACCATATAACCCTGTTGTCAGGATCTCAAACTAAATCAGATCTTCCATTCCTAAAGAAAATAATGTAACTCATTCTCAATATTCAATCCTTTCTCAACTGCTTGTAATTGTAACTTACTGATCTGTCTTGTTTCAGTCTATCTCAAACACAGCTCTTGTTCCCACCTCTAGGGCTAGAAATTATCCTTTACACTAATGAAACGTAAACTCACAGTTCTTCAGATGACAATCTCTGATGTGCTGAGCTATCGGACAGTGAGGATCTCTTTTCCTTATTGCCCTACAATGTTTTAAGATCTGTGCACATGTTGCAATCCAAGCACAATAAGAAATCTTTAGGTAGGGCAGGCATCCAGCACTCCTTTTTCATTTTGGGTAGCAAGTAATTCCTAGTCACTTTATCCCTAATAGTAGTACTCCTTTAATAGGTAACCAGAGTGGTTTATCAGTTGTCACATCATTCAGATCAGGCATGCCAGATAACAAAGACCAATGTATTTGCAATATACTATAGATGTTGTTATGATCCTGTAAGGAGGATGGCGTCGGCAGCGAGGTAGACCGGAAGGGGACAGGGAACGAGCCGGACCATCCTGCGCGACCGGAAACGAGCTGCGGTCTAGTGTCTGCCAGAGTATGTGGGGTGGGGCCTTTGACGTCAGCGGAAGGGGAGGAAAATAAAAGCGAGAGAGCAAGGAGGCAGAAGAAGAACCCTGAGGAGAACAGCGAGAGCGGAAGGAGGCAGACGGCAAAATCGGAGGAGAAGAGCGAGAAGGAGGAAGAGGACGGAGACAGAGAGGAGCGAAGGAGACGGACCCAGAGGAGTGTGTTGTGTACGGTGTCCAAACCCGGTGGGCTGCAGGAAGGAGAAGACGCCCCGGGTCCCTACGCCACGGTCCCGGAAACGGACCGTGGCTCAAGGCGAGTACCACTCAGGGATCGTTTTGGTGGGGGTGGTGGGGAGGCATGGGGAGATAGAACACTCGGGTTGGGGCCACTGTTTATATCCCTCACGTCCCCTTTCCCCACTACGGTAGCATTGGTGATGGTAGCACTACCAGGATCGTACCCACAAGTCCAGTACTGACCCCGGTCTGTTTTCTTTTTTCTTCCCGCCCCATCGAGAGAGAGAGAGGGATCCGAAAGACCCGGACCTAACCCTGACGACTCGGAGCAGAACCCAGGGGGAGGAGTTATCCCCTGCTCCAGTTGTGTTGTTTGTTTTGTTGTTCCACGCCCAGAACTTTGGATTTTCACCAGCTTACTGCCCATAAAGAAACACAATAAAATACACGTGTCTCGTATTACGTCCTCCTGTGGTCCCTTACGTCCTCCCAGCATCCCTCATCCCCACAAAGTGGTGTCAGAAGTGGGATTTCACCCCGAAGTGTCAAACCATGACACAGCCCGTGCCTATAGAGAGCATACTCAATCAGCTTGCGGAAGGGCAAAGGCACCTGCAACTGGCGTTTGAGCAACAGGTCCAAACCGCCCAAAAAGATAGAGAAACCCTGCAGGACGCATTGAGGGAACAAGCCGCCCTACTTACAACAAACCAACAGGTACAGGATACCGCAATCCTCAGTCTCACAGACGCCATAGTGAGCACCAAAGTACGCCCAAACGTTCCGGGGTCCGTTTTGCAAAAGTTTCAAGAGGGAGAAGACCCCGACTACTTCTTCATAAACTTCGAAAGAGTAGCGACCACCGCTGCCTGGCCCCAGGAAAGGTGGAGTCAATATATCGCCCCTCTCCTGTCAGGAGAGCTCCAAGCAGCCTACCAGGCTGCCAACCCTGACGGTACCACTGCCTATGAGGAGGTCAAGAAGGCAATACTTGAGCATTTGGGTTGCGACCAGGAGTTTTACAGAACCAAGTTCCGGAAGGAGAAGTGGACAACCGGAGACAACCCACGCGCTCTTTACTACAGAATCAAGGATCTGGGGAAGCGCTGGCTGACACCCCACACCTCCAGTATGGAAGAAGTCACAGAAAGGGTGTATCTGGAACAATTCCTAGAAGCCTTGCCAGCGAATACCCGTTTGTGGGTTAAACAACACCCCAACCTGTCTTCCACGATGGCGGTGGAGTTGGCCTGCGCCTTTCACAGGTCCCCGGAGTTCAAGGCTGGTATACCACGGGCCCCTTTCGTTGCCCCGAGAAGCACACCTGACCCGACTCAAAACCCCAGACGATTCCCTGTGTGTCTCTTAAACCCGTTTATCCCCCTCCTGGGCCAAGCGGGCAAGGGCCCCAATGTTACCACTGCGCAGAGTGGGGACACATAGCCAGACAGTGTCCCCACTGGGCCCCACCCGCCGAACCCATGGAGGTGGGGTATTCCAGGGGGCGGATATTCGTAACCGGGAGAGGCCCCCACCAATACAGGAAGAACGTCCTGGTAAACGGGAAGAAGCAACAAGCCCTATTAGACACCGGGTGTCATGTGACTGTGATAGACCGGGCCCTAGTTCCCCGACCACAAATAAGGGAGACTGAGTATGTACATGTTACATGTGTCCACGGGGATACCAAATCATACCCGGTAGCAGAGGTCTTGTTGGACGTAGCTAACGACCCACACCTGCAGAAGGTAGGGGTCATTCCCTCTTTTCCTGAGGCTGTCATCATTGGCACCGACCACCCCAGGTTTGAACAGTATCTAGATGAGACCAAAGGGAACACCATGTCTTGGTTACATGAGGCCCCTTTCAGCGACAGTGACTTAGAAAGCACAAGGGGAAAAGACAAAAAGAGCAGAAGAGAAAGACGAAGGGAAAAGAAGGATTACAGACAGTCCCATGCAACAAACCATGTTTTTCCTCTCTCCCTTGCAGACCCGAGAGGGATAGCCCCGGTTAGCTTCCGTACACCCCAGCGGGAAGACAACACCCTTATCCATGCTTGGGAACAGGTCCAGGAACAAGAGCCAGACCAGGTAGGACCCTATTTTCTGTTAAAGAAGGGTTTGTTATACAGAGCTGTGAAAGGTGGGGCCCACCCCACTACCCAGTTGGTTGTTCCCCTTCTCTTTCGGGAGCATGTCCTGCAACTGGCCCACAACCAAACGGGGGGAGGGCACTATGGTAAGGAAAACACCCTCAAATACCTGTTGGGTAGGTTTTACTGGCCAGGGGTATACAGGGACGTGGCAAAACATTGTGCAGCCTGTGTGCAATGCCAATACACAAACCCAGAAGGAATAAAGAAAGCCCCCCTGTTCCCCTTGCCCATCATTGACATCCCGTTTAAGCGGGTCGGTATGGATCTGGTTGGTCCCCTGCCTCCCTCAGCCCGGGGACATAAGTACATCTTGGTTATTGTTGATTATGCGAGTAGGTACCCAGAGGCTTTTCCTTTATCTAGCATGACAATTCCTGCCGTAGCCCAGGCCATGATATCTTTTTTCTCCAGGGTAGGTTTCCCATCCGAAATACTCACCGATCAAGGGACTCCCTTCATGTCCCGTCTAATGGCACAGGTCTGTGAGATACTGGGCATTAAGCAAATCCGAACCTCGGTCTACCACCCCCAAACAGATGGCCTTGTGGAGCGTTATAACAAGACCATCAAACTCATGCTACGCAAGGTCATCTCAGAGACAGGAAGGGACTGGGACCAAAAGCAACCCCTGGTCCTCTTTGCTATAAGAACACACGAGCAGAGGTCCACAGGCTACTCCCCGTTCGAGCTTTTGTTCGGCAGGAAGCCCAGGACACTACTGGAGATGGCGGCAGAGCAATGGGAGGGGGAGGATGAGGAGGGACAACCCCTGACGCGATATGCAGCTGATTTGAAATCAGCAGTGACCAGGATATGGGGTCTAGTACATGACAACATGGAAAAAGCACAAAACACACAAAAGACGTACCAAGATCGAAACAGCCAGTTGAGGGAATTTAAACCAGGGGAGAAAGTGCTCCTCCTACTCCCATCCACGGAGAACAAGCTATTGACGAAATGGCAGGGCCCCTACGTTATTGAAAAAAAGGTAACCCCGTGCCCGCGTTCTGTTACCATTGCGGGCACGGGGAAAACAAATCTACCATGTCAATCTCCTAAAAAAGTGGGAAGAGCCACAGTACCTACTGGGATAGGAACACCGGTCCTTCTTGTGAGTACCGAAAAACACCTTGACATTTCCACAGCAAACACCCAGGAAACCCAGACCGAAACGGTTCCGAATGGGGACATCCTAACCCGGGCACAAAAAGCACAGCTGTCTGCTCTGTTAGACAATTTTCCTGGTCTTTTTTCTTCCACGCCCGGGTTGACCACCATGATGCAACATGATATCACATCCCTAGATCAGACCATCATAAAACAGAAGCCGTACCACATTCCAGCGGCGAGAAGAGAGGCAGTAGAAAAAGAGATGACCACCATGTTACAGGCCCACATTATAGAACCCTCCCAAAGCAATTGGTGCTCCCCGATCATGATCGTGCCAAAGCCAGACGGTAGTCTGCGCTTCTGTATTGACTTCCGACAAGTAAACAGGATCACCAAGTTTGATTCCTATCCTATGCCCAGAATTGATGAACTGATCGAACGACTAGGAAACGCCAAGTATATGTCAACCCTTGATCTTACCAAGGGGTATTGGCAAATACCCCTAACCCCACAGGCTAGAGAAAAGACGGCCTTTTCAACCCCCTCGGGACTGTACCAGTTCAGAGTACTCCCCTTCGGTCTACATGGGGCCCAGGCGAAGTTCCAATGGTTGATGGACCGCTTGCTGAGACCCCATACAGAATACGCCGCGGCTTACTTGGACGACATCGTCATCTTCAGCCCATCCTGGGGGGACCATCTGAAGCACTTGGCCGCAGTGTTTTCGGCTATCAAAGCAGCCGGCCTCACAATAAACCCAAAAAAATCAATGTTGGTCACTGATTCCATCCAATACTTGGGGTACACAATACAGGCAGGTGTGATCAAACCCCAAATGAGCAAAATAGAAGCCATCAAAGCTCTCCCTGTTCCCACTACCAAACGTGACATACGCTCCTTCCTTGGGTTCATAGGGTATTATCGGAAGTTCATCCCGAACTTCTCCTCCCTGGCCAGTCCCCTGACCGACCTCCTGACAAAGACATACCCCTCCCGTATAACCACCTGGAACACCAAACATGAACATAGTTTCCAGGCCCTGAAGGATGCCATCTGCACAGCCCCCGTATTACACTGTCCTGACTTCCACAAACAGTTCTTCCTCCAGACAGATGCATCCGGTCTTGGACTGGGTGCCATGCTATATCAGCCTGACTCTAACGGTGACCTTAGGCCTCTTCTCTACATCAGCCGGAAACTGTTTTCCCGAGAGGCGCATTATTCCACCATAGAAAAGGAGTGCCTAGCGATTAAATGGGCCATTGAAGCGCTGCAGTATTACCTATTGGGACGCCCTTTTACTGTACTAACGGATCATGCCCCTCTTACCTGGCTTGTACGCAACAAAGACACGAACCCCCGAATCCTTAGATGGTTTTTAGCATTGCAACCCTTTTTGTTTCAGGCAATGCACATACCCGGAGCCCATCAAGTGAGTGTGGATTACCTATCCAGACACCCGTCCACTGAATGGCCCCAACGTCCATTCCTGGGAAGTTAGATCTGTAAGGAGGACGGTGTCGGCAGCGAGGTAGACCGGAAGGGGACAGGGAACGAGCCGGACCCTCCTGAGCGACCGGAAACGAGCTGCGGTCTAGTGTCTGCCGGAGTATGTGGGGAGGGGCCTTTGACGACGGCGGAAGGGGAGGAAAACAAAAGCGAGAGCGGAAGGAGGCAGAAGAAGAACCCGGAGGAAAACAGCGAGAGCGGAAGGAGGCAGACGGCGAAATCGGAGGAGAAGAGCGAGAAGGAGGAAGAGGAAGGAGAGGAGCAAAGGAGACGGACCCAGAGGAGTGTGTTGTGTACGGCGTCCAAACCCTGTGGGCTGCAGGAAGGAGAAGAAGCCCCGGGTCCCTAAGCCACGGTCCCGGAGACGGACCGTGGCTCAAGGCGAGTACCACTCAGGGGATTGTTTTGGTGGGGTTGGTGGGGAGGCACAGGGAGATAAAGCACTCGGGTGGGAGCCACTGTTTATATCCCTCACGTCCCCTTTCCCCACTACGGTAGCATTGGTGACGGTAGCACTACCAGGATCATACCCACAAGTCTGTTTTCTTTTTTCTTCCCGCCCCATCGAGAGAGAGCGAGGGATCCGAAAGACCCGGACCTAACCCTGACGACCCGGAGCAGAACCCAGGGGGAGGAGTTATCCCCTGCGCCAGTTGTGTTGTTTGTTTTGTTGACCACGCCCAGAACTTTGGATTTTCACCAGCTTACTGCCCATAAAGAAACACAATAAAATACACGTGTCTCATATTACGTCGTCCTGTGGTCCCTTACGTCCTCCCAGCATCCCTCATCCCCACAGATCCGTATTGTAACTGGTCACAAAGGCAACTCTATGCTTAGAGATTGTTCTTGTACATTGTCTCAATGTGGTCCTCCTCTCAACCTTAAGTATTCTGTACTCTGTCAAAAGAGAGTCAATGTAACCCCATACCGTAAATCTATTTGTCAGATCCCTAATCCAGTCTTGTGATACAAACTATAAGCTTTCAAGATATTATTAGTGGCTGTAACTTATCTAAACAGTTTGCTCTGTATGATGATATCCTTTACATATAGTTCTGCATCTAGAAAAGTTATTTTATGAGTATCAAGGCACATAGTGTACTGTACATTGTATTCATTCTTATTTAAATATTGAAAATACTCCTGCATGCACTTTTTACTGTTTTCTTGCTAGGCAGGTGCCATGTACTCTGCTATGCAGTTTATTTAGGCATGCTATGTACTTTACTTTGAAAGCACTATTCAATGATCTGTTTACCTAAGTGCTAATGGAAATTGGTTGTGCTACTTAGTTAAAAAACGTCTGTTTCCTGTTGACCTCAAGACTGTCGTATATGCTTGTTTGTTCTTTATTTGTTCAATTGCCCTTACAGGTGGTGCTGATTAGTTAAAAGCTTCTGTTTGCTCCTGACCTCAAGGTTGCCTGATATGCTTGCTTGTTGTCTATTTGTTTGCTGCCCTGCCATCTAATTAAAGGCCCCCCACTCCCTGCATTAATTTCCTGCCTGAGACAGCCTTCTAAATAATCTTCAGGAAAGGTCCAGTGCTTAATGTGTTTGTTTTCTCATTATGTAATATGTTATAGAACCCCAAAGAGGGTTCTGCAGTTTGGGGAAGTATATAGCTCAAAGAATTAATTAAGATGAATGAACTTTTTTGCATAAATATTTTTCTTATTTAAATATTATATCAAGAAAATCATACAGTAATTCACCAAAAAGACAAGTTATTTTACAAACATGTGTGACACACATAGAGTATATCACAACAATAATAACAAAAGACTATGCTTGATGAATTAGTGTATGAATTTACAGATATGATGTTTAAATAAAAATAAATAAATAAGTAAATAAGTTAATTTAGCTGATTTAGTTCTTTGAGCTATATAGTCCCCCAAACTGGAGAACCCTCTTTGGGGTTCTATAACAGATTATAATTTAACTGCTTAAAGGCTGGGCTTTAGCCTTTATTTAGTAGGTTTAGAGTAATTGCATGGCCATTGATACTATTTGGTATTACTCTGTTTCCCTTAAAGAAACCCCTGCTCAGGATAGTTAGTGTTTGTTTTACTCCACCTTCAATTTCCTGCCCCAGTCTCCCACTGAAGACAGGCTTCTGGTAAATAGGAAACATTCAATAACCTTCAGGAAGGCTCCAGTGTCTAATGTGTTTGTTTACTCAACCTTCAATTTCCTGCTCCAGTCTCCCAATGTAGACAGCCCTCTATTTGACTGGAAAACCTCAGTAATCTAGACACACCCAGACACACACTTGTATGAAAGGCACTAAATACAACTTTCAAACACAGCACCCGGCTTGGCTTTGTCATTTTGTCTTGAGAGAGAGCTATGTCTTCCATCAGTGCCGTCCTTGGGTGCTGAGCCCCGTCGCCTGCAAAAAAACATAAGCTGGACATCCTCACCTTTAGGCTGGGGGCCAGGAGCCCCTTTTGGAACTGCGCTCCTTTGAGACAGCTTCCAACAATCTTGGAACCTGGTCAATACTGCCATGCCCACATCGCCTTGACTATGATCATCATTTTTTTCCCATTGGAAGCTCAAGTTCTTCCATACAATAACATGGACATGAGGTTAGTGCACTAACCGGGTACTTTTTCTTCAAAGACACCCTTACAATTTGAGTTTGTATAGAAATGCCTTGGCTAAAGGGAAAGGCCTAGTTGTGTGAAGTAACACAACATTAGGGACAGATAAAGATTTTGGAATCATATTAGCAGAGGCTGAACGATACATGCTCAGGAATCAGCATAGGGGCCTGTGCTCAAAGGTCCTTCATATAGACTCAAATTTCTTATAGTGATTCTTGTTTGGTATGTTTCATCAAGGACTCGCATCTCAAGCTGATTGTAAAGCATTCATGTATAGTTGTCTGAAATTATTGTGTTCTCAAGTATCAAGTATCAAGTATTTTTATTTAGCATAGTTACTTAAAACCATTGCTACGGAATATCTCATAGCGTTTCATTTTGAAAGTACAATTTTTTTAAATAGTATAAGACAATTTACTAAAAATCAATAAAATCAGTGCAAAATATTTGTTTGGCAACATCCAACTCTTTTCCTTTTGGCTATAATACTGTTTTGTCCAAAGTTGGTGGCCGGAGGTCAGCATCTCGATTTTGTGGCATTCTCTTCTCTACTGTTCTCAAATATTTTACCAGGCGGCAGTTTAGCTGCGTGTCCTCGGGTGCGAAGCACACCAGCACAGCCTGCCTCCTTGTGCGGATACCTCTCTGATTAAAAAGTGGCTTTAAAAGCTGTTTCCGTTCCTTTGTTAGTTCTTTGCACGTGCAGAGCAAGTGCAGCATATCTTCATGCGCTGAACCACACAGGCGACAGTTGGAGTTGAATTGTTTTTTTAGCCAGTGCGGATAGTGCTTTATGCATGGTAGCAAGCCAAGTTGGTACCTCAGGAATTGTATTTTAGTGGATTTGGCAAACCCTAGGGCTAGATATTTTTGAGCAGCAAGAGAGGAGTAGGAGCTCAGGATCATCCAGCCGTGCGACCTCCTGGATAGGGCTGCCTTGTCCTCGATCCAGGATTGACTCTTTACTGTGTTCTTTGTTATTTTTTTCAGAAGGCAGTGGCTTATAGGTGTTTCCCAAAGCTCGGTGAGACCCAGGGTGGTCAAACTTGCTAGTAGGTATTTTATCGCTGGTGACGTTTTTTTCTGTTGTAATTCTGACCATAAATACCAATTTAAGGTTCCTGGTTTTGATTTTCTTACTTTGTCCCAAAAGATGACTGTCGCACCCTGTCTTGCAAGAGTCTGTTTTTGAACACCACACTCGAGCCTAATCTGTGCTGGAGAGACTCTTGTTGGTAGACCGAAGATTATTCTGTATACTTTTGCGACCACACCATCCAAGATCTTGGAGTCCCTCCCCCTCTGTGCCTCGCTCCCATAGGTTATTGTAGGCAGGAGTTTTGCCTGTATTACTTCGACCAATGGGGCAAGTGAGGGGCTGCTCAGTTTAGAGTTAAGATTCCTCAACGAGACTGCAAGGGCTATTCCCTTCTTTTTGATTGTGTCCCTTTGGGCTGCAAAATGCCCTCCTTTGTCGATAATCACCCACAAGTATTTGTACTCTATTGCTGAGTCTATGCGCGTCTTGCCCCAAAACCAGCCAGGTATTTTCTTGAAGTTCTTTTTGATTGTCATAGTTTTGGTTTTCTCCAAGTTAATATTCAAATTATTTGCCTCAGAGTAATCAAATGTAATGTTAAGAAGATTTTGTAGTCCCACCTTCGTTTGGCTGATCGAAACTAAGTCGTCAGCATAGAGTAAACATGGTAAAACTAGATTCCCGACTTTTGGAGAATGTGAATTACTGGCGTTTAGTAGCGGGATAAGGTCTGCAAGAAACAGGTTAAATAGGGTCAGGGCCAGCACGCAGCCTTGCTTGAGACCTTTTGTTGTTGGTATCTTTCTTGATAAGGCTGACCCGTCCCCCAACTTTACTTGAATTCAGGTCTCAGTATGTAGATTAATTAGTAGGTTTAGTAAAGCCTGTGGTATGCCCTAACCGGCTAGTTTTGACCAAAGTCTGTTGCGATTTACGTGATCAAAAGCGGCCCGGTAATCGATAAAGCACAGGTATAGTGGCATTTTTGTAGTTTCGGCCTTGTCTATTAACAGAGCCATGGTAATTATGTTGGTTACAGTTCCAACAGATTTGGAGAAGCCAGTTTGGTTTAAGGGAATAATTGAATTGTCTTCGGCCCAAAGTTGCAATTCATCCAGCAGAATGCCTGCAAAGAATTTTGCCTCATTATCCAGAAGGGCAACTAAGCGATAGTTCATAGGCAGAGTCTTATCACCTGACTTAAAAATGGGTGAGATTATCGAGGCCCGCCAGGACGCAGGAAGGAGACCTGTCTGCCTTATTTCCAAGAACAGTGGACTAAATGCTTTTGCCCAATAATCTGCATCTTGTTTATAAAGCACGGGTGGTATTCCATTTGGGCCCGGGGCCCCTTCTTGTCTTCCCTTCTTCATGTAGCTTTTAATTGTTTTGAGGTGGCCATTTGAGGTTATGACTCCCGGCAATTCTCCTTGGTTCCATTCCTGTGCTGATACTTTTTCCTCATTGGATTGATGCTTAGTAATGGTAAACCCCTGTATTGTCTCCGGGCTGGTTCCAGTGTGTGATAAGATCTTTTCTTGGTGAAAGTGATTTCCAAGGTAGGTAGCCCAATCCTCCTCGGATATATTAGAAGACAGACCCTCATGTGTTGGGTGGGTAAATCTTTTTATTGTCTCCCAGAACCTTGCACTGTCATTCCGTTTGGTATCTGCATGCAGTTTCGCCCATAGAGAATCCTCGTTATCTCTCCTGGCCTCCCATATTGCCCGCTTCAGCTGTGTTTTCTGCTGTTGTAATACTGCTAGCTTTAAGATGTTGGTTGGAGACCGCCGTACCTGCAGTAACGTATAATTAATAGTATTTTTTATAGATCTTATCTTACTCTTCTGGATCCCGATGAAATTGGAATTACCGCCGCAGCTTTGCTGTGTCCTTGATTTGATTGGAACAGCAAAGGATTTTGCCAAGGTGTTCGTATAATTTGTCCATTTCTCCGTCTCATTGCCCCTTCACGAGATTCGAATAAAAGTCTTGCTGCTTGCTGAAAGTTCTCTTGCGTCGCTTGCATAAATTTTATTTTCCTATAATTGATTGTAGTGGTCATTCCTGACTGGCCCTTCCATTTCATGAGTTTTGGCATATTTGTGTGAAGTGTGAGCTCCTGGGGCCGGTGATCACTATCGGCTTTGTCACCCATACGGAATGAAAACATTTTGTTGAAAAGGGTTAGAGACAAAAACGTGTAGTCCAGCGTCGAGTTTTTGGTTAGTGAGCGATGAGTGAATGCCGGGGGAGTGTCGCCAATGCTTCTGCCGTTCACAGCTCTGAGGTTTAGGTGTTCAAGTTCCTCTATTAGGTGCTGGCCAGTTTTTGTGGGTGATTCTGATGAATTTTTACCCTGTGGCGGGATATTCCATAACTGATTTTGTGTAATTACTTCCTCCGCTATCGATGAGCCAAGTAGATGTAGATTAAAGTCCCCTGTGAGTATTATGTCTGGTGTATTGACCTCGCTCATACAAAGCTCTACAAAGTTGGCCAATTGTTTTGTATCCTTGGTTTTCCTGTTTGGATGTATATAAGTGTTAATTATTGCAATATCCTTATGCACGATCCATGTTGGCCCGAAATGAGGTAGAAATTTTTATGGCTATGGATTCTGGTGTTATCAAACCGACTGTGTGAGCTGAGGTTGTACATGTGTTATTCACGTAAATTGCCAGGCCTCCCTGCAGGTGTCCGTATCTTGCCTTTTTAAGTGCTGGTGAAAAGAAGCGTAAATATCCTTGCAAGTGTGGTGGATCAATCAACCATGTCTCCTGTAAGGCAATGATGTGAAATGACCTTTGATAGTTTATGAAGACCTGGTCTGCCATCTTGCTTTTTAGCCCGTTGGTGTTCCATGAGCATATCCGCAAGAAGTTGATTTCGCCTCCCGGTCGATTTTGCCTGCTGTTTTGTCAATTGTTTCTTGTTTGATTGATAATTGTCCTCTTCGGCCATCTCGGACTCTCAGTGCAAGTTCCTTGTAGTCGAAGATCCGGATGATACATCCGATTTTCCTGTGGCTGCCTCCTGGCGACCGGCGAGCGCCGTCTTGCCCCTCTCAGTACAGACGTTGCAATGTTGGTCCGTTCTATTGACCTTCTATCTGCATGCTGCTGAGCTAGCGGTTCGGGGTAGCCTGGTGTATTGATAGGTGTAATCTTTATGCCCCAGTTTTCAAATGTCGAACTTTCCAATAATATTTTTTGTACAGTGCTGGCCAGTGACCAGGTTGTTTGTGTGACTTCACCCCCCTTGGGGTCACCATGGTTGACAAACTCCACTGAATCCAAATCTGTAGAAATTACCTCCGATAACGAAGGTATATGCGACAGTAGACGAAGTATGTTCCCTCGATTTAATATGTTGTGTGACCCTTTTGATCTGTATAATGGTATAAACTCCAGTGTTTTCACGTTCTTGTTGGAGACGTTCACTTGATTATCTGGTTGTTGCCAATTGATGGACTCGCAGTTGTTGGTTTCTGGTTGAGCTGGAATTGTTACTCCTTCTGCGCTTCTCCGATCGTTAAGAATTATATTTGTGGCTAGCCCAGTACAGGGCAGCCTAACACAAGACAGGTTCTCGGTGTCCGTCGCGGAGGCTGTCTTGGTTCTTATATTGCCGTGTTTTGGGTCTGAACAGTTCGCTGGTCGCTCATTTCCTCCGATATTGGAAACTGTGATGGTCGGATAATTGAGGCCCCTTTCTGGGTGGTCATCAGGCTGAGCGAGAGAGGAGGCAGTCTTGGGACGTTTGTCGACTTCGTCGATGAATCCTGCTGATGTTAAATTGGATAACTGCCGTTGTGTGGTAGTTGCTTCCTGTTTTGAACAGCATTGCTGTTTTTGATGTGCACCTTCCTCCCTATCTGGTTTGTTAAACTTGGAGGAGCAGGTTCCTTCAGCATCAGCCAGAAATGTCTGCATTGAAGGGCCTACGGTGGTGGATTGTTGGTTGGAGTCAAAGCCTGTCCGTTTTCAGCTTGCCATACAATTGTATGAGTTGTGCCCCTTTCCACTGGAGATGGTTGATCTGGAAGATCAGATGTTTCGGGCAATGACAGTCTGAAGAGGCGGGCAAAGTCCTCTTTTTTGGAGTTAAGTTTTTGATTTCGGCCCTTTCTCCTTTGGGCTCGCCTTTGTTTGGCATTTGATATTGCTCCTGGGACGTCTGACTCTTCCGTTAACTTCCGAGATGATTCGGATGCTAATGCCTGAGACTTGTTACATCCCTTATTTTTTGCATTGCCTCTTTTGGATGGTTTTGGGGTAGAAGGCTTAAGAGCTGAGTTTCCCGCATCATATGTGCTTGTTCCAGTTTCAGTTTGATACTCAGTACAGTGAGTTCCCTTTGTCTTAAGGTCACTAGAATTCCGTGTAGAATCTTTGATTTGTGCGCACAATTTGCTCAATATTGAGGGGAGAGAGGCCAATTTATCAACTATCGGGCCGCACCCGCAGTTTAGCTCCCTGGCTTGAAGTTTTCCATGCGAGCTCTGAAAGAGCGAGTTTAATGCTCCGAGTTTCTCGTCAATAGCCACCACAAACACTGCCAGTGTATTTAATAGATTCAGCTGAGTGTCCATTTTATCCGATTGGTACTGGAGGGCTTCAACCAGAAGTTGCACTGTCTTAAGTAGGCTGGCCCAGGCACTTTCTGAGTTCAATTTTTGCTGATGCCTGGTTGAGTTTCCTAAATCAGACCTCGGTGACAGGGCCTCCCTTTTCTGGTCCCATTTCAACTCTTTATTCTGTAGTGTGGAGGGAATTTGAGAGGGATTTTGAGAATCCAGCATGGGCCTCATAGACGTTTGCTGAGTGGGATTTATCAATAATTCTTCCCATTCCCTGGCGTCAATGTTGGAAAACTCCTCTATGTTTTCAGACTCTTGTCCAGATTCTCTTTCCGTTTTGTGAGACGTTGAAGACAATAACAGATGGGGGTCTGGCAAAGGAATCATATTGATCTTGGCTTCATCGATGACAATAGGTGATGTGCCTAGCTCTATTATAGACAGGTCGTCGTCTATGGTGCAATTGTTCTTCAATTTCCCTTTATAGCCTCCCTCGTCCTGCTGTTCAACGTGTTCACTTCCAGGTTGTCCAAAATGCTTTGCCAGCTTTATTGTTGTTTCTCGATCGCTGGGTGTTATTGCTTGTGCTTTTGTCGTTCCCACTTCAGCAAAGCCATAGGGACCTTGAATTGGATTTGCATCGTCTTCCGTATCTGATGTTGAAGCAAATGTATTAAGTTTTGGGTGTGGAAGAGATAAGTCATTTGAACCTTGGTCGCTTTTTGTGCCGGGTGTTGCACGTTGATCAGTTATCTGAGTCCTCTTGTTCCCACCTTCCAGTGATTTAAGGGGTGAAAGCGGAGTTCTAAGACCTTGTGCTGCAATTGAACTTGACAAAAGAGCATCCCCCGGATTTTTTAGAAACTGAAATTTTGTATAAATCTTGGGCTGTGTCAGTTTATAGCTGCTCTGGTTTGGTCCTGCCTCCAGCTTGTTGCCCCTTGAGTCAGGGCTCATGTTAGGAGAGTTGTTGCCTGCTCTAGTTTTTGGGTGGGGCTCAGCCATGCAGCCCTTCGGTGACAAGGACCCTCTTTTACGTTTGCTTGTTTTTGTTCTGGGCGGGCACCCTCTAACCCTGCCAGATCTCATTCCTTTTAGTTGGTGGTCCTTTTGGCCCTCTGCTCTGCGCTGCTGCTCTACTCTGCTCTGCCCTGCGCTCCAGGTCAGATTCCAGTCCACAATTGATTTCGGTTGGCTTTTCAATTGTTTAAATGCCCTGGCTCCACCAGTTCTTGCTATTCTTGCCGCTTTTCTGCTTCCACTGCTGCACAACTCTCAAGTGCTCTCTCTGGCAGGTAGGCAGATGGGCGATTGCAGAATCAGCAGAATCCGCTCCTATTTCTAATTTCCGGTTTTCGGGGGGGGGGTCCGTCGCCAATACTGCGGGTTTCACTAGTCACTAGTGTGTGTAGGGCACAACGGACGGCAAGGAGAGGAGTTGGCCTAACGGCTAGGGCATCCGACCTTGAATCTGGGGAACTGGGTTCGAGTCTCGGCAATGACGCTGAACATCCTGTGATTCTGGGCAAATCACTTAATCTCTCTGTGCCTAACAAAAATGAATGTGTGTCCTAATGTAACATAACAGGTGCTATGTAAAGCGCTCTGATACCCGATTCGGGTCAAGTTCGCGCTATATAAAACTCTGCCAAAAAAAAAAAGGCAAGGCAGAGAACGGGAGACGGAGGACGGAGAGCCGCTCTCACGCTCCCCATGCTCCCAAGTTCCCGGGTTCCACCCAGCTGCTTGCTGTAATGCTCTCAACAGTGAAATGTTGCGGGGGAAAGGTTGCGGGGGAGGGCACCAGCGGGGTAACAGCAGGGTAACAGCTGGAAAATGCCAAAGGCTACGGGTCCCCCAGCAGTGGCCGGAGGGCGGTCAAACAGGATTTTTAGATTTTACATTTTTAGATGGCCGCACCTCGTTTCCCCCTCGCCGCCTCACCGCCATTCTCCACCGCTTACCGCAGTTTCCCCACCTCTCCCGCCATTGGCTCGGGCAATTCTCAGCTGCCGGTTGTCTCAGCCTCAGCCTCAGGGACAGACCAGATCGGCCCAAGTTCAGGTCCCGGCACACAGCTGACCCGTGGCTCCTCACGCCGTCGCCGCCACCCGACGCCATGGCACCTTCTTTTCACTTTTTTTCCGGCCGGGCGATGCCTAAGCCGCAACAGGGTTTTGCGGCAGCTCCAAACTCGTGGCCATGCAAGCTGATCCGCAGCCGATCCGCAACGGCTCCACGCAGCTCCTTCACCTCACACTGCTCACACTGCTCACGCTTCTCCGGAACCGGAAAAGACTGTACCATCCAATGATGCCAAATCAGTGGCAGAATGAGTCAGGGTACTTGTTGCAGAGTATCTATCCTGACTGAAGGAGTGTGCCCTGCCTCTAGACCTTGAGGGGTCTTGCTCAGAAGGATTAACATCCACCCACCATCCTTTTCACAGGAGCTCTAAGGTATACCAGAACGTTCGCTCTCTCTTCCTCCAATTCCCCTTATCCCCCTGGTTAGTCATCGATATCAGTTATCTCTTCTGATGCTAATTATTAAGCTCAAGGAGGAGTGGTGGAAGATCTTCGCTTCTGCAGAAGTCCTGAAGATTCAGGTGAGTGGCCTTTGGCGATTACAATGGGGATCATAATGACATCTGTCGGATTTTGCGTATACATTGGTATTTGTTATCTGGTCTGGCCGATGGGATTACTGATAAACATCTTGATATCTACAACTGGAGTAATACAATTAGGGATAAAGTGACTAGGAATTACTTGCTATCTAAAATGAAAACAAGAGTTCTGGGTGCCTGCCCTAGCTAAGGGTTTCCTTGTATGATCAGACTGAAACACGTGCAGAGATGCTATTAATAGGATGAAAAACTTCAAGTACAATGTGGAGAGGGTGTGTTATATTGAAAAATGTATTAACTGCAACAGTACATATGCAGTGTATGTTATTGTTTGTAATTGTTCTCTAATATAAGTAGGGAGTACTAGTAGAGCCCTCAAGATATGGATACAGGAACATGGGAGGGCAATAATGAATAGAGATCCACAAAAGATCAGAGATTGTCATCTGGGGAACTGTAAGAGCTGTGTTTGAGACAGACTGAAGCAAAATGGATTAGTAAATTATGAGCAGTTGAAAAAGAATTTAATATTGAGAACAAAGTTACATTATTTTCTTTAGGAATGGTAGATCTGATTTAGTTTGAGATTTTGGTAACTGGGATATGAGATTTTAGGGAGAAAAGACATTTAAATTAATGGCAGCTGTTTATTGTCTACCGTGATTTGGATTAGAGTTGATCTAATTGGAGTACCTCCTTTTAAATGACATGTCATCAGTAGCACCAATGCATTAGAAGATTGCGGCCATGTTCGGTCGATATGAAATAGGCCGCAGTAGAAATTGAGTGAGGTATTTCATTAGCCTCTTCCCCTTTTTAACAACTGTACTGTTATATTGAAATAAGGAATATTTGGTGGCCGAACTTTAAAACGTTTAGGCTAAAATTACATTCAATATTACATTGTCAATGCTAATATTACACACTACAATATGGTGGCTGTTCTCCATTGTTATGATAAAGATCAGAGTAAAATTGAAGGATACACCCCATTCTGATCTTTTGAATATGAAATGGACCCAAGTAGGAATTGAGAGATGTATTTTTTTGACTTCTTCTCTTTTTATACATTGTACTGACATATCAAAATAGAGAAGATTTGGTTACAAAGTCTTATAAAGTTTGGGCAAAAAGTGTAGTCAATATGAAGCTGTTAACATTAATTTTACGCACTATAATATGGCGTCCGTTCTCCAATGCTACGATAAGGATCGGAGTGAAAATGAAGGATATACCTAATTCTGATCATTTGAATATGGTTGTTTCTGTGCTAGATTAATTAGTAAATATCTGTGTTTGTAATCCCTTAACTTACAGACAGTTGATGATATAAGAATGCTGTGAATATATTGTTGTTTGAAAAGTTCTATTGGAAGTTGCATGTTCCAATTTGGTGAAGATTGACATTGAGGCTTGGATTGCAGCAGTGATGGAGTGTTAACCAATAGTATTGACTTTTAAATATGAGCGGTTATTTTAAAATGGACGCTGTACAGTCAGTTTGAATAGCGGGTGCCATGTTTGCACTTTCCTTGATGCAGGTTTATGGGATTTGATGGATATGAGTTAGGTGTTTATTTTGTGTTATTACCGACAGAGAGTGGGCTCTTACAGTTATTGTACTTCATTGGTATGAATTATTGGTGACTCTAGAGCAGAGGTCTTCAAACTTTTTGATGCCGAGACCCCCTTGTCAAAATCTTTTAGGTGTAAGGACCCCCTCCTGACAAAAATTTCTAGAACTTGGTACTCCTCATCATTGACAACTATCGACAACCATAAACGCCCCCAATTCCCACAACAAATCATTTTTTAGGTGGGGAAATAATATTAAACAGTGTTTAACAAAGCAAAGGTCAGTGATCGTGGGGGCGTGGTCAAAGCTGTTGCTAAAAACAAAGGGCCTCACTTATGAGGAATTGGCATAGGGCAGCACCACAAGTCTTCTTGCTGCGCTGCCCTACACCAATGTGAAAGGGCAGGAATGCACCTTATTTATGAAATATGGTACATTCCTGTCCTTTCCCCTTGCGTTGGCGCACAAATTGCAGCCTAGCGCCAACATAGGCAGGCTTGTTTTTGTGCAGGAAGGGGCACCTTCCTACACAAAAACAATCCAGAGAGCGGTTTTCCTCTTTCTATGTGTGCTGCAGAATGCAGCACACATGGAAAGTGAAAATAATGAGGAGAAATGAAAACATTTCTCCCCGTTATGCCTGTTGTGTGGAGGCGTAAGGTTTTGGTGCTGCCCCAGGTTTACATGGTTTTGTAACATGGTTCTGGGGCAGCGTCAAAATCCATGGGCGTTGCGTGGGAACACCCACCGCAATGCCCATGGAACATTTACTTGACACAGAGTAAGGCAACGCAGCGACTTGCACTGCTTTGTCTTACTCCATATCTATGAGGTCATGCAAAGCCACGCAGGGGGACTTTGAGCCGCCTCATAGATACGATTGAGACGCTTGCGCTGCTGGAGCTTAAAAAAAAGTGACGCTCCAGCGGCACAAGCGTCTTATAAATAAGACTCAAAATATTTTGTTCGTTTTGTTTTAGAACTTTCGCAATTAGGTAGCTACATATAAAATAATGGATAGCTTAAATGAAAAATACATTTTAAAAAGATGTTACTCAGAGGGAAATGCACTTATTACATTATGAAACCTCTATTAGTTAATGCGCTGCAGAGGTCTGTGTCTGTAACCAAAGAGCCACAGAATTACATTTGGTTAGTGCAGTGGAGAATAGTGACTTGTGTAATTTTTTGTGCTACGAGGTCACAGACTCTGACAGAAAGCACTGTGAATGCGTAAGTCATTATTTTTTACTTGAATTACAGACATTATAAGATAGACTGCTACAAACTGTGCAAATAGGTTTAGGATAAAATGGAGCTTCCAAAATGTCGATTTTAGTAATACCAGTACATAAGTAACGCAATTTTTTTTATTTGCATAATTGTCCCTTCAACCCTCCTCAAGGGTACTAAGCACTGCATGAATACAGTTACAATTAAAAGCACACACTTCACAGCCCAGGTATTAACTCTTCCTACTACCACTGAAAAAAAAAACAAATCTTTGCAATCACAATGCTTGGAGTGATTACCGCTCCCAAGCACCCTTTACATTTGCAGATTAACTCATAGCTGCATTTGCACCCTGGTGTGAAGGATTGTTTTACCTGTCTGCCCGGCCTCTTTTTTTCACAGCACTGGAGACTCAATTAACTTTAGCAATGAACTTCAGCAGAAGCATTTTACCGATCAGAATGAAGCGTCCCGGACGGTTGTCTTTTTTCCAAAAAGAAAAGCACGTTTTGGATTCCAGGCAGAAGTGAGGCCTGGAAATGTGCGACCCCCTTTCCATGACTCCAGGGCCCCCCTGGGGGTCGCGCCCCACAGATTGAAGACCTCTGCTCTAGAGTATATATGAGTTGGTTGTTTCAAAAGAGTTGTAAAGACATCTTGCTTTGGCTGAATGTAAGAATTTGAAGTATATATGTTGTCTGGATGAAACATGAGGCCATAAATAGAACGGGGTAAGAAAGGGAAGTGCATCAGGATGACTTGTTCCCAAGTTAGCTTGTAGGAAATGACACTTACATATGGCAGTCACTCTGTATGCCCTCCTAAACTGTTTCAGGTCAAATTGTAGGACAGAATGTTTATAGGTGGAAGTCTTATTGTGAGTTGTCAATCACTCCAGATACTAAGGTTGTTAATTATTTTATGGGAGACATGAGGTGAGGAGGGGAATCAACTGACTTAGCCAACGATTTGAGCAAAATGTGGGGCAGACTGCACAATACGAACATTTTGGAGGAGGAGATACTCAATAATTATGTTGATAGACTCTCGCATATTTTGATGCTTCCATAGATACTAAATTGTTTTTGGTCTGACTATGTTAAGATGATGCAGATTCTTATACAGCAATAGTTCATGCTTTATGTGTATAACAACACCAAATCCACACCAAAGTGGATTGCTGGATTGCTGAGGTTGTAGAGGCAGGGTATTTATTGGAATATGTAATGTGAATATGGAAATGTGACGTGGTTAAAACATAGGACATCTGTTGTAATATTATTCCTTTCTGGGTGATTTACTGTCTTTTGTTCTACCTATTTTAAGTATAGTTGTTGGCAAATGTAATAACTAGCCTGAACAAGTCAGTGTACCTCATGTTTAGAATTTTTCATTTAGTGAACAAACCTTGGTACACACATACAATTTTATAACCTGATAACATCCTGAATATTGACATGGACCTATGTGTTAATTGATAACGAGGACCTTTTTTGTTCCAGACACTGAATTCCTGATATAAATGGGAGTGATTTATAGAACACTATGAAATGGAATTTATATGGATGATCTACCGTCAGTTGTAATGTTAATTTTCTAATTTTCAGATAAAATATGACACTGGATATTAAATATTAAGGAGATTCATATGGATTATGATTTCTAATAATAACCTTCAGAAATGTATGTCCATGAGAATGCACAAATGTAATGAGGTATACAATGGTATTTATGAATGATAAATTCTATTTATCATGTTTATTTGGGTACCTATAAAATTGGTTAATGATCCATGTATATGGATGGGACTTATATGGTCCTCCAACATATTAAGTATTATTTTGTATAAATATCTGTGGTCCACCGGTAATTATATACTTAGACTATGTAGAAGTGATGTTTATGATATTCTAAATATGAATGCATATGGATGCTTTAGGTTTCTGTGAAACCTGTTATTGTAATATGTTATAAATATAAGATTTTATATATTGATATTTTGATGTTTTTAATTGTAAATAACATTTTTGTTTGTATTTTCTTACAGCCCTGATGAAGTCGTCGTAATGGACGAAATGTGTAGGCTGGGCTGATTCAATCATTGTGAAAAGTTTTGATAAAGAAAATTGAAGAATAAAATGTGATAATATTTACAAGAAACTGTGACTTGACTTTATTGGATCAATTGAAGAAGAATTTAAATGTTTCTATAAACATCACAGACTATTGGAAATGTAATTGAATTTACATTTCCAACAGAAAACAATTGCATGATCTGTCAGGAGCATCATTAGCAATAGGACATTCTGTGGCATTGCTCATAGGAATGTTCACCTGTCATGCTTTCTTGCTAGTGGAGGAGTATAGTGATTTAACTTGGGCTTCACTATCATTGTCCTTGATGAGTATATTAGGCAACAACGGTAGGTACTAAACGTTTGTACATCCCCCTCTGGTACATTCATACACATGCCTTTCCCTCCTCTTTCACAGGTTTTATTTCACAATCTTATGCTCAGTGACACATTTTAAACAGTTGCTTCCATCTTTAGGCTAAAAGGTCAGATCTCCAGGGTCACATGCTATCTATCTCTCTGACTACTCAAACACATCAGTTGATTCCTCTTTGGTTCCAGTATCTCTCCTGGTCTGTGAGCTCATATGAGGAGGATTACAAGACTGCATCTTGTTGGTTATCTTTCCTGCTACAACCACCCTTTGCTCCTTCATTTCAAAATTATTCTCCAGAATAATGTTGCCATAGCCTCCAGAATCAGTCACCAGAAGTCTTCCAAAGTCAGCTTCCTGTAGTCTTGCAGTGGCATGTGTCTTCTCAAAGACTGTTGTACAGCTGCAGTTACTGTGCTAGACATTCCCTATGTGAAACATGTTGTCTTGTTGTTTGTCTTAGCTCCTGGTTTGTTCCAATCCATCCTGCTTTTGACTGAAGTGCCTGTGTTTCTCTTTTTCTCTACCAAACCTACTCCTCTTCATCTGTTTCTCCATGGCCTGCCTCTTCAGTTCTTCAACATTTTACAGAACTGAATCTTCTAGGCACCTGGGAGACTGGTGATTAGTCTTAAAGAGTACTTTAGAGCCCGGGGGGGGCATGATAACATCAAACAGCCTGGCGCTTACTGAATTCACCTGCAAATGCCCAGAGCAATACATGGAACCAAGGCCACTATTACACTTAGTGAAGATTTGGAAGTATACTCCGGGCACGTTTGGCCATTAATAGTCTGAATGAAACTTTTGAGGTAGCAAACGTTCTTTAAATACCACTAGTAACATAAGTCAAACTGTGCTTTCTGGATTAGCTCTTGCTACATTTGTACCAAGATCTGTGCTGAAGACAGTACGAAGAACTTACCAGAGACCAGAGATAGCTTATTTTCACATGTTTGAGGAGTATTTAATGGTCTTTCAATAAGTTCATTGTCAGATGCCATGAACAGTCTAAGGCTATGTGTCATCGCTGCATGGATTATTCCGGCACGTCTGCACTTACTTTAACCTGGTAAGGTTTTCTGCAAGTCACCTGGAGTGTGGAGCACAAAGGGTGGCAGTGGAACCTATTTATCCAGTGAGGTCTTTAGGATGCCAAAATTGTGCTTCTTCTTTCTTGTTAAATGAACACCATGCTTTCCTGGAAAGGGGTTGATACCAACTTTATAAATAAGCCTTTCCAAGATGTTTAGTCCATTGCAGGATGTTTGAGGTTCCCAATCCAAGATGCGGTAGAGTCTTTTCTGTGTTGTCAGTTTCTGTTTGAAGCATATATAAATGAGACATTTTAAGAAGATGCGACATAAAGACATAAATCATTCCATGATTCTTTATCACATTCTGTCCCCTTTTCCCAACATTTGCTTTTAGTAATTAGAATTGTTTTCTTGTGGATCTCCTCCCGGTGTTTGCTTTGCTCTTTTTCCTTCTTGGTGTCAGGAGGAGTTTGGCACCCTGCTGCTACTCCAGTGTCATCTTCATCTTCAATCAAGAAGTACAATCGTGCCAAATGAAGTTTTTTACACTTTAGTATATATTTTTTTGCTCCTAACGGGACCCTTTTACAGATACACTTGGCAATTTTCACTTATAATATTCTATGCAGGTTGGCACTGTGTCTATTGGTAAGAGTCACCCTTTTCGTTTGGTAATCATAATGTGTTCTCAACAGACATTCTCAGTGTCCAGTCCTAGGCACATCTAGGCAAATAGTGTGATGAACCTTTATTTATTTAATCAAAATCAATGGATGCCAATTCAGAGAAACAGAAAATATCCCTTACACACAATCTATTCTGGACTATTGTCTGGTGATAATCATGGAGGGGAGAGAACTACATTTAGATAGTACACCTCTACGCTTGAGAGTAAGAGAAGTAGTTACGAAGAGCTTCAATGAAACCCACATTTAGACATGATCCAAAACGTATGTCTGTAGTATCATGGATAAAGGATTACAACAGAAGATGTTCAAGTGGCAGATTTATTCAGCTCAATCCTGGATTTTTTTTTCCAGTTAACCCGATTACCAGCTGCACACAAAAGAACTGAAACTAACATAAATTAGATTGGACGGTGATGAACTAAATGTGGATCGTACCATGAATTATGCACAAGTATGAACTGGGTAGTAAATATATTAAGTGCAATGGCCATACAATATCAAAATGTATATATGTGCAATGGGTCAAAATTGAGATACTATTCACAAATTAAATCCCTACGAGTTTGGAGCCTCTACTGCAAGACTGGGGACTTTCTGTCTAGTCTGTGGACTGTTTTAACATGTAAAGGGCATTCTGAACTTCTCAATGGCTGACAGTTTAGGTATTCTTTAACCACAACAAAAAGTGACTATCCATTGGCAAATGGAGACACATCAGTAAATGTGTGAGGAGCAAGAGACCTGTTCAAGTACTGCTGCTATTCCAGGATAGTACGATAAAGAAGGGAATAGCTTCCAATGCTCTATTGCTGCACTGGAGGAGGAAGATGTGCAGTATTTTGGAGAGACTGCAGAGATGGAGAAAGCAACCAAGGTATCTGACATCTGCGAGTTTTTCTCCCATCAGGCAGGGCCAAAAACTAAGCAGTAGTACAGTAGACCACTTCTCTTTTGGGACAGGAAAGATGAAGCAACACCGCCAATCTAAACATGAGAAGGGAGTACTCAGGATGGTGGAGACAACCATTGTGTGTGGAAGCACAGGATGAAGAGATGCAGAGATTGTTCAGGTGAGGTGCAGAACAAGGGATAAAAAGAGGTAAATCTGCATCTCAAAGTGTCCGCCCTCTATTGTATGGAGTGCAAGCTCCATATATGGTGTGGCAAACAAAACAAAAGGATTGGGAAAGGAAAGACTGAACAACATTTATAGAAGTTCCATCAATAAAACAAAAAAAGTTTAACACAAAGTCAAAACACAAAAACAAAAAACCCCACCAAAAAGTAACATTACATTTGATGTATGAGTTTTTGTTTGCATCAATGCTGTATGAGTTATGGATTGTGGTCCTAATCATAACTTGAGAATTTCAACTGTTTTTCAGTTTTTAATTCGCACCCATAACTGCACTTTAATCATGGCTTTTTCATTGAATTTCTACTGTTTTTCTAAACATACGTTAAGGTATTATAAGCAAAGCAGTTAACTATAACTTCACTTTATCCTTTCTTTTTTCCCAGTGAATATAAACATGCATATATTCACCACCTCATTTTCTTTTGGATACACTCCTCACATAAAAATATCAATAATGTCCAGTTACTGAGACCACGTACTCAGAAGAAACAGAAGGGATTATGGTCTAAAATCGTGTTTGTGTCTGCGATCAGACATTGCTGAAGAGCTTACAAAAGGAGAAATCGAGAAAACAATACATCTTAATGTTGGAGCAATTTAAACATCTATTTTTAAAGGCAATTACTGGTGCTCGACACAATGTTATTCACGAACCACTGAGCACATAGAATAAGTATGTGCAAGCCATGTCTCTCTGCAGCGTTGCGTTTACTTTTTAAACTTCAGCAGCAGCTAAAGTGAGGCTAAAATAAAAGGATTCTGCAAATTTAGAATAAAGTTATGTAGATACCAAAGCCACAAATATCAATTCATATTCATTTTTAACAGTATGAAAATCAAAATAGATGTCATTTTCAAAATTCGGGCGTTGTTGTGGATGTTTGTATGATGTGCTGGTGTGTGTTTGTTTGATGTGTTTACACTGTTGTATTTTTTTCCAAACTGCACTTCATTGCCTACCATAACTGACAATGATGATAAAGACAGATCTCACAGGCTACCAAGGTCTATGCGAGAGTAGCTCATCATGTTTTATATTTGCATTCTTTTACACGTATTTTGGATTTTATAATGGGTTAAATGGGATCACAGAATGCAAAGCAAAACACGGATGAGATGAAGTACCCTGCATGGACTTGGGAAACTTCAGGGTAGCAGCGCTAAGTAATATTGCTTTTCTCAACCTTACTCAATTTCTAGTAATGTATTCTCAATCTTGTTGGACCAAAGAACAAGGGCTAAGAATATTTACAGGGCCTTTGCCCAAAAACGGTGAAACAGCCCGACATAAACACAAAGTGTGTGGAAGTTGAAAGCGTTGCAGCAAATAAATTATAGTACATGGGTTTCTGTAATCCCTGTATAAATGGCAGTCTCTAATTTTCATATAATCAGTGACTTGTGACGCACCCAGCCGCCCATTATAAAGGAAAGACGTTAGAACTCGACTTTTATAAGTTATTACAGTCGAGTTCTGATGTCAGAACGCCTGCTGCCACAGCCTGAAGCCGGGTGAAAGGCAAGCCAGGTCACAGAGCATAATTAAAGCAGCTGTTTAAAGCAACAAAAACCAAACTTTCTTTCTTGTGCTCTATTTTAATAGCTTACAATGACAAGCAGAGAGAATATGTTTATTTTATGCAATCCTTAGACAGAGAAAAGCTAGAATCTTTCTGCAACATTCCCAGCTACTGCAGCTTTTTTTTTCAACTGACTTGTATTGAACTGTTTTTAATATCTGTTTGTAACAAATATCCAACAGGTTTTTGATGTGTTTAATTTTGCACCAGAGGTTTTAATTTTATTCTTCATGTTTGCAGACATGCTTGCTCTTTCTAATGAAAGAGCTACGCACCAAAGTTTTAAGTGGTTTGTGGTAAAGGTGATGGTGTGACCATGTATTACATGGGATAAAATACCCAGGGGCGTAACACAGGTCCCTGCAGCCCCCGCGGTGCGGGGGGCCCTGAGCTGCAAGGGGGCCCCCTCAGTACAGTACCCAGGCCTGAGAGCTCGGGATTAAATCCGGAGCGGGGGCCCCTCCGTGTACCTTGCTGGGGGGCACCCTCAACTTCCGTAACGCCACTGAAAGTACCCCCTGGCGTACATGATAAATATATTGCAAGTCACCTTGGAGTTCCATAATCTTATAAAGGAACCCAGCCATAGGCCTCATTCCTCTATATGGTTAGGGAACACCTCAGTGACTTGCAATAGCCTTATAATGTATGGCAGGGGTACTTTATCCCTTATATAAATAGCACATTAGTACTCCTTTCGATTATATGCACAGATGTCAATTCACCAAAAATGCAGGGGTAGCACAAGTGAAATCATACACTTTTCGACCCCTCTAGACATCATAGGGAAGACCTACTGTCCTCCCTCACATAGTCTATCAAATGTTTCCTATTTGGTTGTGATGGGCTAGAAGAAGTAACAAGCATTTTCCGACACAAGGAGAATTGGACCTTTGCTGCTGGCCCCTGGCCAACTGCACCTCGCACCTTAGCCCTAGCCCCTGGAGGGGATTGAAATTCCTCGCGCCGGTCCCGCAGCGCGGGAGACCGACACAAGGAGAATTGGACCTTTGCTGCTGGCCCCTGGCCCAACTGCACCTCGCACTTTAGCCCTAGCCCCTGGAGGGGATTGAAATACCTCGCACTGGTCCCGCAGCGCGGGAGGCGCGCGGGTCGTGCCCGGGCTCTGCCCGGGCGAAGACCGGGGCAAGACGGGCACGTCTTAGCCCGTCATAGACCGGTAGAGCCCGGGCAGGGCAATGCCTTTTGATTTTGCTCTGAAGGTACTGTGACTTTGACTTAGACTTTATTGACTGAGAAGGAACACGTTAAAAGAATTAGAATTCTCGCATATGACTTTGCCATCTTATTAGTGGCTGCTACCATAATAATTTGTTTTAGTAATTTTGGAAATAATTCAGTTTCTGTTATTGTTGCTTTTTATTTTTTATTTTAAAGACGCTTGGGGCAGTCAGACTGTAGTCAGCCTGTAGTATTTTTGCTTAAAAAAGTCAATATGGGGAAAAGAAAAGCGACAAGCGCCCAAGTAAAAGGCACTGAAAAATCAGGGCCGCGTTCACGTCAGTCCCTGCTTAGTTATTTAACGGGTGCTGTAGGCGTAATCGAGCAACAAATTATTACAGTGGAAGAGGCATTAAAACCTGGAACTACTGGCTTAGAGGGGGAATCGCAACAGGTTATATTTACACAAGAGGAGCATACTTCATATGAAGAAGTTGTTAGGCCCAAGTCAAATATAAATGGCTGCGTTATGAACCTCACGGATAATATATCAGAAAGCGAGCTCGACTATGACACACAACCACCTACTAAGCGTGCAAGAAACCCTGACATTGCTCCCACTAGAGCAGGAGAAATTGTTACAAAAATAAGAGGGCCCCCCCCTTAACTAGCAAAAAGGTTAGTAAAAGGGGTAAATCTAAGTTGATACACAAATCAGACAAATACATAGCTAGTATTAGTATTAATACCTGCATTCAGAATGAGTTGGAAAATTTAAAGAAGAGGGTGGAGGCGTTAGACACCTTCCTAAGGGATAGCTTAGATGGGCTATCGCGTAAAGTTACCACGATAGAGGAAGCATTACATAAATGTTTGGATAAAGTACAGTCCTCCGACCGGCCCCCCATGCATGAGCTACAAACTGCCTATGTGAGTAATCAGACTAACAAACTTAACTCTGTGAGGAGTCATAATGATCATCATGCCCCCGTATCTAATGAGAGAACTCAGCAAGCACTATATGATTCAGCCAAATATAGCCCTTTTGTTAATCGAGAGATTTACCCCCTTGATATCCCCCTGATTCCAAGTACGAATAAGTTTCCCCGCTCTACAAGTGGACAAAATAATACCTCTAGGTCCCAGAATGAAAATGTAACAGAGAGGCCTATAATTAGTCTGGATTTACCACCAGCGGCTACACCGTACGTAGTGGTATTAACGAATGTCCCAAAAATACAAGAAGGGATGGTTGAAACTTGGGAGATTTTAAGGAATAAGACAATACACTGGCTCGGTTTAAGGACGGGCCTAACAGAGAGGCTATTTGAAGAATTTAAGATGATTAGGAGAGTAAGTTGGGTAGATAGAGGAAGGAAGAATATGCTGGGAGATTGTGTGGTGCTGACCCTTAGAACTCCCCAGTTAGTCCAACTGATTCTGAGTAGAGCCGGAAACCATACCATCTTAGGGCAGGGCGTTAATTTAGTCCCATTAGGCTTTTTAATCAGCCCATATATAATCCGGCCCAGTCTAAAAGAGATGCACTAAATCCGAGCAACGGACATCTATTTAATCTCCCAACATATAATCGTTTCAACCCACTTGTAAATCTTGAATCAGTGGACTGACTACAAACTCCGGTTTCTACCCAGCCAGTTGTTTTAAGTGGAGTGGGGGTCTCTATTATTGAGAGATCGATGAATTTACAACAAAGTAACAAAAAAAACCTCGTATACTCGGATGCCACGATAGATGTTGTTGGGTCTACGAGTAAAATAGTCCTAGATAACACCGATGCAGTTACTGTACAGTCCATCTTACATGTTAACCAAATACCAGGGAAGCCGAATGGAGTACAAGGGGACTGCAGTGGTAGAGGAAGTAGAAAACATAGGTGTATGCTCTTATCCTGGAATGTGGCTGGTTTAAAAAGTAAGGTGGCTAACGAAGTGTGGACTGATTTTGTGGGCAAATTTGAGATCTTTATTCTGCAGGAAACCTGGGTGATAAATCCCATTCATATTAGTGGGTATAAAACTTTTCATTCCCCTGCAGTGGCATCCTCATATGGCAGAGCGAAAGGGGTCTCTGTATATATATTTCAAATTATTTGAATATAGAGAAAATTGAACTAAGGGTTATAGACCAATATTATCAGATTGTTAGTTTGCATATAGACCATGTATCATGTGTAATCTTGTTGAACTTTTATAATAATGCACCCCCAGAGATGCTTGAAGATATACTGAAACGCCTCGATAGTGATTTGCATAATTTACAGACCCACACAACCAAAGATGTTTTTGTTATATGGGGAGGGGATTTTAATTCCCCCCTATGCCAACATATGGATAAAGGGGTCTGTGGTATTCAGTATGAGAAAGGTTGTGGTTTTGCCCACTTCCCACATACATTCTATGGGGATTGTTTAAAGGATATACTGTTTACACATGACCTAGGCTTCGCAAACACCCTATGTTCGCCTATGGTTCCTTTTTGTCCCACTTTTAACGGTCGAGGCACTTTTTCTACTATAGATTTCATTATAATATCGAACAGATACGCCCTCCCGCATTAGGGACTTTATAATACATGATATTGCCCTAAGCGATCATTTCCCTATTAGTATTGACGTGTTGGTACATAGTCAGGGCATCAACACGAGAGATGTTTCATCTCATTTTGTGGATAACATAACTTTGAACAGACAGAACGGCTATGCGCTTAGATGGGCGAAGTTGGATCCCAAAGTATTTACTAGTACAGTTCTGTCAAAATGTAAAGATAAATTCTTATCATGTTTGGATGAGAGGGCATCACCTCAGGAAATCCTGGACAGCTTCTCTGTTATTTCTAGCCACATTAAAGAAACATTGTCTATAAAAACCAATAAAAAAGAGCAACAAAAAAAAGGATGGTTTGACACCAATTGTACTAAGGCCTATTCGAGGCTTAAACACTCCCTACATGTGGTAGAAAAAACCAGGAAGATATCAGAAAGGCTAGAAGAGTCTATAAGAGGGCATTAAAAGAAAGAAGGTTGGCATTGAAAGAGGAAGCATGGCACACTTTACGTGAGGCCTCAGAGAACCATGATTCTTCTGCCTTCTGGAAGGCGGTTAACGCGCCCGTCCTGGGGGAGTGTGATAAAGTATTTTTAGAGATAGCAATCACTGAATCAGAGTGGATAGAACACTTTTCCAAATTGTTTACTAACACTATAACGAATGAGTCTGATTCTAGGATAAAGGTGGGTGAACCTGAGCTTTTATCGCCTCCCTTAGATTTGCCTTTGCAATTCACTTTAAGTGAAGTTAATAAGGCAATAAATTTAAGTCTGGGGGGCAAGGCCCCTGGGTTAGACGGAATCCCGGTGGACCTTTTTAAATCGAACTTAGCACTTTGGGGTCCAGTTTTAACACAGGTTTTTAATGCATGTGGCTCACAGGGCTTCATATCTACATGGTATGACTCAATAATTGTCCCTATTTTTAAAAAAGGGGATAGGGCCAACCCAGCCTGTTACCGTCCAATTTCGTTGTTGGACTCCACGGTCAAGATTGTGGGACGAATTATGCTGGATAGGCTGCAGGTCTGGGCGGAAGAGAGTGCATTAATAAGTGATCTACAATACGGCTTCCGCAAAGGCCTCGGAACAATTGAACAGGGTCTTAATTTACATATTGTTTTAGACAAATACACCAAAGCAAAAAGGGAAAAGTTATTTTTAACCTTTGTTGATTTGACCGCGGCTTGTCATTGTGTCATGACTGTGTCATTCATGATCAGCTGTGGCAAATTTTAGAGGGGTTAGGGATGGATGTTTTAATAGTTTCTTTTTTAAAACAGCTTTATTCAAAGGCACAGGCAAGGGTACGTTACGGGGTGGGTGGAGAATGCACCAAGCACTTTAGAGTGATGAAAGGTGTAAGACAAGGCTGTATTCTTGCTCCTTTCCTTTTCACACTTTATATAAATGGTCTAGAAACAAAATTGATCCAGGAGTGCAAGGATTTGCCAACAGTAGCGAATCGTCCCGTTCCCGCATTGTTGTACGCGGACGACGCGGTTTTAATGGCCCGTACGCCGCTAGGTCTTCAAAGGGTGGTTAACTCGTTTGCTAATTTTATGTCAAATTTGGGCCTCACTATAAATTGTTCAAAAACATTTAGTATGAACTGTGGGGCTGGAAGCAACAAGAAAATTAACACCCTTTTTATACAATCGAAGGCAATTGAGCACACAAAAACGTTTTCCTATTTAGGAATTTTATTTGATCACACGGGAACATGGGTTCAGGTGGTGAAAGCAAGAAAGCTTCTTTTATTAAATCTTTGATGGCATTATCTAATTTCAGCAGGAAATTAGGAAGACGTCCTCCGGTTGAATTGCTTCATATCTATAGAGCAAAGTGTGTAGCTATTGCCACATATGGTGCGGGAATATGGGGGAATGCCAATGTAGGCTCATTACAAGTGGTAGAAAATAAGTTTTTTAGGTTCCTCCTGGCAGTACCAGATAGTACCTCAACACATGTTTGTCACTTGGAATTGGGCATGCCCTATTTAGAGGATATTATCAAGATCCAGCCAATCTTATTGTGGCATAGAGTGTGGACTACCGATGAGACCGATTTCAATCGCCACATCCTGAAGGACGCCCTGGGGATTGATGGGGTTAGGAATATAAGATGGTTAGGGTATATTAAAATGTTTCTTGGTAAAATGGGACATGCAGAATATTTTAATGATCCAGACTCTATGCGTGAAGTCCCCAGGAAAGAACTTAAAGCTAGTTGTTTGCGTTTTTTGGGCGAATGCAGAACCACCTTAGAAATGAGTAAATCAATGGTTCAAACCCATTATATCGTTTTGGCAACTCCAACTATACAACCATATGTTTTGTTAGTTACTGGAGACTATGATAGATTCCTGCTATCATGTTTTAGATTGAATATTTTATTTAGATCCTTAAGCTTTCCCGAACATAATGACTGGTCGAAAATTTTATGTAATTGCCCCTGTGATGATATCTCTGCACAGTCGACCATACATATAATGTTTTTTTGTAAATTTTATACCAGGCCGAGAAGGAAATGGATTACTCCTCCTGTATTGAGAAAATTTGGCTTGAGACAATGCCGACCAGCTTTTTTGGCGCTACAAACCTTAGATGATGAATTTATGATTGCCTCTGTGATAGCTTTTAAAAAAAATATTTTTAAATATCGTAAAACTATTATGATGTGAATCTGAGATAATTGTATTTTTATATTATTTTAAGATATTGTGATTGCTGGATTGTGTAATGTACTTTTATGGCCAACATTTATGTTTTCCGAATAAAGAGTTTTGATTTGATTTGATTTGAACAAGCATTGGCAAAGCCAATAGTCTCACCCATAAGAGCTATTGGCGTTGGCAATGTTATGTAGCCATGCGGTACAGCAGCCTGGATGCTTTCCAATGTGGCTAAAAGTAATTTAAGAAAGCGCTATGATGTAGCCAGGGCTAATATTTTATTTAAAGTACATTAGCTTCAGATGCATCATAGTCTTTTTTTATTGTTATGTTTAGCCATGCTGCACAGTAGTCACACTGCTATACAGTATGGCTCCAAATCATTGCCAAAGATGACAATGCCCATACTGTACAGCATGAATAAAAGACAATGGCAGAGCCAATAGCCTCAAAGGCGAGAACTAATGGCTTTGCCAATGCTTGTTAGGACTCAACACAACACCCGTGTAATTCTGAAAACATCAGTTAATCTCCACATGCATGAAAAATTAAAACAAAATAAAATGACACTTGGCAAAAAATCCTATCACATTAAGAAAGTAATTGCCCATGTCTATCTCTTAGTGAAAATACATTTGAAAGCAGATAACATCTGTTGTCACAATAAACATCCATTTCAAAGGAGAAAGGGGCTTCTTTGCTACAAATGGCAAGAGGATCAACAAGGACGACAAGGAAGAAGAAAAAATAAAAGTAGTGCCTCAATCACAGCGTGATCAGCGGAAGAACAGCAATCAAGCTGAAGAAATCAGTATTTGGTCCATGCTCCAGCTGAAAGAAGAGGAAGTGAAGCCAGCATGCGCTGGTCAATTAGAAGGCAGAAAATAAGAATGACAGTGAAGCCAATGAATGTTAAGCAATGAGCGTGCTGCAACCTCTTTTTTGTATACAATATTTCTCGCAAGTGAAAGCGCATGCAGTACATGCGCTGTCACAGGTGAGCTGTAAAAAGGATTACAAATTACAGAAAGTAAGCACAAGAGAAAGTACAAAGGGCTACAACATCACTGCCACCACCTCCATGAATGCTGAAACCTGGTGACGAAAAGTTACGGCCAGGGGTACTAAATGTCAAGCTTCCTGATGCCTTCAATTTCATTACAGCAGTCTGGATCATATGTTGGCAGCTTCAACATGAACCTGTTCCGGTTTGGCTCAATTTGTAAAATAATCATTTTCCACAGGGCTTAGAATAATCCCTAATATAGGGGGTCATTACAATAGCGGGCGGATCGCCACCGCCAGTATGGCGGTGGCGATCCGCCCACCATTTTCCACCGCCCGCCTACCATGTACCCCCCGCCAAATCACGATGGCGGTGGGGACGCCGGCGGACGGAAAGACCGTCCGCCGGTTTTCCGCCGGTCGTACAGGCGACCGTGCGGAAAACGGGTTTAATATGGTGGCGGTGTCTGTGAGACACCGCCATCCATATTAGGATGTAGGCGGTGAGGAGCCTTTTCATGGCGGCATTTCCGCCATGAAAAAGCATGCGGTAGTTCGCATTTGGGGGCCCGTTGCGGGCCCCCAGGATGTTGGGGGGGGTGGGGGGTCCACATGGGGGGTACCTATGGTACCCCCCTGCATTTACATGCACAAGGTGGCAGGCACCGCGCGGTGCCTGTCACGTTGTGCATGCAATAGCACAACATGCATTTTGTACATTGCGGCGGGTGCTGCTGACAGCACCGCCCGCCGCAATGTACGAAATGCGGGATGCGCCCGCCAGTGTGGCGGGCGCATTCTAATGTGCCTGGCGGGACCGCCGCGACTTCGGCGGGCGGTCCCTGGCTCCGTTGCGGTGGCGGGCGGACAAAGTCCGCCCGCCATCGTAATGGACCCCATAGTGTAGTATTGCTGGCACAATCATCAATAGTTGGCAAAGCCAATAGGTCTGCCTTTGGCACGCAGGTGCAACATTTAACTTTTTGTTTTCTTTTTGTATTGCAAACACATACCAGAAAAAGAAAGGAAACAAAATATGCTGTCACGTAAATTTGGCTGTCTTATGCTTGGAAAAAAGATAAATTAAAAAAATCTTCACTAATGCTAAAGTGATGTTTTTTAAACAAGTCTTTCAGTTGTGCATGCATTTTCTTGTTTTTTCTTTTTCCTCTTCTTTTTTTTAGTATTCTTTGTAAAAGAGACAAGAATAAATCACCACCCAACCAAGCACTCAAATCTAAGCTACAATGTTACAATGTCATTTAAACACTTTAAAGCGTTCCATTTTAAAAGGAGTGAGGGCTACACAAACAGTTGTTATTTAATGTTAATACAAAAATAAATAAAATGAAATAAAGCACAGTTGAACCAACTTTGCAACCAAAGAGACAGAAACTATTTTTGTGAACAATATGCACAAGCTTTGTGCAGTCACTCAAACTAAAGGAAACCAATGGGTGAAGTAGGCTTACTGATTAGCCCTCATGCTGCAAGCTGTGGATGGCAGAAGGAAAATGTCAAAGGCAATTTAACAGACCAATGGATGAAGTCTGCCCAACAAAAGCCCCTCTATATATGTGTGTTATGTTTGAGTTTTGGGGACAGAAAGATAGTTTGGCGAGACAGCTAAAGCTGTCTCTAAGGCCAGAACTAAGAATTAAGAAAATAAAGCGATCCCTCATTCTTTGCTGGGATCTGGTATAAGTGCAGCTCCAGTGGCAATGTATGTAATGTTTGCCATGAATACTGCTAAGGTTCAGACAGGTTGGTGATATTTCCAAAATATATTGATGCGAGAAAAAGCTGAGTCTTTATGGGGTATGATCCTTTAAAGGGATACCTGTTTTTTTCAGATTGTTGGTTATGACATGTTTGTGTAGTCCATATAAAGCAGGTTCAAGTCTCAAAGTGCAGAATCCCGTTTTATGAGTTAAAATGTTTATGATAATATCAGACTTTGAAACGTTTAACAATGAGATCAGCGATCGGGGCTGTTGGCATACCATAGGATGTTGGTATGTATTGTAAAAACCCATAGCCATGCAATCCCATTAAAATAATGATGACATTACATTGTCTCTTATGTTATATATGTGGATGGACAAACGTAATGCCTTCGTTCCGTGTATTTGCAACATGAGTTCCTTTGAGTGGAAGCTGTCAGGGGCACGACTGCTTCCCTCCTCCCACCATAAATGGATGATTGATGATCTATGGGTATTTAACCAATCAATGCACTGGTCATATGTGAAATGCATCTGGATGCCATTAAACCAGGAGGTATTGATCTGTACGTCCCTTGGGGTGAATCGATGTCCCACTGGTTCAATTTGATTACGGACTATTCATTAGAAGACCGAGACTTGCTTAGGATCATGTCACCATTAAAGATCAGCCTATGCAAGCTGCTATAATTGAGACGCCCTCCGGTACTTTAAGTGTCGTATAGATTTATACGTGTGGGGGATTTGTTTGTGTAAACTGCATTTAAGTTATAACTTATGATTGTTTGCGTTTCCTTCTAGTCTGTCTGTTCCTCCCCTACCAGCATTGATGGGTTGTTGTTATTGAGTGTTCACAATGACAGGTGATTAAGTAGCTAGTTCTTAACCGCTTTCTTCTTTTTGCTTTGTTTGAACACTTTAGGTTGTTTCAGCTTTCCAGCTTATTCTGCAATTCCTACATTTCCTGAAAACCAAAGTTCTTTAGGAGAAAAACCAGAATGCTTTTCAGCTATATAAATAACAATATGATACAATATCAATGATAATCCTTTGATGGATGTGGGTATGCAATATTCACTCCAAATAGGTCAAACATGGACCAACCAGACTCTACACTATTTTCCTTGCACTTATGTTATATGAAATGTGAAGAATACGCCCCTCCACTCTTCAAATGTGAGGGATGGGCCTAAGTTCCATGCAAACGTAGGTGGCAATGCTAGTGCAAAACCTCTTTGTTTTGCTTTTTTTAAACACAAGTTTCTATTAGAACACTGGAATGTTGGGAGCTCCATTGAAAACAATGGAGTGATCTGAGCTTCTAAAGGCCAATAAAAGCCCAAAGCTCCAACATTCCACTGTTGTCATTCACAGCTGTTGCTGTGAACAAAGCCTCACGGAGCCCAAGGGGATTTCAAACCCCTTGGGCTCCGTGAGGCCTTTATTTTATTTGTTATAACATTCTGCCCTTTAGTGGCAGAAAGTTCTAATAGCCTTATAGCCCTCCATAGCTGGGCTACACTGGTATTAAAATCCTGCTCCCTTGTTAAAGGCCTTCGCCTTCGCTTCGGGCTATAAGGCTATATAAGACTAGGATTGATTTGTTAAAATTTCTATCAAACATGTAAAATAATTTCTACGTTTATAATATCAGGATGGCTTTACACTTTTTTCTATTTTTTCCCTGTTGAAAAAGCTTATTGTACTGCAGGCTGAAACAACATTTGTTTGTATTGTATTGTATTGCACAATTTATATAGCGCTTACTACCCTTATGTGGGTCATTGAAGCACTGTCCTACATGGGTAGCATGCTAATTCATGTAGGGTGTGTGGTTGGAAGGGTGTTGTCTTTGTTTTGATCCTGTGTGGGAATTGTTTCTATGTGCTGCGCTGAGGACCACAGAGGTGCGGTTATCATGTTATGGGAAGCATCACTTAGCAGAGCGATGGATGAGGAAGTGTGTGAGGGAGGCACGCAGTTTCTGGTTTTCAGTAAGCTGGCAGCTTTGAGCAGCTTTTCAGATCCCTTTGAGCTATTTCTTATTTTCATAGTCCACTTAGCTGGTTTCTGCACTGGGTTGTCCATTCTGAGATATCCTGAGCAGTTGTAGGTTAAGACAAGACGTGGATTAGAGATCTGCTTGTGTGGATTTTGTTACTGTCATGCCATATTTGATTGCTATTGTGAGATGTCAAAAGGCTGTTAGAGCATCTAATTAGTTGGGATCTGTAGTGGTGACCTAAATGAAAGTCCTCAATTGGCCAGAGGCATGTGAGAGATCTCTTCAGTTATTCTATACCTGTTCAATTTGTGATGAATGGTTTAGTGATATGGACTGGTATAGTACTGAATGATGGACATGGCCCATAGCAGTTTTGTCTTGTATGAGAGAGTCAAGCATAAGACAATTATTATGCAGTCTGTGTGAACTACAATTGACTATCCAACCACTGATTTGTATGGTATTAGTGTGTGCTACATTTGTATTGTATTGTAATTGTGTTTATATAGCACTCACAACCCTTGAAGAGGTATTGTAGCGCTTAAGTCAGGCAGCGCACTGCTCCAATTAGTAATTTGTTTTTGCCATATTGTTGGTTATTGGGGTCAGTCTTGCACTCTCAAGGAAACCATGCCATGCATTTACTCCAGTTTCTATGTGGTAGAATAAACTAATAGAAGTTAGGTGTGATCTTTAGAGGGAGAGGGAGCACTTGAATTCATGCATGGGTTGATATTGAAAAGTGAGCTACAGGAGATTAGGTATTGTTAGCTTGCAGGGGTATAACCCTAAAAGGAGAGGTTGTGATCCTTGAGATGAGGTGTGGACAATTTGTAGAGAGTTAGGCAAGCATGCATGTGACTTAGAGTAGGCTGTGTTCTTAAAGAGGAGGCATACGGAGGCTGGGAAGGAAGGAGAGAGTCATTCCAAAGAAAAAGGAAAGTAGACAATCGGACGTTTAAGTCAAAGTCAGTTTTCATGCAGGGTTTGCAGGAATATTGTGGAGACTTCTTGAGATTGCATGCAAATCTGTAGATAGAAACAACATTATTTGCCTGTGTTGCAATATCATTGTAGACCATGAAAACACAAACGTAATGTAATGTAAAGTGGATATGTAGAGCGCTGATTGTCACCCATGAGGGTATCCAGACCCTGAGTAGGTGAGAGTAGGAGTGTGGTGAGGTTGGGCCTTAGTACAGGCAGTCTTGATGGGCCCACAAGAAGCGGTATGTGCATTTTCGACTATTTCAAACTCGAAGGTTTTCGAGTATTAGCAATTCCATCATGGCGAATGGGCTAACATTATATGTCCCAGTATTAGCGAGCGCACACTAATGACGTCATGCCGTCAGGGACGAGAGTCACGGGAGTGAATTTAAACCGGAAATTAGTCCTCACGCTTCCTTTGTCGAATAGCTGGTCGGAGGCAGGAGCTTTCTACACCGTTGTATTGGTAAGTTAAAAGATCATTGCCGTACCACTTTAGTATTTGAATATCCAGCTTAATATTATTTAATAGTGAATATCCAGCTTAATATTATTTAATAGCTACTATTCGGCACACTAGGAGCGTTATACATACGCAGACATTAATTGAGCTGCAGAAATATGATGGCAGGCAACATTTGTACACCCTTTAGGCGTATGTTGGCAATAAAACGGTACTGCAAATCCACTACGCTTGTGATAATGCCTTGCCCCTCTGGATACTATCATCAGATCTATTAACATATGGCAGTATTGACACGCCATATACTGATTAAACCCTATGTCATCACATGGCTGGATAGATTAGGGGTGATGTGCAAGCGCTCGACATATGAGTGCATAGGCGCAGCGTCTTCTATCTATTTCTGATATTCATATTCCAATATATTTTGGGCCGCCCCTTCAGTTAGATTTAGGGTAATAGTTTCCATTAAAGAACCCAGCAATATGCCATTATGAGAACTCTTTAATGTGCTGGGTTAGTGCCCATTGCGATAACTGACGTTTTGTTAATAGGTTTATCTCGTGTAATATCTCATCGTGTTAGGAGTATGGTTTATGAATGGCATTTTTGGTTTTTTTGTGGTCAATCTCTTGATCCACCTTCTCCCTTTTATATGTAGGGTCTTAGAACCACATAAACTGACACTACCTTAATGGGAGTCCATGTACATAAGAATACGCCATTGTTGACATCCTTCGCAGATCTGAAGGTTAGTATATTTGAGTCTATATGCAGAGTGTAACCAAACAAACTTTAAGATCCATTAGACATTAGTCAGCTAATCGTGAACATCTTGTTCTTTCAGAATATCAATACATCAATTAGGCCTCCGACCAATAGAAATAAGCAGGATACAGAGTCAGTGGCCAGTTAAGGGAGATAATATAAGAGAAGAGGTAAGTATCATCAGGGTAGATGTGTAAAACACTTTAGTATATATAGTGACTGGCTTGTAATCATAATAGTAATTTTTCATTTTATACTTTGTGTTGTTTCTAGGCAGTACAAGCCCTTCATGTTTACCCCTACGGCTCAAGAACCATTGTAGAGATTCATATAGTCACTCTCATTGATGAAGGTATTTATCAGATTACTTCATATAGGTATAGTGGTATTTTCTAGTAGTTCCTATCTTAAAGACTCAAAACACTGCTTAAGAATTATTGGGTGTTCATGTTCATCTTTATTCCTTGATCTAGTGCCATACAGGGCTGCCAATTATAGTTCCTAACTCCAAATGATGAGGGTTGGTTCCAGTTAATACCATCTATGGATTCAGCAGAGGTAAATTACATACTTATTATAACGTCTTATAAGTTAAGCTTCCTCCTAATATAGCCAACAACAGAAGAAGTTTAGTTACAACAGTTTAGGAACATACATGAAGTGACATTGGTATGATTCATTTAGTTTTTAAATTTATGTTATTTTTGTGTCACTTTGTCTATAGTTGCATGAATAGTATTACTACACTGGTGTGATAAGAAACTGTGTCACATTGTTATTCACTTATTAATTAATTGTACTTCACAGCATTGTTCAGGTTCAGTCCTCTTAGACCATAACTATAATGTAATTTATCATGGTTTTAATGTATGTACATATAGAACAATTTGCGGACAGTGCGTTTAAACTCTAGATCACAATTATGCTTATATTTCTTATTTTAGTAACCACTGGTATGAAAATCCTGAAGAAGGCTTTGCCGAAACGCGTTGGTATTCAACAAACATTACCAGTGTCTCCATATACGTCCTCAATCATATGTCAAGTTGTCTATATACGTCCTCAATCATAGGTCAAGTTGTATAATGATCGTATAGATTATCATGAAAATGACATACTCTTTGATCACCGATTATATACAAATTTGCGTATTTGATTTGTGTTGAAGGTATACTTTACTCAGGTTATACCGTAATTTGCATCAATATGTGGTTCTAATTTGCATAATATCATTTGGAATGTATATCGGTCCATGCATTGAAGTTTATTATGTATGAATTGTATTTATAAATATATATATAATTTTTTTAATCTTTAAAACAAACAAAAAGAAGATTAATAAAAACAAAATATTTTTTATGTCAGTTGTCATGATGTACATCATGTTTTTGTGTGTGTCTAGAGTTTACATGTCCTCCTAGAGTAAATCAGCACTGTGCCCGGTGCTAAAGTTTTTCAAAACAGTTGATTTCCCTTTTAGGGCTTTATCCTTTTTCAGGGGCCCGTGCGTTTCCCAGAGCAATATCATTGTAGACCATGAAAACACAAACGTAATGTAATGTAAAGTGGATATGTAGAGCGCTGATTGTCACCCATGAGGGTATCCAGACCCTGAGTAGGTGAGAGTAGGCGTGTGGTGAGGTTGGGCCTTAGTACAGGCAGTCTTGATGGGCCCACAAGAAGACTAATTAAAAAGCCACGTCTTCAGCTTCTTGAGGAATTCATGAAGTTAGGTAAGGCCCTGATGTGTAGGGGGAGGTAGTTCCCAGATTTGGCGGCTTGGTAGGATAATGATCGACCTCCTGTTATGCTTCTGTGGATGCCGGGTGTGTGAGTGAGCGTGATGCTGAGTGAAGTTGTCTGGTGGGATGGGAGAAGTGAAGCCAGTGATCGAGGTATGTGGGTCCAGTGTTATGTAGTGACTTGAATATGTGTGTGAGAAATTTGAACTGGCAGTGCTTTTGGATGGGGAGCCAGTGGAGCTCTTCGAGGTGTGGTGTGATGTGGGATCGGCGCGGGAGGTTGAGGATAAGTCTGGCACCGGTGTTTTGGATGGTTTGTAGTCTGTGAAGAAGATGAGTTGGGATGCCGGTGCAGAGTGCGTTGCCGTAGTCCAATATGTTTGTGATTAGGGCCTGCATGATGGTAAGTCTGGTGTATATGTTAAAAAGTGTTGGGCTGAGAGATGATCCCTGTGGGACTCCGCTGATGAGATAGTTTGGGTTCTGATGTGAACGATGTGTGCCTGACTTATTGTGCTCTTCCGGAGAGGAAGGAAGCAATTCATTTGAGTGCTGGTCCTTGTATGCCTACTGTGTGTAGTCTGGCAATGAGTGTGTGGTGGGAGACAGTGTGGAAAACTGTGGAGAGGTCAAGTAGGATGAGGGCAGTGGTCTGTCCACGGGTGAGGATGGTGCGTATGTCGTCTGTGTCAGCGATGAGGGGTTTTTCGGTTCTGCTGTGGTTGGTTTGGAATCCTGATCGCAAGTCCTCCAGGTGTTTGTGGCATTCTAGGTGATTGGAGAGCTGTCTGTTCATGGTCTTCTTGATGACTATGGCTGGGAAGGAGAGCAGCGAGATGCGTCAGTAGTTGTTGAATACTTCGAGGTCGGCTGAGGGTTTTTTAAGGTGGGTGGTGATTTAGGCGTGTTTTTAGCTATCTGAGAAGGTGGATGCGTTGAGGGAGGTGTTGATGATGAAAGTGAGTGCAGCCCTGATCTTGGCTCTTCCCAGGTTGCAGATAGCGTGGGGGCAAGGGACTGTGGGCGCCCTTGAGTGGACTGTCTTCGTTAGTGCTGCAGTGTCCTCGATGGATAGAGGGTTCCATGCTTTCAGTTGGTAGTCTTTTTTTGATGAGGTTAGCAGGCTGGGAAGGTCAATGGGGGTGGCTGGGGTTCGAAGTTGCTGTAGATCTTGGTGATTTTTTCATGGAAGAGTCAGAGAGGTTGTTGCAGTTCTTGTTTAGGGGTAATGGTGTTGGTTTCAGCTGTTGGGTTGGTGAATTCCTTGACAATGGCGAAAAGTTCCTTGCAGTTGTTGGAGTTAGATTTGATTCTCAGGGTCAGGGTCTCTTTCACTTGATGGTGATAGTCTTTAATTGCGGCCTTATAGGAGCTTCCTGCGATGGTTCCTCTGGAGGTTCTCCATTTCCTTTTGGGTTGTTTGCAACACGCACACACACCACCATCACTGGTGAGTAAATAGAATTAAAATAAGTATGGTTTCGTTTTCCTGTAAATCAGATGGAAGAAAAATGCAAAACAGGAATGTTGTACTTTAAATGATTGTGCTGGAGATGCTCCTCCCCTTTCCATCTGGGTGGGATGAAGGAGGACAGAGTCTGTTTTAGGGAGTTTGTGTAAAGTAATGCTTCTCTGGGCAGGTAGCACTTGGGTTACCTCCAACCTGAAGCAGCCACAACACAAGCACAATAAGGTGTAATATCTTGCATCTGGATGTCATTCAGCCTTCCTGCAGCAGTAATTAAACACAAAAGAAAGGGAAAGGCTCTGTCAAGAAACTTCCACAACTGAACAATAGAAACTGCAGTCCCACCCTCACACTTACCATCTACCAACCTTCGGTACTCAGGCAAAACAAGTAATTAGGAGCCCCTTCCTAACAAGGCTCTCACTGAACTTCTAAAGGGGAAAGCTGTCCTCACTCTCTCACTTCACTCTCTGATCTCCACCACCAAGCCATGGGAATGCAGGCAATTGCATTTGTTTGTCTCCCCCACCTAGGACAGCTCTGTGTACAGCCCGTCCCCCCACCAGGGCAGATCTGTCAAGTCGTGGGCAACATGCCCTCACCATTGCAGACAGCTGACTTTTAATCAGCGCTCAGGCTGAAACCCACCCGGCAATCTTGTTTGTTTAATCTGAGGTGCCACCCGGCAATCTTGTTTGTTTAATCTGAGGGATAGCCCTGCTGATTTTAGAGTGAGACAGCAAGGTTTTTTTGTTTTAATCTGAGGGATAGCCCTGCTCCCTAAAGCTTTAGGCTGTGAGCTGTAAAGACTGAGAGATGATGAGCTCTCAAAGTTCCAGGACCCTGCCTTCCCCTTGGATTGTTTTCTTTCTCATCACACACACTGCACTTATGTAAATGACACCCTTGCACAATAATAATGTCAGATGCATTAGTCTATGTAAGTAATTCCATGTTTCCTTAATTTTTCACCTGAACATTTCCTCTTCAGGTGCCTGCAGTGAGAAATAACATCCATGTATGTTATTCCAACATGCTTGTTTCTGGTCCAAGGAAGACCTGGCTTGGTAGTTCAGGCTGGACTGTTCCCATGAGGAACAAGGTTAAGGCTGATTTGCATATGGCTGGGTCTGAACTGGGGTGGTGAAGTGAACTAAAGAACAATGATGGATTAAACCCAGATCTGTGACTGGGGGTGAGTGTCTGAAAAGTTTCAGTGCTCTATCCATTGTCTCCTTGTGTTTGCTTTGTTCGCCTTAAGTTGGCCGGGTATGCCCAAATGTGGATCCCTTGCTCACTTTACCAGTGGATTCAAGCTAGCCTGGCTGATGAGGGGTGTTATCCCGAAACCGGTCCCAGGATGCTTGTTTCCGGTCCAGGGAAGACCTGGCTTGGCAGTTTGAGCTGGACTGTTCCCATGAGGAACAGGGTCAAGACTGATTTGGATATGGCTGGGTCTGAACTGGGGTAGTGAAGTGAGCTAAAGAGCGATGATGGATTAAACCCAGATCTGTGACTGGGGGTGAGTGTCTGAAAAGTTTCAGCGCTCCATCCATCGTCTCCTTGTGTTTGTTTTCTACTATAAATGGATGACAGCATTTTTTAATTGCGCAATGTTCTAGTAAATATCCTCCCTAAATACTGTTGCTTACTGAAAATAGTATTACTCATGCATAATGTGTTCACTACCATACTAATTCATGTTTTAAGCCTTTTGTAGGACATCAAAGCATAAGTGTTTTATTGTGGTTCAGTTATTGATCACCATGTGGACTCTGCCTGAATTGTTACCTTGATTCCCAAAAGAGAAAGGGATGCAAAGTACACCTCTGCCCCTTGGTGAAAGAGTTGAACGAATAAATGAAAATGACATTTATAAAACACCATATTCACCCCGAAAGGCATATCAGCACTGCCAGTCAGTGAAACAAAAGCAATCCTGACCCTACTAAAAAAGACATTCAAGGCTGGCTTACCACCCAAACCTGGGAGATAGTAACTGATCGAAGGTTTGTGCCTGGAATTGTGTTTGCAAACTATTGATAGATACCTTACCATTTCATAGTTTGAAAGGAATGCCCAAAACATGCCCCATCCAAATAGAGATTTGGACGGAGGCAGAAACCCCATTTTGCGATTCAGTGAAACTTTTGCGAATTGCAAAATGTAGCTAATACTTTGAAAAGACATTAAACAGGTGTGGATACAAACTCTGTTGGGATGCTAAAGCCTCTATAGCGTTCAGGGCTAATGTCAGGTTGAAAAAATCCTCAGTCTACTGATTGGTCTAGGGTCTCTACATTTAAGAAGTCTTATTGTCAAACTATAGATCATGCCTCATTTTCAGTGATATGTGGGATTTAAACATGCAGAATAGAGCTTCTGGTCTAATAATGAAAAGCATATTCTCCTCACTCATTAGTGAAGGAGTTTCCTGAATTTATTAAAGAATCAGAGCCAAATATTATCCCACCACTTGCTGGGACTTTCCCCAATGTACATTTTGTCTTCTCATTTTATTTGTTTAGTGCTAGCCTCATCTGCTCCAGCAAATGCCTGAATTGGCACAAGTTGTCACCACATCCATAAGTCAGAATCTTTGTGAGTGCAGGATGATGAAAAGAAGGCAGTTCTGTTTCTGTTAATTTTTCTTTTGTTATTTCTGTTTTTCAAAGTTTGACATGGACTAATTTATTATGATTCTGAGCATCACGAAAATAGGCAGAAGGCTTGTCAGAGCCTTTATTTATAGCACAAGTGACCTTTCTTTTGTTTCTTTTTCCTGTCCCAGAGGGAACCATTATGGGAAATGCAGTTTTGCTTTGAATTGATTCTAAAATTAAAATAGCAAAAAACAGAGCTGCATAATGTGTGCCTCTGTGTCTTTTACTTCAGCCATATGTTTATAAAATTAGGACACTCCTTCACTAATTAGGGTACAACTAGGAAACAGTTAAAAGTAAGTGGGTGATGCTGGTTTGTTTTATTGCATTCAGGTATTGTATTAAAATATATTAAAAAAACAAGATATCTATCCAGCTATTACAGGCAGAGATGGTAGTGTTTGCGACAACATCAGGGTTAAGGCCACTTGTAACAAAGCCTGGGGCATATTTACAAGGAGTTGACGCCAACGGAACGTCTCTTTTTGTGATTTTCTGCTGGCGTTAAGTCCTTTGCCTTATTTACAAGGCGGCGTTAAGCCACTTAATGTGGCTTAACGCCACCTTGTAAATAATGCCCCTATTCACGCAGCACTTAGTGTGAAAAGGGCGTGCAATGGGTGTTGCAGTGGGCGTTCCACCGCAACCCCCATTGCTTTTTGACGTTGCCCATATTTACAAGTGTAATGCTACATGCAATTATACATTGTGAGATCAAGTGTTGACCTTGAACTCCATGTTGCTTTAACTGCATTTTGTGAACATGGTTTCATCTTGTGTCTGTCTAACCCTGCCTTTTTATAGCGAATGCAAGCAGGCTAGGTTACTTGCGCACACACAGAAATTTTTATATTTTTTCACTTCACCGAGCGGTAGAAGAAAAGCTGCTAAAACAGACATTGTGGGCTGCGTATTTCAAGGATGAGAAAGTGAAGAATTCTGCCTCAGTTCTCATCGAAACCTGGCCAGCTCTGGTGAGTGACCTTGATGCAGAGTGCAGCCAGCACCTACAGTACAGATGAAGGGAGGGGGAGTTTCTAGAAGCCTCTCTCTGTGTTAGTAAGAGTATAAAGACGGAGACCTCTTGGAGTTTTGACAAGAACTCTTCTCAGGGGTGGACGCACCACCTGGAAATCTTGTCCTGGTTGACGGCTCCTGTAAAGACTGTCTCTGTGTTTTCCAGTCGTACTGGCAGGATGTTGCAAGACAAACAGTCGGTGAAGTATTCCATGTTCTAATTACTTATTCTTGTGTGCATACAGTTATTTTTCTATGCATTTATTCTTGTGTATATACGTTTACTATATGCCTTTATTCTACATGTGCATTATTGCTATTGATGTATGGGAACTTGCTGCAATATATATTCCTTTTTACTTGGCAAATGAGTGTGGAGCTCTATATACATTGCATTTTGGCATTCTAAAGTGTGCCAGTCTTATTTTGAAGAGTGTTCACGTTGTGTCCTGGTGTTTTGAAGTCTTGCTCAGGTGTTCTGAAGGGGAAGACAACAAGGTATAGGGCATGGCCAAAAATATCGCTAGGGAATACCTGGTCTTAAGCAAGCAATACGAGGAGAAATGTTTAATTTCTCCTCATATGTTGATCTTTCCATGTGTGTGGCATTCTGCAGCACACATAGAAACAGCAAATCGCCTGTAAAGATGTTTATGTGCAGGAAGGTGGCCCTTCCTGCTTAGAAAGAATCACCCTTGCAGCGCAGGCACCCTTGCACCATGGCGCAATGGTGCCTGCGATGGTGCTAGGCTGCTTCTTTAGCGCTAATGCTAGGGGAAACACAGGGGTGTGCCACATTCTTGTGAAGATGCCGCATTCCTGTGTTTTGAAACTGACAGAGTGTGGCGTTACCAATTTTGGAGTAACACCGCGCTCCGCCAGTTTCTAGTAAATATGGCCCCTATGTTTTTCCACTTAGTAAACAATGATGGAGCACAGGGGATGGTCCTCAAAGCTACCCATTGCAGTGGGGATCCAAACTTCTGTTATGTGAAGGTACAAATAAAACATGAGGCAGATTTCCAGGTGAGCAACATAAAAAAGTGATAAAACCATTACTAGATCGACCAACTTCTTGATAGCTAACACAATCTATGGATCCCTTTGATCTAGCAAACATCGCCACTGTAGCACAGACATTCGGAATAGATCCCGGAGTACCCAGTGAGACCTTGTTCAGGGCAAAATCAAGGTATATACCCCAAATAGCCAAAGATAATATTGACATATTTCATGAGGCAGTTAACCAATATATTTTACGACTCCTTAAGAAAGTACCACAAAGAACTAATGTCACTAAGAACCAGTGGGAAGCAATTCTAGCCTTACAAAATGATAAAAACATCATCATTAAACCCTCAGATAAGGGCGGGAATGTAGTCCTTATGAGTAGAGAGGGATACATACAAGAGGCTCTTAGACAATTGAGTAACACCACTTATTATTTACGAGTAGACAAATCTTATATGACCAGCCTGCAAAATAGATTCACTGACCTCCTTAAAGGATGGTTTGAAAACCATTTACTGAATTGAGATGAACATCAATTTCTGAAAAATGAAACACCAACAGTACCCACATTTTACCTATTGCCCAAGGTACACAAGGACCTACTAAATCCACCAGGTCGCCCCATAGTATCCTCAAAACACAGCTTGTTTGAGAACGTTTCCATCTATGTAGGCCATTTCCTGGCAGGATACGTGAGGGACCTAAGTTCTTATGTAAGGGACACAAAAGATTTCCTCCAGAAGGTGGAGAATATTCATTGGGGACAGGAACACTGGTTTGTTTGTTTAGATGTTGAAAGCCTCTACACAAATATAAGACACCGAGATGGTTTGAAAGTTTGTGAGCATTTTTTAAAGACAAGAAGCATACATCTACTTGAGCACACGCACATGTTACTTCAAATGATCGAGATATGTTTGACGGAGAATGTGTTCCAATTTAATGGTGTGTATTATAAACAGGTACAAGGGACCTCTATGGGCACCTGCTTTGCTCCCAGCTATGCCAATTTATTGGTAGGCAGGTGGGAAAAGCAGGTGCTCTGGAGTGAAGCATTGGAACGCTGGACATGTAAAGTAAATCTGTGGCTAAGGTACATCGATGATGTGTTTTTGTATGGGAAGGCAATGAGAATGACTTGAAATTGTTTGTAACTGAATTGAATTGCAACACTGTGAATTTGAAATTTACTATGCAGCATCGCCAACATACGGTAGACTTTTTGGACATTAGGTTAACTGTTCAAGATGGCAGACTACACACTGATCTGTTTAGAAAAGAAACAGCAGGAAATTGGATACTCCACTCAGCTAGCTGCCACCCCCTGAATTTCAGATGGAGCATACCCTACAGCGAATTCTTACGGGCCAAAAGGAATTGCAGTTCCGAGAATAGCTATGAGAGGAACAAAAGGGAAATGATGGGAAGATTTAGAGCACGAGGTTATCCACCAAAAATGCTCAGGCTGGGAACCCAGAAAGCAGATACCATTAAGAGAAATGAAGCCCTATATCAACCACCTGAGATAGGGCAAGGGACAGGGAACAAGGATGCCCCCATCAGACTCATAACCAACTTCAATACCCAGTCTACACACTTTAAGCAAATCATCAAAAAAAGATGGGACATCTTAACGCAGGATCCCATCTTAAAGGCTAAATTGGGACAAAGTCCATCTATCACGTACAGAAGAAGTCTTTCCCTTAAAGACATGCTAGTTAGGAGCCACATGACACAACGTAAGACGAATTGGTTGGAGAAGGGGGAGGATTCCATAGATGTGGAAAGTGTAAAGCCTGCAGCCATAGTGAGAATGTGAATGAGGTCAAACTATTGAGAACGAATAGACAGTGGAAAATCAAAAGAAACATCCACTGCGGAACTGATTATGTCGTCTATGTCATCACTTGTCCCTGTGGGCTATGGTATATTAGATCCACAACTTTTCCTGTGAAGAAAAGAATTTTAGAGCATTGGAGGGCTATAACTAATAAAGACTTTGGTTATAGTGCCGCCAAACATTTACATGAGGCACGTGGTGGTGACTGGACCACTGTCAAATATTTTGGTCTGGAACACTGTCCCTAAGAACCCCAGAGGTGGCAACCGTATTCAAGCTCTACGTAGAACAGAATCAAGGTTTATCCTTCAAACTGGCAGTGTTTTCCCCGCAGGGATGAATAACGATGAGGAGTTACATGTACACTTATGAACAATGATGAGGAGGTACATGTACACTTATGAGAGGCTAGAGGTTGACCGCATGAACTTTAGAACAGGAGTTTCTGGAGTTCTTTTAATTGTAAATATTAGCTCGAGCAATTTTGTTTGTTTGTATACACATTACCACAGATTTCTGCACTAATGTATACTTGAGGATACATTGATTGTACCAATACTTTGACATGAGGTTGAGTTCAAAATTGTATAACAAGTGAATAGATAATTCATAGTGTCCTATTTGGTTTTCTAGGGAAAGTTAACATAATTTGCCCTTTTTTTGTTGTCCCCTAACAGAATGTCTGCATTAACCAAAGGTTCTTAATGACAGTCACTAATAAGGAAGTTAAAAGCATGGAGATCCGGAACTGTTCCAAGTAACAGCCGTTTTCCTCCTTATAAGAAATGTTATAATTTAGACCATAGATGAAAGGAATCATGTAATTGTTAATTTTTTGTCTATGCTCATGAAAAATCACATAACCATGATATGAAGTGTTGGGATTATGACTATAGAATATTTAGCATTGGAGTAAAACTGATATATGGCATTTGGGTACTATACTCTGATTATGGAAGTTATTATTTCCTGCTCGATGTGGAAAATCATGGCGGTGAGAATTTGAGGTACTACATTGTAATTAAAGTGAGATGTACATTTCCTCTCAAGTGACTAATGTTTTGGGGCATTAATAAAGGGTACTAAACCCGATGATGAGGAAGCTAAGCCCAAATGGTAAACCTAGGGCTCGGAATTCGGACGAATGTAGAAAACCTATACATTTGATGTAATTTTAACTCAACTTCACCTGCACATTTATTTTGTTAAATAATTACTTAAATGCACATTTAAATTAATGATTTGTGGCATCGTTTACAAAATACGCAGTAACAAACAAAATTGAGTCTTTTTACTATGTTGTTGCGTCATGTGGGACGCATTGAATGCTCAAAAACACGGAGGTTTGTCAATATGGTCATGTGACCAAGAACTGGACAGGTCAAAACGCGTTGTTTGTTTGTTTGCCTGATTAAATTGTTAATTTCGCATCCACAATCGGAGTGGCTCGTTTCTTGCTGAAATCGGGAAGAATATTGGATTTTTTGCAAAGCGGCAGCGTCCGCTCGTGGCGAGCCCCGACCCGAGTGGAGGGGCGTTCCAAGACGCCATCTTTCTGTTATGATATATGTATATATATATATATATTCACTGAAAAAACCATAGGTTTTAGGGACAGTTATAGTTAGTTGGACATTGCACTCGTACAAAACCCGTGAAATTCCCCGTTATAGTTAGTTCAGGTAACTATAACTCGCGCCCCGCAATGCACTTCTGATGACGTCACATATTACATCACTCATGACATGGTCAGTGACATCACTGATGACATCACTGATGACATCTCAAATGACATCACTGATGACATCATCCAGTGACTGTGTGTTTCTGTAAAGTTTAAATATGTTTAATATATATAGGGAACGGCGTATTGAAGAATGAGTGGGTGTATAAGTGTCTGAATGGATGATTTAGTAGGTGCGTGACTAACTCTATAAGTGAGTGATTAAACGTATCTTACTGAATGCATGGGTTAGTGACTAAACTGGGTGAATGTCTGTATCCGTCTGTCTGTTGCTGTGTAAGTGGCTGCATGGGTTTGTGAATAGCTACATGAGTGTCTATATGAGTTATTGATTGGTTGTCTGAGTATCTGTATGGGTGCCTGAGTGTTTGTGTGGGTGGGGTGTGTGCGACTCTGTGCATAGATGTGTGAGTGGGTGATTCACTGGGTGGATGGTTTCAAGAGTGCATCTGTGATAGACTGTATGGGTGGGTAAGTGTGTGTAAGAGTGTTTTAGTGAGTGAATGTATGTCCCAGTGGTACATGTGTGAGTAACTACATATGTGAAAGGCAGTATATATGTGTGTTGGAGTATATAAATAGCTATAAGCGAGAGTGTGTGATTGTGAGAGTGACTGTATGGATGAGTGTGCGCTTGTATCAGTGATTGTATAAGAGCGTAAGAATGTGCTAGTATTTGTATGAGTAAGTGAGCTGGTGTGTGTATAACTGTATAGATGAGTAAATGGGTGTGTGCTTAATTTATTGCATGACTGACTAGGTGTGTGAGTACCTCTATGGATGAGTGGCGGTGTGTGAGTGTTTATATAGGTGTATGAGTGCATATAATAGTCCTGTACTGAGTGACTATAAGTATGAGTGACTGTACGGGTGAGTGAGTAGATGTGTGTGTGTAGACCTAAGAATCAGTGAGTGTGTATATAGTAATTGGTGTTGGAGTGTCTATGGTTTTGACAATGGCAGCCTGTAATTTACAGTGGGTGTATCAAAAGTTATATTAGGGTGTGAGAAGATGCATCAAATTATCACATGGATGATGTCATCAGTGATGTCATTTGAGATGTCATCAGTGATGTCATCAGTGATGTCACTGACCATGTCATGAGTGATGTAGTATGTGACGTCATCAGAAGTGCATTGCGGGGCGCGAGTTATAGTTACCTGAACTAACTATAACGGGGGAATTTCACGGGTTTTGTACGAGTGCAATGTCCAACTAACTATAACTGTCCCTAAAACCTATGGTTTTTTCAGTGAATTTGTAAGGTTTTTTAAATGCTAATTTCTAACTATAACGTGCCTGAAACCTATGGTTTTTTCAGTGAATTTCAAAGGTTTTTTAAATGCTAATTCCTAACTATAACATGTCTGAAACCTATGGTTTTTTTCAGTGAATTTCAAAGGTTTTGTAGATGACAATTTTTAAATGTATTAATTGTTATATTTATTTTTTTGATACTGATTTACAACATTTTTTTAAACTATTTATTTTTAGATATTTTATTGTTTAAATTACATTGTAATTACATTATACATTACATTACAAAATATACTTTCTCAGAATGAATTACTTTAGTTTAAATACTTTGCAAATAGGCAATAGACTTTTAAGTACAGTAGTTACAGTTGTTGCAATGGGCAACACAATTTCAAACACAATGCAACATTGAGCTCAATGTGAATTTCAAGTTAAATGCAATTAGTTACTTTATGGATTACTTTTCTAACCACAGGACTGGATCCTAGATTCAGTCCTGGGACATCTCCTGTAAACAGTTGAGTAAAAGCGTTTTGGTTACAGTAGTGATTTTTAAGGAATATTATTGTATTTTAAAAGTTGACACAAACTTTTTCACATAGAATCACCAATGTTATCCTATGGGAGGAAATTCACTTAGCAGGTAAGTAGTGTTATCGTTACTTTTTCTTACTCAGTGGTGGATCCTGGATCCAGCACTGGTGCATCTCCTGTAAACAGTTGAAAGAATGCGTTTAAGTCATACAGGCGATTTTTAAGGAATATTTGTAGTTTGTGAAAATCAACACTTTGAAACTTTTCTGCTGAAAAGCAGACAATGGATTCCTATGGAAGGAAATACAAGTTACTGGTAAATACGGTTAGAATTACTTTTCAGGGTCAGTGCTGGGCTAAAAGATGCAGCACTGGGTTCTCTCCTGATAACAGGTGAGTAAATCGGAATTCGTAGTTCGGCTGATTTTAGAGGAATATTATAAAGTTCCAAAACTCCACACTTAGAAGAATTTCCAAGTGAAACCAGTCAATGTTAGCCTATGGAAGGAAATTCAAGTTACTGGTAAGTACGGTTAAAATTACTTTTCAGGATCAGTACTGGGCTGAAAGATACAGCACTGAGGTCTCTCCTGATAACAGGTGAGTAAATCGGAATTCGTAGTTCGGCTGATTTTAGAGCAATATTATAAAGTTCCAAAACTCCACACTTAGAAGAATTTCCAAGTGAAACCAGTCAATGTTAGCCTACGGAAGGAAATTCAAGTTACTGGTAAGTACGGTTAGAATTACTTTTCAAGGTCAGTACTGGGCTAAAAGATGCAGCACTGGGTTCTCTCCTGATAACAGGTGAGTAAATCGGAATTCGTAGTTCGGCTCATTTTAGAGGAATATTATAAAGTTCCAAAACTCCACACTTAGAAGATATTCCAAGTGAAACCAGTCAATGTTAGCCTATGGAATCAAATTCAAGTTACTGGTAAGTACTGTTAAAATTACTTTTGAGGATCAGTACTGGGCTCAAAGATGCAGCACTGAGGTCTCTCCTGATAACAGGTGAGTAAATCGGAATTCGTATTTCGGCTGATTTTAGAGGATTATTTGCACAATGGTGAAGGAAGGGGGTGGGCCCTGAGGTGACATGTCTGCAAACACGCCCTGTGGCGCGTTTTAAGTTGGAGAATTAATTCCTCCTCAATCCCGAGGGTCCCTAGGGGCCAACTAGCCCACCAGATACCTCCAGTATGCGCCAGAGAGCTGCGTTGCAGAGAGGTGTTCAGATGCCACGCCCCTTTTTACAACACTCTGCAACGCAGCTCCGTGGCGCTTACTGGAGCTACCTGGGAGGCTAGTTGGCCCCCAGGGACCCTCAGGATTGAAGGGGATTTAATTCCCTATCTTAAAACGCGCCACGGGGCCTGTTTGCACACATGTCACCTCAGGCCCCGCCCCCTCCCTTCACCACTGTGCAAACGCGCCCCGTGGCGCGTTTTAAGTCGGGGGATTAACTCCTGTTGAATCCTGAGGGTCCCTGGGGTGCAACTAGCCCACCAGCTACCTCCATTAAGCGCCACAGAGCTGCGTTGCAGAGAGGTGTAAAAAGGGGCGTGGCCTCAGAACACCTCTCTGCAACGCAGCCCCCTGGCGCATACTGGAGGTTCCTGGTGGGCTAGTTGGCCCCCAGGGACCCCCAGTATTCAAGGGGAATTCGTTCCCCCTCTGCAAACGCGCCAGGGGGCGCGTTTGCAGAGTGCTGACAAGGAGGGGGCGTGGCCTCCGGCGCGATGCCGGATTTTTTTTTTTTTTAAAGGGGGCTGTGTGGCCCCCCTTCTTTTTAATTATTTTGGGCCCTGGGGACCCCATCCCCCAGGGCCTGACCCCCTTTTTTAAAAAATGTGAACGGGAAGGGGACCGCGTGGGCCCCCCTCCCGTGGCCAATTTCGGCCCGGGGACCCCATCCCCCGGGTCATTGCCACCTTTTTATTTATTTTTATTTTCATGGAGGGGGGCTGCGTTGCCCCCCTCCTCAGGCCTCCTTAGGCCCCGGGGACCCCATCCCCGGGGCCGGCCTTTTTAATTTTTTTTTTTTTCTAATTTGGGGAGGGGGCCGCGTGGCCCCCTCCCGGGCCACTACTTGCCCCAGGGACCCCATCCCCGAGGCTGGCCCTATCCTTTGGGGTCCGTGGGGGACCCCAACTCCCCACGGCCCATGCCGGCTCCCAGCGTCCTGCGGGAGCCGGCATTGCTTTTCCACATGTGGAGCTGTTAACATGCTGCTCCCCATGTGGAAAAGCAATTGTCTTTGGATATTGGAAGCGAGAGCAGGTTTCCCTGCTCTCGCTTCCAATATCCAAGGCAGTTTGCTATGACAGGACAGGAGCCGCGAGGCTCCCATCCTGTCATAGCAAACTACAGTGTCCCGGGGTAGGCACCCCGGGACACTGCAGGAGCCGGCCCTGGGGGGTGGCGGTCCCCAGGGCCACCACAGGCTCCAGCAGGTGGGCCACGCGGCCCCCCTCCCTTCAATTGCACAGCCCCAGGGAGGTGGTGGTCCCCGGGGCTTCGGGGGTCCGAAATGGACCCCCACATTTGTTTTCTAAGTGCCCCGGGGAGGTGGCGGTCCCCGGGGCTTGTGGGGGGGCTGGAGCCCCCTCACACAGGTGATTAATTTTAAAAAAAAGAAGCCCCAGGGGGTGGCGGTCCCCGGGGCTGCGGGAGGGCGGAGAGCCCTCCCGCACCATGTTTTATTTAAAGCCCCGGGGGGGTGGCAGTCCCAGGGGCTTGGGGGGCCTTAGAGGCCCCCCACATAAAACATAAACCTACCCCCGCATGCCCCCGGGACTTGGGCCACCCGGGGGCCAATGAACAACGAAGCGCGGGAGACCGCGCTTCGTTTTGTTTTTTTTCGGCGGGATTCGCGCACCCTAAGCGCATCCCGCTGATTTCTTTTCTTAAAAAATGCTTTTTTCTACCCAGGGGGGTCCTTGTGGGACCCCCTGAGCAGACCTAGGGGGTCAGGGTGTTTCTACCCTGCCCCCTTTTTGCGCTTTGCGCACTTGTTTCTGTCCCTCAGTTCTACCGAGGGACAAAATGGCTGCCAACACTTCCTGATTTGGAGTGTTGACAGCCAATTAGCATGCAGCTCGTGATCGGGAGGGTACGCGGACCCTACTCGGCCATAGATATATATGTGACTTTACTTTTGATTTTCTCAGGAACTACTGAACGGATTTACACCATTTAAGCAAAAGGCATGACACTGAACCAAGGGCTACCTCTTTGCCAAATTTGGTGTAATTCCGTTCAGCAGTTCGGGCTGTAGCTGCGACTAAAGGTTCCTATGGAAAAATGAATGGGGAAAACACGTTTTGGGACCCCCCTTTTTTCTCGGCCCCTGCTTGACGTATCACCCCGAGACTTTCAGGATAGGAGCGGACCGGAGCGCCCCAACAAGTTGGAAGCTTTCGCGAAGATTCGTCAACCGGCGCCAACGTTATTTCAAATAGAATGTTGCGGATTTCCTATGGAAAATAGGTCCTAACTATAACTATCTACTGGCGACCGCCAGTAGATAATATATATATCCAAAACTTATTTTCGTGCAGACACCCGAGCCGCTTTCCGTGGCGGGCCTTGGCGGGGTCGCGAGCCCCAAATCTCCACAACAATCGTTTTTGCTGATTTTCAAACAAACGATGCCCAGGCCAACAAACGTTCCTTTTTCAGCGTGTTTTATTAGCTTTCAAGCCAAGTCACTCGACGCGTTTCGGAGGCAACCTCCTTGTTCACGAGTACGAGCGCATTGTAAATCAACTGGGTTTATACATTGTCATGTGACACACCTCTAAATCATAGAAAGTGACAACAGATTTCGATTGACAAGTTTGCATGGAAATACGGAATGTGAGAAATGTATTTCAAGTAGGGTTAATTGTAGGGAATTCAGAAACCTTAAAACATGAGTTTCGGATTTTGACAGTAAACATCTGTGGGCTTAATGACCAGGTCAAAAGGAATAAGGCAGCAATTTGGCTGAAATCCTTATGTGTGGACTTCTTGTGTGTTCAAGAGACACATATAGAGGGCTGCAGAGCGCGTATACTGGAACAACTTGGCTTTAAACTATTAGTATATACGACACAGGGCTCGCGAACCCGGGGGGTGGCAATCCTCACCCGGAGGAATGATGTGAGGGTAGTTAGAAAATCAGCTGATCAATGGGGTCGGTGGGTGTTGATTGAATGTCTGTTGAATAATTTTAAATTCACACTTTGTTCGGTAGATGGCTCAACATGTGATGATCCAGAGTTGCTAGAAAACTTAGACTCTAGCTTGGCAATGTGGCCTGCTCCGATAATTATTAGCGGGGATTTCAACATCAATGGCCTGGGGGTACGATGGGGCGACCCAGGTAGTAAGTACTTAGGGAGAAAAAGGAAGGTGGGTGTTGCCCTATCTAATTTAGTTTATAATAATGGTTTAGTAGATGCATGGGCTTACTTGAAACCCTTTGAAGCAAGCAGCACCTTTTTTCTTCCCCACACAAGGCTGTTTCCCGTCTGGATTATTTTTTTGTGCCCAGTCAATGTATCACTAATTTTGGGATTGAGAGGCACCCTCGTATTATTTCAGATCACAACCCATTAGTTTTGACTGTCAACTTTACGATGATGGAAAAAAAGAATGTTGGATGGACCTTCGAACGGAAGTTACTATATGATCCTGATTATATTACATATATGAAGGGTTGGATTAAGGAATTTTGGGATTTTAACCGGGGGAGCACTAGGGTTGGAATTGTCTGGGATGCTTTTAAGGCGGGGGTGAGAGGGGAGACAATAAGTTATAGCTTGCGTCGGCAAAAAAAGGAGCGACTAAGGGAATCGGAAGTAAGGCAGGATCTAAGTAAGCTTGAGGAAGCCTTAGTAACGGCTATCAATAGGGGGGAAGTGCTAGATGGAATATTATTACAGCTGGCTATAAAAAAGGCTGAGGTAGGGGACCACTTTGCTAAAAAAGCAGCTGAGATCTACATGTCTAAAAAAGAGTACTGTTAAGAATTTAATGAGCGGGTGGGACATACCCTGGCCGTAAGAGCTAGGCAAAAAGTGTCTGCTGGTCAGATCTCTGAAATCTATGACGCCGGGAGGAGGGTTATTACTGATGCAGCGGGTATTCGGGAGACTTTCAGGCTTTTTTATCACCAGCTATATTCCTGTGGCTTAGTCGTGGCATCTGAGGGTATTTCTGAATACTTAGACAAAGTACCTACCCAGAAGGTAGATCCCATAGACAGGGAGGAACTGGAGAGGGCATTCGCTCAAGATGAAATAATGGGTGCCCTGGAAGATCTGCCTTCTGGAAAAGCCGTCGGCCCTGATCAGATCCCGCTGGAGTTCTACAAGATCTTTAAAGATGCTATTGGACCGGATTTAATAAAGGTCATGTTACTTGCCCAAAAGGGGGGGCCGGCTCCTGAATCGTGGGCGGGGGCAGACATCGTTGTTTTTTTGAAAAAAGGCAAACCAGCCAGGGAACCGGGCTCATATTGGCCAATCACACTACTGAATAGCGATGTAAAAATATTTTCTAAAATTTTGGCCATGCGACTAAATGGAATTTTAAAAAAAACTATTCACCCTTGTCAGCACGGGTTTATTATGGGTCGTGGAACAACGCAACACATAAGGCGGGTGATTATGCTTTTTGACGCAACGGAGATCTCAGGAGGCCCTATGGCCGTTTTGCTATTAGATGCTGAAAAGGCATTCGATAGGGTCTCCTGGGACTTTCTCTGGGAGGCTATGAGATGGTTTGGGCTGGGGGAGGGGTTTATTAAATCTGTTCAAGTGCTATATAGGGCCCCCACAGCTCGAATAAAGGTTAATGGCAATTATACTTCCCCTTTTAACATACAGAGGGGGACGCGGCAGGGTTGTCCATCATCCCCTCTGTTATTTGCTATTTATATGGACCCCCTAATACGATTATTTATGGCTAATAATATATGGGGATATTGGTAGGGGTATGTCCTGTGGACATTGAAGGGGAAAATGAGCTACCGGATGTCTATAAATTGCTACTGGGCGAAAACGCTGAGAGGTGTTTTTTTTAATTCTCAGAGCCCAGTTATTACAAAAGAACTAAATTCAAGACGCTGATGGCTGTTTTCAAGATCTGGGGTGCGTTAAAAAAGAAGATTGGTTTGGGGAGACTCAACCACTATACGGTGTTATATAAAAATCCCACATTCCCCGGAATTTTCTCCGATGAGATTATGGCAGGATCGGATGCCAAGGGTTTTCGAAAGGCTGGGGACCTAATTGGGATAGAAGGGTTTCACCAATTCAACGATATACAGATGGAGTTTGGGTTGGAGAAAGGCAATTTCTTCAAGTATTTACAACTCCGCAGCTTTTTTAGTAAAAAAATTGGGGGGAAAGTGGGTTTGATAGTAATGTAATCATTGACATTATGCAAGGCAGGAATAAGGGGTTATCAAGCTGATATATGCAGAACTGATAAGTTTAAAACAAGATGATCTAACTAAACATGAGGTTAAATGGGCTGAGCGTGTGGGGGCTGCTCCTGGCGTACTTTCGAGATCATTAGAGCTGGGTCAGTCGGTCTTATGTTCTGCTGGGCTTCAGGCACAACATTTTAGAACTATTTTTTTCTTTATACTACACACCAGCCAGAATAGCACAGTGGGGCGGGTTATCAGGGATTATATGTCCTAGGTGTGGGGGGGTGGATGCAGATCTGGTGCATATGTTTGCATCCTGCCCTCGTTTACAGGGGCTGTTGGACTCAATTATGGAATACCTAGATCGTTCACTCGGGGTTAAAATTAAATTAACCCCTGAACTAATTTTGCTAGGAATAAGTAGTACGACCCAAAATGAGATAGCTTATCGATTTCTCTTTGTTGCTATGGCTGTTTTGAGGATTAAAATTGCCTCGGCTTGGTTAGACCCTCTCCCCCCTACTTTCCAGCAATGGCTTGCTCGTTTACTTTCTATATATACAATGGAGAGAGCAATTTATGAAAGAAAGGGAAAGAAATCGAAGCTGCTGGGACAGTGCATCTGGGCTCCTTAAACAAAATGGAAGGAAAAGAATAATTAAAGCCAACCAGGGGGGAAACGTAATTTGATGCTGGTATAAATTGGTCAAAGTAAATTTAAAAAATGTTTGTGCTTTATGAAATATGGTTTCTGTTAATGGCTAACCGAGTTGATGGTTTTTTTTTCTTATGTTTTTTAATTATTTGTCCGTTTTGTGATTTATTTCCTTTCTCTCAAACCTCGCATCTTCTTTTGATTTTCTTTTTTGATTGATATGTATTTGTGCTGATACTCTTGCAGGAAAATGCGAAAATCTTAATAAAGATATTTAAAAAAAAAAAAGAAAAGAAAGTGACAACAGATTAACGGCGTTTTGCAAGTTTCTCAGAGCTAGAAAAACAGACTTCATTAATCACAGCAACTCATAAGTGGTACATTGTGAGCCATTACATTAACAACTTCATGCAATGTGTCTAAATAAAACTGTTGGTTTTCACTTAAACCTCACTTTTAAATTAATGCACACAATTACGGAAAACTTCCGTCCTGCTTTTTGTCAAATCAGCCTGTGCCGACGAGAGTTTAAAATTTAACTATTGGCGTCTCTGTGTGCTTGTTTATTTAGCTCATTAACTTCTAAACGCTGGTACTTCGCTCTGGTGCTGCCCAAGTGGGCTTTGTTTAAGTACTTAGCATCCATAATATTACATAATCCATTCATCCCGCATACAGCTACTAGACGCCATTGTGCCACCTTAAATCCGATGGGCAACCAAGTTCAACGCCCAGTGGGCAAACAAATCCAACCCCAGTGGGTAAAAGTCAACTCTCAAACTAAGGTACTCAATGTTTTTACTTGCTCACTCGTATCTCTACTCCGTAGACTGACAAAATAAATAGGTCCTGCATTCAACTCTCCGTTTGAAACTCATCACGCACCTGTAAAAAAAAAAAATAACATAATATGAGGTGAGAAACCATACCACTCTTTCTTCACTATTTACATACACTGCTAAAATATATACAAAGGGAGTGAGGATTAAAAACATTCATACATATCAAATGATCATGACAGCTAGACAGTATTTGACCATTATTACATAAAAACGTAGAGGTAAAATGAGACACCCTTAGCCAAAGTGTATAAACAGTGCTTCATCACAGTTGTGTCCCTCAGGCTTCATCGTGTGATATTTAATAATCATTTTCGATTCTAATCGTCTTAGTTCTTGGACTCTGTCACCTCCTTTTTCCCTGGTTGGGACATTGTCCAAGACACAGAATGAAAGTAAGGTGTTGTTTCCGTTGTGGTGGGTAGCAAAGTGTCTTGCAACAGGGTAATTTTTGTCATAGTTCTTTATTGCCCTCAGATGCTCCAATACTCGCTTTTTAGCTTTATGTATAGTGCTACCAATGTAGCATTTGTCGCAGGGGCATCTGAGGGCATAAACAGCAAATTCAGTGTTGCAAGAATAGTGTTTCAAGATCTTAAAGGGTTTACAATGGGGAGACAGCTTGATTTCTTTTACATTGGCACTGTACTTACAGGCCTTACACCTGCCACATGTAAAGAACCCTTGTACAGTGCTTTTCATTGTCCCTGGTGTAACAAGTGTTCTGCACACTGTGTCTTTGAGGGATTTGGCCTTGCGGTAGGTTATTTGTGGATAGTCCTCTACACAGTCAGCTAAGTCACTAACAGTTTTCAAAATCTCCCAGTATTTCTTTAAGGCTTCTCTGACTTCCCAGGATTGTTGGTTGTAACTAGTTATGAACCGAACGTGTTCAATCGTATATATATATATATTACCTACTGGCGGTCGCCAGTAGGTAGTTATAGTTAGGAACTTGTTTCTATTGAAAAAGCGTTTTTTCTTTTGCAAATATCTTTGGTGTCCTTTGACGAATCTTCGCAAAATTTTCAAAACTAATGGGGTGGTCAGGTCAGCTGCTGTGCTTAAAGTTTTGGGGTGATTCATAAAGCGGGGGCCGAGAAAAAGGGGGGTCCTAAAATGCGTTTTCTCCATGTTCCTTTCCATAGGAAATTTTAGACATGGCTACAGCCTGAACTGCTAAAAGGAAATACACCAAATTTGGCAAAAAGGTAGCTCTTGGTTCAGAAAGCACTCTTTTTGTTAAATGGTGTGAATCCGTTCAGTAGTTCCTGAGAAATTTAAACACTTCTCAAATATACAACTGGGGACGCGGTGGATCTGCGAACCCTCCCGATCTCGTGCCTGCAATCTAATTGGCTGCTAGCACTTCAAACCAGGAAGTGTCGGCAGCCATCTTGTGACTCGGTTGAACCGATTCACAAGAAAAAAGGTAAAGAAATGTGAAAAAACAAGAAAAGGGGTCAGGGTAGAAACACCGTAACCCCCCTAGGCCTGCTCAGGGGGTCCCATAGGGACCCTCAGTGTCAAAAACAGCATTTAAAAAAAAAACAATCAGCGAGATTCGCAATGGATCTGCGAATCAGGCTAAATTTGTTTTTGAAAAATGAAGCACAGGCTCCCGTGTTTCATTTCCTTTAAGCCCCCGGGGACTGCCACCTCCCCGGGGCTTATCCATTGAATGCAGGGGGGAACGAGGCCCCCCCAGCCCTGGGGATGCCGCCTCCCGGGCCTATAATATCAAAAATCAATGCGTGGGGGGCTTCTGCCCCCCCAAGGAGCCCGGGGACCGCCACCTCCCCAGGGCTATGTTTGTGGAATGCAGGGGGCCACACGGCCCCCGCAGCACCAGGGACCGCCACCTCCCTGGGGCTATTTACATAATTAGGCCCCATGCAGCCCTGGGGACCACTACCTCCCTCGGGCTATGTTCAAAATAATGTGTGGGGGGCTCAAGCCCCCCCACACAGCCCCGGGGACCACCACCTTCTCGGGGCTACTTTGTAAATTGGAGGGGGGCCGCTTGGCCCCCCTCCTGGAGCCATAAATGGCCCTGGAGACTGCAACCCCCCAGAGTTAGCTCCAGCAATGTCCGGGGTGCCCACCCCTGGGACATTGCAGTTTGCCATCTCCCGTCAAGCCATAGAAAACTCTGGTCCGCTTCATGGAAGGGAGAGCATGAAAAATGCTCTCGCTTCCATGAAGCAGAGCAGAATTGCTTTTGGGCAGAAGCAAAAGGCCCAAAAACAATGCCAGGTCCTGCAGGAGGCAGGGAGCTGGCAGGGACCGCGGGGGCCTTTAGTCTCCCCCATGGTGCCCAACGATGTAGCCATGCCCCGGGGGATGGGATCCCCGGGGCAATATCGGCCTGGGTAGGGGGCCGCGCAGGCCCCCTACCCATTTTTAATTTTATTTCAACAAAAAGGATAAGGCCTGGCCCCAGGGGATGGGTTCCCCAGAGTCGAAATTGGCCTCAGGAGGGGGGGGGCCGCGAGGCCCTCCTCCAAAAAATACAGGGCAGGCCCGGGGGATGGGGTCCAAGGGGCCAAAACTGGCCCAAGGTAGGGGGGCCACATGGCCCCCCTTTGTTAAAATAAATAAATACATTAATTTAAAAAATGGCCGGGCCCCGGGTGATGGGGTCCTGGGGCCAAAGTCGGCCTTGGTAGGGGGCCACACGGCCCCCTCCTCTTTGAAAAGAAATAAAGGAACAAAGGCCCTGACCCGGGAGATGGGGTCCCCGGGGCAGAAATCGGGCTTCGGGAGTAGGGCCGCGCGGCACCCCTCCGTCTTATCACAATTAAAAGATTAAAAATGGGTCAGGCCCTGGGGGATGGGGTCCACGGGGCTCAAAAGGGTAAAGGGAAGGGGGCAACACAACCCCCTTCCTAAAATAAAAAAAATCAGAAGCCGGCAACTCGCTGGAGGCCACGCCCATTTTCTCCACAATCTGCAAACACGCCTCCTGGCATACTCTTGGTTGGGGGATGAAGTCCCCTTCACTGCTGAGGGTCCTTAGGGGCAAACTAGCCCATCTGTTATCTCCAGTAAGCCTCACACAGTGTGATTGCTGAGAGGTGGTCGCCCTTTTTTCCACCACTCTTGAAACGTGCACTGCAGGTGGGGTGATGAGGACCCCTTGCCTCCTGAGGGCCTCAGGAGTAAAGTAGACTTCATCCCCCAAGCAGCAGGGCGCCAGGAGGCACGTTTGCAGAGTGGTGGAGAAAGGGGGGGTGACCTGCGACCACCTCTCAGCAATCCCACTGTGTGGTGCTTACTGGAGGTAACAGGTAGGCTAGTTGTCCCCTAAGGAACCCCAGCAGTGAAGGGGACTTCATCCCCCAACCAAAAGTGCACCAAGAGGTGCGTTTGCAGACTGGTGGAGAAAGGGGGCATGGCCTGCTATCAGAACTCAGCAATCCTGCTGTGTGGTACCTACTGGAGGTAACAGGAGGGGTAGTTGGCCCACAAGGACGTCTATGGGGCCAACTACCCCTCTTGTTACCTCTAGTAAGTCCCACGCAGTGGGATTGCTAAGAGGTCTTCGGAGGCCACGCCCCCCTTTCTCCACCACTCTGCAAACGCGCCTCCTGGCGCACTACTGGTTGGGGGATGAAGTCTATTTTACCTCTGAGGGACCTTGGGGGACAAGAAGCCCTCCTGGTACCTCCTGTAAGTCCCACGCAACCGAATTCCTGAGAGCTGGTCGGAGGCCCAGCCCCTTTCTCCACCACTCTGCAAATGCGACTACTACTTAAAAAAACTAAGAGATTCACAGAAAAAAACAAAGGTTACAGGGACGTTATAGTTAGGAATTAGCATTTAAAAAACCTTAGATATTCACGGATAAAACCACATGTTACAGAAACGTTATAGTTAGGCTGACATTTCACTAGTTCAAAACCAGAGGAATTCAGCCGTTATAGTTAGCTGAGATAACTATAACTTGCGCCCCTGCAATGCACCGCTGATGACGTCACATATAACAACACTCATGACATGGTCAGTGATGATATCACTGATGACATCTCAAATGACATCACTGATGACATCATCCATGAGGAATTTCGATTCCTAAATAGCGATTTTTAAGGAATTGCTATTTAGTAATCGCAATTCCTTATGCATGTAGGAATCGCAAAATAAATTGCGATTCCTAAACATTCCCTAATGGCGAATCGCAAATTGCGATTTGCTATTAGGGAATGCATTCCCATTCATTCCTATGGGCCTATAGGCCCCTAGGAATGAATGGGAATGCATTCGCAATTTGCGATTACCAAATTGGTAATCGCAAATTGCAAATGCAATTCCAAGGGTGCTAGGGGGCCTAAGGCCCCCCTGATGCACCCCCCAAAAAGGTAAGTGTGCACATGTGGCGCACACACATGCCCTAAGGGCACGTGTGTGCGCCACATGTCACTTTGAAAAATGCACTTTTGTGCATTTTCCAAAGGATTTGCAAATTACCATCAACTCGACGTTGATGGTAATTTGCGATTCCTAAATGCAAAGTCGCATTTTTGAAATGCTACTTGCATCGCATTTAGGGAATCACAAATTGCGATTACCTAATTTGCAAATTCAAGGCCTTTGGTGCATCGGAAAAGGCCTTTTTCCGGTCGCAAACGGGCCGATTCGAAAAAAGCTTGATGCATGTGGCCCCGTGTGTTGTTTAGTTGCAAGAGTGTGGTTTCAAAGAAAGTGAAATTGTGATCTATGCAACGAGGTGTGGACAGTTTGATAGAAACAATGATAAGAAACAAAGGCAGTCAGGCCTGCGACTCAGTGTGGGCAGTACTCAGACAGAGACACATGCAAAGAATGGAAAGTAGGTAGAGAGTCATGCAAAAGAACCAAAGGAGACGCTTCAGTCTGAGGTTTTTCATTCTGCTGATTTCTGAGACATTTAAAGAAGATGACAGATTTCTGTCCCGTGGATCTTTACCTCTGAACATTTAACAAATACATTTATTTTAGTCCAAGAACAAGCTGAGGGCTGGATCATTGTTCAGCCTAATGAAAATCCGAATCTGTGTCTCATGCTACGAAATTGCAGACATGATTATACGCCGCTATTCAGAAGTTTAAGCTCCTTTCCCAAAACTAATCTTCGCTGAACATGAACACTGCAAACTGTTAAAATACAATGTTGCTCCATTTAAATTGCCTGTTTTGGGTAAGAAGACTTTTCAGTAAGTAATTTTAAAGCAATTGCTGAGTATTTAGGGTCCTCCTACATGCTTCTTTTTATACCCTTGAAAAACAAATAAAACCCTACACCTGTCCTTGCTTCTAATTTACCTAGATGAATGATTTCCACGTCAAGCCTCATGTTTTTTCTATATTCCGAGAAGTAAATGGAGCCGCAGAAACACAGATGAGGTGGATCGGTGACAGGGAACTGAGTAAGGCATGCTTTTTGTTCCCTAACAGTACGGAAAGAAAGCGCTCTCTAGCGGTATTGTTCACACCTATAAAGCTTGTCTGCAATACAGTTTTGTTCACTTTAGTTCAGCAAATGAAAGGCCTTGTCTTTAAGGCCGGGAGGGTGGAACTGCTCCATTGACTCGCACTAAGTTGTGTTTTTTAGGTCGAGTCTACTGTGGGCCTACCAAGAAATTACAGTGTACTTACAGCCCGCTCTTTGTTTACCAGTGTTTGGCTTTATTGTCACTCTCCTTTGCTTGCTTCTTATTCAATGGCTTTCCTCGTCCATCTTGTTCACTCTTGTGTTTTGCTGTCCCCTGGAGCATACCCTCTTTAGCATCCTTCTGACTTGTATCTTTCCACTGCTCAATTTTAGGGAAGTTCTTTTTTCTTTTTCAACTGTTGCTGCTCGCTCTTCTATGCTATTTCCAAAGTTGGAAGTAGTGATAGCACACTGGCATGACTCTGGCACTGAGTGCCTCCTGAGTAAGGTTAAGGAGGAACCGGTTGGCCACCGTTTGATGCCTAATGAGAGATCCCAGAGTTCCCAGTTCTATGCATAGTATCTGAACTAATCCATCTTTTTCTTCACATTATGGGACTTATAGGTCTGACTGTATAATGACATATGCAGGACTGCAAGTCGCACAAACAAGGAAGAAACCTGGATTGGGAAACTTGAGAGCTCTGAGCACGGGTTTTAAGGCACTGGGAGATGGCACAGCCTAATTATCAGCCCTGAGTCTGGTCCGTATTGAAAACAGCTAGATGGCAAAGCCTGGTATTTATTGATTGAGCGGTTCTGTCATTGTTGTTAATGTATATGTTCAATGTCAATGGGGACTCTCTGGCAATTAAATGTGGTGTAATATGGGTGTTAAAGGTGGATATAGAGCCAGGGTAGTAAAGCACTTGGAACAGTCTTCGAATAAAAGCAAGCGTCAGTGCTTCATATTCAAGTTGTCCAGCATGGGTATTACACTAGGGATTATTCTGTGCATAAAATGAATGGCACATTCTGAAAATGACACTAGTGGGTACAGAATGGACATATGTGGCACACCGGAGGCATTAAACCAGAGACAACAACCCTGTGATCGAACCACATATTTTACAACCGGCTTGTTAGAAATGGGGGTCTCTAGCTGGCAGAGGTAGGTACCTTTGTCCAAATAGGGACCCTTGCTTCTAGTCAGGGTAAGGGGGATACACACTCTAGATAACCCCTGCTCACCCCCTTGGTAGCTTGGCACAAGCAGACAGGCTTATCCCAAAGGCAATGTGTAAAGTATTTGTACCAACACTCACAGTAACACAGTGATAACACCACAAATGGACACCACACCGGTTTAGAAAAATAAAGTATCTTTATCTAAGCTTAACAAGACCAAAATGACAAAAATCCAACATACAGTATTAAGGAAAATGGCTTTCAAAAGGTTTTAGCAACTGAGTCCATAGAAAACTATGGATGCGTGATTTCTTGCAAAGTACCTGTTGTTGCGACAAAGTTCACCAAGCCAAACAGCCACAGCGATGAGAAGCGTTGAAAAACAAAGAGATGCGTTGTTCCTGAGACCTTCGTGGATGCGATGCGACAGTTCAGCTGTAGACAGGGGAGCGATACGTCGGGTCCGGTCTGTAGGGGGGGAAGCGATGAGTCGGTTCTGAGACGACTCCGATCCGCGGGTGATGCGCCGGGGAAAACTTGCAGCACAGGGACGATGCGTGGAAATCCGGGATGTGTCGGCGAGCGATGCGGCGGCGGCGAGCAGCGCTGTGTCGACCTTTTCAGCCGCGATCCCTCGATACGTCGATTCTTGCAGCGGCGACAGGCGCTGCGTCGGTTTCAGCAGCGGCACGGCGGTGCGGGGAGATTCTTCTCGCACCACGGCGTTGCGTCGGAAAACTGTCGCCAGAAGAGCGATGTTTGTTGCATTGCTTTCCAGCTCCCAGCAGCAGAAACAACCTCCAGAGGCCCCACACAGTCACTGGCACTCCTGGCAGGTCAGAACTCCCAGCAAGGAAGTTCAGGGGAGGTGGGGGTGAAGTCTTTGTGTTCCTGAGACTTCAAAACAGGAGGCAAGCTCTACTCAAGCCCTTGGAGACTTTCCTCAAGCAGGGGACACAGCACACAGCAAAGTCCTTCTCCTTTCCTTGGGAGAAACAGCAACAGCAGGCCAACCCCAGTCACACAACAAGGGCAGTACTTCTCCTCAGTTTCTCCAGCTCTTCTCCTCAGCAAAGGTTCCTCTTGATTCCAGAAGTAGTCTAAAAGTCTAGGGTTTTGGGTCTGATACTTATACCCCAAAATGTCTTTGTTCTCTTTGTGCAAGGGGCTCTGAGCCCAGTTCAAACCAGTTCTGGGGGCACTCCACAAGTGCACAACAACATCCATTGTCAGTGTGAGCCTTGGCTCCAGACACACCACAGGGGCGGAGCCAGCATTGTGAAAGGCAGGCACAGTCCTATTCTTTTACAGGTGCTACTCCTCCCACCACTCCAAATGCAGTCCAGGCCTATTCAGCCTAGTGCTGACTCATCCAGACTCCTGGAGCCACTGCACCTCCCCAGCCCCTGTCACTCCAAAGCCAGACAGTCAATCCACAAACAGGCAGAGGCACACAGGATGGTTGAACAAGAAAATAGCCACTTTCTAAAAGTTGTATTTTCAAACTCAGAATGTAAAAATCACCTTTCCTAAAAGATGCATCTTTAGATTCTGAGTTCAGGCATACTAAACTTTATTTTCCTTTCTGGCCCCTATGGTAAGTTATATTTATAAGATGTTATAAATTAACACACATGCTTTCCTATGGGGACAGATAGCCTTACAATAGTGAAAAACGAAATTGGCAGTATTTCACTATCAAAACATGCCACACATCAGGGCATGTCCTACCTTTCACATACACCGCACCCTGCCCACAGGGGTACCTTGGGCCTACTTTAGGGGTGACTGATATGTAAGAAAAGAGAAGGTTAGGGCCTGGCAAGTGGGTGCACTTGCCAAGTCAACATGGCAGTTAACAACTGCGCACAGACACTGCAGTGGCAAGTCTGAGTTACCGTTTCAGGACTACTCGTGTGGGTGGCACAATCAGTGCTTCAGGCCCACTAGTAGTATTTGATTTACCAGCCCTGGCAGACTCAGTGCACTCTACTAGGGACTGACCAGTAAATCAAATATGCCAATCAGGGAGAACCAATCACAATAACAATTTACACAGGGAGCACTTGCACTTTGACACTGATCAGCAGTGGCAAAGTGCCCAAAGCATCTAAGCCAGCAAAAACGAAATCCAGCACAGCACCAAAATACAGGAGGTAGAGGCAAAAAGTCAGGGGAAACCACGCCAAAGATGCCAAGTCTAACATGTCTGCAGTCAGATATGACAAGCATTGGCAAAGAAAATAGGTGTTGTCTTCTGACTTTGAAAATGTTTTTGCTGATGAAGTTTAGCATTGGCAAAAATAAATGAAAATGGATTATACTAATGCTGAACAGCATTGACAAAAAAAGCCCGGTATGATGATATAAACGATTGCATGCACAAGCACACATGCAACATATGTATCATAATATCATGGAGGCCCAAGCATGATAGCAAATATGCAAGCAAGTGTTACCACGCATGCATGCATATGTAATGGTGTGGTGCCAATTTTTTAAGATTTTCTTTTCCAGTATGGCAGATGCGCTTGGAAGGGTAAATTAAAAAAATATATAAGTAAAAATATGTGAAAGTGCGTTTACAGAAAGGAGAAGTCCTGTTGCAAATTGCAACTGTTGAGCTCTCCTAAAAGGTTTAACTTAAATAAAATGTTAGGATTTGTTAATAAAATGTATAAAGCGCATGGTTGGCTGGGGCTGGCTGCCCCAGCAACGGGGCGTCCCAGCGCTAGAAACCAGAGAAAATAGTGGGGTGGAGAACGAGGGGGAAGGGGATATAATGGTAAATGTTACGGACAGGGGTGCTGGAGTAATGAAGGAGCAGGGGTATATGGAAAGATGGAAATGCTGTTGTTGAGCTGCACCGATGAGCGGGGGTAGCAATAGAATGGGGCACACAAGTGAGAGAAGGGTTGGGTAAGCAATGGAGAAGCTTGCGGTGGGAAAGCAACATGGTGAGAGCAGGGGGAGGGGCAAACAATGAAGCAGAGGTTACATAGATGGGTTCCAGCAGTCCTTCAGCTGCATTCACATAAATCCATCATTAGGGTATGCAATAGACATTTCTGATTAGATAATTTGTTTTCTGCACTTTTATGTAGTGCAAACTCGACCTGAAGGTAAGGTATTGGAGCATGTTAAAAAAGCATCAGTTACATTACACAATGTCACACTCATTTTTTAGGCACAGAGAGATTGGCCCAGAATCACAGGATGTTGAGCCGAGACTGGAACCGAACTCCCAGTTCCAAAGCCAGAAACTCTGTCCCTAATGCCATATCCTCTCCCATGTGTTGAATGTTGAAATGCAAACCCAACGTCTACTGTATTCCAATTTCCAGGTTCTTTTTGATACTTAAATAGGTGTCATTTGGAGAGACTGTCTGGTCTTTGTTATTCCACACTGTAGAAATTGTATAGCTCATTATTCTGTTTGCCCTTGCGGCCATTTGGGAATTGCCTGTGTGCTTATGTGGCTATTGCATGTGTGTGTACATGTTTGGGTGTTTTGATTGAGTGTTTGTTAAGTTGAGGCTATCAGATAACGCAACTGCTTTGTTATGAAAGACATACCATGGGTTTACTAAGCCTGCATATTGCTTATCATTGGTTGGCTTTACTGTCACTCTCATTTGCCTGATTCTTATTCAATAACTTGCATTTTCCATTGTGTGTCTGTACCTCCCCTCGCGAATACCTAATTTACTTGTGTCCTTCCACTGCTCACTTTTATGGACGTACTTTTTTTTGTCTGAAGCACTCCACAAGAGTGCACTTGCTTTCCAGCTGTCCCTCTAGTGTGTTTCTCTTCCTCTCTCCACACACCGAGTTCCTGTTTCTCACCTGTGTGCTTCTCCCTACTTCTCTCCTGCCCGATCTGTGATGCGCTTGCCCACACGTTCTTCTCTCTGCTGCATTGTTTTCTCACCTGTGTGTTTCTCCCCCAGCTCCACCTTGTTCTCTCTCTCACCCATTTACTTTTCTTCCCCTGCGTTCTACGTTGCTGTCTCTCTTTCTCTTTTGCTTTTCTCCATCTCCATCCACACACTCCGTGTTGTTTCCTCCCACCTTTGCCCTTCATGTTTCTTCCCCCACCAATGCCCCTGTGTTCTCTCCTCCATCCATGCCATCTGTTTGTTCCCTCCAGCCCTGTATTGCTTCTGCCAGCACATGTTGCCCCTACATTCTTGCAAAAAAAAAACACTTTTACATGTTTTTTCTTTTTATTTACTGATACAACTTGGCTTTGTAAATAAAAAAGTAAAACAAAAAAAGCCCCACATCATTTTGTGGTGTGCGTACAAAATTAAGGGGGTGGCCATGTCATAAGCTTTTTCTAGTCTTCGTTAGCCATGCTGCACTGCACAGCATCGCAAAAAAACCTATTGGCTTTGCTAATGTTCTTTTGTTTTGCTTGGCGCCTTTGAGTGATTGTGCCCTTCAATGCTCTACCAAATTGATGAACGTGCGCATGCTATCAGTGTGTGGCACATATCTTCTGGCAGTGTTGCAGGTCTGTGCATCTACTACAGGAAAGCTAGACCTGTTGCCTTTTCCACTGCGTGTTTGAAGTGTGTTTAATATCAAATATGTAATATTTATGCTAAGGGCATAAATAAAGATTGAACTGCATGAGAATAGAAATCCACAGTCTATATCATGCAATCTTAGATTACAAACCTAACTAAAAGTAGGTTCTGATAATGAAAGCAGCGCAAGACAGCTGTTTTATTTTTCCCTATTGCTCTCTATAGCTCCTGTGATGTGGACACAGATTGTGTAGGGCTGGAGTTTAGTATTTCACATTATGGTATGGTCTGCACTAGCTAAGTCTCTAATGCATACCTCCTGGAAGGCAATTTCGTTTGATGGGATCCTGTTGAGACTCCATCTAGATCCCAACAGGCTGTGTTTACTGGGCTATCTGCCCTGACTGACTACACTTAGTATTTTCACATGAAAGGTAGATACTATCCCATATATTTTCCAAATTTAATGCAATAATAGAATAATGTCCCGTGACTGACCAAAGTATTACCTGCATAACCAAACATTTCACAGGTGTGGATATCTGATTAGACATGGGATTTCACTTGCAAGTCTTTAAGCAATTCCATAAGTTGATTGTCAAAGTAACATTGTGTAGTGAGTCTGTCATTAGCGCTCACCGAGTCATGTAATGGTGTTCTTGCAGCAGCACCAACCAAGGTGAGCTGCACCAGAGGCATGAAACGTTGGATCTTGACTTGGACACTAGTAGGTGCTGTATACTAGGTGCAGCAGAGTTCCTGTTAGCACTGATGATAGGGTGCACAGGGTATGATGCACCAAAGAGGATGTCAGAGGAGTAGCATGGGGAAAATGGTCAATGGTTGAGATAGCCCCTCCCCCCAGAGAAACAAATATTTGGTATTGCCTTGGAATTGTGTATTCCTTTTCCTTTGGAGAATAAAAATCGTACCGGGCAGGAGCAGCTGAATACTTCTCCAGGCTGCATTACTAGATACACAATTCTATGAATAGCAAACTCTGCTCTGCTTAGGCTATAAATTATCTGACACTTGTCTAATTCTGCTGTGGTTCAGTGCAAAAAGCGAGATTAATACAGTTAGCAAATCGTGAAAAAAAGGAAAGTAAACGAACACCTCTTGACAGAGAGAGAGAGAGAGAGAGAGAGAGTAAAAGGAAGGAAAATACTTGGTAGAAGTAAATGGAATTGAATAATGAAATAAATGTGAGTGGAAGACCAAGAAATAGAAAAAGGGACACAATAATGGGTAGAAAAGGCAAATGGGAAAAAACAATGTGTACAGGAGAGACAAGCAATGGCTAAGCCACACGTTCTTGTCTATGCAAGAGCTTTTGGCTTTGTCTATGTTTTTTTTAGCTATGTTGCAATGCAGTGCAGTCCCTGTGCAGCATGTATGAAAGTAAAGAAAATAAAAGAGCTAGAACGTGGTCAACGCTGTCCGCGTCATATCGCTTTTTTAGGTCTCGCCCAGGCAGGCATGCTGTATCTACAATATGAGCTTCAAGCACCACCCATCTTTTTCATTGGTTCCTCTTACTGTCCTTTGTAAATGCCAGCTTTTGTTTCGTGAATAAACTAAATAGCCCCTCCTTTTGGACTTTTGTATCCTCCTATGACGACTGTCCCTGTTACATGTGGTCTTACTCTTCAGGTTATTTACTTTGAGAGCACTCTTTTTTTTGTTGGCCTGCCTCTGCTTGTGTTAAGTGTTTGTGTTTTGTTTACTTTGGGCACCAGCTTGATGAAAGGTTCGCGGCCACTTCATTTGCCGTGCTTGTGTTTTTTTAGGCACGGGGAGGTGAACTGATGTGCCCACAATCACAGGCGTGAGCCGACGCTGAGACTCGTACTCGATTCCCCAGTTACAAAATCGGCAGCATTGGCCGTAAGGGTAAGCATGGTAATGCCAGACATTAGTATCCATATTTATTGTTCAAGTGTCATGGAAAATGGTTTACAGTTTGAACAATTTACACTAATTTGCTTGCCACCGTCTAGGGATTACTTTCTGTGAACATGCAACAGGGTAGTGCCTGTGCAGCCGCAGACTGCCTTTTGTGTGCGTAGAGTTCCGGTCAACCTCTGCTACTTCTGCTGGTTTTTTTAGGCATGGGGATATGAAGTCATGTACCCACAGTCACAGACTGGTGAGCTGACACTGTGGCTCGAATTCGGTTCCCCATTTATTTTTTTAAGCACGGGGAGATGAAGTCATGTGCCCACAATCACAGGCTGGTGAGCGGACGCCGGGACTCGAACTTGGTTCCCCAGTTACAAAGTCGGCAGCCTTGCCATTAAGGGTAAGCGTGATAATGCCAGACATTATTATCCATATTCATTGTTCAAGTGATAATTTAGACTAATTTAGACTAATTTAGAATACAGGTCAGAGCATAACTCGTGCCTGCTTTTTGAGAGGGGGCAGAAACTAGCGCCTACTGCAGCACGGAGGAGTGAGGGAAGCATAGCCATTGAGTGAAGGTCATAACAAATCCCCAGCCTGCTTTAACATAGGTCAGGGAGGATGGAATGGTGGGTTTTAAAAAAATAGGACTATATATTAAAATATACGTAGAATAAATTATAAATGAAATGGGTAATGAGCAATTTAAAATATTTCGTGGAAGTATTATTATTACAATAGTGCCATCTATTGGCCAGTCACAAGGTGTTTTTTTTAGTGGTTTAGGAAGTCGTTGTAAAAAAAGTAGTGGTTTAGAATTGTTTGTTGTTTAGCTTTCAATCAATCAATCAATCAATCATGTCATTTGTAAAGCGCACTACTCACCCGTGAGGGTCTCAAGGCGCTGGGGTGGGGAATGCTGCTACTGCTCGAAAAGCCAGGTCTTGATGAGTTTTCTGAAGGTCAGCAGGTCTTGGGTCTGCCGTAGGTGGATGGGGAGGGTGTTCCAGGTCTTGGCGTCGAGGTGGGAGAATGATCTGCCACCGGAGGTCGCTCTTCGGAAGCGGGAGACAGTGGCGAGGTCGGCGGAGCGGAGCTGGTGGGTGGGGGTGTAGAAGCTGAGTCGTCTGTTGAGGTACGTTGGTCCGGTGTTGTGGAGTGCCTTGTGTGCGTGGGTGAGGAGTTTGAAGGTTATCCTCTTGTTGACCGGGAGCCAGTGCAGGTCTCTCAGGTGGGGTGTGATGTGGCTGTGGCGAGGGATGTTGAGGATCAGGCGTGCAGAGGCGTTCTGGATGCGTTGGAGCCGTCTCAGGAGTTTGGCCGAGGCTCCTGCGTAGAGGGCGTTTCCGTAGTCCAACCTGCTGCTGACGAGGCCTGGGTGACCGTTCTTCTCGTTTCAGTGGGGATCCACTTGTAGATCCTGCAGAGCATTCGGAGGGTGTTGAAGCAGGCGGAGGAGACGGCGTTGACCTGTTTAGTCATGGAGAGGGTGGAGTCGAGGATGACCCCTAGGTTGCGTGCGTGGTCGGTGGGTGTTGGGGCGGTTCCCAGTGCGGTCGGCCACCAGGAGTCGTCCCAGGCCGAAGGGGTGGATCCGAGGATGAGGACCTCCGTCTTGTCCGAGTTCAGCTTCAGTCGGCTGTTACTCATCCATTCAGCAACGGCCTTCATTCATTCGTGGAGGTTGGTTTTGGCGGTGTGGGGGTCCTTGGTGAGGGAGAGGATCAGCTGGGTGTCATCGGCATAGGAGATGATGTTGAGGTCGTGCCGACGGGCGACGTGGGCGAGCGGTGCCATGTAGATGTTAAACAGAGTTGGGCTGAGGGAAGAGCCCTGGGGTACGCCGCAGATGATATTGGTGGCTTCGGAGCGGAAGGGGGGAAGGCAGACGCTCTGTGTTCTGCCGGAGAGGAAGGAGGTGGTCCAGTCCAGGGCCTTCTCTTGGATCCCGGTGTTGTGGAGGCGTGTTCGTAGTGTGTGGTGGCAGACCGTGTCGAAGGCGGCTGACAGGTCCAGGAGGATGAGGGCCGCCGTTTCTCCGTTGTCCAGCAGGGACTTGATGTCATCGGTGGCGGCGATGAGGGCAGTCTCGGTGCTGTGGTTGCTGCGGAACCCGGACTGGGAAGGGTCCAGGATGTTGTTCTCCTCGAGGTAGCGGGTCAGTTGTTTGTTGACGGTCTTCTCGATGACCTTTGCCGGGAACGGGAGCAGGGAGATGGGCCGGAAGTTCTTGAGGTCCTTGGGGTCCGCCTTGGGTTTCTTGAGTAAGGCGTTGATCTCAGCGTGCTTCCAGCTCTCCGGGAAGGTTGCTGTCTCGAAGGAGGTGTTGATGACTTTCCGGAGATGGGGTGCGATGGCTGTGCTGGCTTTGTTGAAGATGTGGTGTGGGCATGGGTCTGACGGAGATCCGGAGTGGATGGTGTTCATGATCTTGATGGTGTTGTTGTCGTTGGTCCAGGAGAGCAGGCGGTTGGTGTGGATGGTGGTCGTGGGGGCAGAGGTCTGAGTGGTTGTCGGGGCGGTCGTGGCGTTGAAGCTGTCGTGGATGTCTGCGATCTTACGGTGGAAGAAGGTGGCCAGCGAGTCGCACAGGTCTTGCGAGGGTGGGACGTCGTTGGTGTTGGAGCTGGGGTTGGAGAGTTCCTTCACGATGTTGAAGAGCTCTTTGCTGTTGTGTGCGTGGTTGTCTAGGCGGTCTTTGAAGGAGGCCCTTTTGGCGGATCTGATGAGGTGATGGTGTCTGCGGGTGGCATTCTTGTGGGCTGCGTGGCTGTCCGGTGTTCGTTCACGGAGCCAGATCTTCTCCAGCTTTCGGCAGGTTTGCTTGAAGGCCCGGAGGTCTTCAGTGAACCAGATGGCTTTCTTGTTGGTGTGACTGTTGGAGGGTTTCTTGATCGGGGCGAGGGTGTTGGCGCAGTCGTTGATCCACTGTCTGAGGTTGCGGGCGGCGGTGTCGGGGTCGGTGGGGTCGGCGGGTGGGCTCTGGGCGAGGGTGGTGGTTAGTTGGTCTTCGGTGACTTTGCTCCAGCAGCGGCGGGGCATCTGTTGGGTGCGGTGGTGCGTGGTGGGATTCTTGAAGGTGAAGTGGATGCAGCGATGGTCTGTCCAGTGGAGTTCGGTGGTGTGGTTGAAGGAGACGTGGGGGCTTGCGGAGAAGATGGGGTCAAGCGTGTGACCGGCGGAGTGGGTGGGTGTTGTGACGAGTTGTCTGAGTCCGAGGTTGGCTAGGTTGTCGATCAGGGTGGTGGATATGGTGTTGTTGTTGTTCTCGAGGTGGAATTTCAGGTCCCCGAGGAGGATGTAGTCCGTGGAGGCGAGGGCGTGTGTGCTGACGAAGTCGGCGATGGAGTCGCTGAACTGTGGTCGGGGTCCGGGGTGTCTGTAGACGAGGGTTCCTCTGAGGGTGGTGTTGGGATCGGTGTGGATCTGGAAGTGCAGGTGTTCGGCGGTGCTGAGGGTGTCGTCGGTGTTGGTCGAGACTCTGAGAGTGTTCTTGTGGACGATGACGATTCCTCCTCCTGCTCCGTTGGTGCGGTCCCTGCGGGTGATCTTGTAGCCTTCCGGGACGGCTATGGCTATGTCGGGTGCCGAGGCGGGGTTCAGCCAGGTCTCCGTCAGGAAGGCGACGTCTGGGGAGGTTGAGTCGAGTAGGTCCCAGAGTTCAACGGCGTGTTTGCGGGCGGAGCGGGTGTTGAGAAGGATGCATCTGAGGTGGTTGGGTTCTTTCCTGGTCGGCGGCATGATGGGGCGGATGCTTGTGAAGCTGCAGTTCCGGCAGGTGAAAGCTCCGTGGGTGCGCTTCGGGGCGGCCAGGAAGCAGGTGTGTGATCGTCTGGTGTTGAGTGCGTGGAGGGATCTGGCATCGTAGCGGTGTCGGGCGTTGTGGCGTTCGCGGGGTCCTGGCGCTGGGCGCGGTCCAGGTGCGGACGGGCGCAGACGGGCTTGCCTTCGGCGCGCCAGCTGCGCGCCCTCCATATGAGCGGATGTGGGAGGGAGGAGCAGCTGGGAGGCGGGAGCGGGGCGGCGAATGGGAATGCAGGGGGGCGGGGCCGCAGCGGCAGGAAAAACAGGCGGGGGCCGCGGGAGAACTGGGCACAGGAAGGAAAAACAAGTTTAGGCAAGAAAACAAGTACAGGCACAGGGGATAAAAACAAGTCTGGGCAAGAAAGCAAGTTAGGCACAGGGGGAAAAAAACAAGTCTTGGCAAGAAAGCAAGTTAGGCACAGGGGGAAAAAACAAGTCTGGGCAAGAAAGCAAGTTAGGCACAGGGGGAAAAAAACAAGTCTGAGCAAGAAAGCAAGATAGGCACAGGGGGATAAAAACAAGTCTGGGCAAGAAAGCAAGTTAGGCACAGGGGGAAAAAACAAGTCTGGGCAAGAAAGCAAGTTAGGCACAGGGGGATAAAAACAAGTCTGGGCAAGAAAGCAAGTTAGGCACAGGGGGAAAAAAACAAGTCTTTCGTGGTTCAGGAAGTCGTGGTTTAGGCAGTAGTTGTTTAGTCATACATCTAAATGATATGGGGCAATCGATGGGGCTAAACTATACACATCTGGCATTTTTCTATGATTGCTCATTATGCTTTAATTACATTTTTGTCCTTCCCCTCCTGCAGTATGCAATGCCACCGCCTTCACATACTCCTGATTCCATCATCATTGTCCACACATTCAATCAATCTATATACAGCTACTTACAGATATAAAACCGATATGTGAACATTTTTTCACCCACTGAAGAAATCTGTGTGCCACAACCACTCATCCTTCCGAAGTCGATACATTTTGTGGCATTGAATTGTGCCCGAAATGTAATGCTAACATTTGGCTGCACTTTTGGTGAACACTTTAAATGCCTCCATTAGTGATTATTTTTACTCATTAGGTAGACCTTGTGTGCCTTCTGTGTTGCTCACCCACAAGGAATGGTCTGACTGGTCGGTGTGTGAGCAGTATTTTGACTGTTTGTGGGCCTGTTTTCTGTTTTGCTGGGCCATTGTTTACTGGTGATTTCAATGATATTCTCACAAACATAGTCTGTATTAAGCTCAAATCTGTGCAGTCTTCCACACCTTGGAAAACACTTATAAAGAGTATTAAAAAAAAATGTCCAGAGCACCACCAGAGAAAAGCAATATGAAGGTCCGTCGCTTTAGCGGGTCCGTTCAAGTAAATTCAGCGGCAATCAGCAAAAGGTACACATAGACAGATGGTTGGTTCCATTTATTTTTTATTACAAATGACCGGTTGACAACAGCCGACACGTGTTTCGTCAGAAACTTCTGAAAAGGAATGGGTATTTTGGTAGTTGGGACCCAGTGTAGCTAGGCTGCGACAGCCTCGATGGCGTGTGTCACACGGAGACACACGCCATCGAGGCTGTCGCAACCTAGCTACACTTAGTGCTCGTGACTTATCAGTGTCCCGACTACCAAAATACCCATTCCTTTTCAGAAGTTTCAAGACCTTCGGTTGGTCTGAGTATCACCTACACCTACAGTTTCGCTAAACTGTGGGGGCTACTATTGGGGATGAATTCTTTACTACCGTTTGAAGACTCTTCGTGACGGACTATCTACAAGCCTTGAAAAAGTCGTTGTCTACGACGAAACACGTGTCGGCTGTTGTTAACCGGTCATTTGGAATAAAAATAAATGGAACCAACCATCTGTCTATGTGTACCTTTTGCTGATTGCCGCTGAATTTACTTGAACGAACTCGCTAAAGCGACAGACCTTCATATTGCTTTTCTCTGGTGGTGCTCTGGACATTTTTTAAAATAAATTTGTATGGGTTTTTCCCCTGTACGTGATACTATTGGGATGACATAGTGTCTTTGTCTTCATTGAGCACGACTACTCTACATATGACCGCTACACTTTCCTGAATTTGTGTATGTGCTGGCACCCTCTTTTTACCATTGTCATCCTGTTTGCCTATATAGTACTTATAAAGAGTATGTTTGCAAGTTCAAAATTGCCCCAATTTGTGAAAATGGACTACTTTTTAGCAATCTAATGCACTAAATGAGCCACTTCTTTTTTTGTATTGGGGCTTATTTTATGTCTCTTCCTCTCTACACCTCCTGTGCGTCATATATCTCCACATACATCCTGCTTTCCAACCTCCCTGAGCCAAAACGAATTTCACAAACAGTAGCCGATCTTTTCAAATGTTTCTATTCTCCTCACAGTGTTCATCAATTTCACCCTTTCTAATTACAATTCACCTGCTCCATTATTACCTTTTGGCGCACAATAAAACGATAAATTATTTACTTTCATTCTCCTCACTTATTTTTAGGTCTCACCTGCATGAGCTAGTGCATGCGCTATTGCTTGCAAGAGATGTTTTGTTGAGGAATGTGCTTCTACGTCAACTCTCCTCTAGTTGTGGCCTACAAAGTCATGCAGCAAGTTGTACATTCGAGATCTGAGCCACAGTAAGAACGTTTCCTTACTAGCCTCTTATTTCTGTGCAAGCTCCATTATTGTACCTATTTTCTGACATTAAGCTCCTAAACACTCTACCAAGCATCAAAAAAATCTGAGGTCTTAAATATGAAATTATGAAAACACTTTATTTTGTGAAATTATTTAAATACATGCAAAAACAATGATTCAAAAAGTTTGTACAAAGTTTAAATCCATAATATCTTATTGGCTATATAGAAAGTAACAGAAATGCTTATAACACTTTTTTATTATAACTTTTCAACATGCTGCACAGCAGCCACACTGTTCTACGACATAGCTTAAAGACATTGACAACGCCAATAGCTCTGGCTAAACACTTATAAGGTCCCAAAAGCCAGACCTATTGGCTATGCCAATGCTTGTTTTTTAAAACTTTTAGCCGGGTTGTGCAGCAGCTGCTGTGCAACATGGCTGAAAGTTTTTTGTTTTTTTAAACACAGTGATGCAGAGCGCTGCAGCCTCATATCGCTTTTTTAAATAACTGAAGAGAAGATACCAGCCTACTGTGATTCGCTGACACCACATACAATGTGAGATTTCACAGCCTGACAAAAGAACAACAGCAAAGATGTCAAAACAAGTGAAAGATGAGGACAATGGGTAAAAAGCAAACTTTCTTGCCTGAACATTGTGAAATTGTGCAACTCATTTATTATCTGCACATGGGACAACAAATAATGTCTCAGAATAAAGGTCTGACAGCTTTCCACTAGCAACCTCGTATGGTTCTCAACCCACAGGACAAAGTCTCTCGCCAGGAGTGTGTGTTTAAATCTGCTGGAACATTTCTGCTCCTCGAAGCAGGCAGGAGCCTTGAGAAAACATTTAGTGGCCATGGGTGTGGAGCAGCGAAGTAGACTTTAGGACATGCGGCACTGTCTTGTTTATACAAGAAGCCGCTGTTTTACAGTATCATAAATGTGTTACTCGACCAGGGGTTTCAAATATGAAGTGTGCTCTCGTCTGTGCCATGAAAGAGTTACCTAGGAGGGGAGGGCGATTCCAGAGGTCAGGGCCCACGCTTGATATACCAGGCACACATAGCTCTGTGAAGTCTAGCCAGGGCGCTGTTTGTTTTCCAGCAGAATTATCATTGTAGCCGAGGAAGCAAATGCAAAGAACAGAAGTCGAAAGCTATTGTAAGAGTCCATTCTGTTAACTCACGGAGACGCCGGCATGAATGTCTCGCAGTGTTCGAGGCTGCGACGTTATGGGAAGATATAAGCAAAACAGACGGCACAGCACGGGCATTCATTCTCACAGATCGGAGTTTTCATAACCGCTGGAACGGAGGAGTGCAGCTTATCAGATATCAACATGGAATATTTGGTGACAGATGACAGCATGGGCCTGTATTAATAACCAGGACTGAATGGACGGCATTACCTAATGAAAACACGGCCAGCCTGGTGCAACAAAGCAGAGAGCAGGTCACATCCGAAGGATATGGGGGCTGCAGTGGGCACCTTCAAGAGAGGAAGCACCAGACTGGCAGGGAGTGTGGGGGCTTGGAGGAGAAGAAATAGTATCTCAATTACGTCACGGGCAGCTGGCGGGCACTAAATAAGTCGAATCATTCTGTGCTGGGTCCGTGCTCCACAGCAAGGAATGGAAGCTACGCTTGGTCTGCGCTGGCCAATTTGGAGGCAACAAAGAGGAGTGACTATGAGCATGCACTGGCAGGCTCAACCTTAACAAAAGTCACAGTAATGGGGGAAATTGGCAGAATGTTCTAGTCCTCAAACCTGAGAAGGGGGGCTTTGAGGAAGACACTAAGGCAGAAAGGGAACTTCCCAAAGTTCAACTGGGACAGCATTCGGCAATACAGATGAAGGGTCCAAGAGGTTTTTAAAGAAAAACCTGAACCTGGATGAAGAGCGGGGAGATTTCATTAAGGAAAAGAGACCATGGTTCCCTGTGAGCATGGGTTGCAGGCAAAAAAGCATTTGGGAAACATCATGCCCCACGTTTTTGAAGGATACAACTGCGAGTCCAGACCCCAAAAGGCTCGATTTCTCACCACTGTTGGGGAGAAAAGGGAATGTTGGCACAAAGCTGCCGGTGACTTCCATGGCTGGGAAGGAAGCGAGAAAAAGAGGGCATATGAAAAATGTCGTGCGCTCCCCCAAAACGAAGCATATCTTTCTCCAACCGCACCACCTCAGCTCGGATGTTGGCTCTGTTGTTCCGCACAGCACATTTTGGCATCTCACTCAAAAGATACATCAGTGATATTCAAAGAACGGCCCGGGGCCGCATGCGGCCCTCCTGACCATGTACATGTGGCCCCCTGATCAACAGCAGCACTGAGCTGTTGTTTACTGGACTGAGCACTAACATTAAAAAGATAATAAATAAAAAGGCATGCCTTTATTTAAAGGTTAATTTAAGTTAAAGAAAGGAAGTATCTTGGTTGTCCTGCACCGCTTAACTTTAGGACTACCATCATTTTTTAAGACATCTTACAGCAAAAGCATAAAACTACGACAAGATCTCTTCAGAATTCAAAAAGTGTATTTCACTAAAATGCATAACCGTTTTACCTTAGTATATCAGATTAAATTAGTGATTTGAGAAGTATTTTTTTATAAAGTGATAGTTTCCAAACTTGAAATCAGAAACATTCCTTTTTTTCCTCCACCCTGACAACTCTGCCAATAGCGAATTAAGAGGCAAATCAGTTGTTTTGTGATCTCACTGGGTGGCCTGGGTAACTATTTTACATACATACATACATACATACATACATACACAACATTATAATTTATTTAATCAAACACAGGAGAAGGCTTTGAACAGTGCACATCGTGAAGTTATGCATTTTGAGGTCCTCTTATATGAGATGATTACAAAAATGGAGGGAAAGTGGAAAAAAACAATTGCCTAAGAGGGGGGGCGTGGTTTGACGTGCAACCAAGATGGTCGCGTCTTTCTAAGCTCCGTTTGCTCTCCAGTGCGACCGCTCGTTGAAACATGCTGCGCCGGTGATTTTCGCTCACCACGTAGTGGAATTGAGCGGCGGAACACCTGGGGACGCCTGAGAAACATTTTCGTGCCGTTTGGAACGCTTCTTGAGTGCTTATCTCCACGGCGACTTTCTCCTCAGGCTCGAGCATCAAAATGGCAGCAGAAGTGGAGGTCCCTGCCGATTCACGGGATAATTCAGTAAGATACTGAATTACATCTTGGTTTTCTGTGCACATCTCCCTTCATGAATGAGGTATTGTAATGATATCCTTTATACCTCACTATGTCATGCACTGCTTTTTCTTGATGAGACACTATTCTGAGGAGACAATCCTTTTCACAAAATGGCGACCGATGTCTGAATTTTTTGTCGGAGTGCTGAATGCTTTATTTGCGGCCTGCTATTCAGTTGGTTTTACTTCAGTGGGGGTGATTAACCACATGTCCAACAGCTAGCTTGTAATTTTGTGACCTCTGAAGACCATATTGGCTCTGGCTGGGTGAGCAGTCTGTATCCAACACCATTGACTGAATCCAGTGGTTGCTCACTTTCTGTTAGCGATTCATCTGACTGTGATTGTATATTAATTTCTCTCAAGTCTTCCTCAGTGCTTGATCCCCTTTGCTGTGCTTTACAGTGGTGGTGTTCTTCAGTATATTAAACAGCATTTTAGCCTGCTCTACGATATCTTCTTCGTTTCTACAGTCATTCTGTGTGGTTTCTTGTTGGTCATTCCAATGGCGGAAGGCATGGGTGTCACCCCCAAAGATAGAGATTCGAAAGGAAACCTGAAGAGGTCTAAACAGAATTCCCCCACACCAGATATTTCAGCGAAGGGCAATATGGATTCTGCTTCAACATTAGATGCTATTCAAATTAAACTTAATGCAGTCCATGACATAGCACAAAGCACTAAAACGAACACTGATTTACTTCAAGTTGAGGTGGCAGCAATTCGAAGTGATTTCAAAACTCTCTCACTACGCGTTTCCAATGCTGAGTCACGTATAAGCACTGTTGAAGACTATGCGAATAAGCAAGCTAAACATGTCCAAAATGTGGACCGCTCCTTGGCTTCGTTGAGAAGAGACTTGACTGAACAGGAAGACAGAAATCGTAGAAGTAACCTTCGTATTTTTGGCCTACCGGAAGACGGTGAGAAAGCGGCTCCTTCAGTGTTGGACTTTTTGCTTACTTGGATTCCTTCTGTTCTGAACATTTCATGTCAAAAGGACTTTGAAATAGAACGTGCTCATAGAGTCCCCACCTTTAAACCTAAAATGTTATCTTCTCCAAGACCTGTGATCTTTAAACCTCTGCGTCATCAACATACTGAGCAAATCCTAGCCCAAATGAGGAAGATTAAAACACTGCATTGGGAAGGGCATAGAATATCAATGTCACAGGACTTTGCTAGAGACACCGTCATTCGTCGTAAAGGATTCTTGAATTTACGCAGAAGGCTTATAGACATGAATATTCCATTTTCCTTTGCAGGTCCTTCGCGTTTCAGAATAACTTTCAGAGGTCGCCCACAGATTTTCTATGAGCCTGCGGATCTTTCTACTTTTTTGGATAATCAGTCTGAATCACTGATGGACTCCGAATCTCTTCCTGGCACCTCTCAGCCTTAATGTTCATCTTGTTCTGATAGTTTGTTTCATACCCTCGGTGCCTTATCGCATTATGCGTGGTTAATAGTGCTTCTCTGTGTTCCTTTCTGTAATGATATCTATTCACTGTAAATGCTGTTGATCTATATTGGTTGTTTTCTTTTAACGGATCTCTCCTTTACAGGTCTTATGGTCGTTCATATTTCTATGCATGTTACTTAGAGTTATATTTGTTTCGCTAGCACTGTTTCGGTGCGTTCTTGTTAATTAGTGGATATCTTTATATCTTTATTTTCCTTCTCCTCAATTTCTTTTTCATCTCTTTATATTTCTGATCTTTTCCAAATGTGTTTATGTGTGCTTTTTTTTCTTGCTCCTCCTTTTGTGAACTTTTTTCTTAATTTCTTTTGACGGTATTTTTGTTGGTTTGTAAATCTAATAGTTGGTCTTCTTTGGGCTTTTCTTTCTTTCTTTTTTATGTTAAATGTTATATCTCTATGTTCTTCCTCTCTCCATGTCCCTTGTATGCTTATTCTCCGTCTGGCTTGAATTTTTACTTCCCCTCTTTTTCTGATTCTATGCTGGTGTTTAATCTCTTTTCGTGTGGTTACTATTCATTCGTGTCTTTGTCTGTTATTGTTCTTCTTATTTTCATCTGCATCTTGTTTGTACAATTTTTATATATGAATCTATTCATTATTTTATTTTGTCCTTGCTTTTACTATGTATTTAAGTCATGAATTACATTTTAGGTGGATTATGCTATTTATTTCTTATTTATCCATATATCTACTATTGATTCCTAATTGACAATATGTTGGTTATCCATCAAATATGTTATATTTTATAGACTGTGAAATATTTATTGTTATTTGCTACTGATTTAATATCTTTTTATATATTTTAGTTTTTTTTCATAGATGCTATCAATTTTTATAGTGGTTGGCACACTTATGGTTTGTGATTTATTATGGTCTATATAGCTATTTTTAATGACTCAACTTGCTATTTATTACACCTCTTATGACTATTTATTATGCCTTAGGCTGTTATTTATACTATCTAGTATTGTTATTTATAATGCCTTAAGCTAATATTTATCTGATATTGTTGTCTCTCCTTTCTATTTAAGATTTGATAATATGTTGGTCTCTTAGACTAGGTAGTTTCTGAAATGTTTATTCTCTGATTCTATTGATGAAATGTTGATAATATGATATACATTTGCATTAATGTTCTGTTGCTTATAACTGATCTATTTATTTTTGAGCGGTCTGCACTGTATGTGTTGGCCTCTGTGGTTGCTCCTCCACGTTATTCTCCCCATGCAAAAGGTCTGTTACAGATATCCCCTGGTGGGGTTCCTCTTTTTTTATGCTCCTTTTTTCTTTGGAGTACTTTTTCTCTCTCTTTTCTTCTTTCTAGTCTTTTCTTCTCCTTTCTCTATTTTTTCTTCTTTGGGGACTCCTGCTTCGGTTCATTTTTTATGTTTTTCTTGCTGTCCATTTATTCCTATACCTGATGACCTGTTGGATAGTTTTCCCTTTCTCTTTTATCAGATGTTCTTATTTGTGTTGTGTTTTGTCTATTCATGACTGGTCTGAATGTAATCTCTCTCAATGTGCGTGGGTTGAATCATCCTGTGAAGAGGGCAAAGATCTTAGATTACTGCAAAAGCTTAGCTGGTGATATTGTTCTTCTTCAGGAAACTAAGATAGCCTTTAAGGAAGCTTTGCTTCTGCGGAAGGAGTGGGTTCTTGATGTTGCTTGTTCTGAAGCCTCTGGCAAGAAGAACGGGGTTGTGACTCTGATTTCCAAAAATTCTGGTCTATCTATTGTCACTGCTGAGCATGATACGGATGGCAGATGATTGCTTTCTCGCTTGACCAACGGTTCAGATGATTTATATGTTATGAATATTTATGCCTCCAACATTGATGATCATCTCTTTTGGCGTTCAATAAATAAAAAGCTCTCTGACATCCCTCAAAATGCTAGAACAATTGTTGGTGGTGATTTTAATTTGCCTTTGGATCCTATCTTAGATAGACATTCTGCTTTTAAATTCCATCCTCCCAGGTCACATAAACAAATGCTCAATATGTGCTCCTCTCATCAGCTTGCTGACGTTTGGAGATTACATAATCCTACGGGTAATGACTTCACGTTTTTCTCCTCTCCACATTCTAGTTTTTCTCGTATCGATTATCTTCTAGTTGATGCTGCTCTTCTAAAACACACTAGTAACGCTATAATTCACCCAATAGTTGTTTCTGATCATGCAGCTGTCTCATTTACTCTCCTTAATCTGGAGGATAAGCAAGGTCCTCGTACTTGGTGTCTTATAACAGAGATTTTGGATGATAAGGATGAAGTTAAAGAACTATCTGTGGAAATTGACAATTTCTTCAAAAATAATGAGTCCTCTGTGAATTCCCCAATAGTTTTATGGGATGCATTTAAATGCACTATTAGGGGTCACATTATCAAAAAAATGTCAAAAAGGAATAGAGATATCAAAAAGTCACTGCAGTCTTTAGGGGATGAGATCAAACGTAAAGAGTTATTATATAGAAGTTCTAATGACAAGTCTCTCTTGAAAGACATAAAGAATTTGAAATACTCTTTTAACTCCATTGTCACTAAGAGAGCTTATATTGGTGTTTATGCTCAAAAATCTAGACGCTTGCTGCTACAAAATAGAGCAGGTAAGATGTTGGCTGCCACCTTAAAGTATCAGAACGCGAATATCAAAACTGCCCAGATTTCCTATATTAATGACAATAGTGGCTCTAGGAAATTCCATACTCAAGATATTCTTCAAGTTTTTCGCGATTTTTATGAAAAGCTTTACACGCCCAAAGAGCAATGAGACTTATCTGAGTGTCAGCAATTCTTGTCCTCGATCCCTACAAATACTATTTCGCAGTCGGAGAGGATTGCTCTGGGGAAACCTATTGACTCTGAAGAGATAAGTCAAGCCATTAGGGCGACTAAGTCAGGGAAGGCTCCAGGGCCTGATGGATACCCTATTGCTTTCTATAAGACATTTTCTTCCTCATTAATAAAACATCTCAAGGAAGTTTTTGATAATTTTGTAATGTCTGGTAAAGTCTCTGGCTCAGCCGCTGAAGCTACTATTGTCGTGATTCCGAAAGAAGGGAAAGATCATTCTGACCCTAAAACTTTCCGTCCAATTTCACTATTAAATATGGAAGCTAAGATTTTTGCCAAAATTCTGGCTAAGCGTTTAGAGGGCCTTATCCCTAGTCTTATCCATGGTTCTCAGACTGGCTTTGTAAAAGGGAGACTTGCTAGGGATAATATCCGAATCTTTTGTCATATATTGGAGTAAGCGAAATTCTCTGCTTTGCCATCGGCTGTGATTGCTCTTGATGCCGAAAAGGCCTTTGATAGAGTTTCTTGGCCTTTTTTACAAGCAGTACTCCAATCTCATAAGTTAGGGGATTCTTTTATCAACATGGTTATGTCCCTATATGCGCAACCTAAAGCTAACATCAGAGTCAATGGGGCTACGTCTTCTTTTTTTAATCTAAGTCAGGGCACTAGACAGGGGTGCCCGTTGTCACCCCTTCTTTTTCTACTGTCTATAGACCCACTCCTTCGGTTACTCAATTTAAATGAGAATATCAAAGGCTTTCAATTTGGTTCACATACAACTAAACGGCTGCGTAGGCAGACGATGTTCTCATCTTCTCTGAAGACATTGCTACTGCCATTCCTGCCATCTCTAATACCATTAAAGAGTTTTCACTCGTCTCAGGGTATACTCTGAACAAAGATAAGATGGAAATGTTCCCTCTTAATGCGTTGTGCTTCCCTTCTCACATGGGTGAGGCTGGTTTTAAATGGCAATCGACTCAAATTAAATATTTAGGAATTTGGTTTTGTAATAACCTTTTAGATACTATTTCTTATAATGAATCTTATATACTAGCTAAGGTTAAAGATCTTCTGTCCTCCTGGTCTCCGAAATATATCTCCTGGTGGGGAAGACTTCAAACCCTTAAGATGATGATAACTCCGATTATTAACTTTTTATCCTCCATGCTGCCTGTAAGGCTTTCCTCATCCTTTTTCCGTGAGGTTGATTTACTTACGTCAAAATTTTTATGGTGTGATAAGCGGGCTAGAATTGCATATAAACATCTTAGGAAGCCATCTGTTTTGGGTGGATGTAATCTTCCAGATTGGAACTTGTATCAAATTGCCTTTTTATCGTCTCAGGGTGCTCTTTGGTTTCTATCGGATTCCCACCATACCCCTCCGTGGATTTATATTGAACGAGAGTTGTGTTCTCCTCTTTCTACCCCTTCCTTTCTCACTGCTTCTAAACTTGTGCTACCTCATTCAAGCCGTATTATTTCAGACACAATTAATGCTCTAAAATACATAGATAAAAAGGTTTCTAATCCCATTCCTAACTCGAGATGGTCTTCATTATGGTATAATCCTAAAATTGTCACTGATATTGACCCTGTTACGATGGCTTCCTGGGCTAATAGAGGTCTTACGCTGGTCAAACATCTTTATAATTCCATTCATGATCCTCTTCCATTTTCTTCTTTGGCCCGAAAATATAACCTTAACAATATGGATTTCTATTCCTTTTTAAAATTAAAGGTTGCCCTTTCTAAAGTAGGCCTCTGTCCAGACTCGGTTACTATTTCACTTCTTTCTATGTGGTCTCGTTCAGATCATACTGCCTCGAAAATATACAAGTTTTTATCTGCGCCACTTCCTTCACAGTCTACTATTACTCAAGATAAATGGTCACATCATTTTGATAGTGCTATTTTCAAACATATTTCACAAGAGACCTGGCAGTTGATTGGGAAGCTTTCCTTGCGTAATAAGATTGCTCCTTCTCTTATGCAATCTAAATTCTTCACTATGAATCTCCTGCATTGGACCCCTGCTTGCTTATACAAGTTGAAGCTTAGGGATAATGATCTCTGTTGGAATTGCAATTTGGTCTCAGGCACTCACCAACATATGTTTTTTTAATGTTCGTTACTACAATCCTTTTGGGATTTAATCCGGAAACATTTATTGCTAATCTTTGATATTCCATTGGAGCTCTCATTACCTATGATCTTATTGGGACCGTGGGCTGCTTGTACTTCTTTACCCTTGGATGATACGGATATGCAGCTATTAGATCTCCTTTTATCAATTGCTGTCAAAATTATTTTAACTGAGTGGAAATCCTTTAATCATCTGTCTTATCATACTTGGTGGGCATGGGTATCATTTCTTCGTGGGGCTCACACTTCTGTTGAAGAGAAGCATTGTACTCCTTCCATTTCTGATACTATTTGGAGCTCACTGGATAAATATATGAATTTGTCTTCTCAGGGGTTGGTTGGCCAATATCCTTTTGTCTCTACTTCTTAATTTATTTTCCTCACTGTAGCAGGTGTCCCTATCTATCTATCGATCTATCGATCTATCTATCTATCTATCTATCTATCTATCTATCTATCTATCTGTTTATCTATCGATCTAACTATTTATCTATCTATCCATCTATCGTCCTCTTTCTCTTCCTCTCTTTCCTTGTTCTTTCTTCTTTACTTTTTCTTTTCTTTCTTTTCTATCCTTTCTTTTTTCTCTTTTTCATTCTGGTACTTTCTGTTTCTGTGCAAAACAACTAATTTTTGCTATCAATTTAATAGGAGATACTCATTTCTTGGCTCCTGCTTACCCAGGATTTATGAAATTCAATCTATAACATATGCTATATATGGTATATTGTTTCAGTACTTTTTGTGATTTCATTATTTTGCTGACATGAATTCTATCTTTGAGTCTGTACTCTCTCAATTTTTTACTTATTTATTGATCAGTTTGATCTGTTGTATTGCATTTTATTATAATTGTATGAACTCTTACTTTTTAAAATAATAAAGATATTGAACAAAAAAAAAAAACAATTGCCTAAGATCACATAATTTGGTAAAGTGGGGAAGTTGGAATTGATCCCAGGTTTTCTGGTTTCCCATTTTGCAGTTCAACCACTAGATGTATATGCTTTCCTTCCTCTATTCCACCTTCACGCAGCCCCCAAATCGAGGACCCCCTTGGCACCCCACCTCCTGACTGCCACCCTGCTAGCATCAATGCGGCCCTCTGTCACATCACAGACCAAACTTTGAGGCCCCTGGGAAAATATTTGCGATTACCTATGACATACAGGCTTGGAGTGAGCTTGATTTAAGAAATGAATTATGAATGAAGCTAACCTGTCAGATGCAAATATGAATAGGAGCCAAAGGGCTGAATGTGAATGGAGCCTGAGAGTCTGTGAAGCATCCTAATAGTAAGGTGCTAAAAGGCATGTGGTCAGGGCTAGACTGGGAACCAAAACAAGCACTGGCAAAGCCAATAGATCTCGCCTTGGGACCTATTGGCTTTGCCAATGGTTTTTAGAGATGCTGTGCAGCATGGCTAAAGAGGGAAAACAGGTGCTTTGATGCAGCTGCTGTGTTTGCTATACATTCCACAAGAGCATGCACAACGCCCCCCCCCTGCAAGATGAAACAGCAAGCAGCTTACTCTGTTAGCAAATCCAGCAGCTGCGCAATGCCATCTCTGTGAGGGGGTGCTTTCTCTGGAGTTCTGCAGTTGGGCGCCTCTTATCTGGCAAATTGTGGCACTGTGGTAAGATTCAAAAGGTGTACCAAAACACTTGAATACTAAAACACAAGGCCCACAAAGCTCCCAGTCATTACTGTGGCACAGCACAGCAAAACGAAAAGCGATTATAGGAGAATATACAATTTGGCGTGGTTGTGGAACACAGCTACAAGCTAGAAAACACATTCTTTTTTCCCCAGGCCGACACAAAAGGAAATCTTCTGTCTTTGGACAAATATTGTGCTGTATTTTCAAGGGTTGATAATTCTACAAGTCGCCTCGAGGATTTGCACACAAATGACAATTCTCTGAAGCTAAGAAGAAGCCATAAATGCTTGTGTGGAGGAGGTCTAGGCATGGGTAGTGTGTGAATCGGTATAGTGGACGCTTGTCTGCTCAAACGCTGCATTTTCATTAGGCAATAAGTGGATCAAGTGACTTGTGTTTTCTCTGAGGAACCCCCAGGGAATAAAGCCAAGTCAGGCCAGCTGCAAAAATGATTACTCACACAGACCCTTTAGCTAGTCCCAACGTTCCTTGAATGTCAATGTTTTAAGTATGAGAGCAGGTCACATTTTAAAAGCAAAGTCTGTCATCATCTTGCCTCCCACTGCTGGCAATTTGACAGCGCCCGCTCTACCAGCATCTGATACACACGCATTCTGTTTGTAAAAATGCCGAACAAAACCTCATGCAATGCACCTTTCTATGCACTGAAGACATTAAAGAAATCAAATTGAGGCCAGATATTTGGCACGCATGTGATGATTGACAGCGTTACCCCTTCTGTAAATCTGACCATAACAATAAATTGCTAAAAAGAAAGGATTCTATTATGCACAAGGATCTAAAGTTCTCCTGCGACTGGTGTAAGTAGCTCACCCAGTTCCTTTTTAGGTCTCGCCTAGCGTTGCAGCGCATGCGCTGCTCGCTCGGCGAGATTTATTGTGAACGAGGAGTTTGAGAAGAGGGCTTGAAGCCCCGCCCCTCATTTCCATTGGCTTGCATCACTGTTTATGGTAAACGGTGGGCTGCCATTGGAAATGAGCTTTTTGGGTTGCCTCCCTTTGGCCTTTTGGTCCGGCCCATCCGGACTGGATCGCCTGCTTCACGGCTGTCGTGAAGCAATTTCTTATCTTCATGAGGCTGTTATATAAACAAGCCTTGAGATCCAGTCCGAATGGGCCGTCCCAAAAGGAGATAGGGCGCCGCGTGTTTATTTTTGCATCGCGCTTTCACTTTAAGTGAAAGCGCGATGCAAAAATAAACATCGGCTGCCTTTCCGCAATGGCAGCGCTTGTTACACTTCTTTTCTGACGTTGTTACCAAACAGCAGTGCGGCTGCGCAGGGGCGTCACGAACAATCAGCAGATGTAACACCAACTCCAAAAGAAAAAAATAAAGACTTCTTTCTAGGTCTGTTTAGCGCCTGCCCGACATATTGGTGTAGAACCTGCTCTTGGGTTCGACTCTCTGGTGATGCGTTCTTTCGTCTTTGCTATGTTAATAGATTGAGCATAGTTGCCTTTTGGCCATCATAAAAGCTGTTATTTAAAGCGCCGTGAAGTGATGCTGGTTCTGCTGAGTGTTTATTTTTGCAGCGCGCTTTCACTTAAGTGAAAGCGCAATGCAAAAATAAACAGCAGCAGCCTTCCTGCAATGGCGAGCGCTTGTTACACTTCATTTCTGACGTTGTTACCAAACAGCAGTGCGGCCGCGCAGGGGCGTCACGAACAATCAGCAGATGTAACACCAACTCCAAAAGAAAAAAATAAAGACTTCTTTCTAGGTCTGTTTAGCGCCTGCCCGACATATTGGTGTAGAACCTGCTCTTGGGTTCGACTCTCTGGTGATGCGTTCTTTCGTCTTTGCTATGTTAATAGATTGAGCATAGTTGCCTTTTGGTCATCATAAAAGCTGTTATTTAAAGCGCCGTGAAGTGATGCTGGTTCTGCTGTGTCTCATGTAAACATATATGTTCAATATTATAATATATGTACCTCAGAGGCAGTCCTTATGTCCGAGGCATACACCCGTCGCCACACTGTGAGCTCCCCTTACTCCCAAAGCCCGTCCGCCCCACCCACTTCCCGCACCTCTGCAGCGGGGAGTGACTGAGACCCCCCTACCCCTGAGATTTCCCTGTCAGCGCCTGCCCGACATATTGGTGTAGAACCTGCTCTTGGGTTCGACTCTCTGGTGATGCGTTCTTTCGGCTTTGCTATGTTAATAAATTGAGCATAGTTGCCTTTTGGTCATCATAAAAGCTGTTATTTAAAGCGCCGTGAAGTGATGCTGGTTCTGCTGAGTGTTTAGTTTTGCATCGCGCTTTCACTTAAGTGAAAGCGTGATGCAAAAATAAACAGCGGCAGCCTGCCCGAGTCAGTGCGCAGCAATAGTCTTTCAGATGCATTGTTGAGCACTGATCCCCTGGGCCCCTGCTGTGACAGACCCTGCAGCTGATGCAAGTTATTATCGCTTCTGGGCCAAAGTCGGTGTGCACGCGTGTTAATAAACACACAAGTCACCGGATATCGATCGCACAAGCCAAGGAGTGCCCAGAATACTCACAAGAGGAGTTTTGTGACAGACAGGGAGGAACTGTTAACACCGTGTGTTTTTTATTTAGCTTTATCTCCCAAACTGTCTACTCCTATCATCCGTATTAGGGACTTGGTGGGGGGGATGCTGGGAGATGTAAACCTTCCCCTTTCTGACGTAAAGATTCCCTTGTACCTTGTACCGACCGTATCTTGCCACCCCTAGAATCGTGCAACTGAAGTAGGGTGCATTCTGTTATGCACGTGCGTGCAGACGAGCCGCAGCTGAGCAGCACCTAACGTGGTGCTTCAACCGTATAATGTGCTGAAGCTGGGGGTCTGAGATGCAACGAGACGCAAGCAGGGCAAACAGCGTGTGTTTTCTGAGTGTTGTTACGAGATGCGGTTCACAATAAGCTGTGGTAGCGTTTTTTTCTTTTTTTGCAGTTTTGTATAGCGCGAACTCGGCCTGAAGGTATTGGAGCTTTTACATGAGCACCAGTACATTACACAAGGACATATCATTTTATTTTGTAGGCATGGAAGATTAAGTGATTTGCCCAGAATCACAGGATGTTAAGCCAGCGCTGGGACTCAAATCCGATTCCCCACTTCCAAAGTCGGCATCTCTGGTCCTTACACCACAGATTGTTGTAAATCGGGTTTATTTAACACTCTAGAGTGCACTGCTGAAGCTCCATCAACGATTCTGACACACATTTCCACTGCAGCCGGCACAGGGAGGCATAAACACAGCACAACACTCACTTATTTTGCATCTGCACATTTTCGGAGAAAGCCATCCTTGAATGTGAAGGTCGGTGCCTACCCTCTCTGCTCCATCCTTCCTCAGCCCCCTCCCAAACACCGGTTTCCAGGAGACAGCAGAGTTATTTACACTCGTTCACTAATCCCAGCTCTCTCTGGAGGCCCCTGATGACTGAAGACTGACACAGTTGTAGGGTCCTTTGCCCTATCTGCTAATATCAAATTTCACCCACCATTAAAGTGGAAGCACAGCATGGGGCACTTTTACAAAAAAAAGACATTTGTTTGTGAAGTTCACAAACAAATGCTTTTTTTTGTGAAATCACCCCATGCCGCGCTTTCACTTTAATGGCATCCGTACCCTTTCCTTTAGACGCAGCTCATCGTATTCACTTTGTCGGCGCTGCTTGCACAGCTGAGCACTGCCCTTTAACACATAGACCCCCCCCGCAGCATTTCCCTCCTCCACCTCCTCCCTTTCGGTGTGCTTGGAGTGAGGTCTCGCATTTGTGAAAGTTTGAGCCATTGGCATTATAAATGACAATGCTATTTATTTATATATTGGTTTTCAAAACAGATAAATAAAAGGCATTGTCATTTACAATGCAAATGCGAGACCTATTGCATTGCAAATGCTTGTTTTTCTTTGCATTCTATGAGTTGTAGTCCATTGTCATGGTGGAGAAACAAACCTGCAAGGCAGTCCAGTGACTGTAGCTAGTGCATGCACTGCGGATTTCTGCATTTGACTTTGCAGTTACAGGTTCAAAAATAGCTTGGTATACCTGGCCTTTCATTCTTTCAAGGTCAGTAAAAGGAATATCATTTACAGGCATGTTCCACGTGCCGTGGTAATTTTGAAATCTGGAGCAAACTGTGTTTGCACCCGATTTTTATTTATGGGTTGAGGACAAATTGCAATTTAGTCCCTTGTTTTTGCCCATGTAAATTCTTCCAGGTAAAACCTAAAAAAATTATGCTGCCAAAACAGTGTGTAAAGGGAAACAATACTTGTCTGGTGTCAGTGCAAAGAATCTGCTTTAGCAGTGAATGCATACTTTACCATAGGTTATAGGTTACCAGAATCATTAGTATATAAGCCACTAGCGATGAATTTTGAAACTCTGCATAATCTGCCTTCTGTTAGTATGATACAGCTTATTTAAAATGATTCCATCCAATTTAGATAGTTCCTTTACAACAGTGCCTTCATTTTCACTGACATAAGCTGAAATTGCATTGAACTCAATGCAAAGACTGTGCCATAACGAGACAAACTCCACCAACTTGAAGTTCGACAAGTATTATTTATTTGGTTAATATTAGACCCAGTTTTCAATAGCACATACAAACTGAAAAAGTAGGGTAAGAAGCACTATAGGCAGCCAGAGCTAGCTGCGAGTAAAGTGTCAGATTCACAGAGATGGCTGCCTCTGTCTCCCACAGTGACACTCGCAGGGCTTCCATCCCTTAAAAACTGCAAGCACACATATGTCTTGTTTATTTAATAGTTTTACTACTTTACTGGAAACATGCAACACCAGGACATTAATTTAAAAAAAAAAATCCTTTCACCTTGAAGTCAGAGAAAGAAAAGTAAACAGGCACTCTCGTAAAACAGTGTCTGACATTTGACCTCGGTCTTTGAATGCACAACAAATGTGACGAGATAAGAACAAGAGTTACAGGCTTGTTTACAGAAGCGGAGCTCGGAGCGAGTGAAGCACCAGAGCTTGTGTGAAGTTCTCTTCAACAAAAAAAAAATTAACAGTTTCTAAAATGGGAGAAGTGGATGGATAGTAGTAATTGGTCCATGTTTTCGGGGAGGGCTAAACACAGGAAGAGGCATGATGCATGCATGCCATGGACAAATGTGGAGAAAGAATATGAGAGCAACGATGGAGCCAGGAATTGGGAAGTCTATGGGTGGGCTGAAGCCCAAATATTGAATACAGCAGTCTCTTCAAAATGTATATTTTTATATGTGTGTGGCAATAAAAAAAAGATGGCATAAGCAATGAAATCCTGTATTTTTTTCCCTTTGGAAATATAAACTGTAATAAAGTGGATTATTATTTGGGGTGGATGAGAGCCCAGCTCAAACAATAATAACACTTCTTGTAAGGGTGAACCCTCGAAGTTACTAAATTAGCCTGAGCTCAACCGCCTGGTGGTTATGGTACAGGGCAGACAGGCTTAACTTAGGGCAATGTGTAAAGTATGTATCCAGTACCAAACCAGTAATAAAGTCAAAACACCCAAAAATAAAATTTTCCAACCAAATTACAAATATAGCGCTAAGTGCCAATGTAGTCAATGGTCACAGTAGACTGGGAACTTGGTGCGATTTGAGGCTGCGGGTTGGGTACACCAAGTGGATTGGCCCTGGTGAAAGTCTGGAAGTCAAAAAGTTTGAAATAGTCTCACTTCAGAAAGGGAATTTTTCACTTTCTTGAAGAAAAACAATTACATTTCTTCTAAGTCCCAATGCTGACTGGGACTTTGCCACTTCTTGAGACAATAAATCCTCCCTCCGCAGGGTGCAGCTAAAAGTGCAGCCGCCCCCATGGAACTGAAGGCTTGATATGTGAAGCAAGTTTGTCCCTCTGCTGCTCAAGAGCTTTGGAAATTTCTTGCTGAAAATGTTCCAAGTCTCAATGCAGAATCTGATTTCGTCATTTTTCCAAAGGTGGGGATTTCTCTGTGCAGGAGAAAACTGAAATTCTATCTGACGCTTTGGACCTGGGGGACAGGGACTAGGAAGACCAAAGGGACCAGCAATAAGGGCCCACAGAAGACAGAGCAAGAAGGGCTAGATGAACTAGTACAATCATGACCAGGAGGGCTGTAAATAGTGCTAAGATGGCCATAAAGATGCAAGACCTAGCGGACCTGGGCTCAGATTACTAAGTGGGGTAGGTATAATAATGGGAATTGTTCCTGAGTTCCCAGGCCAGAGGCTAGAGTTAGGCTTCTATCTTTGGAGTTCCAATTTCAGGATCTGATTCTCCTGACACAGATTTTGCAATTTTGCTTGGACTCTGGCAAGGACTTGGGCCATGTCTGCCACAGATGGGGTACCTTCAGATCTTCAGAAAGAGCTTGGGACAAATCTTGAAGGTTAATAAGATCATGAGACTACATCTTCGCTTGGGCAGACTCATTTTTTGTGGGTCTGGCTTTCTGTCACACTAAGGGCCACTCATGAGAATTCCCAGGACTTCTGTGGAAGCCAAGATCTTCCACCACTTCCCCTTGAGGTTAGTCCTTAGCAACAGGAATCAGTTCTGTGGAAGAAATTCAGCCAGGTAGAAGATAAACTAAAGATGAACGCAACAATATTCTGTCTTCAACCGACTGAGGCGCAAGCAGATGAAAAACTACCATTGAGAAGCAAGGCCCTCTAGGGTAAACTCCTTGATGTATTAGAGGCTAAACATGGCTGCCACATTCTAGTCCACATTTGTTCTTGTTTGAAGTGTGACTTTCACTATGTGGACGACATCTTGATTTGGTAAGATATATCAAACACTTCCCATCTAGGCTTCCATATTAGAAGCATGGAACACTTACTAAAACTTGCATTCAATGATAATTACATCAGCAACCCTAAAGCTGTCACTTGGAAGCTGGGGGCTTCAGCCTCTCTTGGAATCTGTTCCCTTAGAGATGACTTTCTACAACATTGAATCCTGGAACCTGGTCATTTAACCGCACGCCTCTGTCGCCTGACTACAACCGTCATTCTCTCATCACCGCTCAAAGCTCCAGCTACTTCGGCCCATTACAGAGTTGCAGTGGCAGCCAACACAATGAGGAGGTGGTAGGGTGAGTGGAGGGGGCGTGGCGGAGCATGGGAGGGGAAGCGTGGGGGTATAATAATTAAAAAAAACACTTACCTGAAGCTGCCGGTCGCATCGTTCCTCGTGCCTCGGTGTTCAGCTGCTTCCAGGTCCCTGCAGACACTAGGACAGCAGCAGAGACTCCCAGTGAAAACCCCGCACTGCTCTCATGCTATGAGAGCAGCGCAGGGATTGGCCTGATTGAGCTGCTTTGACGCTCCGCTCAGGACAGGGAGTGTGTGCTGTTTCTCCAACCTGGCTGTTCAATACAGCCCAGTTGGAGAAACCTAAGTGTGCATGTGTGTTTGGCCTGCCTGAGATGGCCGGCTAAACACACATGCACACTTATAAGTGCACAAACCAGTCCTCCTCCCCTCTCCCATGGCCCTGGCCCCACCCCTCCCAACACATGTTGGCTCAGAGCCGGCAAATGAAAAATAAAACGATTATAGTATATTGCTTTATTTTTCACCTGCTGGCTCTGAGCCAGTGGGGTGACGCTCATCCGCCATTGCGGAGGAGCTGCCCCTGCACAGTCGTCAGGTTAGTGCACAAGCAGGCGCCTCTTGTTTATGGTTTCTCCTTTCTTCAAGGACACCCCTAAAGTTAGAATTTAAATGAGGAAATTTTAGCAACAGAAAATGAAAAAAGGACCCCCAAGTGGACTCAGATTTATTTCTGTAATCCTTGTTTTATATTTTCTGAATGACATGCACCCAAAACACTCTCTAAATCAGTGATACTCAAAGTACGGCCCGGGGGCCGCATGCAGCCCTCCTGACCTTTACATGCGGCCCCCTGGGCAGCAGCAGCACTGGGCTGCTGTTTAACCAACTCAGCACTAACATGGAAAAAAATGTTAAAAATACAGCAAGCACTTATTTGAAGGTTAATTGCAGTTATGGAAAGGAAGTAACTAGGCCCTTAACTTTAGGATCACCTTCATTTTTAAAGACAGCCACTAGATATACATGCTTTGCTTACCATACACCCACTTTACACCCTCGGCTGGCATCAGTGCGGGCCTCGGTCACACCATAGACCAAACTTTGCGGCCCCGGGGAAAATGTTTGTGAGTACCCATGCTCTAAATGAACCTTTTTGAAAAAGAGCAGAATTTCACCTAAGTTTAATTTTACCTTGCAGAGAGTAGAAGGGTAAACTTGATGGTGGTCTCCACAAGAGGGTTTAGGGATTGTGGAGGTAAGTTGCTAGCAACTGAATGGGGAGGGGTGCAAGAAAAGCATGCTCAAGCTGATTGTAAACCATTTATGTATGGCTGCCTAAAGTGACTGTGTTCTTTTGTCACAGAGTACCTCTCCTGGCAGAAGGGGTGCAGCTTATCACTAGAACTGGAAGGGTCCTGTTCAAAAGGATCGACACACACACACACACCCGTCATTCTTTCCACAGGAGTTCCAGGTACACCAGAACCATCTCTCTCCCAGCACAACCTTCCCCCCAGGGTCAGTCATTGTTATGTTATTTGTAGAGTGCATAATCATCCGGTGTGGGTATCCTGGTGCTGAGCAGGTAAGAGGCTAGCCAAACCTAGTGCCTAGTGCGACTGCTCGAAGAGCCAGGTCTTCAGCTTCTTGCAACATTCAAGAAATGAGGAGGAGGGCTCATATGTGTAACCATGCTTTAGGAGATATGTAGGAGAAGGCTCCACTACCGGGTTTGGTTTTCTGTTTGAGTGGCATGTGTGCAAATAGGAGTCTGGATGAGCAGAGTCATCTAGAAGGTTTGTGAATGCAGCTGTGATTGTTGAATTGCTGAGCCAGTGTTATGTAGTGCTTTAAAACTGTGGGTGAAAAGTTTGAGTTGTGCTCGTTTGTGTATGGGGAGCCAGTGGAGTACCTTCAGGTGTGGTGTGATGTGAGTGTAGCCTGGGAGGTTAAGAGTGCTTCTGGCCGCTGAGTTCTGAACAGTGTGTACCTTTCTGTTGAGTTTGTTGTTGATTCTGACACTCTTGTAATCCAGTTAGCTTGTGGCAAGGGTATGTGTGTGTGACGGTCTTCTGGGTCCTGATTGGGAGGCATTTGAAAATCTGCCTCAGCATCTTTAAGGTATAGAAGCATGAGGCAATGACAGCGTTGACTTGGGCAGTAATGTCAAGCTTGTTGTTGATGATGATCCCGAGGTTCTCGGCATGGGTGGTGGTGGCGGTTGTCAGTCCTAGCTGTTTTGGCCAACAGTTGGAGTCCCACTGTGAAGTGCTGTTCTTGAAGATAATAATTTTGATCTTATCCGTGCTCAGCTTCAGACAGTTGGTCTTCATCCAGTGGGCAATTTCAGTCAAATAGACATTGAATTTGATCCGGGTAGTTGGTGTCTTGTCCATGGGTCCTTCCAGTCAGGAAGGAGCAGATCCATTGGAGTGCATGTCCTTGATTCCAATATTATGTAGCAGTTGGATGGGGTGGGAGCCTGTGTCAAATGCTGCAGAGAGGTCCAGTAGGATGCATGCCACTGTGTTTCCTCCATTCAGAGTCATGCAGATGCCATCTGTGGCAGCGAAGAGGGCAGTTTCCATGCTGTGGTTGGATCTGAAACTAGACTCAGTGGCGTTGAGGAGTTAGTGGGTATTGAGGTATTAGGTTTGGCATCTGTTGATGACTTTGGTCTGGAATGGTACCAGGAGACTGGTCTGTAGTTAGCGAGCATTGAAGGGTCCCTTGATGGTTTCTTCAGTAATGTGAGGACAGTTACATGCTTTCTAGCATCTGGGTAGTTCACGAAAGAAAGAGGAGGGGGTGTTCAAAATGGGTGTGAGCATGGCACTGAAGGGTTGTAGGTCTCTGGAGTAGGGTGGTGGAACCCCTGAGTGGATGAACTTCGTGGTATTGGTGGTGTCTTCTGAGGTGATGTCGTACCATATGGTTAGCATTTGTTCTTTGGATAAGATTGGGAGGTGTTTGGCGAGATCTGTCGGGTCCGGTTGCGGGTTGAAGTTGCTATAAATGACAGCAATTTTGTTGCTGAAGAATTAAGAGATATTGTTTAAGTCTGGGCGGTAAACTCTGCTCCACCGGTGGAGTTTGCGGAGCCTTTGCGACTCCGCTCCGGTTGGAGTGTGGAGTTCTTCAAAAACTCCACCTCTGCCAGGTAGCGCAGTTTAACTGGTGCCCACTGCCCCCCTACCATCTCTTCTAGACAAACAGCTCGGGCTGTTCTGCTGCTCCGGTAGGTGTGCGTGTGGGACGGGGAGAAAGGGGCGGGTATGTGCACAGGCATCGGCAGTCACCCTGGTGTCTCCTGCTTACGGGTCTACCATGTGCAGGACTCGCTGCAGCATTTGAACCACATAATTCAACAACTAGAATTTGTGTCTTGATTATAAACTGAAAGCAGCAGGCCATGCTGCAGATATTAGTTGGGAGACGCACCGGCTCAATTTATGGGCTGGTTTTATCAATGCAGGATTAAAGTCTGATGTTTAGATGTGAGAGAATGCTGTAGTTTACTTATGAGCACTTATGGATATCAAATTTCCCCAAAGCATTTCCCACTAAAACCCAAGTCTAAATGCATACTTCGGATTACTTTTCATGCATACTTATAGGTCACCAACAGGAGGCTTGCTCCAGCTAACAGATGCTGCTTCAACCACACATGGCATGTAGTCCATGCACGAGTGTTTGCAACTGGCAAGCGGTAAAGAAGAAAGGAGCCACGCACAGAACCACCTCCGTCTGCCTGAACAGCACCCTGGCCCCCCCCACAGAAACCACACCCCGCACACACACCTCCCACTAACTCTCACCCCAATATATAGTCAGGCTTCTCTCGCTCATCCACCAAGTCTGGGGTCCCCTCACCGTGGCCATGACGAAGGAAGAGAAGGACGTAAGCAACAAGCCTGCATCTAGCTGTACGGACTTTATCCTTGACCCCTGCAGAGGACAGTTTAGAGGAGAGGGCTCACCCTGCTAGAATCGAAGTGTCATGTAAGTTACGTAACATTTTTAATGTTGTAATTTTACTGTAATTTATTATCGTTATTGCTACCCCACACCCCTTACAATCTGTGGCCATTTCTACATAACACACCCTTACGGTCTCAGTACCCCAATTATTTAAATGCTTATAACCTTTCCAATTTATGCACACTACCCACCTTCCAAATCCTCCTTCCACAATGTCTCTCTTCCACCACAACCCCTCCATATTTTACCACGTATGGTCCCTGCACCTTACATTGTGTTTAGTCCTGGTACCATACCCCCCTTACAATCATTGCACCCCGTGACCCTTACACTGAACTGGAGAGGGGGCGTGCAGTGTTTCTTCGCATTAAGGCTAAAAGAGAGCTGGCTATGAATTCCTGCTTCGAGAACGAGCCGGCACAATGTACACTGAGAGCAGGGGGCAGTCCAGCTCTATGCTTGTGAATAATATTTAACCTGCTGCTGCCGCTGCATGCCAGAAGAGCGCCTCTGGGCAGAGAGTGTGCAGGGCACTAAGCAGAGCCTCCCCGGCAAATACCACCCAGTTCCGGCCAGCCACCACCCACGAGCTTGGGCAGGTGCATGTGTGTGCCCGTCAACAGAAAGTGAAGGCGGTAAGGAGCTGGGGCGTTCATAATAACACATTGAATTCTTAATAGGTGGACTGTGCAGGGGCCCGGGGGGCTGCATTACAGTGCACTCGGCTCCTAGTCTTTCAATGGGGCTGTCAGTGGCTGAGCAACAATACTCCACCCGCATGCAGAACTCTGTGGAATTTGGCTGAGTTTTTCTGAAGCTCTGCGGAATTCCGCGGAGTGAAACTCTGCGAGCTCCGCCCTGGCTTAATATTGTTGCAGAGGTCCTACTAAGGGAGAGCTCGAGTTGGAGGCAGCCACTAGTGAGGTGAAATCCTTCCCATTGGCAGAGATTTCTTTGCTTCTATTGGTGCCGGCATTGATACAGTTCACAAGAGCTCCACAATTGGTGGCCCCAAACATTTGGTGGTAGCAACTCGGGGTGGGTTTGAATGTGCTCCTGTCTGCATTGTCTTGGCTCAGTCTCCATATGCCCTCCAATAATTTGCAGTGGAATTTCATCAGTCTGAGTTTCTCTGTGCACAAACTGGCCTGGGGTTTAGATCTTTTTGCATTGCTGTGTTTGAGGAGGGCCAGAGAGATGGTGCAGAAGGTGATCCCATGTTGAAATTCTTGATGGCTTTGGGGAGGCTGCTGCTGTGTTCTGGGTGGTGGGTGTTGAGAGCAGTGTTTCAGTCCTTGTCGGCTATGCTGTTCCAGTTTAGGTGGGTTGGTCTGGCAATGGTATGTGTGCGTTGGACACAGTGTGTGGATGAGGAAGCTGAACTTGAACAAGGGTGTGGTCTGTTCAGGAGACCTGTGTGGGCTTGTCAATTCAGATGCTTTTGAAAGTAGTGAAAATAAGGTACGGAAGATGTCCGCCAAAGTGGGTAGGTCCCTTTGCTTGTTGGGTGAGGGCCTTGCTTCCCAGGTCTTCAATGAGTGCTTTTGAATTGGGTTTAGTGTGGTCTTCCAGGTGGACGTTTAGGTCTCTGAGTAGGATTTAATTGCTAGTGTCAAGGACGAGTGGTACAAAATAGTCCTCAATGGTGTCGGTGAAGTGGGTGCATGGTCCCAGTGGTCTGTAGATGGGAGTGCTGCTTAGGGTGAAGTTCGCTGTGACATGGAGCTTGAATGACAGGTGTTCCATGTTGGAGGATGACATATCCATGTAGGTGTTGATGGCCATTTCGCCTGCAGGTTTGTGAAGTCTGTCTTGCCTGGTATTTTTGTAGCTGGGGAGATGGCTGTGGTGATGTCAGGTGCTGATGCAGGGTTCAGCCAGGTTTCCGTGTCGAAAAGTAGGTCAGGGGTGTTGTCGTCCAACAGGTTGCAGATTTCTGTGGTGTGTTTGGTGAGTGAGCAGTTCTTGTGTGGGTGGTTGCAGGACTGTGTGAGTTGGGCAATTCAGGTGAATGGACCTTGGTGTGACTAACACAATATTCAGGATACAAGTATTTTGAATGACTATATGTAAGAAACTATAAATTTAGCTCATGCCCATGAGAATGTACCTTGATTAGCTCCACTGACAAAGCCTCTCCTTCTATGACCACAGGAAATGCATACTGTATTGAATTTCCTGATAGGAGAATGAAAAGTCTTGATTGCAGCCCAATATACTTTAAGAGTAGTCACCGTCAAACCCTTGTGAAAACCCTCTAGTAAAAAATCCATAACTCTGGAGGAGGACATTGCAGAGATTGGACTCCCTTGGACAAACACTAAGATTGAAAAGAAACCCAGTGGTGTGTGTACACCTTATGAGGTGGAAGTCCTCCTGGACTGCTGGTCAGTCATAGCAGCCTCACTGGAGAGCCCCAACCTGAGTAATGTGGGTCTTTCCTCTAACAGAAAGCTCTAATCTTGTTTTCTGGATCCAACGGGAGCAGTGCACTCTGCCACCCCTAACTTTTTATTTATTGCGATTTTATATAGCGCGAACATTACCCGAAGGTGTCAGAGCGCTTTACAAAAGAACCAGTTGCGTTACATAAGGACTTTGGATTACATGAGTTACATAAGAGATACAAACAGAACATTTTTTGCAAATGTACAAGGTGTAAAGTCACTCAAGGAAGAGATAGAAACAGGAAAAAAATTGCACATGTACAAGTTGTAAAGTCACTCAAGGAAGAGATACAAAGATAAACTCTAAAATCACATAGGAATGGTAGTAAGTACAAAGGTCTACTACATATACTAGTGGTTAGAGTTCTATATATACAAATAGTAAATTCACACAGGATTACATTTTAACAGCGATTAGGCTTGGACAATTATATAATACATATATACATATATATATATATTTAAGGCAGTCCAGCAAAAAGAGAAAAACGATCATCAGGAGGAGTGGGGAGGGAAGAAGGAACGGAACAAAGGTCAAACAAAATGGCGGGTCCGGGTCGTGGGTATAGACGGAGACCATCTCCAAAAATGGCGGGATGCACAAAAGTCACCAAAGTCAAGAATCCAGAAGAGGAACCCAGAGAGCAGGATTCCATTGAGTAGAGTCAGAGGGGGGACGCAGCCATAAAACCAAAGGCGAACGGAAGGCTGTAGGATGCATGCACAGGCTCTGGACCACGGGGGCATCGGTGTCGACGATCCGCAAGAAGAAGGTCCGGGGAAGTCGGCATGGGAGTTAAGGAGTAGTCTTGGCGAAAAGAGAGGCAGCAGCGAGGTCCGGGGGGGGGGTGCGCCTCCCAGGCTCAGAATGGTATGGAAAAGCCCGGGAGCGTCGCACCGCAGCGCCGAGTAGATTCACCACCACTGCACCCTCATACCTGGAGAGGACTCATGGGTCCCAGATGTCCGATCGGAGGTGAAGCTGGAGGGCAGGCAGAAGGGGAAGAAACTGCGGTCGCGCCCGGAAGGCCGGGGGATGATCAGGAGGGGTGAGCCTCGTCCCCGCTCTTCTTCACCAGCCATCCAGGGAGCTCCGTGAGGGGTAGAACACCGTCGAGACAGGCTCCTACGATAGCCGATAGGTACGCATCCCGGCACCGCGGTCAGTTTCTGTGCAGTATTTTTTCTGCATGTATTTTTTCTCATTTGCCTTGGCAGTTTTCTGGGGCATTCGTTTCGTTGTCTCCGTTTATTCCTTTCCTCGCCGTTTTCTTTGCAAGCCGACCCGTGTCCGCGCCAGGTTCCAGCGCGCCAGATGCTGGAGTCGAACTTGCTGCCTAAACAGATATATAAACCCGCAGTAGGTGCCCAGTTTAATTAACATTTCTGGATCTCCAGGCCTGAACCACAGAGGGAAAGAGATGGTCACTTCCAGAGGTTTACTTCCAGAAGCCACAGGTGCATTTATTCATCCCGTACAGAAATATGAAAGGAATGACAGAGGTGTACAAGTCTGCCATCTGATTCGCGACCTCAAGAAAGACCTTGGTCTCATCCACATTGCTTGTTATTCGTAAAGCCAAATGAGTAGCCCAGCTGAAGAAAAACACCCCGACGACCACCGTGATGCTCAAAGTGGCGCGGAAATGCGTGCTCGGGGCAGGCCTGTTGCGCGGCCCTCTGTTCCGGTCAAAATGGCGGCGCTGAGGAGAGGTGGGGTGTGGAGTCTGCTGAGCTGTGTGCAGCGGCGCGGTTGCCTCTAATGCCAGGGGGCACAGGGTCACTATCGGCTTTGTCAGTGCTGCACATTGAGAATCGCAATCCTCCAGGGAACACAACAAAGGAAGGGGGTATGAGGGTTGGACATGGTGGGATGCTACCATCTCCTCTGCTGAACATGCATGATATATGTTGTGCAGCAGTAGAAAAGGGGAAAGATGGAAGACAAAGGCTCTGCATATCACAACTCTGTCTCGTCACTCTGCTGGGCACTGACCTCTGCACATTGGAATTAGTATCTAAATGAAAAACAACATATCTTAATAGCCTGTCATAAATGTTCTGCATCTAACTTTCATATTGAAAAGATGTACATTAAAGATAACTGTTGGAACACATTTGAATGTCTGTGGGCAGGTGACATGCATCAAAGAGTAAGAATAAAACGAGGAGGGAAGACCAAGCGATGATGGAACATTCCGAATGTTTATTATGAAGCATGGGAAAGTGATTCTAGAGAAGGGCCCAGAATTGTCCTCCTCCTCCTTACTGAAGGTCCTTTGAGTTAAGGACCTCTTAGTTCATCTTAAAAGCAATAAGAGAGAATCCTCCAAAATTGATGTATTTTCCCAATTGTGTTCACTGTCGTCTTAACACGTGCTGTACAGACGCGTTTTCGTGTGTGGTTGAGTTTTTATTTTATTTTAAGCTGTGAGTGCACATTGCAGGCGAACATACGTCACCACTTGGCCTGCCCTCTGACCTGGCTTTATCTTCTTATTAGCATGGCAGCTGGACCAATTATAGGCAACTGACAAGAGGAGGAAAAGATGATCCAATAAATAGGACAATATCAGTATGTCAGGTGATATCGACCGACCGTACATAATGGATGGTTTGTTAGGGGCCCACGGCCCTGCATTAGCTCAGATTCTGCAGACTTTAAAAAACTTGGCTTTCCTTATGTTGTTTCCCGAGTGCTGCTCGTGTTTGCAGCTTCCTGATTATCCACACAGTGCGCCCCTCTGCAGCCACCTCATTATGTCGAAATTATTGACTATCACGATTGATGGTTGTATTTTCACAAGAGCCTTGGAGATCGTGGGCCACGAGTGATGGGCCTGTGAGTTCCTCTGTCCAGCTCTTCCCTTGGGGATCATAAATACTTGCGTGAAAGAATTGTGATTTCATGTTTAAGTTCACTAAGGCTGAGCCCCTCATGCGCTCCCCCCGAAGCGGCACAGACAAGCAGCCTCAGCTGTACATGAAATAGTCAAGCGAGAGTGACTTTCTCGCCTGAAAGAGTCTATGCACACCTGCAGGGAAAGAGGCAAATACACAAGGGAGAAGATCATTTAAATAGCCAGTGGGCAGAAGAAACAATGCAGACTCACAGGAATCGATGATCCGGAAACCCACCTGGCCTCTCAGCCCACCAGTCTGTCAGAAATAAACTTCAGTGGCACTGACTTGCTGTAGCAGAAGGGCTGGAGTCTAGAGTACTGGCAAATGTGAGGCACGATAAAAAGAGGTCTGTAGTAAGGGGGATAGTGGAAAGTAAGATAACATTCATTGGTGAAACTGATGAAACCAATAGGTCTCGTCTTTAGAAGGCAAGTGCTAGCCCAATGTCTTTGACAATGCTTGTTCTCGTTGACACTCCATGCATATTTTATTGTTTAGATGACTGTAAGAAACAGGGTTATCAGTTAAGAGGGTAAGTACCCACCTCAAGTATTGATCACAATCCTTACCAGGGTGAACCCTTAAAGTCACTAAATTAACTTGAGCTCAACCCGCAGGTAGTTGTGGCATAGAGCAAACAGGCTAAATTTAGAGGCAATTTGTAAGGTATTTATACAGAACTAAAAAAGTAATAATGCTAGACTGCGAAACATTGCTCAGGTTTAAATTACTGAAACCTTTACTGGACCTAACAAGAATGGTGCCGACATTACTTGTGATGGACTACCATCCACCCCGTCTAATAACCCACTTTGTCATAAAGAGTGAAGAAATATGCTTGCACATTCACAGTATGAAAACTGCATTGACATAGCTGAGATAAGACAGGAAAGGAAGCTCGAACCCCATCACCACCTTCTCTACTTGAAACAACATGAATTACTAAATGGATAGCAGAGCTGGTATCTGCATTGTTAACAGCTCTCTGATTATTAGTAGGCGTGGGCGGTAAACCCTGCTCTGCTCGTGGAGTTTGTGGATTTTTCCCACTCCCCGCTCTCCGTAGAGTGTGGAGTTCTGAAAAACTCTGTGGAGTGGTGAGGAACAGAGTTTTTTCTCTCTCGTGGCTCACCAACATTAAGTTAGTGAGCACGAGCAAGTAAAATCCAACGCTAGATTTCTCAATGCGGCAGTCGCGGCAGGTCGCTACCACTCGCATGGAGAAACCTGATGCTCACTTTGAGTTTGAGTAGAACATCTACTTGAGTGGCCGAAAGAAGCTGTGCACTCTTGCGATGTATATGGTGTTGTTCGCGTTGATTTTACAGCAAGGGACAAACGCCTGGTGCTAAAAACAGCACAAGCAGCTTGACTTACCTCACTTTGCCGCTTGCGGAACTCTTCTTACAACATAAGGACTACTTTCTACATCAGGGATGCTAAAACTATTACATTCTGGTAATCTTCATCACTCCTCCTCATGACATTCTGCTGATATCAAGGAATGATAATTGTGTAGCAGGTGCCATAGAATATACTATAGAGGGAGAGATGGACTTGTGACGAAAAGGATGAGGAGGTAACTAGGTTCATTACCCCTTCATCCATCCTCCTTGTCACAGTTATTACTCATTAAGGATGTAACATAGTGATGTGGCTGAGTTGTGGGCTTGTTGATAGACATCAGGTTCCAGGTGTGGAACCTGAGGTCATGAGGGCTCTTGGTGGTGCATGGGGACTCCTGAGAAAGGAACGGATTAGCGGCGATGTCAGATGCTGGGGACAACTGCAGTATGCTCTTCAGGCAATTTGCCTATGCAATGCAGTACATGTTGTTCAACCTATGAGTGTGGACCGTACATGCGACAAGTGGTGACGAGCTTGCCTGAAGGCGAACCCATGACGTTGTGACAGCGTGAGGTCCTTTCAACTACTAGCTGGAACTTCATGCATTGAAATATTACAGAGAAATTTGACTATGAGATTTATTTTGAGGTCAGATGAGTATTATCAAGTTCACCTCCGTGTTTGCCAGCTTGTTGCGGTGAGTGCTTTGGCAGTTGAAGTCTGGACATTGAGTGGGTGACTGTTGATACTGCGCGCATGCACTAAGTCCACTTCTCTGTTTACATTTGCGTGTGGCTGCACATGGTAGTCGCATGCGTTCATCAACATTGGAACTTGGGACGTCGCAACGCCATCTTGATGGTATCAAGTGGATTACTCACCATGCATTCACGCATCCATACGCAACGTGGTTTGTGTAATTGCGAGTAAAGCGTCCTGCCCATATTTAAGTAAGTGTTTCAATTGAAGTGAATTTGAAATGTTTCTGCTTTTAAGTGGAAGTGTCGGCATAACCAGTCACACAGCGGTGAGAGGAGGAGGGAAAAAAAAGAATAATGTAATAAAGGTGAGCAACAGTTGTTGTGCAGCTTCTGGCAGAATTCCTGTTGTTGGAGTGTTTTGCTTTGAAGTTTCAACTGTGTATAATTATGAATTTTAGGAAGTATTACCTGCTCTCCACTGGTTTTGAAGCTTATACCAGTTTTTAGGAAAAATAAAATACAAGAGGAACACAGTCTTATGAGAGATGGGGTTCATTTGTCACTGGTGAAGTATGGACAGTGGACTAGCCCTAATTCTAGGAAGAGAATATTGCTACATTCCGTGGGTCCCATGGGGCTTAAGGTGTATTCTCAAATTACTAAATGAGTTGTGGTGGGAGAGGTGAATGTTTTAATGCTATAATTTTAGATTTGGATAATTATTATGCACATAAAGTTTGCATGGGTATTATCAGCTACAAATTCTTTCAGAGGAAGCAGGGAAATAATGAAACTGTTGATGAGAATGTTGCTGAACTTAAGAAATTAGCTTTAGATTGCAAATTTGGGATTCTACATGATGACCTAATTAGGTACCAACTAGTAATGCATGCGAATAGTTCTGCCATTTAGGAGAGCTTATGGGGCAATCGGGATTCTGAGTTAAATGATGTTTTAGCAATAGTTTGCAAGGCAGAGTTATCAAGCAGGTGCGCAGGAGCATTAAAAATAGAAGTGAAGGAGCATGAGATTGTGAGAAAAATTCAAAATAAAAACAGGACAACCAAATACCCAGTAAAGGACTCATAGGCAAGAGAACAAACCAGGTGTTACAGATGTGATAGTAAAGACAATTTAGCTGATAGCAAAAATTGCCCGGCAGCCACACACAATTGTAACAATTGTGGCATTATAGGACATTTTACAAATGTTTGTAGGAGTAAAAAGACGTTGTTGAGTTTGTGAATGAACCAACAAACAAGGAAGAGGATGAAAGCTCGGAAGGTGAAAATGAGAGTTTTAACAACAGTAAATTTAATCCACACTGACTTTGGTGGCTGTCTCCTGTCACATTATTCCAGTGGCCCTGGTTATAATACATTTTGACAAACTAAAGGAACTTCCTAACTCAAATTCAGGTAATTTACATGGAAGGTCAACAAGGGCAGAAGCCACTTCATAGGCAGAACCATCAGGAATTTCCTTACAGCAGATATGTAGGACAGCCTGTCACATGTACAGTCCACACTCATAGGTTGAACAACATATATTTTATTGCATAAGTAAATTGCCTGAAGAGCGTCTGACACCGCTGCTACTCCGTTCCTTTCTCCGGAGTCCCCACGCACCACCAAGAACCCTCAAGACCTCAGGTTCCACACCTGAAACCTGATGTCATAAAATGAGCCCACAACACATCCCCCTCATTATAAATGTGAATTAGCTAACTCACAACACACCCCCTCCTAACAAAACATGAATTAGCTCTTCTTAAGCAGATTAAATTTAGTACTTGCAAAAACATGGGCTGTTCATGGTAACATTTCAATTCATGGGAATCATGGGGAAATATCTCAAGTATAGTTCCTTTAGCTTTTACAATACAAAGCTTCAGATTAAGAAAACCAGAAATTACAAATTATCTTCCATATTGGGATCTTTCAGTGGTGTGAGAAGTCTACAGGAAAAATAGTTGAGACTTTAGCATAGCTCACATTTCAAAAGTGGCCTTTTTAGTTGCCATTTCAACAGCTAGAAGCCCAGGTTGGCCAATGCTTTAGTCATGTACATATCCAAGATTTGTTCGGACAGAGTAATATTGTGTACTGATCTCAAACTAAGGTTCAATGACAATTTCACTTATCCAGAGGTATTGTTTTACCAAAGTTTTAGTTGTCTGCAGAGAATTCCTTTTCTTTATCTTTGAATGTTAGACAGGATCTAAAGATCAGGGCCACTTGAATTATGCTATTCTACACCTGTGGTGTTTTCTGCATAATTTTGGATTTTCCACATTTGCCACATAACCCATCCCCGGTTGCATAATTTGCAGTTTTTAAGAAAAAGATGTTTCTAGCTAAAATGGATCAAAAGTTACTAAAAATGTGGCGACACGTGTTTCCACCATATGGAAGATGCTTCACAGATGTTAAATGGGCACCTTTCAGTTGCTTATTGCTATATTTGGGCGTTATACTGTAACTAATGAGGTGACACCCTTGCTCAGACTACGATGACATGTTAAAAAATTACAAAATAATGAAGTAATACTATCATAAAATCTCCTGCATTATCCTGCAGCAAGGGTACTAGGCTCTGGTTGCAGTTGGGTCCATCACCTATATGGGGTCCAGAGGGCTTTGAATAACATGCCAAGAAAGTTCCTGGGTGGTTGTACTCCTTATGAGATCCTGTTTGGTGTTAAGATGTGGGTCCCAGAACTCGATAATGCCAGCACAGTGGTGACGGAAACACCATTTGACATCAATGAACGTTTGGCTGTTTACAGGAATTGAATGACTTCCAGGACAAACAAAGCAACGGCCAAGTAAAACACACCACCACTGGAGAAATGAAGGGCAACAACCAGCTGGATCCCAAAGATTGGGGATCTGGTCAGAGAAAATATTGTGGACAAAAAAGAGTTTGGGCCATCTTACAGAGCACCTTTGCCTGTCCTTGCTGTTGAAGGAACATGAACTGTACTTCTTCCGCCTCTTGGCGGATGCAGAGACAAAAGGTTTGTCTCCATCGATCTGATCAAACCCCACTATGTTGCTGATTCTCAACAGTAAGCCACGTGGGAGCCTGGGTAGCTACCAATCTCCTCTTGCTGCCGTTCAGGAAGTTCAGATGGAAGCTTTAATTACAAATGAAGCATGTTCTCTTCAACATGAGACAACTACAAACAACAATGAAGCATGCCTTCTACTTGTTTGAAAAACAATTACTATTGTGCAGTCTACAAGTAAAGAAACACAGATTTCAGTTTGGAATCAAGAAATGAACAAGGTCTATGTTAACAGACCACAGATCAAGTCTTCTAATTCAAACCAACCTGCAGAGCTGCCCAAAATAGAATGGACGGTGTCTGGATACATCATCAACTTTGATGATTTTGCCTCCAACCCATTGTAGGTTCCACCGCCCCTACCACCCCTGCCTTTTGAATTAAAGGTGTGTGTCTCCTATCATTGGATGAAAAGAACATACCTTGTTTCTCCATGATTACTCCTTTGGATTACAATTGCTTTTCTTTTCCTGATACTTTGGATTGGTTTTGTGACTGTGTTCTTTCTTCTCCTAAATGGACACTTTGTCCCAGAATGCTCTGCAGTACATACTATGAGACTTGTCCCTGGTGAACATTTCAGCTGTTCCAGTTTTGGATGGGATTGTATGGGACAAGGTATCATTTGATGTGTATGGTTCTACTGAACTGTTCAAATTCCACATTTGTTTAAAATTTCCTTAAATTATATTAACACTCCTAACACCATTTCTGACGATCGGGAGATAAATACTGTATATGAAATGTTAGGAGATCTAAAACATTGAACTGTGTTTTCTTCTGATGAGTTTTATGATGGTACAGCTAATTGTGATGAGATGTTCTGTTTTCAATATTATGGTCATTATTTTCTACACAAGACTAGTACACCCTGTGAAGTGTTTAACTTTACACAATGGGAACATTGCCCTACACCACCAAGGGGTAGTTCAAAAGCATTTGCACAGAAGTTTGACAATTTTTCTGGTTATGACACATCTGACCCAGCCTAATTTTATTATAGGCTTGCACATCACCTGCAAAAAAAATTATGTTAACTGACACTAAGCTGATATATTCCGCTTCCTTTCTTTCCCAACTCTCTGCACAAGATTTCAACTTTTGGAGGGACACAGTAGATGTAAAATCTTTCTGGTTGACTAAAGATTGGCAGGCTCAGGGATCTGACGCTTTATTTAGAGACTCCTTAATACCACAGCAGATGATTTTCCTAAGCAAAACTGTGCAACAGACTACGTGTTTTAGCCTCGCCAAGATAAAAGACTTGACACACCAAGGGTTCCTACTCTTACACGATTTGACAACTGGCAGCGGTTAACACCATATGATGAAAACACTATTGATACAATGTTGCATAAGAGTAGACATAACTCATCAGATCCTAATTGGAAGGGATGGTTAGTAAGGCCACTAGACACTAATAAATGTCAGGATGGATTCCTGGGCAACATTGAGGGATTTACGGCAAATAGGCCTGACATGTGATATGTACAGGGTGAACATTCGGGGGTGGTAACCACTTACAGTGTTGGGAAGTTGAGACTTGATAGGCTAAAAACCTCACCACTGTCCCAGGTAAAACAGCACTTGTCCCTTGTATCTGATGATCTGGATTTCCGAGACTTTTTAGTGGGTCCTCTGAAACCACGTCAAAAGTGCTTCCTTTACACTCCCTTTAACAAGATATGCAAAGTATCTCAACAAGAAGCTGCTGAAAGGCTGCATGAGATTGACAGGACTAATTTAATACAAGCCCAGGCAGTAGTAGACAATGGTATGACTACCTTATCATCTAGAATGTATTCCCTGACTAACATTGTCTCATCTACAATAGATGTACTTCAGCAAGATTTGTCTGCGTTACAACATGTGCAATCCCAGCTTAGGTCAATTCTATTGTTGAGCTGGTGTCCCTTTTGAAAATTTCTGCGGGCCCCAGGGGATGGGTCCCAGGGGCTAAAAGTGGACCAGGAGGAGGGTCGCATGCCCCCTCTACCTCAAAAATACATCGGACCCCAGGGGATGGGGTATCCGTGACTGAACTGGGTGTGGGGAGTGGTGTTACATGCCCCCCTCCCCCTAAAAAGTACATTGGGCCCAGGGGGATGGGTTTACTGGAGATCAAAAAGGCCCAGGGGCACATGCCCCCCTCCCCCTAATATTTACATTGGGCACTGGGGCATGGGGTCCCCGGGGCCGAAAACAGCCTGGGAGGGGGACCACGTACACCCACCTTCCCCAAAAATAAAAACATCATCCCCTCGGGCCCTGGCCCACACCAGGGGGTTTAGAAAAGAAGCACAGTAGACCATGCTTCTTTTTAAAAAAAAAACATTTTGCTGTGGATTCGCGGATCCTTTGTGACTACGTGGCAAAATTTGTAAATAAAATGTTTTGGCACCAGGCAGGGTCCCTCTGATGCCCCCCATAAGGGGGTAGGGTATCTGTACCCTACCCCCTTATGTCTTTCTTTAACCTTTTTTAGGACTCAGGACTGAGTCCTGAGTGCTTGGATTGCTGGCACCATTTGATGGTTTAGGTGGTGGCAGCCAATCAGATCTCACTTTGTAGTGTAAAAGATACAATTTTGTTTTAACCTTAATTTCTCCGAAACTACTGAACGGATTCACACCAAAACACAAAAAGCACTCTTTCTAAACTAAGATCTAGATTTCTGTCAAATTTGGTGTAAATCTGCAGATTGGGCTACAACGGTGTCTAACGTTCCTATGGAAAAATAAATGGGGAAAATGCGGTTTGCCCCCCCCCTTTTCTCAGTCGCCGCTTGATGTATCACCCCGTAACTATCCATGTGCAAATTAGTCAAAAAGTAGCCAGTTTTAATGGAGATTCCTCAAACGGGGCCAAAGTTATTAGCAACTTAAAAATGCATTCCCTACGGAAACTCATCCTAACTATAACTACCCAATGGCGCCTGCCACTGGTTTATATATATCTATGTTCATTGAAAAAACAAAAGATTACAGGGACTTTATAGTTAGGCTCAGGTTTTGCTAGTACAAAACCAGTGAAATTAAGCAGTTATAGTTAGCTGAGCTAACTATAACTCTCGCCCCCCGCAATGCATGGCTTATGACCTCACATATTGCATCAATCATGACATGGTCAGTGACATCACTCATGACATCTCAAATGACATCACTGATGACATCATCCAGTGACTGGGAGTCTTTCTAAAAATGTATGTGTGTTAAATATCTATACCAAGGTGTATTGGTGAATCAGTGGCTGTATGAGTGCCTGTTTGGATGCTTCAGTGGGTGCATGACTGACTGCATAAGGGAGTGATTAGGTATGTCAGTGAATGTATGGGTGAGTGACTGGTTGTGTGAATGTCTGTATCTGTCTGTCAGTTGGTGTCTAAGTGGCTGTATGGGTGTGTGAGTGGGTATGTGAGATCCTGTTTGGGTGAGTGATTGGTTGTCTGAGTGCCTCTATGGTTGTCTGAGTGGGTGGGTGAGGGGGAGTGTGACTGCCTGCATGGATGAATGAGTTGGTGAGTCAGTGGCTGTATGGGTGAGTGAGTGTGTGTATGGCTGTGTCGATGTATGAGTACATGTGTCAGTGGTATATGGGCGAGTAACTGGGTATGTGAAAGGCAGTATAGTGAGTGATGGGGTATGTGAGTGACTCTATGGGTGAGTGAGTGAATGTGACAGTAGCTGTATGGGTGAGTGTGTGCTTGAGTCAATGACTGTATAGGTGAGTGAGTACATGTTAGTATCTGTATGAGTAAGTGAGTGAGCGTGTGTGTAACTGTATGGGTAAGTGGCTGTGTGATTGACTGTATGGGTGAGTGAGTAGGTGTGTGAGTAGCTCATTGTGTGAGTGGCTTTACGGGTGAATGAGTGAATATGTCAATGGCTGTATTAGTGAGTGAGTGGGTATATGAGTGGCTGCATGGGTGCATGAGTGGATGTGTGTGTTGATCTATGTATCAGTGAGAGGCTGTGTAAGTACTGGTATGAGTGTGCAAATTGGTTTGAGAATGCTAGTGCAGAAGTTGGAGTGGGTGTATGAAAGGTTATATGGGGGTGTGAGTGGGTGCATCAGAGATTCTGTGGATGATGTCATTTGAGATGTCATCGGTGATGTCACTGGCCATGTCATGAGTGATGTAATATGTGAGGTCATAAGCAGTGCATTGCGGGGGTGTGAGTTATAGTGAGCTCACTAACTATAACGATTGAATTTCACTGGTTTTGTACGAGTGAAACCTGAGCCTAACTATAACGTCCCTGTAACCTATGTTTTTTTTCAGTGAATTTCTAAGGATTTTTTAATTCCATCTCCTAACTATAACGTCACTGTAATCTTTGTTTTTTTTCAGTAAATTTCTAAGGTTTTTAAAATGCTAGTTCCTAACTATAACGTCCCTGTAACCTTTGTTTTTTTCAGTGAATTTCTATGGTTTTTTTAAGTAGTGGTCACATTTGCAGAGTGGTAGAGAAAGGGGGCTGGACCTCCGACCAGCTCTCAGGAGTGCTGCTGTGTAGGACTTACAGGAGGTACCAGGAGGGCTTCTTGGCCCCCAAGGGTCCTCAGGAGTAAAGTGGACTTCATCCCCCAAGCAGTAGTGCACCAGGAGCTGTGTGTGCAGAGTGGTGGAGAAAGGGGGCGTGGCCTCCGAAGACCTCTTAGCAATCCCGCTATGTGGGACTTATTAGAGGTAACAGGAGGGGTAATTGGCCCCCAATGACATCCTAGGGGGCCAACTACCCCTCCTGTTACCTCCAGTAAGTCACACACTGCAGGATTGCTGAGAAGTTGTCAGAGGCAGCGCCCCCCTTTTCCACTACTCTGCAAACATGCCTCCTGGCGCACTACTAGTTGGGGGATCAAGTCCCCTTGGCTCTTGAGGGTCCTTGGGGGCCAACTACACCTCCAGTGATTATCTTTTGGATGACTTTGAAGAAGGACTGGCCACCGTTCCTGACCAGAGCTACAGATTGACCTCCATGCGATGAATATCTGGTGCTATCCACTGATGAGATGGGACAGAGAGCACTGCTGATCAAAATGAAGCCAGATGTATTGTACCAGGTAAAAATCCAGTGCACCACGTAGTGGTGAGAGCCTCAAAGGGTCCACCTGGCAGCCTAGGGCTGATGGGAGGGGATGCCGGAAGGGGCCTGCGATAAGCAGACCTGGGACTTTGGAGACTACTGGAATAGGTAATCCCCACCACCAAAGAAAACATGCCATCCTGTGGGGCAGGAAGTACATCTGACTTCCTCCGAAGGGGTGTTTTCATCTGACACCCCAGGTGTGGAACAACCAGAGGAAAATTTCACATGGTTGACGACTTGTTGGGTGGTGAGGGTGACCTGGAGAGCCACCTAAGGAAGTAGAAAGACAAATGGAGACCACACCTAAGGTACAGCAAATGACACCCATGATAATCACTCCAATGGATGAGAACTGAACCCTGGTATTTCTTAAAGATCAGCAGTGAGCCACTGGTCAGTGTATAGTTCTGGGCAACACTAGAGCTAGGATTTAAGTCCCCTTGGTTACATGAACTCTGCGAGGTGGTCAGCTGTTGCACCAAAAAAGGACTGTATAAACTTTGGCTTGCAGAGGCTGCATGGAAAGGGAATATGAGCACATCAAAGGAGCACAAAGAGTGAGCTCAGTCAAAGGGGTCTGCCTGGAGCAGCACTGACAGGGATCAGTTAAGGTGCAGTCCCACCAGCCAGGCCAGTTACTCTAGAACACCCCAGTGGAATAACACCAGGGACAGCACGCTGCCTGGGAGTGAGGCAGCATTCTTGATTCCTTGGAAGGGCAGCAAACAATCCTACTACGTGCCCCGGGGCCAACGTGAATCACACTAAAAAGACATTACTGCACAACTCCTCCCTAACACAAGCAGGGCAAGACTTACGGACGTAAAGGCAGACCTGGAAACATTACCTCTAGACACTGGCGAAAGTGAGAGCAGAACTCAGTAGACATCTTTGAAAACAATTCAGACCTGCAGGCACTGAATCAATGGTAGTAGTCAACAGAATGTCAACTCCAAACAGCGGTGGCAGACCAATTAGCCACCACCTAAATCTTACTTCTGGAATCCCAAACCAAGTGGTTAATAGTTAAGTGCTAAAAACTTGAGAAGAGATCCCACAGAAATAATATCCTATTATGAAGGAGGAAATGGAGATATCTAACATCACCGCCTTATCAAGGAACTCTTTAAAACCATATTATAGGACTTGTGAATTTAATACTGTAATAGACAGATCTCACAGAGAATTGAGAAAGCAAAAGGGCAACATCAGCGGACCTAGAGACCTGGTCGTCAAACTAGCATGTTACCTACTCAAAGAAAGAATTGTGGCACAGGCACCAAGGACCATCAGTCTATGGGGACTGAAATGTAATTTTCCCTACCCACAGCCTCCCTGTAGTGCTGAAAGGGATTCAGACATATGGTGCAATAAATTAACCAAAAACAGATTTGATATAGATGAATGTTTTTGGAGGTCTGCAGTTGAAATGCATAGGTGTGGAGACCACCACCACTTCCCTGGCTGAAGGGAAAAAGTTACTCATGTCTGGAGGTTGATAGGATCTGCGCGGAGGTGGGGGGGTTCTGGCTATCAGAAGTTCTACTGATGCCAAGTAAAGGGTCACCAAAGGAAGAGCAGTGGGCCTACTGCCAGAACACCGGACTGTAGTCCATAGTCTGCTCCTTTGTGACAGTGAGGATGTTCGGTAGCCAAACAGGTTTGTTTCTTTTCAAGAATGGGAGTTGAGGTGTTAGTTTTTGGGACAACTGAGCTCTGAGCAACCCACAATGAGGAACAGAATAGAGTTGAGTGACAGGAGGCAGGTCGATACACTTGAAGTTTCCAACTACTGTCATTAAATGTTAGAAGTTTTAATACACCCAACAAAAATGGCAGTGTATGGAGATATTTGAGCAAGACTCAGGCTTATTTATTTATTTTTTATTTGACAAGAAGCCCACATTTTCCGAGCTAACGTTTTATGAATGAATCATAAGCTTTACTCCCTGCATATCTGGGGAGTGGCAAAAACCAAAACAGCAAGAGTATAAGCAAGATTTGGCTGCTAATACAAGTAGAGTGCTAAGATACCAGAGGAGAGGGTAAACTGCAGTGAATATAGATTGTCATATTGAAAGCGACATACAACTTAACATATACGCTCCTAACACACACCAACAAGACTTCTTAACTGAAACCAGGAGTCATGTTGGTCAAGCAAGCGACAGCCTCATCCTAGGGGGCGATTTGAATATTGTGTGCTATCAGGAGTTGTACAGATCTGTACAAGCCTCGTAACACATTAAAGCCATGTCTATACATTTGAATGAGCTGATCTCTGACTGAGTGTCCATTGACTCTTGAGCTAGCTGCATCCTGATGAAAAAGACAATTTTTTCTACTCGTCTGTCCACAGGACATATACTAAAATTGACTACATTTTTACATCCAAGAAACTATTGGGCAGACTGCAGAGGGTACAAATTGTGATGGGGACAATCTCTGACCATTCACCTGTAGTGCTCACATGTGTTAGAGAAGGAAACCATTGAATGAGGGCGAAATGGAGGATGTATACAGGTCTGTTTTGGAAACCAAGTTAGCAGGGAGGAATTCATTAAATAAATATACAACTTCTTTGTAGAAAACTACCCCAAAGACACATACAATCACATCATAGCGAAACTCCTGTCCTCCAGATCTCACCGGGGACAAAAGGTTGGCTAAGGCTATACTGCTAAAAGTGTTGGAAGAGGCAGAATGTAAGAATAAGAGCACATTCTCCCTTGAACAGGTTTGAGCGACAGCCACGATTAGGAGCCAACTTCAAGTGTCGAGAGCAAAAACAAGCATTGGCAAAGCCAATAGGTCCCGCAATGTGCTTTTGCCATGTTGTCCACCAGTGTAACTGCTGTTCAGCATGGCTAAAGTTAGCGGCATGGAGTCTCTGAGAGTGAAGTGAGGAGAGTAGAGTGTCGTTGACGGGATTTGTTGGAGTAGAGTGTCATAGAGTGGAGTCAGGGGAGTAGAGTGTCATAGAGTTGAGTAGAGTTCAGTGGTTCAGTGCCAGAGAGTGCCATTGAGTGCAGTGTCACAGAGTGCAGTGTAGTAGAGTGGAGTGCCATTGAGCGGAGTGGGGTGGAAGAGGGTGGAGTGGATTGGGGTGGATTGAGGTAGTGGGGTATATTGGACTGGAGTAGATTGTATTGGGGTGGATTGTATTGGGGTAAAGTGGGTTGGATTGAGTGGAGTGGGATGAATTGGACTGGATGGACTGGATGGGGTGGATTGGATTGGATTGGAGTGGGGTGAGGTGGATAGCAATGGGGTGAGGTGGATTGGATTGGGGTGGATTAGATTGGTTTAGGGGTGGGGTGGATTGGGTTGGGGTGGATTGAAGTGGAGTGAATTAGAGTGGAGTGGAGGGGGGTGGATTGGACTGGACTGGTGGGTGGTGGATTGGAGTGGGGTGGTTTGGACTGGAGTGGGGTGGATTGGAGTGTGGTGTGCATGATGGATTGGATTGAGTGGGGCTGACGGAACTGGGGTGGGGTAGATTGGATTGAGGTAGAGTGGGGTGGATTGGAGTAGAGTGGTGTGGATTGGACTGCAGTGGAGTGGGGTGGGCTGAATTAGATTAGAGTGGGGTGAATTGGAGTTGGCTGGGTTGGAGTGAGGTGGACTGGAGTGTGGTGGGGTGGATTGCAGTGGACTGGAGTGGACTGGAGTTGGGTGGGGTGGAATGAAGCAGGGTGGAATGTAATTGGGGTGAACTGGATTGCCATGGGGGGTGGATTGTAGTAGTGTAGATTGGATTGTAGTGGGGTGGATTGGATTGGAGTGAGGTGGGTTTGACGTAGTGAGGAAGATTCAATTGGGGTGAATTGGATTGAGGTGGATTGGACTGGGGTGGGGTAAACTGGATTGGGGTGGGGGGGTGGATTGGATTGAGGTGGATTAGATTGGGGTGGTGTGCTTTGGAGTAAGGTGGGGTGGATTTGATTGGAGTGGGGTGCGGTGGGGTGAATTGAATTGGAGTGGGGTGGATTGGATTGGAGTGGGGTGGATTGGATTGGGGTGAGGTGGATTGGAGTGAGGTGGATTGGAGTGGGGCAGATTATTTAGGACTGGAGTGGGGCAGATTGTTTTGTATTGGAGTGAGGCAGATTGGAGTGGGGCAGATTGTTTTGGATTGGAGTGGGGCAGATTGTTTGGATTGGAATGAGGCAGATTGTTTTGGATTAGAATGGGGCAGATTGGAGTGGGACAGACTGTTTTGGATTGGAGTGGGACAGATTGTTTTGGATTAGAGTGGGGCAGATTGTTTTGAATTGGAGTGGACATATTGTTTTGGATTGGGGCAAATTGTTTCGGATTGAAGTGGGGCAGATTGGAGTGGGGCAGACTGTTTTAGATTGGAGTGGGGCAGTATGGAGTGTGGAAGATTGGAGAGGGGCACATGTTTTGGATTGGAGTGGAGCAGATTGGGGAGGGGTGGGTTGGGAGGATTAGAGTGTGGTGGATTGGAGTGGATTGGATTGGGGTGAGTGGTTTAGAATGGAGTGGGTGGTTTGGATTGAGTGGGATCGATTGGTGTGAGGTGGGGTGGATTGGGGTGAATTGGAGAGAGGTGGATTGGAGTTGTTTTGGATTGAAGTGGGGCAGATTGTTTTGGACTGGAGTGGGGTAGATTGGTTATGGATTGGAGTGGGGCAAATTGGAGTGGGGCACATTGGAGTGGGGTGGGTTGAGAGGATTGGGGTGTGGGGGATTGAAGTAGCTTGGGGTGAGTGGTTTCGATTGGATTGGTCTGAGGTGGATTGGATTGAGTTGGGCAGTTTGGTGTGGAATGAAGTGGGGTGGGTTGGCGTGGATTGGAATGGGTGGATTAGGGTGGGGTGGATTTGGGTATACTGTACGATTATGTGTTAAATCATCATTTCAGAAGATACACATAAGAAAGAAACAATGTTGTTGTGCAGTAACATAATCCTCATCTTTTGAGAACAGCAGCCACAATCAAAAGCAAAAGAAAACATGAGTGCAAAGGGAGAAAAGAAGACTTGCCAAGTGCAGGGTAATAAAAGTTAAAAAGAACAAAATAATACCTCAATCGCATTGGGAGAAGTGGACGGGCACTGATTAAGTTGAATCATTCAGTACTTGGTCCCTGCTCAACAGAGAGGAACGGAAATGATGTTCGGCCTGCCTTGACGAATTACAAGGCTGTAAAGAAGAGTAGTATGCAAATCAACAAATGATAAGCAACTGGTGGGCTCCAAGCCCTTTTATGTATACAACAGTGTCTCACAGGCTGGACCATAAAAAGTAGCATGCATCCTGCTTCATCTAAAGCAATCTTTCTTTGAATGAATGAATAAATCTTTATTCGATTATACAATATAATCATAAAAGAAGGAAGATTAAAAGCACATAAAATCAAAATAAAGAAAAATATGTAATAAAAAACAGCATGATAACAATGTAACAATATTTATAAATACTAAAAAGCGCTCCAACATGCTGCACTCATACAGCTTACAGACTTACATTGCAGTATTAAGAATGTATCATCTTATTCCAATATAAAGCACCTTTCAGGAAAGAGGAGACAGCCAGGATTACTGCATGATCCGATAATAACTTTAAATATAAAAAGGCAGGCTGAAACTCTTGAAAATCTCTCGATTGTAAAATAGGAATTAAATACTTGCGTCGTAAAAACTCATAAAATTTACAGAACAACACCAAATGCTCCAAAGTCTGCTGTGAGCAACCATCACAAGGGCAAACCTCAATCCTTTTTGGGTCGAACTGTCCAGGCGGAAAACAGATAAGTGGATGAATAGACCCCAATGCAGTCAAAAGGGATCTATCCCACGGATGTGTAACAGCAAGAATAAAAGGTTCAGGGCCTGCCACAGTTTTCAGTGACAGAGGTGATCTAGAAGATGCCCTTATGAGTACCTCCGAATCCCTAACTTCCTTTAGATGCTGTGAAAACAGATCCCAATTACTCTTCTATCCCCCTTAATAAGGAGATGCTACTTATGAAACTGTAGTGTAGCTCCTATTTCCCTAATAGGCTCTGCGCATTGGAATAATATATCCTATAGGTTTGACATAGGACTAAGGTCAGTATGTCCCTATCGAGTATATTAAACTTAATTACTTGTGCCAGCTAGCTCAGAGGCCACTAGAAACTCCTTGACAACAAGAAGGGAGTAGTTTCTGGCAGCCGCAAAACATGACCACTGTGTTTCCCTTTAGAATCAGAACGTGTCCCAGAGTCGTGGAAACAATAGATAACTATTTCACTCAGCTCAGTCGTGCATGCTTAGTTTTCTCCAAGTTACACAGAAAGAACAGACGGGCGTTTCAATAAAAGATTTATTGAACAGTCTTGTTTCTGGTGTAAGTAAAATGTGCTGTTACGATCACAAGACAGTATGCGAGATAAATAATGTACAGTGTGAGCAGTAGAAATAAATAATACTGCGAGAGCATTATCTTTTAGTACATATGCTGTTACATAAATAACACAGACTAAAAATGCGAGTACTCATACGATGCGTTTCTAATCTAGTTCTACCCCAATGTACTTAACCTAACCTAGGTATAGGACGAGGTATGAAGTAGGTGAAGTATTCCTTACTATGGTATACTAAGAGTACGCTAACCCCAGTATGCCTAGTATGCCAAGAGTCCCTCTAGGTTCTAGTCTGCTCCATACCTGAAGAATGAGAGAGGTAGGAATCTCTTTGCCAGACTCGAACTCCAACACCCCGCAAGGGAAGTTAGATCACTGGAAGCTGGACTCTCTGCGTGCAGGGATGACAGCGTCTTCTCAGTGCGTATGGCCAGGAAATGGGCTCCTCTGAAGTCGAGGTCTCCTCTGATTTACAGGGGCTAGGGAAGGTATATTTATACCTGAGAGTACCTAGGAATGTTTAGTATTGACGTGAGTCGGACAGCGAAAGACGTCATGAATGAACCCCTAAGGAATAATGGTTCATGCATAATATATGAGTCCTTGAAGAAATCAATAGTCCTGGACTAGGGAAACTCCCGCAGCCTAAGGGTCTGTTCTTCAAGAACTCGTTGTGACGTTAGGGTGGACGGATGTCAGAGACCATGCCTGTATTTGGAGCGCACGGTTTAATGCCTAAATAAGGGCTGGGATTTTATGCCTATATAAGGGCAGGGCGAATTGTGCCTATATAAGGGCATGATACTGGAAAGCCCGTTTATGGACACCCTAAGAGGAATACAACACCCACTCCACTTTCATGAGTACGATAATACTAAAATGCTAAACATTTAAAATGCTAAACATTAAAATGGAGTACCGCATATTTCTAAAATATTTCATAAAACCATTTAAAAAAGGCATTTAAAAAACCTATTAGAATGCAAAAGGTACTGTACATTTGAAGCATTGCTTTTCATTTCAGGCATAAATTTAAAATAAAATGCAACATGAATGAAAAGAAGCAGTAATATTTACATGTGACAGAAAAATGATCGATAAGTTGTTCAAAAGTCAAAGTCATTTCATGTCATGAAAATAAATGAACTGGTTTAGACACACAAGATGACTAAGTGTTCGTGGAAGTACCTTGAAGTCTGTATTATAAGGCTAGTTCTACTTTAAGCAGATCGATGTGCCATTTTCGTTCGAAAAATGGGAAAAAAGTTCAATTTTGGTAGAGTTCCAAGTTGTTTTTGAAAAAATGAAGGCCAAATTGTTACTGCATCTCTGGAACACTGTATGCTGAATCAGAGTCAGTTTACGGGTCTGGTGTAATCATGAGATCATCTACTTCTATAGACAAAACATCGTCCACTGTAGTTGGTGTCAGTTGGAACACCTCGTGTAGCAGATTAATTGCACAGAGATGTGAAGCTTCGCTACCAGCATAGGGTGCCGCAGCAAAGTTCGCGTCCGTTGTTACCTGTGTGCCTGTAGATCTTTCTCGTACCTCAGCAGCAGCCGGAAGTGTCTGTGAGATCTCAATGAATGCTGACATCAGGATTGGTAGCCTCTGGGGACAACACAGAGCATGGGCCGTTATCGGGTCCAACAGAGTATCGACATCCGTTGGCGTAGCTGATGGAAATGTTAGACAGGTGTCCAACACGCATTCTTCACCGCATAGCAGGCATCATAGAACAGGTAAGATGCAATCTTGCCAGATTGGTCTGAATGACAGGAACCAAGTTGTATTAAGGTCCCGTAGACGAGTCATGCCGAATAGCTGTACTATTCGCTCACGGCACTTCCGTTCAAGGAGAGCTTTCTCCATTTCGCTCGGAGTGATGTCTGCGAATAGGCTGGCCATAGCGCAATAGCAGGAAGAGAAATAGAATTCCGGCAACAAGTGCTAGAATTAATGGTATGCCACCAAACACCGAATGTGCAAAGTTCGGGATGATTCCGAGTATTGCCTGGAAAGGTGCTAACAGACCGGAGCAGATGCTCTTAAATACATGTATAATGCCAGTTGTATCAGACATGTTGAAGATACGTGATATCATTTCTACGAAATGTATAGGGCAGTTTGTACGTATTAAAGTCTGTATCTCAGCCGAAGTCCTTGCAACTTGTAGATCATAGGTTTCTTTGGCCGAGGTCAAAGGCACTGTTTGCTGTAAAAGCATGGCTTTCATTCTGCTTAAAGTATCAAATCTTATAAAAGAGACGTTCAGCGAAGGCCATAGAGGCGACTCCCTGACTGTGTCTATTGGGGCAAACAATACTTGCATACAGCAAGTGACCCTGGAGTTGACCGTTACTAGATATGGGATGTCTGGCAACATGCCACAGCAACTCTGATCATTCAACATGAGGTAACTCCCATTAGAAAGTTGTCCAAACGTTGGATTAATCACAGCAGCTGGTGTACCCTGCTGATGGCAAGACAAATTTGCCACAGAACCATTACAAGCCCCGTGTAAAGAAATGTCCTGACATATAAGCGAACCGCATAGTGCACGTTTACAGTTTGTACCGCTCAAAAACACTTCACGATCCCCACTCCAACATCTATATGTATACGGTAAATCCCAAGATGTCTTAATGTATTCCTTACCCAACCTTTCATATTTGCCTGCTTGCATTTGTCTGAGGCAATACTGATACTGAAAAGTACTCACAGGTAATGTTATTTTGCCATGAATAAGCCATTCTGTAGCTGGTTTTTCTGCCACTGTGAATGGTAACTTTTCCAGTTTTTCAATGCTTAGCACTGTATACCTTGCTCCTCTTTGTGCCAATTCGATCTGTTTATCAGTTAGATTGTATTCTGCAAACAGAGCCGTTGTGTTGATGAAACGCCAAGGCACATAGCCCGCTCGCAAAGATTGCAGCGTCCAGCTTAATAACATAATAGAACGTAATTGAGACTGGCCTTGTTGTAACATCGCCAAATCTTGTTCTAGTATGTCGATAGCAGAGGATACAATGCCATCCAATGAATATATTCTGGAGGACAAAGTTGTTAACCCATTGTCGACCACAGAGAGTGTTTTCTCTAAATTAATACGATCAAGTTCACGTATTCGTTCTGCAGTCTCCATCTGTGATACTTTCCATGCTTCATTATAAGCAGCATAAATGCCGGCATATATGATACGTTTTTGACGCGGTTTTCTTGGTCCAAGCAAGAATTCCCTAAGGTCTGCGTCCTTTTTAAGTAAGGTTAAGTGTTGTTTCACATCCTGTAGTGTAGACTTATGCAGCCAATCGAGGCATAATTTTCCTACACTGTATGTTGTTACTACCCCGGATGTTGTCTTTGGACGTATCTTGGGTCTGGCCTATTAATAGTAAAGCCCTGAGTTTTATTCAGGAATCTTTCCTGACAGTTATTCGTGTCTGTGGGCCAGATCAACCATTTTTTCCAATCAGGATTAGATCTGTTGAGTTGTAGTATATTGTCAACTGTCACCACTGCCCGTGTATTATTATCAGTGGCAGGTGTTGGTACAGAAGGTGTGTTCATCTCTTTGATCTTGGCTAATCCAAGACAAGATGTTTGTTGGACGGTTTCATTCAAAAACATTATTTGTTCAGGGATGATGCAGGCTTTAAATAAAGCTTCTATCCCCTGCACTTGCCAATATTTAGTACCCCAGACTGTTTTGGTGTCTATTGTGTCTTTCCAAAAGTCGAAACCCTGTCTAGACAGTTGGGCATTAAATAACGCAGAGTAAATCTGTTTTGTATTTGTTAACATAATTTTCAGCCCTGTCTTGTTTACATTTTTATAGTAAAACATTTCTGGTTCAGATGTATTGTATCCTGAAAAATATGGAAACTTACTGGCAAATGTTTTTGAACTACCTTTACGTGGGGTAGGACAATGTTCCCATTGGTTAAACAAACACATTTCTTGGATATGCAGATTTATGCAAATAATGATGACCATAGTGGTTATAACAATACATTTGTTCATAGTCTGATGAACCCTCTAAATATTCATGTTTAGAAAATGCAGCAGATTTTTCTAGGTCAAACATTATATCATTGACAGTCTCAAAGTCCCAATCATCTGAATAGGTACTGGACGTAATTAGATCACTTAGTGAAATTTTAAACAAATGTGGAATGTTCAATTGTTCCGTCGGACCGAAGATTTCAAAATCTGTTTTGTCCCACACTATACCATCCTGTATAGGAACAACTGTAATGTTCACTGATGACAAGTCTCTTGCTTCACGATGGGAAGATTTATGAGGTTTCAAAAGTACGTTCACGTCTTTTCCTTCAGTGTTCACATGGATGTATCTGCCACTTATAAGCACGCTCACAGTTGTTACCAAAGCTAGCCAGAGCAGGAAAACAAAAAGTCCAGATGTAATCCAGAGTTCAATCCATGGAGAAACCAAATAAGTTTTTTTCAGAAAGTGAATAAAGTCTTGTACTTGCTGCTTGAATTTGAAAGATGCTGGCGTCGTTTCAGGTTCACTCGGATCTTCTGAGAACGTATCAAAGTTAATGAAATAGCCAGAAGCAGTTCTGTCAATTGTTGGAATTGCATCAGGATTTGTAGAAATCACTGGAACCAGTTCATCACCTGCCACATTGGTGTAGACAGGTGTATTTGGACGAACTGTTACTTGGTTGTCAAGAGGGATGAGTTCCATAGCGTTGTTGCTTAGTCCTCCATCAGTTACAGCTGAATTCTCGATTGTTATCAGTCTTTCAGTCTGAACCTCTTGGATAGTAGCGAGAGGAGTGTGTCTGCTACTAGGTCGGAGCCCACGAGGCCTACTATTTAGTATTGGCCACATACTGTGGTTTGATGAGGTCGATGGACACAAATCTTTTCTCCTTTCTTCCAGCAAGGGGCGGCAGAAGTACTGTTCTTGTTCCTTGAACTGCTGGGACAGGTACTGGTTGTCTGTAAGAAGGTCCAAATTCCTTCTTGTCCGCAATTTTTTCTCTGACTAGATCCCCAACTTTTGGAATCCAGACAGGCCTTGCTGGGACAGCCGGTTGATCCCCAGTGGTGGTTGGCTGTAGGAATACGTTGCTTTGTTTCGTTCTTAACTTGTTTAAGTCCTGTAAAACAGCCAAACGATCTTTGATATCAAAGGGTTTATTTTCCACCACTGTGTCTACGTGTTCAAGGTCTGGTACCCACATTCTTATCCCAAATAGGACCTCATATGGAGTGACCCCCCCTAGAGAACTTCTTGGCAGGTTGTTCAATGAGTGTTGTACCCCGCTAAGGTGTTTGACCCACCCATCACCCGAACCTAATACCCTAGCTGTTATAGACTGCTTTATGTCCCGGTTTTTCCTTTCCACAACAGAATTTCCCTCAGGATGGAATGGAGAGGAGTACCGCAATGCAACGCCCAGACTGGCCATGGCTTCTTTGTAAGCCCTAGAGCTAAACGCAGGACCCTGGTCAGAATGTAGCGTGCCTATTGCGTATATGCCGATAAAGACTCGCAAATCTTTTATAACAGTTCGAGCGTCAGCCGAGCGCTGAGGCCATAACCATAGGAACCTAGAGCAGGAATCCACTGCAACCATGATGTATTTATAGTTACCGTCCCTTTGCAAGGGACCGCAGTGGTCCAGGTAAACACAAGCTAATGGTTTGTCTGAAATTAACAGGGGTGTCTGCGCAGGACGTTTCACTGTTGAGACTTTCATCTGTTGGCAAATATCACATTCTAAAACATAGTTTTTAGTTTGTTTCCGAATGCCAGGCCACCAATATCTTTGCTTGAGTAAAGATACTGTCGCTGAAACACCTGCATGGGCAGAAGCTATCCCTTCGTGTGCTGCTAGGATTAGTCCTAATCTGCGTTCCTTGTTTGGAATTACCCTATCCCCCACTCCAGGGATTCGAGCAAAAGGAACGTTGTTCGCATCAATTACATAAGAGTACCTGAGTGGAAACTTTTTTGGTAACGCTGCACTGCTGCCTTTGCTTGAAGCATTGACAGCCAACATTATCTCACCGTCTATTTTTGTTTTTGAACGAGTGATCGCAGCTACGGAAGCCGTCTGAACAGCCCCTTTGCGGCTTCGTCAGCCAATGAATTCCCTGCAACGTGAACGCCATCACGTTGATGACTCAGTGTGTGGATCACGTGAGCCTTTGGTAGTTCGTTTTTCAACTGAACTACTTGTTCCCAAAGCAGTTTATGCTTTATTGTGCCACCTTTTGCATCTTTGAATCCATTTTCAAGCCAGTTTTGTATATAGTCATTATACGACTGAACACAGTAAAAGGAATCGCACACTATTAGTGTGGGGAATTCTCGATCTGTACTTTCAAGTGCCAGTTTGAATGCTTGTAGTTCAGCTCGCTGAGCCGTACAATCTCCTAGAGATTGAGTTTTTGTGACCATAGGTCTGAAGATGCCATTTCGCATGCGACCTTTAACGATTGCACACGCTGCACTGTAAGCTTGCTTACTCCCTGTTGCGGGCTGTGCGGATCCGTCAGTGTAAATTATGAATTCGTACTGATCGAGAGGCAGAATTTCAGTAGGCAGAGGACATTCATGTTCATATTGCAGGAATGCTTGTGTTTTTAAATCTGGATCAAAAACATATTCAACATCTGTTGCAGCAAGAGAATTAACCCATTGTATCCATCTTGGATGTAATGCTTTAGCAATTGGAATGCTAGCTTTTGTGACAGCTTCTAAAGCTGGTACCGGGGTTATAACAATAATGCGTTTCCCTTGGGCTAAGGCTCTTTCTTTTGCTACAGCGGTTTGAACTGCTGTTAGAATTTTTTCAGTTGAACTGAAGCTCATTTCCGCTTGTGTGTACAAATGGGATTTGTATGCTATTGGTATTTTCTTACCCTCATTGAAGGTTAAGTAGGTGAATCCACATTGACCCGAAATTATTCGGATCACCAAATTACGTTGACTTACGCGTGTTTGTAAGTGATTTGTTGCTAACATGTTAGCCTGGAGTGAACGCAAGATTTCTGTGTGTTCCTGTGTCCAGTTTCTGATTGAAAAATCAGGTTTGATTAATGCGTAGAGAGGTTTAACCCTTTCTGCGTAATTTAGAATATATGTTCTTCCAAAATTTAGGAAACCCAGGATGGATTGTAAGTTTTTTAGCGTTTTTGGAGGTTGGAGCAGCGCACATTTTTCTAAAAGTTAGCTGCCAAGCTCTTGCCTTCACTTGAAAGCTCATATCCTAGAAATAGGACATTGAAATGGGCAATGCTGGACTTTTTAAAGTTGAACTTGTAGCCCTCAGAGGCGAAACCCAGTATAATGGTGCTCACCCTGTTCAAGTGTTTTTCCAGGTCATCGTCTGTCAGATAAATATCATCGACATAAGACAATGCCTCATTGTCATAAATTTGTAGTAACTCCGTTACCCTCGCTGAGAATAAACCTGGGCTGTTCTTGAACCCTTGTGGGAGTCGACAAAAGTGACGCTGGGTCCCCATTATGGAGAATGCAGTTAAGTACCTGCTTTCAGGTGCTATATTTTGACAAAAGAAACCATTTGAGATGTCTAATGTTGTTTTATATTTTTTACGCACAATGTTATTCATTAATGCTGTGCTATGTGCATTTTGCACTGCAAAAGTTTTAGAACAAGTGTTTAAGTGTCTGTAGTCCAAAACTAGACGATATGTATTGTCTGGTTTGGAGACAGGAAACAAAGGATTGTTCATTGAGGAGGTGCATGTTTCAATCACCCCTTGATATTCAAGTTGATCTAAGATCTCCCTGACCTGTTTTTAGCTTCTTGCTTTATTGGGTACTGCCGTTGTGCAGTTGGTTCATGTTTCAGATGTATTTTATGGTGAGGTGAATCCTCATCCCATCCTACATGATTTTTATATAATGCTGGGGCCTGGGCCACTGCCCATTACCTGGCATATGTATATTTTAAATGAATTGGAATATGGTTGGAGAAGGCAGGCATAATAATGTCCTCGCCGTGTGGGCATTCCCTGACAAATTGTGGTGGCCAGTCCCTTTCTGCTAGAAGTATGTCATAGCACTTTGATAGTCTTTCCCAAAAAAGTGCTTTCACCTGTCTAGGTTTGTCTCCCTCCATCCGGAGTGTTATTTCATATAACCTTTGTGGAGTACTAACCCTGGTGTCTACCGTCTCAACTGTGATGTACTCATTCAAGTCCACTATCTCCAGAAGTTCCTTCAGGTTCTGGCGAACTATTGTGACTTCTGCTGCACTGTCCAGCATTGTCTGAGCCCATTCTCCGTTCTTGAGTTATGTTCTCAGTATTCTCGGCATGTCTGATCTTTAGACCTGCTACTTTCTTTGGAGAATTGAGGTTTTGCTTTAGTTTTTGGAGCGTGTTTGTCGTCTTTCGATTTCACACGTTCTTCTCTATGTTCCGATCGTCCTCTTCTTTCCGAAGTCTGTGATGAGATCTGAAAGGGACGAGAGGAACGTGTATCAGTATCTTGATACCTGTCAGGTTTTCTCAAATTATCCCTATTCCTGAGGTTATACCTCCTTTCAGAGGGCTCCTTTTGAGGAGACCTACCTCGGGATTGAGAACGTTTCTCGTTTGATTTTTGTTTATTAGTCTCCCACTTCTTTTTAGAAGATGTAGGAGTTTGTTTAATTGAGTCCTTCTCAGGACTTTCAGATAGCTTCGGCTTCACTGGTCTTCCACCCAAACTATCTCTGCCTAATTCTGCATAAGATTGTTCTATAATTCTGGGTAGCTCTGTTTGATGTTCTGTAACATCAAATTCCCTTAATTTTTGGCGGATCGCCACTGCTCAATCAATCAATCAATCATGTCACTTATAAAGCGCACTACATACCCGCGAGGGTCTCAAGGCGCTGGGGGAAGAGGGGGGTGGTGCTGCTACTGATCGAAGAGCCAGGTCTTGAGGAGTCTTCTGAAGGCCAGTAGGTCTTGGGTCTGTCGGAGGTTGGTGGGGAGGGTGTTCCAGGTCTTGGCGGCGAGGTGGGAGAAGGATCTGCCGCCGGCGGTCGTTTTCCGGATGCGGGGGACTGTGGCGAGGGCGAGGCTGGTCGAGCGGAGCTGGCGGGTGGGGGTGTAGAAGCTGAGTCGTCTGTTGAGGTAGGCTGGTCCGGAGTTGTGGAGTGCTTTGTGTGTGTGGGTGAGGAGCTTGAAGGTTATCCTCTTGTTGACAGGGAGCCAGTGCAGGTCTCTCAGGTGGGGTGTGATGTGGCTGCGTCGGGGGATGTCGAGGATAAGACGTGCAGAGGCGTTCTGGATGCGTTGCAGCCGTCTCAGGAGCTTAGCCGTCGTTCCTGCATAGAGGGCGTTTCCGTAGTCCAGCCTGCTGGTGACGAGGGTGTTTTTCTTGTTTCGGTGGGGATCCACTTGAAGATCCTGCGGAGCATTCGGAGGATGTTGAAGCAGGATGAGGAAACGGCGTTGACCTGCTTAGTCATGGAGAGGGTGGGGTCGAGGATGACCCCTAGGTTGCGTACGTGGTCGGTGGGTGGCGGGGCTGTTCCCAGTGATGTTGGCCACCAGGAGTCGTCCCAGGCTGAAGGGTTGGAACCAAGGATGAGGACCTCCGTCTTGTCCGAGTTCAGCTTCAGGCGGCTGGTCCTCAACCATTCGGCGACGGCCTTCATTCCTTCGTGGAGGTGGGCTTTGGCGGTGTGAGCGTCTTTGGTGAGGGAGAGGATCAGCTGGGTGTCGTCGGCATAGGAGATGATGTTGAGGTTGTGCTGTCGGGCGACGTGGGCGAGGGGTGCCATGTAGATGTTGAACAGCGTTGGGCTGAGGGAGGAGCCTTGGGGTACGCCGCAGATGATCTTGGTGGCCTTGGATCGGAAGGGGGCGAGGCGGACGCTTTGTGTTCTGCCGGAAAGGAAGGATGTGGTCCAGTCCAGGGCCTTCTCTTGGATCCCGGCGTCGTGAAGGCGTGTTCGTAGTGTGTGGTGGCAGACCGTGTCGAAGGCGGCTGATAGGTCCAGGAGGATGAGGGCTGCTGTTTCTCCGTTGTCTAGCAGGGTCCTGATGTCATCGGTGGCGGCGATGAGGGCGGTTTCGGTGCTGTGGTTGCTGCGGAAGCCGGACTGGGAAGGGTCCAGGATGTTGTTCTCCTCGAGGTAGCGGGTCAGTTGTTTGTTGACGATTTTCTCGGTGACCTTCGCGGGGAACGGGAGCAGAGAGATGGGTCGGAAGTTCTTGAGGTCCTTGGGGTCTGCCTTGGGTTTCTTGAGTAAGGCGGTGATCTCGGCGTGCTTCCAGCTTTCGGGAAGGTTGCTGTCTCGAAGGAGATGTTGATTATTTTCCGGAGATGGGGCGCGATGGCTGTACTGGCTTTGTTGAAGATGTGGTGAGGGCACGGGTCTAGCGGTGAACCGGAGTGGATGGTGTTCATGATCTCGCTGGTGTCCTCGTCGTTGATGTTGGTCCAGGAGAGCAGGCGGTTGGTGGTTGTGGGGGCAGTGGTCTCGGTGGTTGCCGGGGCGGTCGTGGTGTTGAAGCTGTCGTGGATGTCGGCGATTTTGCGGTGGAAGAAGGTGGCCACTGCTGCTGCCTCCCCTTTAATATTAGATAATATTATTGTTGAGACTTGGTCGAAATTTTTCAGTAATTTCATACCTAAATTTAGAGCAGGCTCTGCCCCGTATTCGTTTTGAATTTGTTTCAGGACATCAGGTATTACCGCAATTGACGGAATGCCATGTGTTTTAGTATAGATGGCAGAAAAGACTGAGCCCCAAGTGGTGCAGTCTTCCAGTTGTAGTGTGATCCCCATTGGTAAACTGATTGTCAGCATTCTGTGTTTCTCATACGGGCTAGTATTTGGAAATACTGCTTCGATTTGAGTAATTTTTTGAGCTATCCAGAATGGAATTTGCTCACGTTTTGTGGGCATTTTACCCATGACTGCGTATAGAGTCTGTGGTGTAATTTTTAGTGTATTCCCCTGGTGAGGAGTTTGATTTGGAATTGTTAATGGTTGCTGGACTGTGAAAGTCCGCATGACATATTGGACCAATTGTCTGTAAATTTTTATTAACTCTGTGAGTTGAGTAAGTAAATCCTCGTCTGACATCTCTTCAATGTCAGGATGAGGTGTGTAGCCGGCTAGAATCGGCCATGATGCTCCTAGTCTACCTAGTGGACCGAGCCTGGTAATGTTTTTGTGAAGTTTTAGGGCGCCTTTAAACCAGAGCTGATGCTCCTGGTATGTTAATGGAATTTCAATTTCCTCGAAAGGAATGTATTCCTCTGGTGGATCATCTTCTTTGTAGAAGTGAAACATGTGTGTTATTGGATTGGATTCAGGAAATATTACCCATGAATAGAATACCTCTGTCTGAAAGGATTCATGTGCCTCTATCACGAAAACTGCTCTACCTCCTCTTGGTGGTAGGCCATGTTTTATAAGTTTTAGAGTAATGGCTCTTCTTAAGTTTGGAGCGATGTCTATAACACCCTCCTCTGTTTCATTTAAACCTGTAATGTTAAAGGCTGCTTGGGCTGGATCAGCCGCAGCTCCACTGTTTCCGGCTTCAGTGTCGGAGCCAGGCATTTTGTTGTTTGAAAAATGTAGAACAAGTTTCAAGGGAACAAAGATTAGGTGCAGAATATTTTGGAACACTGTATCCTTCAACGTTGAGCAAACCAAACAGCTAATATATAGGGTACTGCCCTATGTAGCCGTGGCGGATACTAAACCCTGCCCACTCCAGACGTCTTTTGGAGTATATGGGTAGGGGTCTTGAGAGAAAAAGCACGGCTGAGTTACTCAGTATCTAACGTTGAATTACTGCCTTACCAAACCGTTGGGCGCCATGTAGTGTAGCTCCTATTTCCCTAATAGGCTCTGCACATTGGAATAATATATCCTATAGGTTTGACATAGGACTAAGGTCAGTATGTCCCTATCGAGTATATTAAACTTAATTACTTGTGCCAGCTAGCTCAGAGGCCACTAGAAACTCCTTGACAACAAGAAGGGAGTAGTTTCTGGCAGCCGCAAAACATGACCACTGTGTTTCCCTTTAGAATCAGAACGTGTCCCAGAGTCGTGGAAACAATAGATAACTATTTCACTCAGCTCAGTCGTGCATGCTTAGTTTTCTCCAAGTTACACAGAAAGAACAGACGGGCGTTTCAATAAAAGATTTATTGAACAGTCTTGTTTCTGGTGTAAGTAAAATGTGCTGTTACGATCACAAGACAGTATGCGAGATAAATAATGTACAGTGTGAGCAGTAGAAATAAATAATACTGCGAGAGCATTATCTTTTAGTACATATGCTGTTACATAAATAACACAGACTAAAAATGCGAGTACTCATACGATGCGTTTCTAATCTAGTTCTACGCCAATGTACCTAACCTAACCTAGGTATAGGACGAGGTATGAAGTAGGTGAAGTATTCCTTACTATGGTATACTAAGAGTACGCTAACCCCAGTATGCCTAGTATGCCAAGAGTCCCTCTAGGTTCTAGTCTGCTCCATACCTGAAGAATGAGAGAGGTAGGAATCTCTTTGCCAGACTCGAACTCCAACACCCCGCAAGGGAAGTTAGATCACTGGAAGCTGGACTCTCTGCGTGCAGGGATGACAGCGTCTTCTCAGTGCGTATGGCCAGGAAATGGGCTCCTCTGAAGTCGAGGTCTCCTCTGATTTACAGGGGCTAGGGAAGGTATATTTATACCTGAGAGTACCTAGGAATGTTTAGTATTGACGTGAGTCGGACAGCGAAAGACGTCATGAATGAACCCCTAAGGAATAATGGTTCATGCATAATATATGAGTCCTTGAAGAAATCAATAGTCCTGGACTAGGAAACTCCCGCAGCCTAAGGGTCTGTTCTTCAAGAACTCGTTGTGATGTTAGGGTGGACGGATGTCAGAGACCATGCCTGTATTTGGAGCGCACGGTTTAATGCCTAAATAAGGGCTGGGATTTTATGCCTATATAAGGGCAGGGCGAATTGTGCCTATATAAGGACATGATACTGGAAAGCCCGTTTATGGACACCCTAAGAGGAATACAACAAAACAGGTTGGGGCAGCCCAAGGTCTGAGCCACAGACTCAAGATAACTCAGCCATGGAATTCTGAGACCGTACTCGCAACCAAGGCAGTCCTCAATCACATCCCTGTTAAATCCTGTGTGATCCCCAGACTACACTGAGAGCCACAGTAGCACAGGAGCCAGCTTACAGAATCCTCCTCGTAGCCAAGTCCTAATTCTTCATGTACAAATAATGATGAGATATTAGGAGCTAAGCTCAACAACCGCCTACAAAGGAAATTCTCCTCTTGCTGTAAAACCTTACAATTTCGATATCCCCAGATAGCTGCACCATACAGAAGTACTGGTAGGCGTTTTAATAAATCTGCAGTAATGGTAATGTTGATTTATTGCCAATCTGTTTAGAAAATCTGAAAAGAGTACTAAAGGCTAAAGAAAAGCGGGTGCACTGCTTAGATAAACATGTAAGCCACTTATTCAGGTAATCAAAAGTAACGCCCAAATAAGGGGAAACCGGGCACCCTAGTAACCCTGTTACCCTTTATAATGATAGGTCTAGATTTAGGGGTTTTCCTACAACATACCAAGAAATGTGTTTTGCTGCTATTCATATCCAGCTCCAGTCCATCCATAAAGTTGACAAAAAGGTCAAAAATAATTTTAACCCATTGGCCGTTCGGGCCATCAGCATGGCATCATCCACGTAGAGTAGGGAAGGCACAGGGACTGATTTTACTTTGGGCAGGTCTTTCCCATGTGCGGCCAAGTAAATGTCCAGACCATTAATGTATAAGAGGAAAAGTGCCAACACACATCCCAGTCTAACCCCACTTGGGAGGGAAAAAGATTCAGAACATTCCACACCCATACCGCATCTCACGGAAGCATTCACATCCGAGTGCTGTGCCCTTAAAAAATCGATCAGTGGAGTGGGTAGCCCTAACACCAACAAATTTGAAAATAGCTTTGACCCTGTCAAACGCACTACTCAAGTCTAGAAACGCAAGGTGGATAGTCCCTTGCTTTGCAAATACATATTTTCCCTTTATAAGATTGAGGTTCGGGCACTGTTCCATAGTACCTTTTCCTTCCCGGAACCCATACTGGACTGAGCAGAGAATATTATGTGATTGAGCCCACAGTTCTACGCGCTGTAATATGATGCGGCCCATCACCTTCACTACTGAATTGAGCAAATAAATGGGTCTGGAGCATGTAGGATCTTGTCTGTTCCCCTTTTTAAAAACGGGTACTATAACTGCCAATTTCCAAGCCAAAGGGAGACCTTTCTGCATGGCAGCATTCAGAAGGTTTGTTAAAATAGGGGCCCAGAAGTGGTATTCAGCCTTATAAAGGTCCCCGGGAACCCCATCAGGGGCGGGCGCTTTATTGGACGGGCTAGCATGTATTGCCACATACACCTCTTCCAAGTCAAACCTGATTTCCAATAGATAAAGATCGCTATCGCCATCCATTGCCAAAGGGGCATCAGAACCAAGAGCATAAACCTTTTTGAAGTGGGATACCCATTGCTCTGGTCTGATGATAGAACCAACATCGTCTGGAGCGGTCAGGGTGGGTTGCCAACCATTTAAAATGGCCCAGAAGCCCCTTGAATCCAGAGAATCGCAAGTCCAGCAGCAATCACTCCCAGCAGGCCTCCTTAAGCTCGGCTTTTCACTTGTTGATTGCCTGTTTGAACCCTTCCTCGCCACTATTATGGCTTGTTGGTTGCGAGGCCTTGCGTTAAGGGCCTCCCGGAGTTGGTTGTTGGCCACTCTACAGGTTTTATCAAACCAGCCACAGTGTACGGCTGGGCCCCGACCGGCCAAATTCCTCATAATGATGTTAGTTGAAATATTTAATTGGGAAAAGGCCTCTAAGATCGCTACAGGGGTAGGGTCAATAGCTAGCAGATGTTCATCAATAAGGTTTAAATTGGATCTGACAACGGTCTTAAATAAGGTGGAAACTGGGAGGTTACGCCACCGAATCCGAATCCCCCTTATCCTTGGTCGTTAGGCCTGTCAAGCCTGGGGCAGTATCCAGGCTTGACAGGAGCTGTCACCCTTATTTCAATGGGGTTATGATCACAAAATCCAGTATCATGTACAACTCCTGGGCTCACAAAATTCACAAGGGACCTGGAAATAAAAACATAGTCAATTATTGTTCCTTTACCCCAACCAACAAATGTGGGTAAATCCTTCGCCAGACAGCCTACCCCAGTCTTTACATTACAAAGGCCTGCGTGCCCAAGGGCTTCTGATAACGCCCACCCCCTACAGTCCAGAATGGGTGTGGTGAGAGGGGAATCTCCAAAAATATAGGGGTTACCTTCATTTTGATATGCACTCAGCTTTGCATTTAAATCCCCCGCCAAAATAACGTTTTAAAGCTTAAAGTAAGCAAGTGATGCGGCTTCTAAAATGGATAATGCTTGAAATAACACCTTGATCTGACAGCCAAGTTCCCTGACTGGGTTATAGAAATTTACCAAAAAGAAATGTGAATCCAATGAAGAGACCACCCACAAAATCTGGATCCCTGTACGACTAATGGGGATAGGAACAACCTTTAGCTGCCACCACCGCGCCCCTGCACTGCCAAGAGTCGCTGCTGTCCACCCACCAGATTACAAGTGTTTTGTAGCTTGGCAGGCGGGCGGCATGGCGGTTCACCCTGTGGTGCTTCTTTCAAAGGCGGTGGTGCCTTTGAAAAAGGCACAGCAATGGGAACGCCTCACAAGGTTCCTGCATGGCATGGACTGTAACGTCCATGCCGTGCAGGAACTGGTGTGCATGCACACAGGGGGGCACATGTTGTGCCTCCTGTGTGCAGACACAGGGTGCAGAGGCACAAGGGGGCCCGGTAGGGCACCCTTTGTTTCTTCTCTGCCAGGGTTTTCATGGCAGTGGAACTGCCATGAAAACCTTGGCAGAGGGGAAACTTGCAATATGTTTGGCAGAACCACAGCGGTCCCGCAAACCATATTGCAGCCTCTGACCACTGTGCCACCGCCAGGAAACAGTGGTCCCCTGGCTGCGGCCGCGGTTCCAAGATGGTCCGACCACCCAAATCGTAATAGGGCGGTCGCACTGCTGGTGCAGCAGTGGCTGGACGGCCACCGCTGCGCCACCACGAGTCTGGCGGTCCTTGGACCGCCAAACCCGTAATTAGGCCCTAAGTGTCGCTCCGGTATCATTTAAAGCTGTAGGCTCATTTTGCCTTGTGGGTAATAAACAGAAAACTGGAGTGCAGACCCTATAGCTACTCAGGAGAGGGGCAGAATGACACAGTCAATCATTCTGATCTAAGCCAGCTAAGGCAGAAAATCTATTTGCAGCAGGAACTGCAAACTGATGCGAAACCTGGTGCCTCTTGGTATCTGTGGCTAGAGAATTAGGTTGCAAATAGCGATAAAAAACCTGAGAGGAAGAATGCTAATTCTGTTTTACATAAAGTCTTTGGGATAAAACTTTAAATCAGCCGCTTGGCCAAGTTAGTTGACCTACAATTATTCACTACACCCTCAGTCTATTTGTGAGGACTGAGGTCCTCACAAATAGAGTTGATAAAATCCTTCCCTCATTGATTGAAGCAGACCAGGTGGGTTGCATAAATGGTAGGCAAGGCCCACATAATATCTGGAGGGTAGCACACCTGATAAAGAAGACAAAGAGATCCCAGCCATTATAATAACTCTTGGTGTTGAAAAAACACTTTACAAGGTGAGCTGGAATTTTCTGGATGTAGTCCTTTACAGAATGGGAAACCAACCCAAAATGAAGGAATGTATAATATCCAATTACCACTCTCTGGCAGCTACTGTCAGAGTTAATGGGGTCAGCGCCAAACAGTTCCATCTCCAGAGAGGCACAAGACAGGGGTGCTCCTTGTCTCCTCTTCTGTTTGATCTGGCCTTCGAGCCTGAGCATCCCTGATATGCGAATCGGCCTCAGGGAGGTGAATAGTATTTAGCAGACCGAAATAAGAAAAAAATATTCACCAACGATGTCCTCCTCAATGTCACAGAATTTTAAACTTCCCTACTGGCACTAATGAAGTTATTCGATGACTTTGAAAGGGTTTATGGATTAAAAATGAATAAGGACAAATCTGTGATCCTCAACATTAATGTCCCTCCAGAGAGGATACTGAAGTTAAAAGGGCAATGTCAGATGAAATGAGCAAGCACATCCATTAAATACCTATGACTTAATATTGCGAGTTGGGTAATGGACCAGAACCAACTGTCTCTGTATAAGAACCCAGGTAGGAGAAGATCTGGTAAAATTGTGCAAACTATACATCTCTTGGTTGCGGTGTTAATGTGATTAAAATGAACATTCTGCCCTGATTATTATACCTTTTCCAAGCGTTACCCACTTCTATTCTGTTGACAGAACTGAAGATCATTCAAAAGATGATTATTTTCTTTTGTTTATGGAGACAACCGAGTTAGACTTCCCAAGAATTATTGAAGGCACCATGGCAGAAAGTGGGCCTAGCGTTCCATGACATACGGAAATATTACTATGTGGCCCACTTGCCTATTATTATTGAAGGGTCATTGTATGAATCAGGAAAAGGCTGGATCCATGCGGAGAGGGACCTGGCACGGTGCCCTCTTTGGGATATTTCGTAACAACATAAAGAGCTCTGTCCTAAGAAATTTGGGACAAGCTAGCAACCAGGGATGGGACTACTATATTTCCATCACCATACACATCTGTACCTGTCATTCCCTATCTTACACCAGTGATAGAAGGTGAAAGGTTGCACAAATGGAAGCAGGGAGAATGCCTGAAACTAAGAGACATGTTAACTAAAGAACACATCAACTCCTTCATGGATTGCAAAAGGGATTTCGGAATCCCTAAAAACATACGACCAATACACAAGGTGCCCAGCTGAGACACTGGGTTATGCACCCCACAAATAGAGCTGCAGTTACAAGACAACTCAGACCACTAGAAAAAGATCAGAGCTCATAGGAATCCACAAAGGCCCTCATTTCGATGATCTACACTGTTCTGAACAGTGTCAGGGTGCACAGTAGAAGGAACAACTAGTCATAGTGAGCTAAAATGGGGACGAGAGATAGCTGATTCTAATTGGGAATGTGGTTGGAGAAGAGTACCTCAATGCTTTAGGAGCTTACAGTACAGGGAATCAGAATACACAGTGATGATGCAATTGTACCTCACACTCCAAAGATTACAGCAGATATATTCAAGCATATCAGACTAGTGCTGGAGATTTGAAAGGAAGTAGGGTCACATATAGTGAAAATGTGTTCAAATCCAGGTGTACTGGAAAGAAATTCTTAGTTACATTAACAGAGTCATGGGCTGAGAGATTGAATGCAGTCCTGATCCATTCTATTGCACATGGGTTGGGAGTGATAATACAGACAATCCCAATGTATCAAAGGCTGATTGCAGCTAAGAGACTGATTGCTGCTCACTGGAAAAAAAAGAAGCCGCTACGGAGGCTTGGAGAATACACTCCCTACCGCAGACTATAGCTCTTGAAAAGCTTACACGCGATGTACAACACAGAAGGAAGATCTCTGACAAAGAGTGGAGCCCACTGATTTCCCACTCCACTTTATTTGCACACCTAAGAGATGTTCCACCAGCGCTAAGAGCTTTCCAGCTCTTTAAGAGAAATGTGTGTAAATTAAACCCTTGCACCAACACAACTCATGGCCATCAGAGAGGAGAGGCTGATTGATTTCTATAACAATATTACCACAGGGGAGGTGGGGAAGCTGGGAGGGACTCAGTGTGAGCGGGTGGGGGAAGATTGTTGAGGAGTTTTCATAGGGCTTCACTTGTTAAAGAAATTGTCTAGCGTAATATGTTAAATCGTTAACCACACTTGTGGAGCCTATTGGTAAGCCTTCATCAGGGGATTCATGTGTATCCTTGAACTTCTAAAGGTCTTTTTTTCTTCTGTGTCCCACTGATGCAATTATTTATATTTTCTAGTGTACAAAACATTAATAATGTTTTACACAAAAAAGAAAGTACTTAAATTACACAGCATGATACAATACTACATACCACAATCGGGGATTCAGATAGAGTGTTGTAACTGTTTGTCGTCTTCTTGAGGCACTATATCCTTCAGTGCCCTGCCCCCACTGGCAGATCTATAATCATAGAGTAGCATCTATAAACCATATTGTAATTCAGGGCAAAGCACTGATTAGTGATAGGTGAGTACTCTCAAATCAACCCCAAGGTGTAGATACACCCAACAGTTCTGTTTGCCTTCACCACTTTGTGGTTAATCAAACACTTAAGTTTGTTCTACAGACCTTAGTCTGTGGCTCAGCTTCTCATTGTCTCACAGTTCTCATGCCCACCAATTACCTGTGTGCTGTTGTTGCAGTCTGGGGTGATACGAGATGAACCCGTCCAGTGATCCTGCTCCTGAGCTGTCAGTTCTGCGGTTTGGCCTCACGTGGAATTTGATCATTTTTGCAGTCTCAGCAGGGAGGCTCCTTTGGCAACTCTATCTTTGATAGATATGACCTCCAGGTCTAGCAGGTGTCCCACCTATGTTTTGCTGAACCTTCCGTGGTTTGTAGTGGCTGCACCAGTCTCTCAGTCACAGTGAACTGCCAAATGTACTTGATGCCTGATATTTGCAGAAGGCTTGATGCGGTTCGTGACCACAGCCATTCAGGAAGACATGAGGACCTCACCACACATGGGTCACTCCTGGCTTCTCTCGCTTTTAGTCGCTCGCTTTCTTTGCCAGGTCCCCATGCCAAGAACATACTGGGCTTCTCCTTCTGGACAGTCACTCCTCCTATAGGACCAGGCACAGTCTATCCCTCTCTCAGCAGACAGACAGACTCAAGGCTGTAGGCAGGCCATCAACTCCTGCAGCAGAAAGTGCAGACATCAGGTGATGTCCCCTATCTTTTGGGACAATGGCCATCATGCAGACATCGGCCATGCTCGCACAGCAGTTCTTAGTAGTCTGTGAAGCCCTCTCTTCCTTAGTCATAGAGAACTTGGAAGAGGAACAGAGTTGGGTTATTTGGATCCCTCTTTTATACACATTTTTCAGACTGGAGATCAACTCTCTAACGTGTCAGAACTGGTTTGATTTGGTTCTCTTTCCTATGTAATTTTCTGACTGTTCCTCAGACACAGCATTTGTGAGAGGTGGTGGCTCACACAGCAAGCAGCAATAGGGCTGCTCCAAGCAGACACATCCAAAGCCAAGCACAATACAATGAAGTGTTATATCTCTGCACTGGGCTGTCATCAGCCTTCCTGAAGCAGTAATCAAAAAAGACAAAAAGACAGGGCTTGTGTAGTAACTTCTTCACTTTCAGCAACAGAAACTGCAACCCCCATTCCGGACCTCTACGATCTACAAAATGGCCGTGCTCAGGAGGGACTAATCAGCATCTCTTTGCTAAAAAGGCCCTCATGGCATTTTGAAGAAAACTCCTATCTCCATCCTCTTCACTTCAATGTGCGTGTCTCCACCCTCCAGCCACAGGAACGCAGTTGATACACTTCCACTGACTAAGGATTATGCATTCAGCCTCCATCTTATGCAATGCTGAACCATAGGCCATCCCAAATGGATCCCACTGGCCCTAGTACTCAGACTCTCAGCACACACAGAGACCTACTACCATACATGTTCTATACACTCACTGCACATACATACACACACACACTTAACGCGCACACACACAGCATGTCAATGCAATGGTCTGGGGTTCACATTACAGCATAATTTTACATAACAGTGGTCAGTAGACTACACTCTCTTTGACCCAGAGAAAATGACCTGGTCACACTTATAAGTGCTTTATGTGACTTACTGAGGGCATGGATGGTGGTACTGTGCCTGCTATGAGTGTATGCTTTGCTCATCCCTCCACATCAGAGAAGAGATTGCGGACCTTGCATTACCAGGGCCAGGCCTAGGCCTCTGTGCACATACAAAATTAGAAAGAAAGCAGGATCAAACAAAAAAGTCAGGATACCAGTTTCACTTGAAGGTGGGCACTCAGGGAAGAGGTACACACTTGCTTGCCAAGCAGAGCACATTCCCGTCTGAACATTGTATTTGTTCTGAAACAGACTTGTACGAGTCAAATGATATTTTGGTTGGTTTTATGTTTCTGCACACATAGATAATTACATTTTTTTTAAAATCCAATTGGACTAACTGAGTTGATACTCTATTATTGATTGTCTCTTTTTTCGGATATAAGCAATCATGAGGCAGGTTTTACCTAAATGGATTACATTTCTGTTCATGATCAATAAAAACTACTATATGTAGACATACCAAGGGTTTTTTGTAGCTGAGAGTGACCAAATTTAAAAGAGGGAAATTGATTATAGATTATTGTTTGAGAATCTATTCAACAATATATAGGTTTGTATTTGAGTTCTTTCTTGTGCTGAATATATCTATAACAGTTTGAAACACTCTGTTTAATTTATTCAATCAATCAGTCAAACCAATAATAAGTTTTAGTCGGTTAAAATGTAAGAACCTTTAAAAGCATACAACAAATACACAATCAGATAAAAGTCATACAGAAATTAAAGTCATGAACGATTCATACCACTATACCAGGGTACAATCAATCCCTCATCGGATTTCTTGATCTGACAACAGTCTTTAAAAAACTAGCACATTAAAAGCAATGTCCTCAGAGAGCATTTGTAAAAACAAAAGAGCTGGCCGTACTTGTTTCATGAGCTTGAAAAAGAGGGGCCAAAAAAGCCTTTCTCCGGAACACATAAAACTTGCAAAACATTGTAAAATGCATGGCTATGGAGATACCTGGTCGCAGCCGCAGGGTGCCAAAGAAGATGGATCATGCCAACCCCGAGGGTAAGCAAGTAGTTGGGGTAACAAATTAAGTCTGAATCTAGTCAACAAACATCACACATAGCTAGAAGATACACAAGTCAGATAGGGTTCTATGCCTACATTTGTTTTCAATAACACATATCCTAGCCCGACCTTTTCTGTAGGGCCAGAGACTCTCTCTTATGTAGTCTATGTCTCACAAAGTTATCGCTGACCCAGCCTCAATCTGCCTTTACAATCTTATCCAGGCTAATAAACAGGTCCCCCTTCCCATGTTCTGAAGGGCTATCTTGATATACTTTAGCCACAGGATTTTCAGAGCAAGGTCGAGATACAGACAGTCCTGCGATTTCGCTCTATTTAGGTGGGCTCCTTTTGTGCAAGTGTCAATCCAGCATAAAAGGAGGCGAAGGGCTATATAATGTCAGAGAGGTAGCTTACTCCCAGCTCTACGTGTATTATGTAGGAAAGGGTGCTCTGAAGACGTCTCAAAAATACATTTATTCAAATGTTTCTTTCTGGAGCACTAGACCACTGTTTCTTTAGCCATTGTAACATTGTTCTCCACCACTCACTGTGTTCTTGCACATTTATACTATTTATCAGTGTGTTCTTACCCGTCAGCACCCCTTATAGACCTGAAAATAGTTTCCTGTAGTAGATCCTGTGAAACACCTCCACAGCAGACGGCATACCAAAACTGAGATGCTTAAATCAGTAGCAGTCCAAGTGAGTTGAGATGGTTGAAATGCATCATGATTCTGGATGCTGATTGCAGCATTTGGTAGCCAGACCTAAGGCCAACCTTTGTGAAAGCACATGTTGCAATCCAATCTTTAAGCCACCTTTGGCACTGACTTGCATTCATGCTTAACTGTTCTATTGGACATGTACATGACAATGTACACACCCTGACCAAGAAACCAGTGTTCGCTTTTGAAGTATGGTATAATATGCTCAGATGTGACAGGAGTAGGATGGGCACAGTACTGCTGACTGAGTATATTTTTGACAATGCCTCCTGGAGAGATTTGGAATCAGATTGGTGAACTAAGATTTATGGTCACGGTTTCACTGCATCATTGACCTCATTCATGGCAACACAGCAATTTGCAAAGCAATTTATTAAAAAACTCCAGCAGCTTCCTACAAAAATGACACATAGTGTGGCACGAATAGTGGGACCACTGCCTTTGTTGGTGCCAGGAATTGTGAAATGGAGGTACCATCTACCACTGTATCTCTGATTTCTTCAGTTCCATCTACTATGAAGAGTTGGCAGGAGGGGATGCAGAGGGTTCCTGGTTGCCTGCTGCTAAGTACTGGCATTTGTGTGCCAAAGTCACCCAAAAGCTGCCAAAGAAATAAACTATATTTACACATTATTGCCATCTCCTGATTGGCAATAACCAGCACCAGACAAATATATTAGCTTAACCCTAAGTTTAGACAGATTGTGCACTACATAAACAGCCTAGGGCTTTTCTTAAAGAACTTGACTCCTAAAATGAAATAAACTGCACAGAAGCATACATTATCAATGTTGACGTTGTTGACAGTATCTGAGTATCTGTTGCTCTTACATTTTACAATCTATAGATAGGAGGGGCACAAAAGAGAGAATCCTGTAATGCTCACATTGACTCCTCTATCACAGTACTAATTATCACTTCATATCCTTCTTTTGCATGACCCCTTGAAGGCCCTTGATGACCCTGCCTCCATGGGCAACAGCATACAAACTCTGGGCAAGTTGAACATGGATGACGTGTTATCATAATTGATTTCAAACACTGTTCTGGAGATAATATACTCAGCAAATTAGCTGTATGACTGTATGACCTCAGCCTTTGACATAATATTCCACTGAAAATCTTGTAGTAAGGCAAAGGAAAAAAAGCTCCTTAAAAATGCTGACTTAAAAAAGATAAAGTGACAAATTGCAAACCTTCAGAGGACCAGAAAGAAATCAAAACAACCTCTTGACAAATTATCGGAGGCTGAGTTCCCGAAACTATGGAAAGCTGCCAGGGTCAGGCCCATCCTAAAAAAATCCACAGCCGATCCAAAACTCTTCCTGAACTATCGTCCTATTTCGCTGCTTCCCTATTTTGGGAAGATGCTGGAATCACTAGTAAATCAACAGCTCGTTAGTCATCTCGAGAGCCATGGACTACTGGATCCCTCACAGTCAGGTTTCAGGGCGGCCCACAGTACAGAGACAGCACTGGTAGAGGTAACAGACAACATTAGGCTAGCTTTGGACAGACGACAGTCAACAATCCTTGTCCTGCTTGACCTATCCGCCACCTTTGACACCATCTCCCATTGCATTTTAGAACATCGGCTTTGGGAGATTGGTGTCAGGGGGAACGCCCTAAAATGGCTCAAGAGTTACCTAACAGACCGAGTTACAACAGTACAGGTGGGCAACACTGTGTCATGTAACAGACCGGTCAAGATGGGAGTGCCACAGGGCTCCATCCTGAGCCCGACTCTCTTTAATCTTTACATGACGCCGTTGGCCAAGGTGATCAGATCTTACTGTTTTGATGTCGTGTCATATGCCGATGACACGCAGATCTTGGTCACTCTTGGACCAGACCCATTAGAAACAAAGCAGCGCTTCAAAGAATGCATGTCCCACGTTGATAGGTGGATGAGTACAAATCACCTTCAACTAAATGGAGGCAAGTCTGAGATCATGCTCTTTGGCAAGGCTCAGGAGCATTGGTCTCATGACTGGTGGCCCCCGAACCTTGGCCCTTGTCCAACACCCAAACCGACGGTACGGAACCTAGGTTTTTATATGGATAGCCAATTGTCAATGAAAAGTCAGACTAATCATATAATTGGCTCTTGCTTTGGAGTGATGCGTAGCTTACGAAAGGTCTTCAAATGGATTCTGATCGAGGCCAGGAAACCATTAGTCCAGGGACTAATAATAAATCGCATGGACTACGGAAATGCCCTGTTGTCCTCAATCAACGAAGGCCTTCTTACAGGACTTCAGATCTTGCAGAACACTGCAGCCAGGCTGGTTCTGAATCTTCCGCCCAGATCCCCTTCTGCCCCCTGTCTGAGATCTCTACACTGGCTCCCAGTTAGACAGCGAATCCTATTTAAAATTCTCTGTCTAACACACAAAAATATGTATGGAAAAGGCCCGGGGTACTGGTTCAAAAAACTACGTTGGTACCAGCCTTGTAGGGTGCTAAGATCGAGCAACGAATCATTTCTCACACAGCTCAGAATTCGTACCGTGAGAAATGGAGGAAGGTCTTTTTCCTTTCTTGCCCCTGCTTCTTCGAACAAACTCCCCTTAAACCTACGTACCATCACAGATCACAACTCTTTTCGCAAGAAGCTGAAGTCATGGCTATTTGACAACTAAATGAGTATTCTATCAGAGCCGCCTGCAAGCGCCATGAGATTCCGAGTGATATGTGCGCTGTACAAATGTCCCTGATTTGATTTGATTTGATTTATGTCTACCCAGCAGAGGAATATACAAATCTTACATCAAAAAGACAAAAACAACATACTATTCAAGAAGGATCCACAATGCTAAATGCCCAACAAAGGAATTACAAACAATACTATCAGAATGATATAGTTCTGAAAGAAGCCAAACAACTACTCATCATTCTCAAGTTTTCGGCAACAAATTTGGGACTCATTACATCACCAAATTGAATACATTGTAAACATATCTAGCAGACAAACAAAGGTGCTCTATCTATCACCCTTTAGCAAAATAAAAGACAGACGTTCAGGACATTGTGAAAGCTAGTGACCCTCCTCTCTGCCCATCAGACCCATACTCCCCACAAAATTTCAACAAATCCTTCTAACAACATCAACAGCTACTCCAGCAATGACCATATTCTTCCCACTAAGTCTAAGGGCAGCACTCATATGCCAATCAACCATGAAAAATATCTTGGACCCAAAATACCTCAATACCTATAGACTGATCGCCAAACTATCTTTCCTTGGAAAGTTAACTGAAAGAGCAGCATTTTTCTAGATTTCTCAATTGCTGGAGAAGAACATTTTGCACTCAGACTACCAAAAAGGATTCCACCTGGGAAGGGGTACTGAAAAAATTCTAATCAATATATGGGATGGCTTAAAAACACAGTTGATAAAAATGGCCTTCAGAGCATGGTGTGGGGGCTGTACTTTCACAGATGAATGAGGAGGGCCTAGACCAACCTATAGCCTTCATCAGTAGGAGGTTACTTCCACGGGAACAGAGGTGGAGTGCAATTGAGCATGAGGCATTTGCTGTGGTCTGGGCACTGAAGAAGTTGAGACCATACTTGTTTGGGACTCACTTCCGGGTTCAGACAGACCACAGGCCCCTCAGATGGTTGATGCAGATGAGGGGTGAGAATCCAAAGCTGTTGAGGTGGTCCATTTCCCTACAGGGGATGGACTTCACAGTGGAGCACCGCCCTGGTACAGAACACGCCAATGCTGATGGTCTGTCCAGATTTTTCCGCCTTAGTGAAGAGAACTCCCAATAGGGTGGGTAGTTCTCCCCACATTTCAGCTGGAGGGGACACGTGTTAGACCTGGCACCATTGGCGTGGGTCTCCCTTCCATTTTTTTCTGTTGCCTCCTGTGTTTTTGCTATGTTTTTGCTGGTCTAGATGCTTTGGGCACTTTGCCACTGCTATTCAGTGCCAAAGTGCAAGTGCTCCCTATTGTAAATTGTGGTAATGGATTAGTGACTCCATGATTGGCTTATTTGATTTACTTGTCAGACCCTAGTACAGTGCACCATGTGTGCCCAGGGCCTGTAAATCAAATGCTGCTGGTGGGCTTGCAGCACTGGTTGTGCCACCCACAGAAGCCGCTTGTAAAATATGGCTCAGGCCTGCCATTGCAGAGCCTGTGTGCAGTCTGGGACTGCCATGTCGACTTGGCAAGTGCACCCACTTGCCAGTCCCTAAACCTTCCCTTTTCTACATATTAGTCACCCCTAAGGTAGGCCCAAGGGCAGGGTGCATTGTATGTAAAAGGTAGGACATGCCCTGATGTGTGTGGCATGTCCTGATAGTGAATTACAGCCAATTTCGTTTTTCACTATTGCAAGGCTATCTGTTCCCATAGGCCAGAATGGGCAGTTTGGTCTCATGACTGGTGGCCCCCGAACCTTGGCCCTTGTCCAACACCCAAACCGACGGTACGGAACCTAGGTTTTTATATGGATAGCCAATTGTCAATGAAAAGTCAGACTAATCATATAATTGGCTCTTGCTTTGGAGTGATGCGTAGCTTACGAAAGGTCTTCAAATGGATTCTGATCGAGGCCAGGAAACCATTAGTCCAGGGACTAATAATAAATCGCATGGACTACGGAAATGCCCTGTTGTCCTCAATCAACGAAGGCCTTCTTACAGGACTTCAGATCTTGCAGAACACTGCAGCCAGGCTGGTTCTGAATCTTCCGCCCAGATCCCCTTCTGCCCCCTGTTATAACATCTTATAATCCTAACTGACCCTAGGAACAAGATAGGAAAATAAAGTTTAGTATGCCTGAACTCAGAATGTTAAAATACATCTTTTAGTGTGGGTGACTTTTACATTCTGTGTTTGAAAATACCACTTTTAGAAAGTAGGTATTTTCTTGCCTAACCATCCAGTATGCCTCTGCTAGGTTTGTGTATTCCATGTCTGGTTTGTGAGTGACAGGGGGCTGGAGAGGGCTTTGGCTCCAGCAGTCTGATGGGTCAGGGCTGGGCTGAATAGGACCTTCATAGAATAGAGAGTAGGGGGAGGAGATTTCCTTTCACTTGCCTGAGCCTTCATAGAATAGAGAGTAGGGGGAGGAGATTTCCTTTCAGCTACCTGGGCCAGGTCTGCTTTCAACAATGCTGTCTCCACCTCCTGCCAGGAAGCTGCATCCAGGGAGGACAGAACTGGTTTTGGCTGGGCACAGACACTCTCTGCCTTCAGAGAACAAAAGATTTTGCAGTATAAATATTGGGGCCCAGACCCCAGAACTTTAGATCACTTATGGGAATCAAGACAAAACCTTTGCCAAGGAAAAGAACCGGAGAAGCTGAAGGAAGATTACTGCCCCTGAGCTGTTTGGGGTTGGCCTGCAGTGGTTACTTTATTGCCAAGGAAAGGAGAAAAGGAACTTTGTGTGTACTTTTACTATCTTGAGGAAGATCTCCAAGAGCTTGAAGCTGAGCTTGCCTCCTGTTCTGAAGTCTCAGGGACACAAAGACTTCACCACCAGCTCCCCCTGAATTTCCTTGCTGGGAATTCTACCTGCAGTCAGGTGCCTGCTGTTGTTTTGGGCCCGTTGGAGACTGCGTGTCGCTGGGAGCTGGAAGCACGACGCAACGAGGAAGAAGCGTGTCGCCGCCGCAGCAGTTGCCGTCGCATCGCCGAAGAAGCGTGTCGCCGCCGCAGCTGCTCGCCGTCGCATCACCGACGAAGCGTGTCGCCACCGCAGAGGTTGCCGACGCATCACCGGAGAAAGGTGTTGCAGGGCCTGTCGCGGCTCAAGAGTCTACCGAGTTCGCCGCACGGCCGTCGGGCGTGCACGCATCACATCCACTTTGTCGCATCAAAGATGCCATTTTGTCGCATCGCACCGGATCATCGCATCGCGGCGCCATCTTATCGCATCGTAACCAGAACGCAGTAAGAAACTGACGCATCACCTCCTCTCCGGTAAGGAACCGACGCATCACCTCCCCTGTGCTGCAGTAAGGAACCGACGCATCACCTCCCCCGAAGCAAGGAACCGACGCATCACCTTCCCTGCGACCCTTTTGTTTGTTTTGCGTTACGCATCCAAGGTCTTTTGAGAGTATTGTGTTGCATTTACCATCTACATTGAACTAAGCTATTTCTACCATTTTAAAGTCATATTCTTGATATTGTATTGTGGATTTTTGTCGTTTGGTCTTGTGTTAAGTCTAGTAAAGATTATTTATTTTTCTAAACTGGTGTGGTGTCCATTTGTAGTGTTTTCACTGTATTACTGTATGTGTTCACAAATGCTTTACACACTGCCTCTGAGATAAGCCTGTCTGCTCGTGCCAAGCTACCAAGGGGGTGAACAGGGGTTATTTTAGGAGTGTAGCCCCCTTACCCTGACTAGAAGCAAGGGCCCCTACTTGGTCAAAGGTACCTACCTCTGCCAACTAGAGACCCCCATTTCTAACATTGGTGGTCAGCGGTGAGGATTCTGGACTTGCATTTGTGACTCATATACAGTGATTGGTGTACACTACTAGTGAGTGCAGACCATAACGCGACCACATACATTCTGGTAGAATTTTTTCCTTGGAACTTCTATTTTTGCTAAGAACTGCCAATTCTTGCCACCATGACCAAAGCAGCATCCAACGCATCTATGGATCTCCAATTTGAAGAAGAGAGGGTTGATACCTACACTGTGCCACAGCTGAAAACCTTCTGTAAAAGATTTAAAATCCCTGTGAAAGGCATCACCAAGAAGGAAGAGTTCCAAAAGGCGCTGAGGGCCTGGTTGGAATCTAGAAATGCTACCGAGCATCCTGAAGAGCCTAGGGAGGAGGCAGAGGATACAGATGGGCAGCTTGCTGGGCCATTGGGTCTGACCGGGGAGAAAGCACCTTCCAGGGCAGGCAGCAGTGTTTCTTCAAAGGGCCTGTCCCCAGAAGAGCTGAAGGACAGGGAGAGGGATAGGATGCATAAGTTGGAGCTAGCCAAGCTCAAGCTGGGTGGTCAGATGGAGTTAAAGAATAAGAAGTTAGCCTTGGAAGAGAAGAGAATGCATTTAGAGCATGAAAGGATGTTGAGGGAGTTGGAGTTGAAAGCCAAGAGTTTAGAAATTACTCCCTCTGGTGGCAGCACACCATCTGTGCCTGTAGAAACAAGAGTATTCATCCCCAAAGATGTCATTAAGGAGTTCCACAAGAATGAAGATATTGGGCAATGGTGTAAGGCCTATGAGGTAGGCATGACCTCCCACCGGGTCCCTGAGAAGGATTGGGGAGCAGGGTTGTGGGGGCGGTTTCTCAGTGATGGGCGGGACACCTTGTTGGATTTGCCCTCTGAGGATCAGAATTCCTATGTCCATATGAAGGAAGCCTTAATGACCAGGTATGGGTTGACTCCAGAGCTGTATAGACAAAGGTTTAGGAATTGTAAGAAACTGGAGTCAAGTACTTGGGTGGAATATGTGTCTTTTTTTTGCAGAGCATCGAATGGTTGGGTGAAGGGTAGCAAAGTTAATGATTTTGAAGCATTCTATGACTTGATTGCATGGGAGCACTTGTCTAGTAATTGTTTTCTAGAGCTACGCCAGCACCTGATTGATAGCAAGTTGACTAACCATAGGAAGCTTGCTGAGGAGGCGGACCGCTGGGTTAGTACCCGGGTCCACAAGGGTCATGTGGGAGACTCCGCCAAAGGTGGGCAGGGTCCCCAGCAGAAGAGTGGGGGGGACAAGGGTAAACAGAGGGAGTTCCAGAAAGGGCCCCAAAGTAATCCCCAAGGGAACCAAGGGAAGGGTTCCCAGCCTCCCCCTGAGAAGAAGTCAGGGGCCCCGACAGATAAGCCTGTTCAGAGGGGCCCCAAGAGATGTTTTGGTTGTGGTAAGGTGGGCCACTTCTTCTGGGATCCTCAGTGTCCCAACAAAGGTAAAACAGCACCCACTGGTGCACCGCCCCGGCAGATGGCTAGTGTAGCCCTGGGGGAGGAGATGGGTGGCCAAGGTGGGTGGGGTCCCACAGAGATGTCCCTGGTCTCTTTAGGAGACAGTGAGATGGTCCCCAGGACCCAGCTGCCTGATAACACTAAGAAATACAGGCAGTGGGTGACCATCAATGGCCAAAGGGTGGAGGCTCTGAGAGACACCGGAGCCAGTGTGACAGCTGTCAGTTGTCAGCTGGTGTCTGAAGAGCAGGGGATCCCCAATGCATTTTACCCTGTCGGTGCCGTTGACAACACTGAGAGCCACTGCAAGGTGGCCCAGGTTCCCTTTGAGTGGGGGGGTCTCAGGTACCCTTCAAGTAGCTGTGAGGCCAGCCATGCCTGTTGAATGTCTGCTAGGCAATGATTTGGAGAGCTCCCCTTGGGCTAAGGTGGAGCGAAGTGCTCATTTGGAGATGTTGGGTCTGCCTGAGTGGGCGTGTGTGACCACTCGGTCCATGGCAGCCAGTAAGGGTGTTCAAGAGGACCTGGAGCCTGAAAGAGTGGCCCAGGTGCCTGCCTTAAAGAGAAGAGGCAGGGGGCACGGGAAACCAGCCCCTGAAGTTCCCACGGTCCAGGAGGAGGTAGACCTTGAGGGGGATGCCCTGGAACCTACAGGGGAGCAAGTAGCTGAACTGGGGAACCTGCCTGAGCTGACCCATTGGCAGCAGGAAGGAGGACCCTCCAGGGAAGAATTCTGCGAGGAGCAGAGGAAGTGCCCTTCTCTTGTGGGTTTGCGGCAACAGGCCACAAACCAGGCAGCAGGTGATCAGTCAGTATCACATTGGATCTACTGTGAAAATGGTCTCCTGTATAGCGAGTCTAAGGTTGCTGAGCCTGGGTCAGCCCGTGTGCTGGTGGTACCCCAGCGCTTCAGAGCCTTCCTACTGGGTCTGGCTCATAATGTACCTTTAGCAGGACATTTGGGGCAAGACAAGACCTTTGAAAGGCTTGTCACCCACTTTTATTGGCCCCAAATGCGCAAGAGTTCAGATACTCATTGCAGGACCTGTCAGACTTGCCAGGCAAGTGGTAAGAGTGGGAGGAAGCAAAAGGCTCCTCTCCAGCCTTTACCTGTGGTCAGCACCCCCTTTGAAAGGGTGGGCATTGACATTGTGGGGCCTCTGGATCCCAAGACAGCCATGGGCAACAGGTTCATCCTGGTCTTGGTGGACCATGCCACACGGTACCCGGAAGCCATCCCTCTCCGGTCGGTGATGGCCCCCGTGGTGAGTCGTGCGTTGTTGGGGATTTTCTCCCCTGTGGGGTTCCCCAGAGAGATGGTGTCAGACCGTGCTACCAACTTCATATCCAAGTATACGACGTCCCTGTGGCAGGAGTGTGGTGTAACCTACAAGTTCACCACTCCTTATCACCCCCAAGGTAATGGGCTGGTTGAGAGATTCAACCGGACCCTCAAAGGCATGATTATGGGTCTTGAGGAACCTATGAGGCGTAAGTGGGACGTCCTCTTACCATGCCTTCTGTTTGCTTACAGAGAGGTGCCACAGAAGTCCTTAGGGTTCAGCCCCTTTGAACTGCTGTATGGTCACCCTGTAAGAGGACCTCTGAGCTTGGTAAAAGAAGCCTGGGAGAAAGCTCGCAGTAAACCTCCCCAGGATGTATATAGCTACATGCTGGCCGTCAGAAACCAAACTAGGCGTTTCAGGCAACTCGCTCAGGCGAATCTGGAAGCCAGCCAGGAGGAGATGAAACGGTATACGATCAGAATGCCACTCTGATCGAGTTTCAGCCTGGTCAGAAAGTGTGGGTCATGGCCCCCGTGGAGCCTTGTGCACTCCAGGATAAGTGGACCGGACCATTTGAGGTGGTGGAGTGCAAGAGTGATATCACCTACTTGGTGGACTTGCGGTCTCCTAGGAACCCTTTGCGGGTCCTGCATGTAAACCACCTGAAGCCCCACTTGGAGAGGTCCGAAGTGGGCATGCTCCTAGCAACAGATGATGGAATGGAGGAGGAGACTGAGCCTCTTCCTGACCTCCTGTCTGTGACAGAGCAAGATGGGTCAGTGGATGGTGTAAACCTCTCTCTCACCCTGACCCCTGAGCAGCAAGATGACTGTCGCCAACTGTTGGGACAGTTTCCTGATCTGTTCCCCCTGACTCCCAGTGTCACTGATTGGTGTGACCATGATGTAGACACTGGGGACAGTCCTCCTGTTAAGCACAAAACTTACAGAGTGACTGACAGGGTGAGAGCTTTCATCAAGGAAGAGGTCTCCAAGATGTTTGCATTGGGGGTGATTGAGTCCTCTAACAGCCCTTGGGCCAGCCCAGTGGTCTTGGTCCCAAAGGCTGCCGCGCCTGGCACCACACCCGAACTCCGGTTCTGTGTGGACTACCGAGGACTCAATTCAGTCACCAGGACTGACGCGCACCCCATCCCCAGAGCTGATGAGCTCATTGATCGGTTAGGTGCTGCCCGGTACCTCAGTACGGTTGATTTAACGTCTGGGTACTGGCAGATCGCCTTAATTGATGGGGCAAAAGAGAGGTCAGCATTCTCCACACCAGATGGGCACTACCAATTCCGGGTTATGCCCTTTGGGATGAAGAATGCCCCTGCCACCTTTCAGAGGTTGGTCAAAAAGGTGTTGGCTGGACTGGAAGATTTCAGTGCCACCTACCTGGATGACATTGCGGTGTTCAGCGCCAGTTGGGAAGAACATCTGCCCCACCTCTGGGAAGTGTTGATGGCGCTGCGGAGGGCAGGCCTCACGATCAAGGCGAGTAAGTGCCAGATCGGGCAGGGTTCTGTGGTGTACTTGGGACACCAGGTTGGGAGCAGCCAGGTGGCGCCCCTACAGCCCAAGATTGATACCATCCTGGCTTGGGAACCCCCCAAGACCCAGACAGAGGTGAGAGACTTTTTAGGACTCACTGGGTACTACAGGAGGTTTGTCAAGGGGTATGGCAGTATTGTTGCACCCTTGACAGAGCTGACTTCCAGGAGGCAGCCAAAGAAAGTGAACTGGACTGACACCTGTCAGAAAGCTTTTGATGCCCTGAAGACTGCCATGTGCACGGCACCCGTACTTCAGGCGCCCAACTTCTCAAAGGAATTCATTGTGCAGACAGACGCTTCAGAGCATGGTGTGGGGGCTGTACTTTCACAGATGAATGAGGAGGGTCTAGACCAACCTATAGCCTTCATCAGTAGGAGGTTACTTCCACGGGAACAGAGGTGGAGTGCAATTGAGCGTGAGGCATTTGCTGTGGTCTGGGCACTGAAGAAGTTGAGACCATACTTGTTTGGGACTCACTTCCGGGTTCAGACAGACCACAGGCCCCTCAGATGGTTGATGCAGATGAGGGGTGAGAATCCAAAGCTGTTGAGGTGGTCCATTTCCCTACAGGGGATGGACTTCACGGTGGAACACCGCCCTGGTGCAGAACACGCCAATGCTGATGGTCTGTCCAGATTTTTCCGCCTTAGTGAAGAGAACTCCCAATAGGGTGGGTAGTTCTCCCCACATTTCAGCTGGAGGGGACACGTGTTAGACCTGGCACCATTGGCGTGGGTCTCCCTTCCATTTTTTTCTGTTGCCTCCTGTGTTTTTGCTATGTTTTTGCTGGTCTAGATGCTTTGGGCACTTTGCCACTGCTATTCAGTGCCAAAGTGCAAGTGCTCCCTATTGTAAATTGTGGTAATGGATTAATGACTCCATGATTGGCTTATTTGATTTACTTGTCAGACCCTAGTACAGTGCACCATGTGTGCCCAGGGCCTGTAAATCAAATGCTGCTGGTGGGCTTGCAGCACTGGTTGTGGCACCCACAGAAGCCGCTTGTAAAATATGGCTCAGGCCTGCCATTGCAGAGCCTGTGTGCAGTCTGGGACTGCCATGTCGACCTGGCAAGTGCACCAACTTGCCAGTCCCTAAACCTTCCCTTTTCTACATATTAGTCACCCCTAAGGTAGGCCCAAGGGCAGGGTGCATTGTATGTAAAAGGTAGGACATGCCCTGATGTGTGTAGCATGTCCTGATAGTGAATTACAGCCAATTTCGTTTTTCACTATTGCAAGGCTATCTGTTCCCATAGGCCAGAATGGGCAGTTTGATTATAGCATCTTATAATCCTAACTGACCCTAGGAACAAGATGGGAAAATAAAGTTTAGTATGCCTGAACTCAGAATGTTAAAATACATCTTTTAGTGTGGGTGACTTTTACATTCTGTGTTTGAAAATACTACTTTTAGAAAGTAGGTATTTTCTTGCCTAACCATCCAGTATGCCTCTGCTAGGTTTGTGTATTCCATGTCTGGTTTGTGAGTGACAGGGGGCTTTGGCTCCAGCAGTCTGATGGGTCAGGGCTGGGCTGGATAGGACCTTCATAGAATAGAGAGTAGGGGGAGGAGATTTCCTTTCACTTGCCTGAGCCTTCATAGAATAGAGAGTAGGGGGAGGAGATTTTCTTTCAGCTACCTGGGCCAGGTCTGCTTTCAACAATGCTGTCTCCACCTCCTGCCAGGAAGCTGCACCAGGGAGGACAGAACTGGTTTTGGCTGGGCACAGACACTCTCTGCCTTCAGAGAACAAAGGATTTTGCAGTATAAATATTTGGGCCCAGAACTTTAGACCACTTCTAGGAATCAAGCCGAACCCTTTGCCAAGGAGAAGAACCGGAGAAGCTGAAGGAAGATTACTGCCCCTGAGCTGTTTGCTGTTTGGGGTTGGCCTGCAGTGGTTACTTTATTGCCAAGGAAAGGAGAAAAGGAACTTTGTGTGTACTTTTACTATCTTGAGGAAGATCTCCAAGGACTTGAAGCTGAGCTTGCCTCCTGTTCTGAAGTCTCAGGGACACAAAGACTTCACCACCAGCTCCCCCTGAATTTCCTTGCTGGGAATTCTACCTGCAGTCAGGTGCCTGCTGTTGTTTTGGGCCCTCTGGAGACTGCGTGTCGCTGGGAGCTGGAAGTGAGACGCAATGAGGAAGAAGCTTGTCGCCGCCGCAGCAGTTGCCGTCGCATCGCCGAAGAAGCGTGTCGCCGCCGCAGCTGTTCGCCGTCGCATCACTGACGAAGCGTGTTGCATCACCGGAGAAGCGTGTCGCCACCGCAGAGGTTGCCGTCGCATCACCGGAGAAACATGCCGCAGGGCCTGTTGCGGCTCAAGAATCTACCGAGTTCGCCGCACGGCCGTCGGGCGTGCACGCATCGCATCCACGTTGTCGCATCGCATCAAAGACGCCATTTTGTCACATCACACCCGATCGTCGCATCGCGGCGCCATCTTGTCACATTGTAACCGGAACGCAGTAAGAAACTGACACATCACCTCCTCTCCGATAAGGAACCGACGCATTACCTCCCCTGCGCTGCAGTAAGGAACCGACGCATCACCTCCCCCGAAGCAAGGATCCGACGCATCACCTTCCCTGCGACCCTTTTGTTTGTTTTGCGTTACGCATCCAAGGTACTTTGAGAGTAAAGTGTCGCATTTACCATCTAAATTGAACTAAGCTATTTCTACCATTTTAAAGTCATATTCTTGATATTGTATTGTGGATTTTTGTCATTTGGTCATGTGTTAAGTCTAGTAAAGATTACTTATTTTTCTAAACTGGTGTGGTGTCCATTTGTAGTGTTTTCACTGTATTACTGTATGTGTTCACAAATGCTTTACACACTGCCCCTGAGATAAGCCTGCCTGCTCATGCCAAGCTACCAAGAGGGTGAGCAGGGGTTATTTTAGGAGTGTAGCCCCCTTACCCTGACTAGAAGCAAGGGCCCCTACTTGGTCAAAGGTACCTACCTCTGCCAACTAGAGACCCCCATTTCTAACACCTAGCAGCACTACTACTGCTATACAGTTCTCCAGCTTCTGACATGGTTTTGATATTGGTTCGTCACCAAACCTTAATACTCAGATTTGCAAAGAAATCAGCATTTATGACATATTCTTGCCTGGATTGCCTTCTGATTGCAGAATACAGCTAACATGCTAAATGCCTCCCTTCTTTTCCACAGCCTACTGCATAAAAACAGGAGTTTCCCAAGGATCTGCCATTTCAGCACTCATTTGTAATGTATACAGAGAATCATTACCAGAACATAAAGAGTTTTCTTTCCAGCTACAACTATGCTTATGACGCGCAAAAAATTCTCTCACTCGAGAACCCTTAAGACATAGGAAACTCAAAACTCAACAATTGACTCAAAACCAAAGACCAATGAGTAAAATAGAAATAGCTCAAACTAAATGATTCAAAAGCAGAAGTACTCACCTGAGTCTAATGTAAAAGTTACAATATGTTAACTCTCTAGCTGAACAAACGAGCACCATCACAAACGATATCCAAGGAAGTATGAAATCTTGGAATTATCACAAACTCTACACTCTCCATGAATAAGCAATCTAAATAAATCAGTTTTCGATAATATGAAAACACTTTGTCGCATAATTCCACATATTGTATTTCAATAAAGGGTTTAAGCAGCAAAACCACTCATCTGTTCAAACCTGTATCATGCAAATGGGCTATATCCTTGAACTCCACTCTCGAACAACTCTAAAGAATTCATAACTCAGCCACGATGCTGTTTTTACATTGAAAGTCGCTGTGTTGTTTCGCACTCCCAGATAATAGAAAATACTGCCCTCCCACACGGAGGTTCAAACACGACGAAGCAATAAAAACAACACAAAACACCACCTGGAAAAGGATTTCACTTTTATAAAAGGAGACACATCATAGACTGTATTCAGAATAAGGCTTGGGGTTTTATTTATGCAACACTCTCTAACAAAAAGGCTTTGTATATATGCAATGCATGGAATATACATGAAATAAAATGCAAGCAGATAACAATAATAAAATGAAACACAAGCAGATAATAATATAGAATGAAACACAAGCAGATTATGCTGGACATCCTGCAAGAAACCAGAAAGATATATACACTAAATACATCAGATGTTACAACCACTGAAGACTTGAATGTGCACACAGACACTCACACATCACAATGAAAACACCTCAGATGATTATAACCACTGGAGACTTGGATGTGCACACAAACTCACTCACACAACACAAAGTCAATACTCAAAAACAAAACACCTCACCGATCGTTCACTCGAAATCCTTGCCAACTCAAGCTGGAGGAGCCCTTTGACAGCCAGGCAGGATTCTCGATCGGGACCCAAGTTCCCTTGTGATGACACGTCTGCCTGACAAGCGAGCTCCCGTCTCACGTCTACCTGACAAGCGAGCTCCCGTCTGGGTGCCAAGATCCCACGCCTTTAATACCTTTTACTCAACCTGAGGCGAAGGTTCTAGAAGCCTCGCCCCCTTTCTTCTGTTATGAAAAACCGAGCTGACTGTACTGGTCAGTGTCAAGGTCAAGACAGAAGCTGGCCAGGCCCCTGTATTTCGACTCCGAGACAGAGCTGTACATTCCACACATTTCTCTGACAACAACAATCTCTACTCTGAAAGGCACCAAGAACACTTCCTACATATTATCCCAGCAAAGCTTACCAAAGCCTCCATCCAGCAGTAAACAAAACAACCTTGAACGTGAATAACCTAAACGACTTGAGTAATCTGGAGGCCTCCCTGTGCATGCAAAAAGCTCAAGCTAGACAAAGTCAGAATTCAAGATGACATGAGGGTATGTCAAAGCCAATAGTAAAAACTTCATAATACTTCCCAATGTACAACACAATGCACATTTGTGCACCACTGCCTATAGCATCACACACTTCATCTGCCAATGTACAAAATAATGCCCATTTGAGCACCACTGCTTACAACACTGCACTCAGAGACCAAGAAGTACATTCCACATCTCTCTCTCTCATGCTTTCAAATGCACATCCCACACGTTCTGTTCCTGGCAAGGCTGTTCTACTCTGTGAAAGCTCCCACTCTAAAACTACAAAGAGACACAAAATAAATCTTCAAGGAAAAAGGCACATGCAGGACATTCAAGCTAGGATGAAGGAAAACACCAAAAGTCAATTAAAACAATGGTAGTCAAAGGTCATCACGTGGTTTCAATACACGTGAGTGCCTCTAGCACTAGTCGCACACATGTATGTCCCCTGTCCTGAAGGTTTTTACTGTCTACTGGTGCATGATTTTCATTCAAACTATTGTCTATCAGTCACAAGGCATTAATAGGTAAAGGTCCAGAATACCTCCAGATGAAAATCAACAAATACTCCCAATCTTGGAACTCACATTCCAGGCTAGTTCCATGATTAATCACTCTCCCTTACTAAAAGAAGAAAGCAGTTGGTTGTGTTACTTTTTCAGTCGAGGCTGCCAGACAATGGAACTCCTTCCAAGCAAAAATAAAATGCATTAGCTATCACTTGAAATTCAAAAGAATAATTAAGAACTGGTTATTGATAACGCGACCACCATGGACACCCTGTTGAGCCATCTTCATAAAGGCTGGATACAGAAGATGAAGTCTGACTTGATAAAGACCTTATAGGAAAACAAAAGTAATCCTATCGGTGATCAGCATGGACGTCATTTAGGGGTCCTCAGGAGTGGCCTGTACTGCTTCCCAGTGTTCCTGGACCCCAGCTATTTTCTGGTATGTTACCTACACTTTTTCAGAATTAAGCATTTTTGCAACCTGCCTGGAGTAATAGCATGGCAGTCTCAGTAAGTGGTTTCATTTGACGTTTTATTCAATTTGATTCATATTTGCAAACCAATGTGTGAATTTGTTTGTTCTACAGCATTACATATCTGCCAAGCAGGGCCAGACTGGGAACCCAAAGCAACCCTGGCAAATGTTGGCAGACCAGCCCCCATACGGTGCATCGCTTGCGATCTTGACCACTACAAGGGTGTTTTGGGTGTTTTCTCCCTCCCAAAAAATTTGGGAACAAATGGCAAAAATGGTGCATTTTACAGCACATTTTTCAGTATATATTCAATCATATTAGCTTTTAAAATATATTAGAACATTGGAATGTTGGCAGCTCCATTGAAAACAATGGAGTAGCTCCGGGCTTATAATGGCTGGTATAAGCCCGGAGCTCCAACATTCCAATGTTTCTTTGTTCACAGCTGTGGCTGTGAACAAAGGCTTCAGGGAGCCTGAGGGGATTTCAATCCCCTCGCGCTCCCTGAAGCCTTTGTTTTATTTGCTAGAACATTCTGCCCTCTAGTGGCAGAATGTTCTAATAGCCTTATAGCCCTTCGTAGCTGGGCTATACCGGCTATTAAAGTCCCACTCCCTTGTTAAAGTCCCTCGCCTTTGGCTCGGGCCTTTAAAGCTGGAGCGGGCCTTTAATAGCCGGTATAGCCCGCTACGGCAGGCTATAAGGCTATATTAGAACATTGGAATGTTGGCAGCCCCATTGAAAACAATGGAGTAGCTCCAGGCTTATAATGGCTGGGATAAGCCCAGAGCTCCAACATTCCAATGTTTCTTTGTTCACAGCTGTGGCTGTGAGCAAAGGCCTCAGGGAGCCTGAGGGGATTTCAATCCCCTCGCGCTCCCTGAAGCCTTTGTTGTATTTGTTAGAACATTCTGCCCTCTAGTGGCAGAATGTTCTAATAGCCTTATAGCCCTTCGTAGCTGGGCTATACTGGCTATTAAAGTCCCGCTCCCTTGTTAAAGTCCCTCGCCTTCGGTTCGGGCCTTTAACGCTGGAGTGGGCTTTTAGTAGCCGGTATAGCCCGCTACGGCGGGCTATAAGGCTATAGTAATTGATGATCTTACAGTGCACCAGGATACAACAATCTTTTTTGAGGCTCTTCAATGATTCCCTCACTATCACCCTCCAACAGTACCTCTCATATCGCCATAGCCTCTCTCTCACAAGTATTTTTTTTGTTTCATAGCACCTCTCATACCACTGTAGGGTGTCGGAGCACTGTACATCACACACACATACAGAGCCAGTGGAGAGGTGTGGTGCAGCGGCCAGGGCAGCTGACTTCGGAGCACAGGGTTCACGGTTCGATCCCCGGCTCCGGCGGCAGCTCAGCACCATGTGACTCTGGGCAATAGCTCACTTAATTTCCACTACGGCCCCCAGCGCCTTGAGACCCATAAGGGAGAGTAGCTGCGCTATATAAAAACGGACTTACTTTACTTTAATGAATCATATGTGTAAATCAGTGTATTGAAAATGTTACATGACACAAAGGGGACTACAAGGGGTAGGATTTACATGTCATCCATACTGGTAGACATATTTTAAGAGTGCTTAGTCCGCGAGAAGCACATACTGAGGATTCAGAATGTAACACAGTGGTTAGGGTTGACTTTACTAATAAGAATTTATTTCTACTCAAACGCACCCTTTTTAGCAACATTAGAATAATAAAAGACTGGCGATGTAGTGGAAATCAAGTTTGCTCATAGGGGTGCATTATAATCACGTGTAGAGCACACCCGCATATAATCTTTTGTCGTATTAACATGAGGTATTAGAATTGTGAAATGTATTAACTCGAAATGTGATGTGCTTAGGTCATTGAAAAGTAACATGGAGAAATAACGTAGAAAGTGAATGTAACTGGCAGAGAACATTAAGGTGAAGAACTCGTGTTGTGAAACTGACAATTTTTCATGTACTAAACGTGTTTATAAATTGTGTCATTTTAAATGTAGGTAAATGCATTAATTGAATGTGCCTTATTTTCCTATGCAAATTCATAAAGTTCGTATGCTGGTTTCCTATGTTAGCTGAATCTTGTAGGCCTGAAATGCATTTCCCTGTAAACTCTCACTTTAGAATTCATAGCTGAATTTCATGTGTGCCTGGAATTTGTTCTTTCTCACGTTTTGTGTTGCAGGTGAAAGAAGCGCTCTTGTTAGCTAGAATAATGTCTTTGTTTCATTAGTTAGGCAAGGAGAGAAGAAGTTACATCATATACTTGAGTCGATAAAGGAAGGCTGTTGTGCTTCACACAGGAGAAGGCCTTGGAACCAAGGACAAATTGATGCAAAACAAGAACACCGTTATCCCATGGAAAACTACCTTTAGGATTGTACCCAGAGCAGATGGCGTGACCCGCAAAGACTGTTGGCAAAGATACCTGAAATAATGTGATTTTGAGAGTAGGGAAAGTGCCCACTTCTTCCTTTGCTTTCGGAGAGAGAGCACCTTAGAACAAGCTCTTTCTCCATAGCTGTATGCTAACTGACCCATCGATGGTGGAGAAACTTCTAAGGAAGACTCCACATACTGACACCTTTTTTCATCTTTTTTCTGATGATGTATAAGTAGGGATGTCATCTTAGTGATAGAGTAGGGATAGAACGCTTTATACTCATCAACCCTTGGTTCAGGGAAACTTGGACTCATGCTTTCTGATCCTCTGTATCCTGTTTCTTGAATTAATTGTTTTGCTTATGTTATATCGTATAAATAGGATACGCAGATTTGGCTTTATGCTGATTCTGATGTACTTCTACACCCTCATCTTGAGGTGTCTTTATGTTCAGTTATTTTTGGCTTTGTAATAAATTAACTAACCTCCCTTAGTTGTCTGTGGTTACTATGTGTCCCAAAAAAATTCTTGTTTAATTGATTGGCACGGATAGCTAATTTTCTCCCCTCTACACTTCCATGCTGCTATAAAGAACCATCAGATTGTGTTTCTAGAATAGATGCAGAACGTATGGGCCCTTTCACTGGGAATGAACATAACTTTCTAACCTGTGCCATGCAGCTTGCATGCAGCTATTTGATGGCAGTTCATAGCTCACTGTGCTAGATTATGAGTGTAACTTACAAACAGCACAGTAACAAAGGGACCTCTGTAAGAAAAGCAGTAAGCCACTGAGCTATGCAAATAAAATACTGTTCTGTGAAATGCATGGTACATGTTCTTTGAAGCAGGCATATTAACCCTCTGCACTACCTTAAATGAGTCAAAACTGCCACTAGATAGAACTGGATATCTCTCCAGGAGGTACATTAATCACCAGAGTTATCTTGACACTTTTATTATTGCCGGAAAATTTATAAATATTCAAGGAACTCTGCAGCGAGTGCTTTTAAAACTGCTACACTGCTACAAAATCAGCCCCCAGTAACAAAACCAGCCCCCATCGTCCAGCCTCCTTGGGAAATGCTCGCTGCCCGGTACGGCCAGTCTGGCTTGGCTGCCAAGTGATCTTTTAGCTTGATTGTGTATTTGTGAGATTCAACACCTTATTTATTACCTTTTATCCCAAACTCTGAGTTGCTTGGTACTGTTGGGGCGCAAACTCTGCATCCACAAATTTCGGTATCCTGCGGTAACACTTCACCAGTACCATGCAATTCTGAGTTTAACCGCTTAGAATGGAGAATAATTGCGCACACCCAGAACCACGGGGCAGAATGGTGCACAGTATTTCCTATTCAGAGAGGTGTAACACACACATTTAACACCTGCTCTGAGCACTTGGTAAATATGTGCAGGGGCTTTAGTGTGGGGCGATAAGGAGATGTGAAGGGTGGGAGGTGAGAAGGAAGATGTTGGCTTGTGGGAGACCATTACATGCTTTCTCCACAATTTGCTTGAGAGTGAAGCTGGGCTGGTAAATAGGTCCAGACTGGAATGCAGCCCTTTCCTAATGTGATTTTGCCAGCAGGATTTTCCATCTGGTAAAATACGGTCTGATGTCCCAGCACGTGGTAAATCTAGGTGTAGGAACAACAGCCTACTCATGGTTGAATGGAGTGAATTCCATACAGGAAATCTGCTCAACTCAACCCATAATCAAAGCCTTCTAGTGGCAATTAATCACTCAGGTGTGAGAAGTTGTAAGGAGGCTCTAACCACATACCTTGTGCTGTAACGGCATGCATGGCAAAGGCATACTTATGGTTAAGGCTTGCGTTGTAAAGGCAATGCATGGTAAAGGCATTGCTTGGTAATGGATGCATGGCAAAGTCATGTGGCATACATGCATGCGTTGTTAAGTCATACAACCATCAGAGAATGTTTGAGGTAGGTGGGATGGTGAGGGAGGTATACCAGTTTAGAGAGAGGGCAAATCAGGAGATAGCTACAATTAGTTGTTGAAGATAAGGGTGTAGATTGTATGGAAGCGAATTGAGAGAACTCAAGACAGCTCGTCTGACAGTGCAGGTAATGGTGGTGATAATGATAGAGGTGGAGTTGGGAGGGAAAATGGGAAAGATGTAGATGAAAGTGGAATAAGGAGAGAGAAATCTGAGCAAATTAGAGTGATGAAGTTGGAAGTAAGAGGCAAATTCTGAACCCAAATTAGAGAGAAGGGTGTGCAAAGAAAGGAGAAAGAAGAGAGAGAACCCGTCTGACACAGAGGTGAGAGACTAAGAGTGAGATATGATGCAAAATATGTGAACAATAGTAATGAGAATTGGTAGCGGGAGGGAACAGGTAATAGAACTGTGAGAATAAGAGAGAAAGTTGTTTATAAAAGTGTGGTTAAGAGGTGAACTGGGAGAGGCAAACACATCACAGGGTGATGCAGAAAAACTATTAAAGTGATGGGTATGACATAAAAAGCTACAGGTTAGAGGAAGATGGGGAAGAAAGGCGATAAGAAGAAAGCAGATATGGAGGTGAGAGGGGCCTTGAGGCAGAGCTGTGATGGAAGAGACGTGAGGATAGGATTAAGGTAAGATGGCATGTCTATTTTATTAATGTTGCACTAATTGCAGAATTTATACCTTTAGTGATGTAATTCCTGCAACATCACCAGGGTCAAAGGTCACATGGCATCACTGCTGGGAAGACATCAAAGGCTATATTATGTCACTTCCTGTGATGTCATTAGGGTCAAAGGGCATGTAATGTCACTTCGCTACCCCTGGCATTTTGGTGAATTGATGTCCATGGTGGTCAGACCATTGACCTGATTCTAATACTTTTCAAAAGAACATATTAAAACTGCTATCTTACAAGCAAATAATGATATTATTTCTACACCTTAAGACTGCATTCAATTTTTTACAATCTCCTCCCCATGTTACTAAAACCGTGCATGAGAATTTTACTTTGATTTACTATCAAATGTTTCCTCTCTTTTCCTGATTTTGCGCAATCCCCCACTTAACCTACTATCCTTAGTATGCCTTACTCTTCCTGTGCTTATCATAACCATACTCTGATTCGCATGTCCCTTTACCTTTATTTTCTATTATGCCTTTTATTTCTTTGAGAACCTCCTGCTCCTCATTCCAGAGATCGCAACCTCTCCTTTCTCTGAAACCCAGTTGGCCAGTCTCTTCTAGCCTTCTATTTATCTTCCCAATCACTTGCACAATGCTACAAAGCCCCATCTCACAATATTATATCACTACTATTAATTAATTTAATTTACCACAAAACAATTGAAGTAAATGCATGAAGTGCTTTCCCTGAAAACACAACACTAAACCTAATAGCAATTGCTGGGGGGAACATAGAGGCCGGCGGTTGAGCGGGTTGGGAGCTCTCCTACCTATCCGGCGGTGCGGCCGTGGTGTGCAGCAATGTGCAGAGCAGTGAGGGGGTTCGTTTGAGTGGAGGGGGCCTCAAGGGGTTGAAGGTCTTTGGAGGTCCGGTTTGAAAAACCTCCTGCTTAAGGCGCATGCAGCGTCCGGTACCACAAGAAGAAGTCTAGGCGGCTGCAGGCGCTTGCTTCCGATGCGGAGCTGGAGTGTGGGTGGAGGCAGCTGTGTGCTATCCTGTGATTGGCGTGCTTCGATCAGTATTTGCTTCCGGGGAGTTCCAGGCACTTCCATTTAACTAGCAGGTATATCGAGAGGCGGTAGGGAGACACAGCTAAATAAAACAACTCTGGATGCACCAAAGGAAAGTCAGGAAGGTTCACATAAAAATGAAGACATATATATGACTCCTGCAAGGAAGAGAAACGTGAGAAGACCTGCAGGAGTTGCTATTGGGTCCCCGGTATCAGGGAAAAGAACAGGCAAACCAGGAGTAAACAAACATAACACAGAGGTAAGGAGGTTAGAGGGAGCTACATGGGGCAGGTAAATAGATATGCCTTAAGGAATAAGCACATTTTAGAGATCCCTGCTGCTTCAGATCAAACCCTAAAAACACAGACACAACAGGACACTCCTATTTCCCTCCCCCCAACAACTAGACTGGCTAATCTACCAGAATACTGGAGAACAGTGAAGGAGGGAGGACAGAAAGGACAAAAAAAAGGAGAACAAGTTAAAATCACTCCCTCCCGGTGGTCTTACTTCAAAGTGCAGTCTTTGGGAGGGTACCACTCAAATTCATTACCACCATCATTACCGTCATCTGATATACAGGTACATAAATGCAAACACCAGAATTGGATAGGTATGGCCGATACTGTGGGAAGTGAGTCTGGTTCACATATAATGGGAAACCAGGGGAATCTGGAGACCTCAAATAGATTTCAGGTGTTGGCAGATAAAGAGTTAGAGTTAGCGGAACAACCACAGGATAAGGTTCCAATCTCCCATCCCGAACCTCCGCAGCAAACAGAAAAGGGCACGCATCTGGAGGTAGAAAAAATGATAACCTCCCTATTTAGTGAAATAAAAGGAAGGTTTAATACATCGGAAAAGAATCAGGAGAATATTTATGAATTGAGCGAGAGCTTGGAGACTAAGATAAACTCCTAAGTGGAAAGAGTGGAAATGATTGAAGTCTCTGAGGAGAAGCTGAATAGGGAAGTTGAAGCAAATCAAAGAGAATTTTTTTCCCTTAAAGGTAAAAGGACTTATGAGAAAAGATTGATGCGCAGAAAGAAACAACATAAGGATTTTAAATGTCCCAGAAGGTTTTGAAGGGGATAACATAAAGAGATCTATGATAGGACTGCTAAAAGAGTTTATCCCAAATCTTGAGACTAACACGCTTGAGGAAGACATTCAACGTATCCATCGAGATCCTTTTCACATATCACCCGCTAGGAAGGTGCCCAGGATGGTCTTAGTAAATTTTAAAACTAATGCTCTAAAAGAGAGAATACTAACAGAAGCCATCAAAGCAGTCACTTACATAAAGGGAGAATGGTCTCGCAAAATCAGATCAGATATATCTAGAGCTACCCAAGATAGGCAATAGGAGTTGGGTAAATTTATTCATGAATTAAGAACACTGGGAGCTACAGCCCAGTTGCGTTTCCCTGCCACATTGAGGATAATGTGGAATAATAAAATGAATAATATTAAGGACCCAATAGCAGTGGAAACCCTGATTGAACAAATCAAAGCGCACCAAAGGTAATTTAGTTTAATAAATACCAGAAGGATAGGAGAGCCCAAATAGGGTAACCTCCAAGAGAATACCCGATGACAAATGGGAGGGGGCCCCAGGGTGGGAAGGGGGGGTATGTGCATACACGAAGTTTTGTTTAATTTGTAGCACAGGGTGGGGTAGCATGTGGGAGAAAAAAAGAAAAAATAAGGTCCTCATTTGACAAAGAAAATGGCAGTTTTTATAGGGACTTGGGCCTTTTCTCCTCCCTTACACATACCAAGAGGGGAAAATGACAGACATGCCCAAAGATAGGACCATAGGAATCTTAACTTTGAATGTTAATGGCCTTAGGGTTGCTAGCAAGCGAAGGAAAAGTTTGGAGTACTGGAGATTATCAAGTAGTGAGATAATAATAATACAAGAAACCCAATTGCTTAAAGAAGAATGGATGAATATTCTGAAAAAACAATAATGGGTTGAACATTATAGGGCCAATTACGATGTCGGGCGGAAAGCCTCCTCCTGTCAGTCGGATTCTTCTCGACCGTGTCAGAGCCCTTCCGACGGACTCTGTCAGTTTACAATCCACCCAACCGATTACGATGTTTGCGGTCAGAAGGTAAACCGTGTGGTCATTCCAAATCGGTTCCGGCCGGCTCTCTGAGGATTTGTGTCGGTTGGAACCGCATCGTACACCCCTATGGACAGCGTTTCCGACCTCGAGATTATGATGTCGATTTCCAACAGCCTTTCCGTGTCAGCCTGTCTGACACAAAAAGGCTGTCCAAAAGTGACTTTGGGGGCCCCTGGCAGGGCCCACTTAATACTGCGGTCTCTGGTTGGGGGGGCCAGGGGGTACCTAAGGGACCTTCCTGTAAAACCCTGCACTGACAGGCACCGTGGGGTGCCCGCGACAGGGGGGAGGGTTTTCCACACACACCCTATTTTCCCATAGGAGCCTGTGTTATGGCCGGCTGTCGGGCGGAACACAAGCTCCCATAGGAAACAATGGGAATCCGACCGAACAGTGTTCAGTCGCATCGTAATCGGGCTAGTGGAACCGCCGACTGCGAGTCGGTTGGTCCTAATTCCGAGTCGGTGTCAGGCGGAAAGTTTCCACTCGACATCGTAATCGTCCCCTGTACAAATCAGGAGTGTTGAATAAAAGGGGTGGCTATTCTTTTTAAAAAATCAAGTAGTGCACTCTTGGGGGATTTGATGGTAGATAAAAGGGGGAGATGGGCTGTAACCAAAGTTAAGTTGTATAGTAATTGGTTCGCTATCGTAGGATATTATGGCCCCAATCCAGACGAGCCAGTGCCTCTTCAGGAGCTATACAATCTTCTCCTGGATATAAATGTTCCCATTATTTTGGGGGTCGACTCTAATGGGTTGATTGACCCAGTTCTAGACAAGTCCTCCTCCAGAAATTCATTCAATACCGCTAAGATGAGAACTTTCATAAAACAAATGATGGAAGATCTTGGCCTGATTCATATCTGGAGGAAAAAGGTAGTAAGGACAACAGATACACATTCAAAAACAAAAAATATGGGCATGCTTCCAGAATAGACTTCTTTCTAGTAGACAGTAGGATTGGTAATAAAGTCAAAAAAAGTAGAACACATAGTAGAACATCTTTCAGACCATTCAGCGGTGAGCCTGGAGTTTAGCTTAACACAATATTTTACACAAAAGAAATGGACTTTAAACTACGTTCTACTACTGAATGCTGATTTAATTGAAATACTGAAGAAAGAAACAAACAAATTATTTCAGATTAATAAACTCTCAGCCCTGTTGCATATAGTTTGGGACACGTACAAAGCTTTTATAAGGGGACGGCTAATTAACCTCTCCATTGGCCAGAGTAGGGAGCGGAAAGGCAAGATTGAGAATTTTGAGCTTAACATGCCTAAGCTTACTAAGGAATTAGAGAATGCTCTGAATGTACAGGACTGGGATCGAATACAGGGAAACTTGCAGGAGGCTAGATACAGCATAACAAGTTTTCTGGATGAGGAATTAAGAAAAAATGGGAGGCTAGCAAGCTATCCCACTATGAAAATGGGGAGGGCTGCGGTAAACAGCTGGCATGGAAAATTAAATCAAAATTCAATAAGAACAAGATTATAGAAATTTTAGATCCCGAGACTGGTAAATCCTGTAAAGAGGACAAAGAACTAGAGGAGGCTTTTGTACACTTTTTTCAAAATTTGTACAATGAAGATACAGTAGTAACCAGGGAACAGTTACAAAATTACTTTGAATAAATTAATATCACTAGACTGTCTGAAACCTCAAAGGAATTCCTCTGCTCGGAGATAAGCTTAGAAGAAGTAAGAGCTGGAATGGGAAAAATGAAAAAGGGAAAGCAGCTGGTCCAGACAGCCTTCCCAACAAACTATATAGAGCTGTGTAGGAAGAACTGTCCCAATGGTATAGGGAAGTGATAAATGCTGCCTTTGTAGAAGGAAAAGAACTTTCACAATCCTGGGAGGAAGCCACGATTAGTATCATTTTAAAACCAAATAAAAATCCTAGGTTTTGCGAATCATATAGACCGATCCCTCTCAAACTGCGATTATAAGATTTATACTCAGATTCTGGCAAAACATTTGGAGAGTGGTATTGGGCAGTTAATACACATCGATCAAAAGGGTTTTATTAAGGGGAGACAACTTCACGATTTAACACACAATTTGAATGGAACAATAGACTTAGCAATAGGAAGTAAAATTCCTGTGACGGTCCTTATCTTTGACGCTGCAAAGGCATTTGATAGGGTTAGTTGGCCCTTCCTACAATGGACAATTAGGCAACACGACCTGGGGAGGAGTTTTCTGGAGCTGTGTCAGCGATCTGTAGTAACCCTACTGCTAGGATTCTAGTAAACGGAAATCCCACAAATCAAATAATAATCAAAAGAGGGACGCGCCAGGGTGGCCCTTTGTCCCCTTTGCTTTTTAATATGTATATTGAGCCTCTGGCAAACAAAATAAGATCAAACTTAAACATAAGCCCTTTTAGGTGTAGAGGTGGGGAAAAAAGGTGGGCCTGTACGTGGATGACTTAATGATCTATACCAGTGAAATGGAGAAATCCCTCCCAGAGATTTTCAAAACCCTAGAGCAATTTAGGAAAGTATCAGGATATTTAGTCAATCAACAAAAGACTGAAATTATGGAGTGGAATACGCATTGCTCTAGCCCATTGGTGAAACATGGGATCAGATATCTAGGAATTCAAGAGGTACAAGACCTTAACAAGATGGCCCAGATTAATTTTGCGAAAGTAGAAGCTGAAACTAAAAGATTATTGAAGACCTGGAGCAGTCTGCCTCTTTCCTTTCTAGGAAGATCAAATTTACTTAAAATGTCCATACTGCCAAAGTTTACCTTTCTCTTTGACGCAATTCCCCTAGATTTTAACTTGGATGCTTTTAAAGAACTACAAGGTGAATTAAGTAGTTTCATCTGGTCAGCCAAAGGAGTAAGGATTGCTTGGAAGAAGTTGCGTCGGAGGAAGATATAGGGGGAATCCCTAGTCCTGATCTTCTTATATACTATCGGGCCTTTCAGTTTAAGACTTTTCGATCTCTTCTTTGGGAAAATGAATCTTATACTCCACTATTCAAGGCCTTAACAAGGGATCATACGGAGATGGCAGATTTTTTTCTATATGAAATTGGCCATCTAAAATACTTTAAAAAGGTCAGGCTAAAGATCTTAAAGGTCGCATGTAAGACGTGGTATCAGATAAGACTAACCCTGGCAATACCATATTACTGTTCCCCAGCCCCAATTTTGAACTCCCCGGGCACCCCCAGTTGTCTTCAGGATAAATTAGCAGTTCCTTTGGCTGAAGCCGGAATAAATAAGTGGGTTCAACTTCTGCAGAAAAAAAATTTAGCTTCCTGGGAAACCTTAAAAAAATCAACAACAGGACGTCTTTCCAAGTTCAAATATTATCAATTGTCAAGTTGGGCAAGAGAACTGGGGAAAGTAGGGGAAGGAAGGAAGGACTAAGAGATAGAACATCAATTAAGACCCCCTCAAAGGAAAGAAGTTGCAAAATGGTATTGGACGCTGATAGAGGCGGGGGAAGAACCCTTATCTATGCTCGGAGAGATCTGGAAGAGGGACCTGCCAAGCCTACAGACGGAAAACTTATGGTAAGCATCGATGACTACTTTTTGGTCAACCATAAAGTCTGCACTCCTCAGAAAAAATCATCTCTTCACAGGACACAGGGCATACTGGACACCGGAGAAGCTGTCCAAACTGCGGAGACAAGAGGTGAGAAAATGCCTTAAATGCGGAGAAGAGAAGGTTGACGATACTCATGTTTTGGCGGTGCCTTCTGATAGTGACCTTCTGGCAGGTTGTGGGTGAGATGGTCAACAAGATTATAGAGAAAGACATTAAGGTAAGCCTAGCAACTGTAATATTTTCGATTGTAGAGGGAAGCCATAAACCAGTGAAATTGCTCAAGAAACTAAAATCTTTATTGTTTGTGCTGATGTTGCTGGCAAGAAGGAAGATATGTATAAAATGGGTTCTGCCTACTCCTCCAACAAAAATTGAATGGGTTTTATCAAATCGGAGGATAAAAACTCTAGATTGTAAGAGTTCATCAGGAAAAAGAGCAAACTTTTGGGAGATATGGGATAATTGGGGAATGGAAAATAATGAGCATGGAGGGTGGAGAAAGCGGGACAATTGAAAAACGGGTCCCATGATTAAGATATCAATAGCTAAACTTCTGGGAGGAAAAAACTCACCCTGGATAAACAGCTAAAGTGGTTGTGGAGCTGGTTTAAAGTGTAACATGGATGATATTCTTGTCCTGGACCTTTTAAGGGAGAAGATATCAGAGTTGCCTGCTTGATCTGCCTAACCGAGCCCCCAAACGCCTACTGATGTTATATGAGTACTAAAAAAAACACACTAAAGCTAATAGCCAATAGTTCCACTGGTCTAACCACTCACCTGGGGCATTAGACAAGTGTGCTTCTTGCTGTACAGTGCTTTAAACATCAGGGGTAATAAGCACTACATTAAGGCAGTTATAATCCAATATAAATATATTGGTCTGAGTGCCCAACTAATACAACAAAGTACTAAAAAGTAAACACTTGTGCTTTGTGAAAACACAGCTGGATGGTGAGAGATAAAAGCCACAGCACCCCTACATGCTTTATCATTAAGATACCTTTTTGATTTTTTATAAAAACCATTGGTCATAACATATCTAAACAAATGTGAGTTGTTTCTTTGCAATATTTTACATCAGGAGCCATTACATCAAGGTGAGGACAGTTGAAGTACCTTTACTTCTGGAGTTTGTCCATCAGAAGTGCCTTTACTTTGCAAGGTGAGGTAAATATAATAAAGAACCATGTTACCATAGGAAAAACATTTTTTGATTTGCATATAACTTTGGCATCGTTTGATGAATCTTCATGAAAGTCTCATCCACCTCAGTTCCTTCCTGAAACATTTTGGGATGATCCATCAGGTGGGGGGAGAAAAAGTGGGGTGGGTCCTAAAACACATTTTCTCCATTAAAATTGAACAGCGATACCGCAAAAACTGCTGAATGGAATTACACCAAATTTGGCATACAGCTAGATCTTGGTCAAGAAAGTGTGCTTTTTGTGATTTGGTGTTTATCTGTTCATTAGTTTTAGAGAAATTAAGGTTTAAAATGTATGGATATATCACCCCGAGCAGGACCCATAAAGCCAACAGATCTACAGATAAGATCTGATTGGCTGCCACCACATCAACAAAGATGTGGCAGCAGCCATTTTTGGACTCGGGGCCTGAGTCTCCTCTCCTAAAAAAAGGTTTAAGAAAACAAATAACGGGGCAGGGTAGTATCCCGGGCTCCTAGGCCTGACCCCAGGCCAAAAATGTTTTTTATTTTTTTGATCGGGAATCCACCGACCGGATCAAAAAAAGAAAAACTGCTGGACTCCTGTTCTATGGCCTGGTGGGGTTAGCTCATTTTCGTTTTTTGGAGAGGGGGCGTGCGTTCCCACTTCCTGAACCTCTGTGAGGCCCCGGGGGATGGGGTCCCCATTCTAAAATTTTGGGGAGGAGGTGGGCACCCGCCATCCCCGAGCCTTTATATGGCCAAGGGGACCCCATACCCCAGGGACGTTTTATAAATCTCATATTGCTAGCAACCAATCAGAGCCTTACTCCTGCGGGAGACTTGCTCCCATGTGCGGGAATTGGCCCAAGGCGAAAAAAGCTGCACGGACTAATTAGAAGGCTCTATTTTTAAAATTAGCTAAAAGGGACCCTTACGAGAGTCCCTCGAAACCAAGCGCCCAGATATCCAAATTTTGTTAACCTTAACGGCTCCCCATGCAACTAAGTTCCCCCTTCAACACTGTCTGAAAGAGGGTTCTCAATGATTTTTATATAAAGAAGTGTGTGCAAACAAGTAGGGAAAAGGGGAATTGTAAGAGAAACTGAAAACAAAGAACACTGGACACTGATTTCATCTATGGATTTAGGACATCCTTTGGGGTTCCACACTTCTGCCTAGAACCCCCTAAACACAAAAGCTGTATTAAACTGTTGGCCGGGTTAAAATGATTAGGAATCAATTTCAATTGCATTTTACTCTTCTAATCACCTGACAGGGTAACGCAAAATGCTGCATGGCAATTCCAGTTAAATTAACATTCTATGTTTCTTTTCCTGCTGTAATTTAAATATGAATTTTTAATATATATTCACAAGAAGTCTGACCCTGAATTGCTAGTTACTGCTAAAAGCAAATACCTGTGGGACTGCATTATTTATGATCTCAAAGCACGTTATATAAACCTAGATGGTACCTGTTAAAAGAATCTGTACAAAAGCATTGTGATTAGAAACAATGTCACAGTATTATTTCAGTCTCTATAAGTCCTGTATACATACAGTGTTCATTTATAAAGAATTCTCACTCCACATGGGCTTCAGAATAGCAGAGTTAAAGGGTCCCAAAATATTTTTATGTTATATCCATTTAATAAAGAGCAACGAATCACACCCGAAGGTGTATCTCAGCGCTCACCTCCACATGAAAAGCACCTAGTAATTTAAAACAGCCAGGTGTTTAATAGTCTTTTAAATTGAGCAAAATACGAACAACCACAAAGGTAGCTTGGAAGCTATTTCCACATCATTGGAGTAGTGTAGGAAAAAACTTTGCGCCCATATCTTGAAGCTCAGACACGAGGAATGGACAGCAGCACCTTATTGTTGGATCTCAATGTGCGAAAGGGACAGTAGTAGTGTAGTTTGTCTTTAAGATAGAAAGGAGACCTGTCAAATAAGGCTTTGTGGGCTAGACAACAAATCTTGAAGATAATGCACCTCCTGACCGGAAGCCAATGAAGGGAATGGAGGGTAAGGGCAGAAGGAGAGCCTGACGGGCGATTACAGACTAACTGAACAGCCGTGTTTTGCACCATCTGCAATTTAGTCAAAAGGGTGTCATTGGCTGCCATCAGCAAAGCGTTGCTATAGTGTAAATGGCTGATTAGCAATGCCTGGTTCAACGTTTTCCTGGCAGAGGATGGAAGCCAGGGGAACCTTTCCTCAGCAGCCGCAGAGTAGCAAAACATGACCCTCTTATGGCAGCTATGTGACTTTTCATGGATAGTTCATGGTTGAGTTTGATACCAGATTGTTTGCCGATTGACTTGGGCAGGGTGCAGGTCCCAGTTCAGAGGGACACCAGTCAGGGAACCAGAGATGTTGAGCTTTGCCAAACAACATAACCTCCGTCTTCTCGCTGTTCAACTGAAGACATTCTTGGACATCCAGGCTGCCATGTTCCTCACGCAGTCTTGAAAACGACACCTGGTACCATTAATGTCCTGTCCTAAATAGATGATTATCTGAGTATTGTCAGCATAGGAAATTACTTCAAAACCTGATTTTATGACAATCTGGGCCAAAGGATCAACATAGATATTAAACAGCTTCGGGCTCATTGTGGAGCCCTGCAGTAACCCTTTGGTGATGAAAACTATATGGGATTTGAATGGACCCAGAGTAATAATTTGAGACGATCTTCTAAGAAATCAGCCAACCATTGCAGCACAGTACCGCTGATCTCATGCAGTCTGCTAATCGCTATTGCATAAGAAACGGTGTTGAAAGCCGCAGTGAGACCCAGCAGCACAAGTGTGGCAGGAGTACCTGCATCCAAAGAAAGACGCATGGATGTTTGATATGGGGAGCGAAAACAAATACTTCTGACTTTCTATGCTCTTATTGGAGATTAAACATAAAGTTCTTTTCAACCTCTCTCCCTTTGCCTGACTTCCGTCCTCCCTCTTCCTGTCTTTCTTCTTGTTGGGAAATGTGAGTCCATTTTCGATTTCTATGTTTCTCTCCTGTCTCTCCGTTTGTCCTTCCTCCTTTTCTAATGTGGCTCTTTGATTTTCTTTTTGTTTAGGCGTGGCGGAGAAGAACCCAGTCCACACCAACAATAGGACTGTAGGTAAGTAGGGAATCCGGTCTGGCTTCTGTTTGCCATCGTCTCGTCACACAATCCCAGGAGGGAATTATGAGAACATCATAGAAATTCACTGAGAAAATCAAAAGTTTCAGTGACATTATAGTTAGGTATTGTTAAAAATGGGGGGGCTTATTTACAAGGCCCTTGCGCCACTTTTGCGTCATTTTTAACATGGGAAAAGTGACGCAAAAGTGGCGCAAGGAGCTTGTAAATCTGCCCCGGGGTCTCTAGTTGGCAGGGGTTTGCACCCTGTCCAAGTAGAGACCCTAACTCTAGTTTGGGTAAGGAAGTCACACAGCTAAGAAAACCCCTGCTCACCCTCTTGGTAGTGTGGCACGACCAGTCATGCTTATCTCAGAGGTAATGTGTAAAGCATTTGTACACACACACAGCAACACTGTGAAAACACTACAAAAGGAGTCCACACCAGTTTAGAAAAATAACCAATTTTATCTGAATAAAACAAGACCAAAATGACAAAAATCAAACATTCACAAGTAAAGATATCACTTTTCAAAGGTTAAGCAATTGTAGTCCATAGAAATCTATGGATGTGTCACTTATAGCACAAAGTACCTGAGATGCATCAAAATTCAAAGATAAAAACAGGCACAGGGAAGGTGAGGCACCAGAAAAACAAAGCAATGAGTTGATTTCTTACCCCCAGGGGAGGTGATGCGTCAGTTCCTTACTGCCAGGGAAGGTGATGCGTCGGTTCCTTACTGCTGCGCAGGGGAGGTGATGCGTCGGTTCCCTACGGGAAGGGGAGGTGATGCTTCGTTCTCTGGACACACGGCCTCAGCTCCTTACTGTGGGGCAACGTCAATAAGAGACAGCACCGAGGTACAATGCATTGAAAATCCAGATGCGATGTGTCGAAGCAGCGAAGGAGGCACTGCATCGATTTCCCAACTGCGAAGCAGGTGATACCTTGATTCTTCAGCCGCAAAGCAGAGACTGCGTTGGAGTCGGAGCAGGTGCCATGGACATCGGTGACAGAGTGCTCGGGACTTGGGATGCGGAGATTTTTCAGCCACACTGCAGGCGCTGCATTGATCTTCTGCCGGACCGCGGTGATGCGTCGCGAAAACAGGTGCTCAGAGTCGATGCATAGATTTTCTTCCTCAGATCACCAGATTCTACTTCCAAGGGCCCAGGAACTGGATTTGGCACCACTTGGCAAGTAAGTCAAGGCTATCAGCAGAGGAGCCCAGGCACTGGTAGGTAAAGTCTTTGATGGCCCTGAGACTTCTTAACAGGAGGCAAGCATGCACAAGCCCTTGGAGATCCTTGGAAGCAGGATGTAGAAAGCAAAGTCCAGTCCTTTCACTCCCAGGACAGAAGCAGCAAGCAGCAGGCTAGCACAACAAAGCAACAGGCAGAGTGTCAGTTCCTCCTAAAGCACCCAGCTCTTCTTCCTGGCAGAATGTCCTTTAGATCAGACGTGTTCTGATCTGAAAGTGTCAGAGTTCAATACGTATACCCCTTTCTGTCTTTGAAGTAGTCAAACTTCAAAGGAAAGTCTTGGTAGTGTACAAGATCCTGCCTTTCCCTGACCTGGTTCCAGACACACTAGAGGGGGGTGGAGACAGCATTTTATGAGTACAGGCACAGCCCTATTCAAGTGTCATTGACAACTCCTCCAACCACTCTAGCTCAGGAAGACTCATCAGTCTGGTGATGGCCCATCTGGATATGCAAGGCACACCTCAGCTCCCTTTATGTGACTATCTTGAGTGAATGCACAAGAGCCCAACTGTCAGCCAACCCAGGCATGAATTCTACAGACAGACAGAGGCACAGAATGGTAAAGCAAGAAAAGGCCCGCTTTCTAAAAGTGGCATTTTCAAACACGCAATTAAAAAACCAACGTCATCAGAAGGTGTATTTTTAAAGTGTGAGTTCAGAGACTCAAATTCCAAATCTCTATCTGTTCCCAATTGGAATTACACTTGTAAAATGTTACAAGGCAGCTCCAATGACAACCTATGGGAGGGATAGTTCTTCAATGATGAAAAAACAAAATTAGCAGTATTTTACTATCAGGACATGTAAAACACATCAGTACATATCCTACCCTTTAAATACACCTGCATCCTGCCCATGGGGCTACCTTGGGCCGTCCTCAGGGGTGCATTACATGTAGTAAAAGGGACGTTTGGGCCTGGCAAGTGGTTGCACTTGCCAGGTCGACAAGGCAATTCAAAACTGCCCACACAGACATTGCAAAGGCAAGTCTGAGACATGTTTGGAGTGTTACTCTTGTGGGTCACACAATCAGTACTGCAGGCCCACTAGTAGCATTTGATTTACAGGGCCTGGGAACACCTGGTGCACTTTAGTTCAGTTCAAAGCTTTATTTGACTGAAGAAGGAAACAACCATAAAAGTGCATAAATAAAACACATACAAATACATAAATACAGGCTATAAAAATCCCCAGCCACATCATCCAATTCTCCAAATTGTTTAGTACATAAAACAGAGTAGAGTATACAGCCCCTATCCTATTGCATCGGTATAGCAAATAAAAAGTACAATCAAAAATCACCTAAAATTCAAATATACATTTAATCTATAATATTCTATGTAACAATCATTAATTTAGATAAATCTAAAAGGTCGAATAGATCTAAAAAACAATAAGAATACATAGTACTCAAATCTTTAGCTGTTGCGATATGCTTTCCTTATTTTAATGGCATTCAATATAAAAACGGCAACATTATAACACACAAAGGGGTCACCTAATGTCACCAGGTATTTCATTGCAGCTTTGTGAGATCTGATATTTGTGCAACAAACATGGGTTTCAAATAGAGTAACTTGAAATTCTGGTACAATTTGCAGAACAATAGAAAGTGCAGTGTGCTTTGTTTGCTTTGACCATCACAGAGGCAGGGAGTTGTATCGGAGGGGCAAGACCTCATGTGAGGGAAGGTAACTAGATGATGCACAATACCACATCTCAGCCTTGTCAGCACAATACTGTGCTGCATATTAGTTACATATAATAGTTAGTTGTTGGCCCCCTCCTCCTTGTCCAGGGACTCATACAATATTACTGACAATTTTTTCCCATCATGTAGCTCACGTTTATCCAATCTAGTTTGGAAAAATATATCTTTAATCCTATTCTTGGTTAATATTGTGAACTGGGTAGGGTCAGACCAGATTGACAATTTGAACAGTTTACAGAGAAGAGTGTTAATATAGGATAGCCAGGGTATGCTTAAGGCCTTATCCAAGGCTAGACAGTCTAGGATAATAGTTCTAGTGAAGCTAGTTTCTTCCTTTGCCCAGAGTGATACCCATAGCAAGAGAGGTCTCACCAAAAGGTGGTCTTCTAAAAACTGCAAGCCAACCTCATTATTAACTATAGTATTTGGTGCACAAGGTGGCAAGCATAAAAGCTGTTTTAAAAATTTGTTTTCCTCTATTTGCAGGGCTTAGTCATTAGCATGGCCCCAAAGGCCAGCCCCATACGTAGCAGTAGTCATGCCCTTGGCCTTATATATAGCTACCATTTCCTTACTGGGTCAACTACCCAGTTTAGAGGTGAACTTAAAAATCCCCTGGGAGACCCTACTCATTTTGGCTCTAGTATTCAACACATGCTGTGTCCATGAGCCATTGCCCGCAAATAGAATCCCCAAGTAGCAAAAAGAATTTACTGAGACTATTGGGGTGCTATCAATAAAGAAGGTTCTGCATGGTTTCCCCTTTTGGCCACAGACCATGGTGAATGTTTTAATTTTGTTGATGACCATTTTCTTGGAAGCCATATATTCACCAAATGCATTCATCAGTCTATGCAGGCCCACCGGTGTTCTAGCTAAAAGTACTGCGTTTATCTGCGTAAAGCAGCACTGGTATTGGATGTCCTGCAGCCTTAGGGACATTGGCCTGCAGAGACTGTAAATGGCTGTCCACCTTGTTAATGAAAAGTGAAAACAGTAGTGGTTCCAATACACAGCCTTGGCGAATTCCACGCCCTACTTTAAAGTTTGGCGTACATTCCCCTTGAGGGCCGAAACAAACTTGGCTGGATAGGTTCTCGTAAATGCGTCAAAGAAACCCCACAAGTGGTCTAGGTGCACCTAGAAAAATCAGCGATGCCCATAGTAAATTATGGTCGACTAGATCGAAAGCACTGCTCAAGTCTGCAAAGCATAGATATAAAGTGCCCAACTTGGCCCTAGTATATTTTCCAATTAAGAGCTCAACATTAATGCATTGCTCTACATTCCCCAGCAGCTTCCTGAAACCAAACTGTACCGGGGTCAGAATCGATTGTTCATATGCCCATTCCTCCAGCCTTAACAGTAGGACTCAGCTCATTAAGTTCATTGAGGAGTCTAAAAGGGAAATTGGGCGATAATTTTTAGGGTCTGCTATATCCCCCTTTTTATATATAGGTATAATAATGGATGTCTCCCGGGAAGGTGGAATACTGTCTGTTGATGCTACATTAATCAATGAGCCTTTGACCCTAGTTAGGAAGAATTGCAAGGTCTTACAGCGCGCGTGGAGGAGATCCTATGCACCGCTGGCCAAGATAGAGTATAGGGATGCGATCAAGGTCTACCATAAACTGGTCCGTAAAACCAGGGCCGCATACTACGCCTCCCAGATAACCTCCAGTAATAACCCGACTAAAACTATTTTTTCTCTTTTAAGAGATCTTGTAAAGCCCTCTGTCGCCACTGGCAACACCATATCTTCGAATTTGCAATGTGAGGCATTGGCCAAATTCTTTATTGAGAAAGTAGAACGCATTTACAGCAGCTTCCATCCGGGGGTCATCCCTCGAGCTATTGATCAGGCTAGTAATAAGCCCCATACGCTCGTAATGCTATCCCCGATCTCCCAGCAAGTTATGGAAGCCCTGTTCAGCAAAGTAAAATCAGGATCCCCGGCCGATCCTATGAAAGTGGATACTTTCCGGAAACATCAGCAATGTCTCTTGCCTGAGTGTTTGGAGCTAATAAATCTGTCCCTTTTTTCGGCGGTGGTTCCTAAGCCATGGAATCACGCTAAGTTAGTCCCCCTATTAAAAAAACCATCTTTAGACATATCAATGCCAGAAAACTACCGTCCTATTTCGCTGCTTCCTTTTCTGTCTAAAATCTCGGAATCCTATGTCAATTCTCTCCTAACGCGCTATTTGGAAGACAACTCCATTCTTGACATTTCTCAGAATGGATTCCGGCCTCGGCACAGCACCGAGTCTGCTCTGCTGGCCGTCACGGAGCAATTGCGGACCTCTTTGGACACAAGCCGAACTACAGCATTAATTTTGCTGGATCTGAGCGCAGCCTTAGACACCGTCTCCCATGAGATCCTGCTTCTCCGGTTGCAGGAGATCGGTGTCAAGGGCTTGGCCCTCTCTTGGTTCGCCTCTTTTTTGGAGGATCGGACCTTCCAAGTTTGGGCCCCCCCCTTCTATTCCTGCATTCATCCACTGCGCTTTGGGGTGCCCCAGGGCTCAGCATTAAGCCCTACTTTATTTAATGTTTATGTGAGGCCGCTGGCGCTGCTGGCCAAAACACGGGGCATCTCCTTGGTGTCATACGCAGATGACACCCAGCTGGTGTTTGCCTTCTCTAACAACCAAGACCAGGATTCGGTGAAATTTGGGCAGGATTTGATAGTAATCTCGGAGTGGATGGCTGCTAACTATCTGCAGCTCAACTCGTCCAAATACGAGATTCTTCTGATAGGCAGAGATCGCCATCACTGGGGTAATCAATGGTGGCCTCAGGTTCTTGGAGCCCCCTCCACCCCTAAATCGGTGGTGAAAAACCTCGGAATAATGATTGACAGTGACCTTACTTTTGAGTCTCATGCCAAATCAGTGGCAGGGAAATGCTTTGGACTTCTGCAAGGCCTTAAACCTTTACTGGGTCTCTTTGATTCCAAGATTCGTCAACTGATCATACAAGCATCTGTCCTTGCCATATTAGATCACTGTAATGTGCTACTTTTGGGAGCTAATAAATCCCTTGTAAAAAGGCTGCAGCGTGTGCAGAACGCTGCTGCTCGCACAATTTTTGCCCTCCCTAAACACTGTCATGTCTCCAGTCTCCTTTGTCGACTTCATTGGCTTCCCCTTGAACAGAGAGTGTGCTTCAAAACACTGTGCATTACCCATAGAATCCTGGGGGGCGCTAGCCCCAGAATCCTGAGTGATTTATGCTCTCACTATGTTCCCACACGTCTGCTGCGTTCAGCTGATCTACTCCTGGCCAGAGTTCCTAGGATACAGAGGACCAGAGCAGGTGGGCGCTCTTTCAGGTGGTTAGCTCCTGCCCTCTGAGACTCCCTTCCTTTTCATATTCGCAGCACCCCTGACCACCTCACCTTTAGAAGGCTGGTGAAGACATGGTTATTCTCCCAAATTTAACTTTTCTTTGTGCTGTTATCTCTTTGGTGCTCATGCTAGCGCTGGGACGCCCCGTTGCTGGGGCAGCCATGCGCTCTACAAATATTTTTAACATTAACATTAAAAACCCTGGTCAAAATAGGCCCCCAGAGGTCGGGGGCAGATTTAAATGCATCAACTGGCACTCCGTCTTGTCAGGGAGCCCGTCCCCCTGTGCAAGCCTGTATGACCAGCATAACTTCTTTGTGAGTAATTTCCAGCGTTGCAGGTCCCCAGTCACCTTTCAACCTCCATGAATGCCTTGTTGCATCCTCTGTATTCTGTCTAAAAATATCAGAAAAGTGTGCCACCCAGCTATCACAGGGGACAAAGTAGCTAAACTCAGGGATATCATAATTTTTTTTTTAAAGGTGCATTTACAGTATCCCAGAACAACTTGATGTTCTTACTCTCCGCCACAAGGGCAAAATTATCCCATGCTTTAATCTGGAGCATTTTTATCCTTGTGTCCCGGGCCTGTTTATATTGAGTGCGCAGGGTCCTAATGACCAAAGTATCCCATGGAGAGCTACTCAAGGCATGTTTGAGAGACCAAAATGCTTTGGTACAGGCGGTATCAAACCATCCCCTTTTATTATCCCCTGGTCTAGTAGGGTGGCAAGTCAGTAGTGATTTTATGGAGCTAATAATATAATTTAAAAGATTTACTAACAGATTAGGTACAATAGCCTCCTGAAGGCAGTAATCAATGTCTCTAAGATTTTTCTCTACTATTCTTCGTAGCATAATATTAGGATTAACGCCTTCCCATTTAATTCTTACACCATTTGGCCTACTTGGCGTAATATTATTTACTATAGGGAATAAATCATGCCTCTTACCTTAAAAATAGAATGACAATGAAATCAGATTATGATCACTTAGGGCTGCTGTTACTGTGATGAGTGAGCTACACATAGCATTTACTGACGCAGACATCAGTACATGGTCAATAATTGTAGTCAAATTCCTACCAATAAATGTTAGGACTAACTCTCCATTAGTATCGCTATCACACATCAGAAGCTGTAGATCGTATTTGGCAATAATGAAATTCAAGGCTTCACCATTCTCGTTGTGGCAGAAATGGTCATTTCCCGTCCCATCCTGATCAATACGGCCACATGCCCGTGTATCAGATAATGCACAGGCCTATATATTGAAATCGCCTGCCCATAGTAATATAAAATTTGTATGTACAGGGCTTAAAAATTATTCCAGGCTATGGTCAAGTGCCATTGCCACCCTACTATGTGTTAGATCAAAAATTTTATTTTAGAAATTTATTATAGCCAGATCTTTCTCCCCTTTTTCTTCAGCCATAGTAATTGGAAGTGTGGATCCGGGTTTAAAATCTTTTTAACGTTTACTGAGATTTTGTTTGAAATAAGGGTCAAAAGCCCCCACTTTGCCCACCCAGCGTGTGATGCTCTTGCTTCTAGAAAGTATGAGGGGAACCCTTCAACATATACAGGTTTCATACTACAAGTTTCTTGCATGCATATTATATCTAATTCAGATATGGTATGAATCCAGTCAGTGTTCCTTATTTTATTCGTAAGCCCATTCACATTCCATGTGGCAAAATTTTCCTCCCACATGTCCATCAATTGGGTTCATGGTTGTGGCCACAATTGATGCTGTAGTGGAAATGAAACAATTATCACAATTAATATTGTCGGACTTGGATAGCTCCCCTCTATGCTCAACAGCCAAACCAGATCTGTAACTAATACCACTGAAGGACTAATTACACTCCTGTACCTTAGATACATCGTCTCTACAGTACATCACAGTATCATCTACACTATATTCTTTACGACTGAGTCAATCATTGTCTTCTATGGTACTTAGTGCTTGATATCTATTTGACAAAAATAGGTTATGGGGATAGGGTAGCATTGATACCTGTGCGTTTTGGGTGTAAGCACGGGGGTGATTATGACTTTGTAAATGTCGATAGAAAAACCCCAATGGGAATATGGCCACATTTCGACCACCAGTGGTAATAGTGCTGCCTTAGCTTGGATATCTCCTGCTATACTAGGACTTTGGAAATTAACGACAATGCAATCTCCCTCAAAACTTTTCATTTGTGGGCCAATCCACCTCACTCTCAAAGTGAATAAAATTTGTTGTGCATTAGCTGGTGAAAACAAACATTTAGAGCTAAGCCAGCGAACCACTTTATTCTTTAAGCATTCTACGGACTCTCTAACTCCGGTTTTCAATGTGGTGACATTTACCAGAACAGCCACGTATGGAAAACATGCTGGGGGAGATTAATAGTTGCATGCTCTTGGAAGTGATTATGTTAATAGGATGAATATTTATCTGTTTGGGCTATGTGATTTTGGCTTGCAATAGGTGTCTGGGTAGGGATCATATTAATGGGCCCTATCGCTTGGTTGGCCTTAAAATTCGTCCAAATCTGACTGGGAGCGGAACTCGCGCAAGATTGATCACCAATTCCCACGGATGTATCATTATTGAACAACTTGGCATTTTTAGGTTGTACCTCCTTATTCCCTAAAGTCTGTATACTAGGTAGGTTATTACAACAGGAGATAATGGTTTCCATTTGCCCCTCCAATTTGGCCAATTTAGCTCATTTACAATAACTGTTAGTTTGTCCTAAACACTGTTTCCAGGAAGGGTTATCCATGTCATTATAGTGATCAATAGGCCCCTGAAGAAGTGATGGGTCCAGGAGGGTCTCATTTATGGTTAAAATATTCTGGGACATTTGCGTTTTGCTGCAGGTGGAAGGGTTGGGGTCATGGATGTCTGACGTTGAGATGGCAGAGGTACTGCCCCTCCCAGAGTGGTCTGTGATTGATTAGCAGGCATACCCCCGGCCCTCCATAAGTTAATTACTCTGGCACTCCTGATCGTTAGGTGTCCCAAAATCTTGCTCCACAATAGGTACCACCAATTTGCCTTCCCCATTTGACCCAGGTGCACTCAACGATAAGCGCCATTCAGCCTGGTCTATCTCCTTAGTTAAAGCACCCACCGCGCGTGCTAAGAAGGAATCTATGGTCAACACTTGGCTCAACAGGAGGTTAGTAACTCCATCCTTGCGCTTAACTATTTTACTTTTGTGGACGAAGCCTCCAAGGTACCTAAAACAATGTCAACAGCAATAATCACTTACTTGTAGGCCGGTTCGCTCCATGTTCAATGGTGCACTTTACTAGGGACTATATGCCAATCATGGATAAACCAATTACAGATACATTTTACACAAAGAACACTTGTACTTTAGTACTAGTCAAAAGTGGTAAAGTGCCCATAGTCCTAAAAACAGCAAAAATGAAATGCAGCACACAGTCAAAAACAGGAGGTCAGAAGCAAAAAAAGACAGGGGAAAAACACACCAAAGACGCTAGGTCTAATAGGTATGTTAATGAGATCTTAACATACATTTAATAAAAAAAAAAGACGTTATTCACTGAAAAAACAAAGGTTAAAGTGACATTATAGTTAGGCATTAAAATGACACCACTCATGAGATGTTAATGACATCATTGGTGACATCCATGATGACATCTCAAATGGCATCATTGATGACATTACTGATGAAATCATGCAATGAATGTGACAGTGTACTATAGGCTTTCTGGACTGGAATTGGTTCTTCAAGCTACACATGGCCAATTTCCCATCATCAATGATGTCACTTAACATGACAGGATACGTGAAGTCATAAGCAGTACATGACAGGGGAGCAAGTTATAGTTAGCTCGCTGAACTATAACTGGTGAATTTCAGTCGTTTTTCAGTTTTTGAAAATACATTCTGGTGTTATTGCAGCACATAATTATAACGTCACTGTAGCCCTTTTTCAGTGAATATTTACATATATATGTATACACACACATAATAAAGATTAGATACATTTAAACCTTACCTGCAAAGTAATGTCTCCAAATGTGCTTACCACAATGTAATGACTCCAGATGTAAGGCGTTGACGGAAAGGTAGAACACTCTATCTACACATACTACTGTCAAATGTCAATAATTGCACACTGTTTATTTATTAAAGTGGTGCGTGTGTGTATACAATTGATACATCTTGAGAAACTGTCCATAAAAACGTAAACTTTAAAATCAGGCAAAGTTCCTAAAAAATAACATGTTTATAAAACATATCCATCTTAGGTATATCACTTGCATGAGAAGTTTTCGACACTTTCAGTGTGTAGTGCTAGTTGCAGACGGAATTATTTCGCTTTTATTTGACCTGGTCAGTGTTCTCTGGTGGTTCATCAGTTTTACGATTTCTGCTGTGGAGATTATTATTGCTAAGGTCCCTGCTGAGGTCCAACGTAGTGCACTGATCCTCCTGTGGCTACTTGCTAATGTTGCTCAAGAGCAATTTGGACTACAATTTACAGCGAGAGGTGGTTACGTTGTGGGAACTGTCGGACGTAACAATATTGCTGTAGCTTCAATGACCAAAGCTCAGCACATCAGTTGCTCACAGCAGGAGCTTTGTGGGCAGAATTACATATATTAAGCCACTCTGGATACTACCTGAGGGTTGGCTGTTACATTGGCAAACATATTTTAATTTACTGCAGCACTGATTCCATTTTAACTTCAGTGACTCAGACTTTTCCTAAAAAAAGTATTGTCTTTTTGTTAATGCACACACACTAGAAATTGAATTGTCTTTTTTGTGTTGTAGGTTGTCTTATAGTAGAGTAGTTCAGACACCTTTAGGGGAGGACTGGGTGGAAACGACAGTTTTAGGGTCTTCATCGCTAATGTTTGGCTGTTGTAGAGTCTGATCTACTCGAATGTGAAAAACAAGTGCAGCTTAGGAATTTAGAATTAGTGAGTGCAGAGGTTTAAATGGCTGTTGGGGGTTAAGAGTTCAGCTGAGGGTGTACTGGAAGAATGTGTCAAACAGGAAGGGGGTGTCGGCCACAGCCACACAATTTTAGGTCTCGCTCAAAGCAGTGTTAGCAGTCTTGCCACAAATCCAATGTTAGCAATATTTTAATAGTTACCTAGACTGAACATTTGGTCTGCCCCTTTCTAATAATTCAATAGCTTTAAATCGTTAATTAGTTCCCTACTTTTAATTGTAATAAGTCAAACTACAAGTTCCAGAATGCAAACATTTGTTGGTTAAAAGGCAAGTGCACGATGAAGGAGTCAAATGAGGCGACCCCTTGGCAACTGTGTCACATATTAGCTCGCCTTATTTATCGAAATTCTCGCAGATACCTGCAAAGTCATTTTGTTGAACGCATCATCAGCATTTGGCAAACTACTGTAGTGTAGTTCCTATTTCCCTAATAGGCTCTGCGCATTGGAATAATATACCCTATAGCCTTGACATAGGAATGAGGTTGGTATGTCCCTATCGAGTATATTAAACTTAATTACTTTGTGCCAGCTAGCTCAGAGGCCACTAGAAACTCCTTGAAAACAAGAAGGGAGTAGTTTCTGGCAACCGCATAAACATGACAACTTTGTTTCCCTTTAGAATCGGAACATGTCTCAGAATCGTGGAAACAATAGATAACAGTTTCACTCAGCTAATCGTGCATGCTTAGTTTCCTCAGAGTTACACAGAAAGAGTAGACGGGCATTTCAATAAAAAGGTTTTATTGAACAGTCTTGTTTCTCGTGTAAGAGATATGCGCTGTTATGATCACAAGACAGTATGCAAGATATATAATGTACAGCGTAAGCAGTAGAAATAAATAATACTGCGCTAGCATTATCTTTTAGCATATATTCACATACATAAATAACATGATCTAAAAATGCGAGTTCTCATACGATGCGTCTCTAAGCTAGTTCTACCCCAATGTACCTAATCTAGTCTAGGTGTAGGGCAAGGTAGGAAGTAGGCAAAGTATTCTCTAGTATGGTATACTAAGAGTATGTTAAGTCTAGTATGCCAAGAGTCCCTCTAGGTTCTAGTCAGCTCCATACATTGAGAATGAGAGAGGTGGGAATCTCTTTCCGGACTCAAACTCTAACACCCCGCGAAGGGAGTCAGATCACTGGAAGCTGGATTCTCTGCGAGCAGGGATGACAGCGTCTTCTCAGTGCGTCAGGCCGGGATACGGGCTTCTCTGAAGTCGAGGTCTCCTCAGTGCATTTTCACAGTGTGTACCGCTAAGAAACACTTCACGATCCCCACTCCAACATCTGTAGTCGTAAGGTAAATACCAGGATGTCTTAATGTATTCTTTACCCAACCTTTCATATTTGCCCGCTTGCATTTGTTTGAGGCAATACTGAAACTGAAAAGTAGTGACAGGCAGAGTGATTTTGCCATGAATAAGCCATTCTGTAGCTGGTTTTTCTGCCACAGTGAATGGTACTTTTTCCAGTTTTTCAATGCTCAGCACTGTATACTTTGCTCCCCTTTGTGCCAGTTCGATCTGTTTATCAGTTAGATTGTATTCTGCAAACAGAGACGAAGTGTTGATAAAACGCCAAGGCACATAGCCCGCACGCAAAGATTGCAGCGTCCAGATTAAAAACATAATAGATTGTAACTGAGATTGGCCTTGTTTAACATGGCTAAATCTTGTTCCAGTATGTCAATAGCAGAGGATGCAATGTTGTCCAATGAATAAATTCTGGATGACAAAGTTGTTAACCCATTGTCGACCACAGAGAGAGTTTTCTCTAAGTTAATACGATCAAGTTCACGTATTCGTTCTGCGGCATCTGCCTGTGAAACCTTCCATACTTCATTATACGCAGCATAGATGCCGGCATATATGAAACGTTTTTGACGCGGTTTTCTTGGTCCTAGCAAGAATTCCCTAAGGTCTGCGTCTTCTTTAAGTAAAGATAAGTGTTGTTTCACATCCTCTAGTGTAGATTTGTGTAGCCAGTCGAGGCACAATTTACCTACACTGTATGTTGGTACTACCCCGAATGTTGTCTTTGGAAGTATCGTGGGTCTGGCCTATGAATAGTAAAGCCCTGTGTTTTATTCAGGAATCTTTCTTGACAGATGTTTGTGTCTGTGGGCCATATCAACCATTTTCTCCAATCAGGATTTGTTCTGTTGATTTGTAGTATTGAGTCAACTGTAACCGCTGCCTGTGTATTGTTATTACTGGCAGGTGTTGGTACAGAAGGTGTTTTCATGTCTTTGATCTTGGCTAAACCAAGGCAAGACGTTTGTTGCACAGTGTCATTCAAAAACATTATTTGCTGAGGGATGATACATGCTCTAAACAAAGCTTCTATCCCCTGTACTTGCCAATCTTTAGAACCCCAGACAGATTTTGTGTCTATTTTGTCTTTCCAAAATTCAAATCCATGTCTAGACGATTGGGTAATAAATGTTGCAGAGTAAATCTGTTTTGTATTTGTTAACATAATTTTCTGTCCTGTTTTGTTTACATTTTTATAGTAAAACGTTTCTGGATCAGATATATTGTACCCTGAAAAATAGGGAAACTTTTTAGCAAACGTTTTTGAACTACCTTTTGGTGGTGTAGGACAATGTTCCCATTGGTTAAACATAAACACATTTCTAGGTGTTGCAGATGTATGCAAGAAATGATGACCATAGTGGTTATAGCAATACAGCTGTTCATAGTCTGATGAACCCTCTGAATATTCATTGTTAGAAAATGCAGCAGACCTTTCTAGATCAAACATCATATCATTTACAGTCTCAAAGTCCCAATCATCAGAATAGGTACTGCAGGTAATAAAATCACTTAATGAAATTTTAAATAAATGTGGAATATTCAAATGTTTTGTAGGGCCGAAGATATCGAAATCAGTTTTGTCCCACACTATACCATCCTGTATAGGAACGGCTGTGATGTTCACTGCTGACAAGTCTCTTGCTTCACGATGGGATGATTTGTGTGGTTGCAAAAGTAAGTTCACATTTTTACTTTCAATATCCAACCGGATGTATCTGCCATTTACAAGCACGCTGATAGTCATAACCAAAGCTAGCCAAAGCAGAAAGAAAAAATATTCCAGAAATAATCCATAGTTCAATCCATGGTGAAACCAGATAAGTCTTTTTCAGGAAATGAAAAAAGTCTTGTACTTGCTGTGTGAAAGTTTTCGATGCTGGCGTCGTTTCAGGCTCACTCGGATACTCAGAAAATGTATCAAAGTTAATGAAATAGCCAGAAGCAGTTCTGTCAATTGTTGGGATTGCATCAGGATGTGTCGCAATCGCTGGAACCAGTTGATCACTTGTTAAGTTGGTGTAGACAGGTGTATTTGGATGAACTGTTACTTGAGTTTCAAGGGGGATGAGTTCCATAGCATTGTTGCTTAGTCCTTCATCTGTTACTGCTGAATTCTCTATGGTTATCAGTCTTTCAGTCTGTACCTCTTGGATAGTAGCGAGAGGAGTGCGTCTGCTACTAGGTCGGAGTCCACGAGGCCTACTATTTAGTATTGGCCACATACTGTGGTTTGATGAGGTCGATTGACACAAATCTTTTCTCCTTTTTTCCAGCAAGGGGCGGCAGAAGTACTGTTCTTGTTCCTTGAACGGCTAGGACAGGTACTGGTTGTCTGTAAGAAGGTCCAAATTCCTTCTTGTCCGCTATCTTCTCTCTGACTAGATCCCCAACTTTTGGGATCCAGACAGGCCTTGCTGGGACTGCCGGTTTTTCCCCAGTGGTGGTTGGCTTCAAGAACACGTTGCTTTGTTTCGATCTTAGTTCATTTAGATCCTGTAAGACAGCCAAACGATCTTTGATATCAAAGGGTTTATTTTCCACCACTGTGCCTTTACATTCGAGATCAGGAACCCACATTCTTGTCCCAAATAGGACCTCATATGGAGTGACCCCCCCTAGAGAACTTCTTGGCAAATTATTTAATGAGAGTTGGACCCCATAAAGATGTTTGACCCACCCATCACCCGTACCTAATACTCTAGCTGTTATAGATTGCTTTATGTCCCGGTTTTTCCTTTCCACAACAGAATTTCCCTCAGGATGAAACGGAGAGGAGTACCGCAATGCAATGCCCAAACTGGCCATGGCTTCTTTGTAAGCCTGAGAGCTAAACGCAGGGCCCTGGTCAGAATGTAGCATGCCTATTGCGTATGTGCCGATAAAGACTCGCAAATCTTTTATAACAGTTCGAGCGTCAGCCGAGCGCTGAGGCCATATCCATAGGAACCTTGACGTAGTATTTGTGGGATTGCATTTGTCCAAAAGGACGCCTGCGCGTAGATAGTCTAATGCTATCTAACAATGGTGTCTGTACTGGGCAGGCTATTTCGTAGCATGGTGTCCGGTGGCGTTCTTCATCACGCTGTACCTTACAGTCTATGCAGTCATTGATGAAGATGTGAATCTGTGTATTCATTCCAGGCCACCAGTACATCTCTTTTAATGTTAATATTGTTTTAGAGATCCCTTGATGTGACAGACCCTCCCCCAGATGTGCTTCATAAATCAAGGCTGCTCTACTTTCCATGTTTGGAATTACCCTATCCCCCACTCCAGGGATTCGAGGAAAAGGAACGTTGTTCGCATCAATTACATAAGAGTACTTGAGTGGAAACTTTTTTGGTAACACTGCACCACTGCCTTTGCTTGAAGCATTGACAGCCAACAATATCTCACTATCTATTCTCGTTTTTGAACGAGTGAACGCAGCTACGGAAGCCGTCTGAACAGCCCCCTTTGCGGCTTCGTCAGCCAATGAATTCCCTGCAACGTGAACACCATCACGTTGATGACTCAGCGTGTGTATCACGTGAGCCTTTGGTAGTTCATTTTTTAACTGAACTACTTGTTCCCAAAGCGTTTTGTGCTTTATTGTGCCATTTTTTGCATCTTTGAACCCATTTTCAAGCCAATTTTGTATATATTCATTATACGACTGAACACAGTAAAAGAATTGCACACTATCAGTGTGGGGAATTCACGATCTGTACTTTCAAGTGCCAGTTTGAAATCTTGTAGTTCAGCTCGCTGAGCTGTACAATCTCCTAGAGATTGAGTTTTAGTGACCATTGGTCTGAAGTTACCATCTTGCATGCGACCTTTAACGATTACGCACACTGCACTGTAAGCTTGCTTACTCCCTGTAGCGGGTTGTGCGGATCCGTCAGTGTAAATTATAAATTTGTACTGATCGAGAGGCAGAATTTTACTGGGCAAAGGACATTCATGTTCATATTGCAGGAACGCTTGTGTTTTTAAATCAGGATCAAAAACATATTCAACATCTGTTGCAGCAAGAGAGTTAACCCATTGTATCCATCTAGGATGTAAAGCTTTTGCATTTGGAATGCTCGCTTTGTGACCGCTTCTAAGGCTGGTACTGGGGTTACGACAATAATGCGTTTCCCTTGAGCTAGGGCTCTTTCTTTTGCTACAGCGGTTTGAACTGCTGTCAGTATTTTTTCAGTTGAAGTGAAGCGCATTTCTGCTTGTGTATACAAATGAGATTTGTATGCTATTGGTACTTTTTCACCCTCATTAAATGTTAAGTAGGTGAATCCGCATTGACCCGAAATTATTCGGATCACTAAGTTGCGTTGACTTACGCGTGTTTGTAAGTCATTTGTTGCTAACATGTTAGCTTGGAGTGAACGCAAGATTTCTGTGTGTTCTTGTGTCCAATTTTTGATTGAAAAATCAGGTTTGATTAATGCGTAGAGAGGTTTAACCTTTTCTGCGTAATTTAGAATGTAAGTTCTTCCAAAATTTAGGAAATCCAAGATGGATTGTAAATTTTTCAGCGTTTTTGGAGGTTGGAGCAGCGCACACTTTTCTAAAAAGTTAGCTGCCAAGCTCTTGCCTTCACTTGAAAGCTCATATCCCAGGAAAAGGACATTGAGATGGGCAATTCTGGATTTTTAAAGTTGAATTTATAGCCCTCTGAGGCGAAGCCCAATATAATGGTACTCACCCAGTTCAAATGCCTATCCAGGTCATCGTCTGTCAAATAGATGTCATCAACATATGACAATGCCTCATTATCATAAATTTGTAGTAACTCTGTTACTCTCGCTGAGAATAACCCCGGGCTGTTTTTGAACCCCTGTGGGAGCCTACAAAATTGACGCTGGGTCCCCATTATTGAGAAAGCTGTTAAGTACCTGCTTTCAGGTGCTATGTTCTGACAAAAGAAACCATTTGAGATGTCTAATGTGGTTTTATATATTTTATGCACAATGTTATTCATTAATGCTGTACTATGTGCATTTTGCACTGCAAATGTTTTAGAACAAGTGTTTAAGTGTCTGTAATCCAAAACTAGACGATATGTATTGTCTGGTTTGGAGACAGGAAACAAAGGATTGTTCATTGAGGAGGTGCATGTTTCAATCACCCCTTGGTATTCAAGTTGATCTAAGATCTCCCTGACCTGTTTTTTAGCTTCTTGCTTTATTGGATACTGCCTTTGTGCAGTAGGGTCATTTTTTAACTGTATTTTGTGGTGAGGTGAGTCCTCATCCCATCCTACATGATTTTTATATAATGCTGGGGCCTGGGCAACTGCCCATTTCCTGGCATAAGTATATTTTAGGTGAATTGGAATATGGTTGGAGAAGGCAGGCATAATAATGTCCTCACCATGTGGGCACTCCCTGACAAATTGTGGTGGCCAGTCTTTTTCTGCTAGAAGTATATCATAACCCCTTGAAAGTTTCTCCCAAAAGAGTGCTTTCACCTTTCTTGGTATGCCTCCTCCATTCGGAGTGTTATTTCATATAACTTTTGTGGAGTACTAACCCTGGTGTCTACAGTTTCTACTGTGATGTACTCATTCAAGTCCACTATCTCCAGAAGTTCCTTCAGGTTCTGGCGAGCTATTGTGACTTCTGCTGCACTGTCCAGCATTGTCTGAGCCCATTCTCTGTTCTTGAGCTGTGTTCTCAGTATCCTCGGCATGTCTGATCTTCAGACCTGCTACCTTCTTTTTTGAGAATTGAGGTTTTGATTTATTTTTCTGAACGTGTTTGTCGTCTTTGGATTTCACGCGTTCTTCTCTATGTTCTGACCGTCTTCTTCTTTCCGATGTCTGTGACGATATCTGAAAGGTACGAGAGGAACGTGTATCAGTATCTTGATACCTGTCAGGTTTTCTTAAATTATCCCTATTCCTGAGGTTATACCTCCTTTCAGAGGGCTCCTTTTGAGGAGACCTACCTCGAGATTGAGAACGTTTCTCGTTTGAATTTTGTTTATTAGTTTCCCACTTCTTTTAGAAGATGTAGGAGTTTGTTTAATAGAGTCCTTTTCAGGATTCTCAGATAGTTTTGGCTTCAATGGTCTTCCACCCAAACTATCTCTGCCTAATTCTGCATATGATTGTTCTATTATTCTGGGTAGTTCTGTTTGATGTTCTGTTACATCAAATTCCCTTAATCGTTGGCGGATCGCCACTGATGCTGCCTCTCCTTTAATATTAGATAATATTATTGTTGAGACCTGGTCGAAATTTTTCAGTAATTTCATACCTAAATTTAGAGCAGGCTCTGCCCCGTATTCGTTTTGAATTTGTTTCAGGACATCAGGTATTACTGCAATTGATGGAACACCATGTGTTTTAGTATAGATGGCAGCAAAGACTGCGCCCCAAGTGGTGCAATCTTCCAGTTGTGGTGTGATCCCCATTGGTAAACAGATTGTTAGGATTCTGTGTTTCTCATAAGGGCTAGTATTAGGAAATACTGCTTCGATTTGAGTAATTGTTTGAGCTATCCAGAATGGAATTTGCTCACGTTTTGTGGGCATTTTACCCATGACTGCGTATAAAGTCTGTGGTGTAATTTTTAGTGTATTCCCCTGTTGAGGGGTTTGATTTGGAATGGTCAATGGTGGTTGGACTGTGAAAGTCCGCATGACATATTGGACCAATTGTCTGTAAATTTTTATTATTTCTGTAAGTTGAGTAAGTAATTCCTCGTCTGACATCTCTTCAATGTCAGGATGAGGTGTGTAGCCGGCTAGAATCGGCCATGTTGCTCCTGGTCTACCTAGTGGACCGAGCCTGGTAATGTTTTTGTGATGTTTTAGGGCGCCTTTAAACCAGAGCTGATGCTCCTGGTATGTTAGTGGAATTTCAATATCCTCGAAAGGAATATATTCCTCTGGTGGTTCATCTTCTTTGTAGAAGTGAAACAGTTTTGTTACTGGATTTGATTCTGGGAATACTATCCATGAATAGAATACCTCTGTCTGAAAGGATTCGTGTGCCTCTATTATGAAAACTGCTCTACCCCCTCTTGGTGGTACGCCGTGTTTTATAAGTTTTAGAGTGATGGCTCTTCTTAAGTTTGGATGGATGTCTATAACACCCTCCTCGGTTTCATTTAAACCTGTAAGGTTAAAAGCTGTTACGACTGGTTCAGCCGCAGCCACACCGTTCCCGGTGTCATTGTCCCCAGCGTGTGGACATTTGTTTTTTGAAAAGTGTAGAACAAGTTTCAAGGAAACAAAAGATAAGGTGCACAATATTTTGGAACACTGTATCCTTCAACGTTGAACAAACCAAAATAGCTAATATATAGGGTTTTTGTCCTATTTAGCTTTGGCGGATATTTAACCCTACCCACTCCAGACGTCTTATGGAGTATGTGAGTAGGGGTCTCTGAGAGAAAAGCACGACTGAGTTACTCAGTATCTAGCGTTAAATTAGTGCCTTACCAAACGTTGGGCGCCATGTAGTGTAGTTCCTATTTCCCTTATAGGCTCTGCACATTGTAATAATATACCCTATAGGCTTGACATAGGACTGAGGTCGGTATGTCCCTATCGAGTATATTAAACTTAATTACTTTGTGCCAGCTAGCTCAGAGGCCACTAGAAACTCCTTGAAAACAAGAAGGGAGTAGTTTCTGGCAACCGCATAAACATGACAACTTTGTTTCCCTTTAGAATCGGAACATGTCTCAGAATCGTGGAAACAATAGATAACAGTTTCACTCAGATAATCGTGCATGCTTAGTTTCCTCAGAGTTACACAGAAAGAGTAGACGGGCTTTTCAATAAAAAGGTTTTATTGAACAGTCTTGTTTCTCATGTAAGAGATATGCGCTGTTATGATCACAAGACAGTATGCAAGATATATAATGTACAGCGTAAGCAGTAGAAATAAATAATACTGCGCTAGCGTTATCTTTTAGCATATATTCACATACATAAATAACATGAGCTAAAAATGCGAGTACTCATACGATGCGTCTCTAAGCTAGTTCTACCCCAATGTACCTAACCTAGTCTAGGTGTAGGGCAAGGTAGGAAGTAGGCGAAGTATTCTCTAGTATGGTATACTAAGAGTATGTTAAGTCTAGTATGCCAAGAGTCCCTCTAGGTTCTAGTCAGCTCCATACCTTGAGAATGAGAGAGGTGGGAATCTCTTTCCGGACTCGAACTCTAACACCCCGCGAAGGGAGTCAGATCACTGGAAGCTGGATTCTCTGCGAGCAGGGATGACAGCGTCTTCTCAGTGCGTCAGGCCGGGATACGGGCTTCTCTGAAGTCGAGGTCTCCTCAGTGCATTTTCACAGTGTGTACCGCTAAGAAACACTTCACGATCCCCACTCCAACATCTGTAGTCGTAAGGTAAATACCAGGATGTCTTAATGTATTCTTTACCCAACCTTTCATATTTGCCCGCTTGCATTTGTTTGAGGCAATACTGAAACTGAAAAGTAGTGACAGGCAGAGTGATTTTGCCATGAATAAGCCATTCTGTAGCTGGTTTTTCTGCCACAGTGAATGGTACTTTTTCCAGTTTTTCAATGCTCAGCACTGTATACTTTGCTCCCCTTTGTGCCAGTTCGATCTGTTTATCAGTTAGATTGTATTCTGCAAACAGAGACGACGTGTTGATAAAACGCCAAGGCACATAGCCCGCACGCAAAGATTGCAGCGTCCAGCTTAATAACATAATAGAACGTAACTGAGATTGGCCTTGTTTAACATGGCTAAATCTTGTTCCAGTATGTCAATAGCAGAGGATGCAATGTTGTGCAATGAATAAATTCTGGATGACAAAGTTGTTAACCCATTGTCGACCACAGAGAGAGTTTTCTCTAAGTTAATACGATCAAGTTCACGTATTCGTTCTGCGGCATCTGCCTGTGAAACCTTCCATACTTCATTATACGCAGCATAGATGCCGGCATATATGAAACGTTTTTGACGCGGTTTTCTTGGTCCTAGCAAGAATTCCCTAAGGTCTGCGTCTTCTTTAAGTAAAGATAAGTGTTGTTTCACATCCTCTAGTGTAGATTTGTGTAGCCAGTCGAGGCACAATTTACCTACACTGTATGTTGGTACTACCCCCGAATGTTGTCTTTGGACGTATCGTGGGTCTGGCCTATGAATAGTAAAGCCCTGTGTTTTATTCAGGAATCTTTCTTGACAGATGTTTGTGTCTGTGGGCCATATCAACCATTTTCTCCAATCAGGATTTGTTCTGTTGATTTGTAGTATTGAGTCAACTGTAACCGCTGCCTGTGTATTGTTATTACTGGCAGGTGTTGGTACAGAAGGTGTTTTCATGTCTTTGATCTTGGCTAAACCAAGGCAAGACGTTTGTTGCACAGTGTCATTCAAAAACATTATTTGCTGAGGGATGATACATGCTCTAAACAAAGCTTCTATCCCCTGTACTTGCCAATCTTTAGAACCCCAGACAGATTTTGTGTCTATTTTGTCTTTCCAAAATTCAAATCCATGTCTAGACGATTGGGTAATAAATGTTGCAGACTAAATCTGTTTTGTATTTGTTAACATAATTTTCTGTACTGTTTTGTTTACTTTTTTATAGTAAAACGTTTCTGGATCAGATATATTGTACCCTGAAAAATAGGGAAACTTTTTAGCAAACGTTTTTGAACTACCTTTTGGTGGTGTAGGACAATGTTCCCATTGGTTAAACATAAACACATTTCTAGGTGTTGCAGATTTATGCAAGAAATGATGACCATAGTGGTTATAGCAATACAGCTGTTCATAGTCTGATGAACCCTCTGAATATTCATTGTTAGAAAATGCAGCAGACCTTTCTAGATCAAACATCATATCATTTACAGTCTCAAAGTCCCAATCATCAGAATAGGTACTGCAGGTAATAAAATCACTAAATGAAATTTTAAATAAATGTGGAATATTCAAATGTTTTGTAGGGCCGAAGATATCGAAATCAGTTTTGTCCCACACTATACCATCCTGTATAGGAACGGCTGTGATGTTCACTGCTGACAAGTCTCTTGCTTCACGATGGGATGATTTGTGTGGTTTCAAAAGTAAGTTCACATTTTTACTTTCAATATCCAACTGGATGTATCTGCCATTTACAAGCACGCTGATAGTCATAACCAAAGCTAGCCAAAGCAGAAAGAAAAATATTCCAGAAATAATCCATAGTTCAATCCATGGTGAAACCAGATAAGTCTTTTTCAGGAAATGAAAAAAGTCTTGTACTTGCTGTGTGAAAGTTTTCGATGCTGGCGTCGTTTCAGGCTCACTCGGATACTCAGAAAATGTATCAAAGTTAATGAAATAGCCAGAAGCAGTTCTGTCAATTGTTGGGATTGCATCAGGATGTGTCGCAATCGCTGGAACCAGTTGATCACTTGTTAAGTTGGTGTAGACAGGTGTATTTGGACGAACTGTTACTTGAGTTTCAAGAGGGATGAGTTCCATAGCATTGTTGCTTAGTCCTTCATCTGTTACTGCTGAATTCTCGATGGTTATCAGTCTTTCAGTCTGTACCTCTTGGATAGTAGCGAGAGGAGTGCGTCTGCTACTAGGTCAGAGTCCACGAGGCCTACTATTTAGTATTGGCCACATACTGTGGTTTGATGAGGTCGATTGACACAAATCTTTTCTCCTTTTTTCCAGCAAGGGGCGGCAGAAGTACTGTTCTTGTTCCTTGAACGGCTAGGACAGGTACTGGTTGTCTGTAAGAAGGTCCAAATTCCTTCTTGTCCACTATCTTCTCTCTGACTAGATCCCCAACTTTTGGGATCCAGACAGGCCTTGCTGGGACTGCCGGTTTTTCCCCAGTGGTGGTTGGCTTCAAGAACACGTTGCTTTGTTTCGATCTTAGTTCATTTAGATCCTGTAAGACAGCCAAACGATCTTTGATATCAAAGGGTTTATTTTCCACCACTGTGCCTTTACATTCGAGATCAGGAACCCACATTCTTGTCCCAAATAGGACCTCATATGGAGTGACCCCCCCTAGAGAACTTCTTGGCAAATTATTTAATGAGCGTTGGACCCCATAAAGATGTTTGACCCACCCATCACCCGTACCTAATACTCTAGCTGTTATAGATTGCTTTATGTCCCGGTTTTTCCTTTCCACAACAGAATTTCCCTCAGGATGAAACGGAGAGGAGTACCGCAATGCAATGCCCAAACTGGCCATGGCTTCTTTGTAAGCCTGAGAGCTAAACGCAGGGCCCTGGTCAGAATGTAGCATGCCTATTGCGTATGTGCCGATAAAGACTCGCAAATCTTTTATAACAGTTCGAGCGTCAGCCGAGCGCTGAGGCCATATCCATAGGAACCTTGACGTAGTATTTGTGGGATTGCATTTGTCCAAAAGGACGCCTGCGCGTAGATAGTCTAATGCTATCTAACAATGGTGTCTGTACTGGGCAGGCTACTTCGTAGCATGGTGTCCGGTGGCGTTCTTCATCACGCTGTACCTTACAGTCTATGCAGTCATTGATGAAGATGTGAATCTGTGTATTCATTCCAGGCCACCAGTACATCTCTTTTAATGTTAATATTGTTTTAGAGATCCCTTGATGTGACAGACCCTCCCCCAGATGTGCTTCATAAATCAAAGCTGCTCTACTTTCCATGTTTGGAATTACCCTATCCCCCACTCCAGGGATTCGAGGAAAAGGAACGTTGTTCGCATCAATTACATAAGAGTACTTGAGTGGAAACTTTTTTGGTAACACTGCACCACTGCCTTTGCTTGAAGCATTGACAGCCAACAATATCTCACTGTCTATTCTCATTTTTGAACGAGTGAACGCAGCTACGGAAGCCGTCTGAACAGCCCCCTTTGCGGCTTCGTCAGCCAATGAATTCCCTGCAACGTGAACACCATCACGTTGATGATTCAGCGTGTGTATCACGTGAGCCTTTGGTAGTTCATTTTTTAACTGAACTACTTGTTCCCAAAGCGTTTTGTGCTTTATTGTGCCATTTTTTGCATCTTTGAACCCATTTTCAAGCCAATTTTGTATATATTCATTATACGACTGAACACAGTAAAAAGAATCGCACACTATCAGTGTGGGGAATTCATGATCTGTACTTTCAAGTGCCAGTTTGAATGCTTGTAGTTCAGCTCGCTGAGCTGTACAATCTCCTAGAGATTGAGTTTTAGTGACCATTGGTCTGAAGTTACCATCTTGCATGCGACCTTTAACGATTGCGCACACTGCACTGTAAGCTTGCTTACTCCCTGTAGCGGGTTGTGCGGATCCGTCAGTGTAAATTATAAATTTGTACTGATCGAGAGGCAGAATTTCACTGGGCAAAGGACATTCATGTTCATATTGCAGGAACGCTTGTGTTTTTAAATCAGGATCAAAAACATATTCAACATCTGTTGCAGCAAGAGAGTTAACCCATTGTATCCATCTAGGATGTAAAGCTTTTGCATTTGGAATGCTCGCTTTTGTGACTGCTTCTAAGGCTGGTACTGGGGTTACGACAATAATGCGTTTCCCTTGAGCTAGGGCTCTTTCTTTTGCTACAGCAGTTTGAACTGCTGTCAGTATTTTTTCAGTTGAAGTGAAGCGCATTTCTGCTTGTGTATACAAATGAGATTTGTATGCTATTGGTACTTTTTCACCCTCATTAAATGTTAAGTAGGTGAATCCGCATTGACCCGAAATTATTCGGATCACTAAGTTGCGTTGACTTACGCGTGTTTGTAAGTCATTTGTTGCTAACATGTTAGCTTGGAGTGAACGCAAGATTTCTGTGTGTTCTTGTGTCCAATTTTTGATTGAAAAATCAGGTTTGATTAATGCGTAGAGAGGTTTAACCTTTTCTGCGTAATTTAGAATGTAAGTTCTTCCAAAATTTAGGAAATCCAAGATGGATTGTAAATTTTTCAGCGTTTTTGGAGGTTGGAGCAGCGCACACTTTTCTAAAAAGTTAGCTGCCAAGCTCTTGCCTTCACTTGAAAGCTCATATCCCAGGAAAAGGACATTGAGATGGGCAATTCTGGATTTTTTAAAGTTGAATTTATAGCCCTCTGAGGCGAAGCCCAATATAATGGTACTCACCCAGTTCAAATGCCTATCCAGGTCATCGTCTGTCAAATAGATGTCATCAACATATGACAATGCCTCATTATCATAAATTTGTAGTAACTCTGTTACTCTCGATGAGAATAACCCCGGGCTGTTTTTGAACCCCTGTGGGAGCCTACAAAATTGACGCTGGGTCCCCATTATTGAGAAAGCTGTTAAGTACCTGCTTTCAGGTGCTATGTTCTGACAAAAGAAACCATTTGAGATGTCTAATGTGGTTTTATATATTTTATGCACAATGTTATTCATTAATGCTGTACTATGTGCATTTTGCACTGCAAATGTTTTAGAACAAGTGTTTAAGTGTCTGTAATCCAAAACTAGACGATATGTATTGTCTGGTTTGGAGACAGGAAACAAAGGATTGTTCATTGAGGAGGTGCATGTTTCAATCACCCCTTGGTATTCAAGTTGATCTAAGATCTCCCTGACCTGTTTTTTAGTTTCTTGCTTTATTGGATACTGCCTTTGTGCAGTAGGGTCATTTTTAACTGTATTTTGTGGTGAGGTGAGTCCTCATCCCATCCTACATGATTTTTATATAATGCTGGGGCCTGGGCAACTGCCCATTTCCTGGCATAAGTATATTTTAGGTGAATTGGAATATGGTTGGAGAAGGCAGGCATAATAATGTCCTCACCATGTGGGCACTCCCTGACAAATTGTGGTGGCCAGTCTTTTTCTGCTAGAAGTATATCATAACCCCTTGAAAGTTTCTCCCAAAAGAGTGCTTTCACCTTTCTTGGTATGCCTCCCTCCATTCGGAGTGTTATTTCATATAACTTTTGTGGAGTACTAACCCTGGTGTCTACAGTTTCTACTGTGATGTACTCATTCAAGTCCACTATCTCCAGAAGTTCCTTCAGGTTCTGGCGAGCTATTGTGACTTCTGCTGCACTGTCCAGCATTGTCTGAGCCCATTCTCTGTTCTTGAGCTGTGTTCTCAGTATCCTCGGCATGTCTGATCTTCAGACCTGCTACCTTCTTTTGAGAATTGAGGTTTTGATTTATTTTTCTGAACGTGTTTGTCGTCTTTGGATTTCACGCGTTCTTCTCTATGTTCTGACCGTCCTCTTCTTTCCGATGTCTGTGACGATATCTGAAAGGTACGAGAGGAACGTGTATCAGTATCTTGATACCTGTCAGGTTTTCTTAAATTATCCCTATTCCTGAGGTTATACCTCCTTTCAGAGGGCTCCTTTTGAGGAGACCTACCTCGAGATTGAGAACGTTTCTCGTTTGAATTTTGTTTATTAGTTTCCCACTTCTTTTTAGAAGATGTAGGAGTTTGTTTAATAGAGTCCTTTTCAGGATTCTCAGATAGTTTTGGCTTCAATGGTCTTCCACCCAAACTATCTCTGCCTAATTCTGCATATGATTGTTCTATTATTCTGGGTAGTTCTGTTTGATGTTCTGTTACATCAAATTCCCTTAATCGTTGGCGGATCGGCACTGATGCTGCCTCTCCTTTAATATTAGATAATATTATTGTTGAGACCTGGTCGAAATTTTTCAGTAATTTCATACCTAAATTTAGAGCAGGCTCTGCCCCGTATTCGTTTTGAATTTGTTTCAGGACATCAGGTATTACTGCAATTGATGGAACACCATGTGTTTTAGTATAGATGGCAGCAAAGACTGCGCCCCTAGTGGTGCAATCTTCCAGTTGTGGTGTGATCCCCATTGGTAAACAGATTGTTAGGATTCTGTGTTTCTCATAAGGGCTAGTATTAGGAAATACTGCTTCGATTTGAGTAATTTTTTGAGCTATCCAGAATGAAATTTGCTCACGTTTTGTAGGCTATTTACCCATGACTGCGTATAAAGTCTGTGGTGTAATTTTTAGTGTATTCCCCTGTTGAGGGGTTTGATTTGGAATGGTCAATGGTGGTTGGACTGTGAAAGTCCGCATGACATATTGGACCAATTGTCTGTAAATTTTTATTAATTCTGTAAGTTGAGTAAGTAATTCCTTGTCTGACATCTCTTCAATGTCAGGATGAGGTGTGTAGCCGGCTAGAATCGGCCATGTTGCTCCTGGTCTACCTAGTGGACCGAGCCTGGTAATGTTTTTGTGATGTTTTAGGGCGCCTTTAAACCAGAGCTGATGCTCCTGGTATGTTAGTGGAATTTCAATATCCTCGAAAGGAATATATTCCTCTGGTGGTTCATCTTCTTTGTAGAAGTGAAACAGTTTTGTTACTGGATTTGATTCTGGGAATACTATCCATGAATAGAATACCTCTGTCTGAAAGGATTCGTGTGCCTCTATTATGAAAACTGCTCTACCCCCTCTTGGTGGTACGCCGTGTTTTATAAGTTTTAGAGTGATGGCTCTTCTTAAGTTTGGATGGATGTCTATAACACCCTCCTCGGTTTCATTTAAACCTGTAAGGTTAAAAGCTGTTACGACTGGTTCAGCCGCAGCCACACCGTTCCCGGTGTCATTGTCCCCGCGTGTGGACATTTGTTTTTTGAAAAGTGTAGAACAAGTTTCAAGGAAACAAAAGATAAGGTGCACAATATTTTGGAACACTGTATCCTTCAACGTTGAACAAACCAAAATAGCTAATATATAGGGTTTTTGTCCTATTTTGCTTTGGCGGATATTTAACCCTACCCACTCCAGACGTCTTATGGAGTATGTGAGTAGGGGTCTCTGAGAGAAAAGCACGACTGAGTTACTCAGTATCTAGCGTTAAATTAGTGCCTTACCAAACGTTGGGCGCCATGTAGTGTAGTTCCTATTTCCCTTATAGGCTCTGCACATTGTAATAATATACCCTATAGGCTTGACATAGGACTGAGGTCGGTATGTCCCTATCGAGTATATTAAACTTAATTACTTTGTGCCAGCTAGCTCAGAGGCCACTAGAAACTCCTTGAAAACAAGAAGGAGTAGTTTCTGGCAACCGCATAAACATGACAACTTTGTTTCCCTTTAGAATCGGAACATGTCTCAGAATCGTGGAAACAATAGATAACAGTTTCACTCAGCTAATCGTGCATGCTTAGTTTCCTCAGAGTTACACAGAAAGAGTAGACGGGCGTTTCAATAAAAAGGTTTTATTGAACAGTCTTGTTTCTCATGTAAGAGATATGCGCTGTTATGATCACAAGACAGTATGCAAGATATATAATGTACAGCGTAAGCAGTAGAAATAAATAATACTGCGCTAGCGTTATCTTTTAGCATATATTTACATACATAAATAACATGAGCTAAAAATGCGAGTACTCATACGATGCGTCTCTAAGCTAGTTCTACCCCAATGTACCTAACCTAGTCTAGGTGTAGGGCAAGGTAGGAAGTAGGCAAAGTATTCTCTAGTATGGTATACTAAGAGTATGTTAAGTCTAGTATGCCAAGAGTCCCTCTAGGTTCTAGTCAGCTCCATACCTTGAGAATGAGAGAGGTGGGAATCTCTTTCCGGACTCGAACTCTAACACCCCGGGAAGGGAGTCAGATCACTGGAAGCTGGATTCTCTGCGAGCAGGGATGACAGCGTCTTCTCAGTGCGTCAGGCCGGGATACGGGCTTCTCTGAAGTCGAGGTCTCCTCTAACTTGCTTGGGCAAGGGAAGGTATATTTATACCTGGTAGGTACTTTGGAATGTTAGCATTGACGTGAAGTCGGACAGAGGAAGACGTCAGGAATGAACCCTTAAGGAATAGCGGTTCATGCATAATAGATGAGTTCTTGGAGAAATCAATAATCCTGTGCTAGGGGAACTCCCAAGAGCTTAAGGGTCTGGTTTCTAAGAACTCGTTGTGACGTTAGGGTGGACGGATGTCGGTGACCATGCCTGTATTTGGAGTGCACAGCTAATGCCTAAATAAGGACTGGGATTCTATGCCTATATAAGGGCAATGCGAATTGAGGCCTATATAAGGACATGTTTCAGGAAAGCCTATATACGGACACCTAAAGCGGAATGCAACACTACTTCAACCCAATTAGTTTCAATTGCAACAAAATGTACTTCATACTGCACATAAAAACAGTTACAGTGTTTGTACTGGTTACAAAATTATAAAATTCATCATTTGGACAATTATGTAACCAGCTATGTTTTGGTTGAAAAGACCCACTAATGAATCCCACAATAAAATAATTCTATTCACTACTACAATACATTGCAGTAAACTCGCACTGGGATGGTGAAGCATACCACAGGCTGGGAAATTTCTGACAGAGGTAAATGTCCCTGGTTTACATCCGAACTCTTGGAATTGAAAAAGAAAACTAAGAGACTAGAAACACACTGGAGAAACACCTATGAGGGGAGCATGAAACTGATTTATAAAGGTGCAGTTAGGAAATATCATTACGTCATTAGGGCTGCAAGAATTAGCTATTTTACAACAAAAATCGAGACGGCTTCAAGCTCTTCCAAAGAGTTATATCAAATAGTAAACAATCTTATGACAACCCCCAAGAATGCCAATAAGCCTATACCCTCAGAAGACCATTGCAATGATTTGGTAAACTATTTTAGGGAAAAGGTAGAAAATATCAGACACACCCTTGGTGGAGTCATAGAAACCCTCTCCATAGATAATCCAATTCATGGATAATTGAATACTTTGCAGAGATGACGATTGAGAAAAGGACAGAGATTCTCTCCTCCCTTAGGTCAGGATCTCCTTCTGATCCAGCCCCCCCAGATATTTATTAAAAGGAGGTGATATACTCCTACGTACTCTAACCAATATCTTAATTTTTTTCCGTTAACTCAGGCACAGTACCAGCAGCATGGAAATACGCCATAGTGAAGCCACTGTTGAAAAAGGTCCATGCCAATCCTTTGATAAATGACAACTACCATCCTATTTCTTTGCTGCCAGGACCCAGTAAAGTCCTGGAAAAATAGGTAAATTCCATCCTGACCTTCTACTTAGAGGAAAACAATATTTTACAACCATCACAAACTGGCTTCAGAACAGTTAACAGCACTGAGACTGCCCTCCTCGCCGCCACAGAAGAGCTCAAAGCCATGCTAGATAATGAAGGAACGTGCAAAAGAAACAATTGATGGATGGAATGCTGGACAATGCAATCATTCACCCCCAGTCACAAGGATCTGGGTTTAATCCATCATTCTTTTGCTCACCACACCACCCCAGTTTGGACCCTGCCATATGCAAATCAGTCTTGACCCTGTTCCTTGTGGGAACAGTCCAGCCTGAACTGCCAAGCCAGGTCCTTCCTGGACCGGAAACAAGCATCCTGGGACCGGTTTCAGGGCATCACCCTTCATCAGCCAAGCTAGCTTGAATCCAGTGGTGTAGTGAGCACGGTACACATGTCTGGGCATACATTTCCCACTTAGGGTGACATATGCAAAAGAAACAATTGATGGACGGAATGCTGGACAATGCAAAAATTCACCCCCAGTCACAAGGATCTGGGTTTAATCCATCATTCTTTTGCTCACCACACCACCCCAGTTTGGACCCAGCCATATGCAAATCAGTCTTGACCCTGTTCCTTGTGGGAACAGTCCAGCTCCAACTGCCAAGCCAGGTCCTCCCTGGACCGGAAACAAGCATCCTGGGACCGGTTTCAGGGCATCACCCTTCATCAGCCAGGCTAGCTTGAATCCAGTGGTGTAGTGAGCACGGGACCCACGTCTGGCCATACCCTTCCCACTTAGGCCGACATATGCAAAAGAAACAATTGAAGGACAGAATGCTGGACAATGCAAACATTCACCCCCAGTCACAAGGATCTGGGATTAATCCATCATTCTTTTGCTCACCACACCACCCCAGTTTAGGCCCAGCCATATGCAAATCAGTCTTGACCCTGTTCCTTGTGGGAACAGTCCAGCCTGAACTGCGAAGCCGCGTCCTCCCTGGACCGAAAGCAAGCATCCTGGGACCGGTTTCAGGGCATCACCCTTCATCAGCCAAGCTAGCTTGAATCCAGTGGTGTAGTGAGCACGGTACACATGTCTGGGCATACATTTCCCACTTAGGGTGACATATGCAAAAGAAACAATTGAAGGACAGAATGCTGGACAATGCAAACATTCACCCCCAGTCACAAGGATCTGGGTTTAATCCATCATTCTTTTGCTCACCACACCACGCCAGTTTGGACCCAGCCATATGCAAATCAGTCTTGACCCTGTTCCTTGTGGAAACAGTCCAGCCCAAACTGCCAAGCCAGGTCCTCCCTGGACCGGAAACAAGCATCCTGGGACCGGTTTCAGGGCATCACCCTTCATCAGCCAGGCTAGCTTGAATCCTGTGGAGTAGTGAGCACGGGACCCACGTCTGGGCATACCCTTCCCACTTAGGGCGACATATGCAAAAGAAACAATTGATGGACGTATTGCTGGACAATGCAAACATTCACCCCCAGTCACAAGGATCTGGGTTTAATCCATCATTCTTTTGCTCACCACACCACCCCAGTTTGGACCCAGCAATATGCAAATCACTCTTGACCCTGTTCCTTGTGGAAACAGTCCAGCCCGAACTGCCAAGCCAGGTCCTCCCTGGACCGGAAACAAGCATCCTGGGACCGGTTTCAGGGCATCACCCTTCATCCGCCAGGCTAGCTTGAATCCAGTGGTGTAGTGAGCACGGGACCCAATTCTTATCAACGGACTGGCAGAAGTAGGGATAGCCGGGATCGTGCTTAAGTGTCTAGCAGCCTTTCTTAAAAATAGACCTTTTCAAGTCATGGAAGAGAATAAATACTCCAACACTTTCCTTGAAATGAGGAATACCACATGGGTCTTCCCTTAGTCATACACTTTTTAACATATATGTAGTCCGTTGGCTGAGATGATAAAAGAACATGGCCTTCCAGCCATTTCTTATGCGGATGATACTCAAATCATCATAAGTCTTTCAGATCATACAGAATCCACTTCCGCTCTATTAATTGCCTAAATCAGGTTGTGACCTGGATGTCTGCTAGCAACCTTAAGCTAAACGGAAATAGAACTGAAGTGCAGGTACTAGGGGAAAACTCATCACTTTGGGGAGAATTGAATTGGCCAGTATCTACGGGCAGCAAAACCTCCCCCAAGGAAGAAGTAAAATTTCTTGGTGTCTGCATCGACCAGGAACTTACCATGGCTTCACAAGCCAAGAAATTGGTGACCACCTGCTTCGACCTCCTTCGCACCCTCTAGAGAGTACTGAGATGGCTTCCAAAATCCACACGTTGAACCATAGATCAGGGCCTGATTTTGTCACGCCTTGACTATGGTAACTCTCTATACCTAGGCAGCCCCGAATCTGTCATAAATGCGCTTCAGGTGATACAAAATGCAGCAGTGCAGAACATCCTGCAGTTTCAGTCAGTTATGGCTGCAAGAACCTCATTACATTGGCTTCCGGTACAAAAAGGAATATATTTTAAAGTGCTTTGCCTAGCTCACATAGCAATAAACAAGAAAGGTTCTACACTTATACAAAACCTATTGACAATCCATCAGCCTTCAAGACATTTGCAATCTGCCTTCCGGCAACGTCTTATTGTCCCCAGATTTAAAAAAGCGAGTGCCGGAGGACGTTCCTTCGCAGTCCTAGTACCTAGGCTATGGAATGCCCTTCCTCTTCAAATTAGGAAAGGAGAATCTGAGCTCTCCTTTAGGAAAATGCTAAAGACCTTCCTATTCGAATCATTAATTTTCTTTCCCCTCCCTCTGCGCAACGCTGGGAAACCCTTTGTGGGTAGCCATGCACTTTACAAATCCAGGAGAATAGAATAGGTCAGTTCTTGGAGTTCTTGTGGCAAATTCTCTAACCTTTGCCTAGGTTTATAATTCATACTGGTGACTGTTCTGGATGTGTTCTGTTGTTGCACTTGGTTTCAAAATCTGGTGGCCCTTTATTTACCAGAATTTTGGCTGGTGTTGAAATAGAACATTACATTCTGCACCATTTTAAACATTTTTGTAATGAGCAACCCTTTAAGAAACATGGCTGTTAAGGCAATCAGTGTGAATCATGCTCTATAGGGAAATTTAGACACAACTGCCTAGTGTCTTTGTCATTTGTGAACAGCACTTTCACCCATTCCTGACCTTTGGGCCAAGGGTACTTGGTATATCAGGACATGTACTTTGTACCAGACATAATATTGACCGTTAGTAAATAAGGTACTGCCCTCAAACAGACTTTGTATGTTATTGGTTAAGGTGCCACAATGTTTTTGTTTAAACCGGGGAAGCATGTCTCTATATGTCTCTATATGCCTACATTGATCCATGCTGACCGAAATGGACTTATTCCTACTCCATTCACCTTGCTCAATCTTAAAAGACTGTACAGGTCCAGAGCGAGACTGACCCTGAGTTATACCCAATGGCATTGGTGGTGTCAGTTGATCTTGAAAAAGCCTATGACAGCTTACATTGGGGGTTTCTAGATTATTTTAGACTTGTATGGGACTTGGGAGCGAATGATCACAAGGGATTCAATTGCTTTGCACTAACCCCTTGTCCCGAGTGAAGAAGGTAGGAGCAGGCCGTAAAATAATAACTTAGTTCTATAAATCCATTATTGGAAATGTGAGAAACCCCCTTGACCACGTTAAGGCTCAATGGAAGCAGTGCTTTGAGATGGACTTGGACGTCTCCCAACAATACCATATATTCAGGGGAACACAGCAGGGATGTCCCCTGTCCCCAATTCTATTCGCAATCGAAATGGAACTTTTCGCGATGGTTACCAGTTTTGAGGGATTGGATATGGGGGACATTCTGCTGTGGGATACATACATCTGGTCTCCCTCTATGTGGATGACTTATTGTTATATTTATTGAACGGCTTGATGGGCCTAACACTAATGCTCAAGCTCCAGGGAAGGGTGCCCAGAATTGGGATAGTGGGATAGGATGGTGGAGAGCCAAACCAGGGGGTGTTAGATGCATTCTTGATGGGCAGAAAGATTCAGAGGCAGAACCACAAGATGTTTCTCTCTATAGCTGTGAAATGTTGGACCAGCTGTTTTACGAGGACATCAGGATGTCCTTTATATGCACCTACACTACCTCTCTTTGGCCTTTCCCGGGGGACTAATCTTTTTTTAGGGCACGCCGCTTATTAGATTGGACCAAGGTTTTTATTGTAGCTGTAGGAGACTGCTGTCCCACAGGCAAAATCATACCCTTAAAGACATTTGTAAATGAATATGGCTTGGCCCCTAAATTGTTCTTGATTTATTGCAGTTTGATGTGAACCTTCAAACATTTATAGAGCTCGGGCCCCACGAACCTGCTGCATCTCCATCACTTCACTTAATTGAGTGGTGGACTTAGACAATAAAGACTGGGTGAAAATATTGTCATATCTGCAAAAAAATCAAGAAATACCAGACCTAAGCTCATACAATTTACTTATCTTAATCAAACAGACTTATTCCCCACCAGGATTAGTGGTATGTTTGGGGGTGTCCCCAGGATTTACCCTCTCTGTATGTCAACATCAGCAGATTTCTTCCATATGGTCTGGAGCTGCCCTTGAATTAGAGCTTTCTGGGGGCAACTCACACAACACCTAGGGGACTTTGTTGAACAGGGAATTTCCAAGTAAACCGGAGGCTTGTCTCCTGGGACTGTTTCTGCAGACCTAAGCCTAAAAATGTGGGCAACAGATTCCTTGACTTGGCCCTGTCATTGGCTAAATGGCTGATGGCCATGAGCTGGAAGTTGAGAGGGGGCCCTTCATAAATCAAGGGGAGGCATGACATCGAAAACTGGGCGAGGGTGGAGGAGGAGGCCTTCAGCAGTTAAGAAGTGAATGGCGTACATAAACACTCAATAGCAGGTTTATGGAGCGAAGTTATACAATCCTTTATGGAATTTGATGCATCCGTGGGAAAATAACCTGGACCTTGATCATACACTTTATACCCTATTGTAGATTTTTTACAAACCATGATGTATGTTGTTCATAAGACTACCAGATGAGTGTGCAGACCATCACTCTATAGGCAATACATCCTTATTGATTTCTTTATTGCCCTATAATAATGTCTTAACATGATATATTTTGTTTACAACAGGATTGCTCCTAATGTTGTTGTTATATTTTCTAAGGAACCTCAAACCTCAAGGGTAATTGATCGCTGATTTCCACTAATAGTCGTGCTGGAAGATACGGCATGGTATAATCTTTTTATTTATTTGAGTTACAAAATGGAAAAAACCTTGAAACATAGGTTTAAATAAAAAAAGGTACCACAAATGTTTTGAATACGATGATGTTAGAAAATTGATGTAGGTTAGCCACATCGTATCAGCACTTCAGGAACATCCCAACCGTTTCAGGCTATTTCTAGAAAATTATTCTGCACCAAAGGTGACCATTTATGAAAGTATTCCCATGATATAGCCATAACTTCTTTCGTCGGATTGGAAAAAAGGTTCACCCAAGGTCTGACATGTAAGGACATGACATGTCACACATTGGAGCAGTGAAAATATGGAAACGTCACACATATGCAAAATGAAAGCCTTTACTGATATGCCCTTCACCTGCAGATGGCAGGGATGCTCCTATAGTAGTTGACTTTTCACACCTATGAGGAGAGGGGTAGCCTTTCCTCTACCCCGCATCTTATTTATCTACTTAATTGCCACACAGTTATAATGATTTGATCTGTCCACTGCTTGTGCTCTCTCGGAATTTGTTTCCCATTAAATCTATTTGCCATTTCAGGTGCATGGTGACTAGTAGGTGGCGGAGCGGGAATTAGAACCGCCTTCAGGATTACATTCCGGACATAGCCACTCCTGAACTGCCTCTTCGCGTTCTTTAGGATAGCTTGGGTAAGCAATAGTCTTTCCTCTATGTCAGTTCCATAAATAATGAAATGAGGCTGACGACACTTGACTGATATCACGAGGCCGCCGTCCCCAGAGTACCCTTTCTTTAAAAGTGTGTGATAAGCTGATAGAGAGAGCAACGCCGAAGAAACTAATGAACATTTTGAAGCACCCGAAGACAAGTGCCATTAAACATATATGGGCAGTTAAAAAACATGTCTCTGCGCACAATAAATCTGCTATGGTTGCAACTGGTGTTTTTTTAATGTATGTGATAATTTTAAACATGAGACCCGCTATGAAAATTCACATACATATGTGTAAGAATATATATAGTGTGGCGATATCCTGTTTTTAGGGCTCGCCTGAGCCAGCGCATGCGCTGCTCTGGCGAGACTTTTAGTGAGTGGGCATTCAAAAATCCGACCACACGCTTTCTGTGTGGCCTCGAGCGTGCGGTTACGCGCACAGTTACGAGCAGAGGCGCCATCTGGCTTACCTCTCTCGTCATGCGCTCAGCGCATCGCTCGCGGGCACACAGAAAGCGTGTGGACGCTGCAGCTGCTTTCACTTTTGCCGCCGCGCGCCCACTCGCTCCGCCCTCTCCGTCTCCTTTTTGAAGACCGCTTGTTCTATATTCTATCTGGTTTGGATGAAGGAATTCCAGCTATGCTTCTACATTTCTCTTGCCAACTGCGTTTTGCGTTGCTGGCAGTACGTGGTCTTATGTTTATTTAATGACAATGTGTGACCTCTTGGCTTACAATCTGGTTATCGAGTAGATTCCATTGAGGGAAGTTTGGATGTAGTTAAATTCAACAAATTCCTTTTCATCAGTAACACACTTTGTCTAATAGAGCTTTGCACAAGATTCCAATGTCGTATACATTTTTTAAACACTTCATTAATCTATCTTTGGGCTGATCTGCTTAACCAATATCAATTACCCCTCTACCCTCATACCCCTCTACCCCTCTACTACCCCTCTTCTACCCCTCTTCTACCCCTCTTCTACCCCTCTACTACCCCTCTTCTACTCCTCTTCTACCCCTCTACCCCTCCTCTACCCCTCTACCCCTCTACCACCCCTCTACCCCTCTACCATTCTACCCCTCTACTACCCCTCTTCTACCCCTCTTCTACCCCTCTACACCTCTACCCTTCTTCTACCCCTCTACTACCCCTCTACCCCTCTACCCCTCTACTACCCCTCTACCCCTCTTCTACCCCTCTTCTACTCCTCTTCTACCCTTCTACCCCTCTACCACCCCTCTACCACACCTCTACCCTTCTACCCCTCTACTACCCCTCTACTACCCTTCTACCCCTCTACTACCCCTCTACCCCTCTTCTACCCCCTACCCCTCTTCTAACCCTCTACCCCTCTACTACCCCTCTACCTCTCTTCTACCCATCTACCCCTCTTCTACCCCTCTACCCCTCTTCTACCCCTCTACCCCTCTTCTACCCCTCTACCCCTCTACCTCTCTTCTACCCCTCTACCCCTCTTCTACCCCTTTACCCCTCTTCTACCCCTCTACCCCTCTTCCCCTCTACTACCCCTCTTCCCCTCTTCTACCCCTCTACCCCTCTTCTACCCCTCTACTTCCCCTCTACCCCTCTACTACCCCTCTACCACCCCTCTACCACCCCTCTACTACCCCTCTACTACCCCTCTACTACCCCTCTTCTACCCCTTTTCTACCCCTCTACCCCTCTTCTACCCCTCTACCCCACTACCCCTCTTCTACCCTTCTACCCCTCTACTCCTCTTCTACCCCTCTACCCTGCTACCCCTCTACCCCTCTACTACCCCTCTTCTACCCCTCTACCCCTCTTCTACCCCTCTTCTACCCCTCTACCCCTCTTCTACCCCTCTACCCCTCTTCTACCCCTTTTCTACCCTTCTAACCCTCTACCCCTCTACCCCTCTTCTACCCCTCTGCCCCTCTTCTACCCCTCTACCCCTCTTCTACCCCTCTACCCCTCTACTACCCCTCTACCCTTCTACTACCCCTCTTCTAACCCTCTTCTACCCCTCTACCCCTCTTCTACCCCTCTACCCCTCTTCTACCCCTCAACCCCTCTACTACCCCTCTACCCCTCTACTACCCCTCTTCTACCCCTCTTCTACCCCTCTACCCCTCTACTACCCCTCTACTATCCCTCTTCTACCCCTCTTCTACCCCTCTACCCCTCTACTACCCCTCTACTACCCCTCTACCCCTCTTCTACCCCTCTACCCCTCTACCCCTCTACTACCCTCTACCCCTCTACTACCCCTATACTACCCCTCAACCCCTCTTCTACCCCTCTACCCCTCCACCCCTCTACCCCTCTTCTACCACTCTACCCCTCTTCTACCCCTCTTCTAACCCCCTTCTACCCCTCTTCTACCCCTCTACCCCTCTTCTACCCCTCTACCCCTCTACTACCCCTCTACCCCTCTACTACCCCTCTAACCCTCTTCTACCCCTCTACCCCTCTACTACCCCTCTACCCCTCTTCTACCCCTCTACCCCTCATCTACCCCTTTACTACCCCTCTACTACCCCTCAACCCCTCTTCTACCCCTCTACCCCTCCACCCCTCTACCCCTCTTCTACCACTCTACCCCTCTTCTACCCCTCTTCTAACCCTCTTCTACCCCTCTACCCCTCTTCTACCTCTCTAGCCCTCTACTACCCCTCTACCCCTCTACTACCCCTCTACCCCTATTCTACCCCTATACCCCTCTACAACCCCTCTACCCCTCTACTACCCCTCTACTACCCCTCTACCCCTCTTCTACCCCTCTACCCCTCTTCTACCCCTCTACCCCTCTACTACCCCTCTACCCCTCTACTACTCCTCTACTACCCCTCAACCCCTCTTCTACCCCTCTACCCCTCTTCTACCCCTCTACCCCTCCACCCCTCTACCCCTCTTCTACCACTCTACCCCTCTTCTAACCCTCTTCTACCCCTCTTCTAACCTTCTTCTACCCCTCTTCTACCCCTCTACCCCTCTACTACCCCTCTACCCCTCTACTACCCCTCTACCCCTCTTCTACCCCTCTACCCCTCTTCTACCCCTCTACCCCTCTTTTACCACTCTACCCCTCTTCTACCCCTCTTCTAACCCTATTCTACCCCTTTTCTACCCCTTTACCCCTCTTCTACCCCTCTACCCCTCTTCTACCCCTCTAACCCTCTGCTACCCCTCTACTACCCCTCTACCCCTCTACTACCCCCTCTACCCCTCTTCTACCCCTCTACTACCCCTCTACCCCTCTACTACCCCTCTACTACCCCTCTACCCCTCTTCTACCCCTCTACCCCTCTTCTACCCCTCTACCTCTCCACCCCTCTACCCCTCTTCTACCACTCTACCCCTCTTCTACCCCTCTTCTAACCCTCTTCTACCCCTCCTCTACCCCTCTTCTACCCCTCTTCTACCCCTCTTCTACCCCTCTACAACCCCTCTACCCCTCTACTACCCCTCTACCCCTCTTCTACCCCTCTACTACCCCTCTACCCTCTCCCCCTCTACTACCCCTCTACTACCCCTCAAACTCTCTTCTACCCCTCTACCCCTCTTCTACCCCTCTACCCCTCTTCTACCCCTCTTCTACCCCTCTACCCCTCTTCTACCCCTTTTCTACCCTTCTAACCCTCTACCCCTCTACCCCTCTTCTACCCCTCTGCCCCTCTTCTACCCCTCTACCCCTCTTCTACCCCTCTACCCCTCTACTACCCCTCTACCCTTCTACTACCCCTCTACCCCTCTTCTAACCCTCTTCTACCCCTCTACCCCTCTTCTACCCCTCTACCCCTCTTCTACCCCTCTACCCCTCTACTACCCCTCTACCCCTCTACTACCCCTCTTCTACCCCTCTTCTACCCCTCTACCCCTCTACTACCCCTCTACCCCTCTACTACCCCTCTTCTACCCCTCTACTACCCCTCTACCCCTCTACTACCCCTCTACTACCCCTCTACCCCTCTACTACCCCTCTACCCCTCTTCTACCCCTCTACCCCTCTACCCCTCTACTACCCTCTACCCCTCTACTACCCCTCTACTACCCCTCAACCCCTCTTCTACCCCTCTACCCCTCCACCCCTCTACCTCTCTTCTACCACTCTACCCCTCTTCTACCCCTCTTACCCCTCTTCTAACCCCCTTCTACCCCTCTTCTACCCCTCTACCCCTCTTCTACCCCTCTACCCCTCTACTACCCCTCTACCCCTCTACTACCCCTCTAACCCTCTTCTACCCCTCTACCCCTCTACTACCCCTCTACCCCTCGTCTACCCCTCTACCCCTCATCTACCCCTCTACTACCCCTCTACTACCCCTCAACCCCTCTTCTACCCCTCTACTCCTCCACCCCTCTACCCCTCTTCTACCACTCTACCCCTCTTCTACTCCTCTTCTAACCCTCTTCTACCCCTCTACCCCTCTTCTACCTCTCTAGCCCTCTACTACCCCTCTACCCCTCTACTACCCCTCTACCCCTCTTCTACCCCTCTACCCCTCTACTACCCCTCTACCCCTCTACTACCCCTCTACCCCTCTACTACCCCTCTACTACCCCTCTACCCCTCTTCTACCCCTCTACCCCTCTTCTACCCATCTACTACCCCTCTACCCCTCTACTACCCCTCTACTACCCCTCAACCCCTCTTCTACCCCTCTACCCCTCTTCTACCCCTCTACCCCTCCACCCCTCCACCCCTCTACCCCTCTTCTACCACTCTACCCCTCTACCCCTCTTCTACCCCTCTTCTAACCTTCTTCTACCCCTCTTCTACCCCTCTACCCCTCTACTACCCCTCTACCCCTCTTCTACCCTCTACCCCTCTTTTACCACTCTACCCCTCTTCTACCCCTCTTCTAACCCTATTCTACCCCTTTTCTACCCCTTTACCCCTCTTCTACCCCTCTACCCCCTCTTCTACCCCCTCTACTACCCCTCTACCCCTCTACTACCCCCTCTACCCCTCTTCTACCCCTCTACTACCCCTCTACCCCTCTACTACCCCTCTACTACCCCTCTCCCCCTCTTCTACCCCTCTACCCCTCTTCTACCCCTCTACCCCTCCACCCCTCTACCCCTCTTCTACCACTCTACCCCTCTTCTACCCCTCTTCTATCCCTCCTCTACCCCTCTTCTACCCCTCTTCTACCCCTCTTCTACCCCTCTACAACCCCTCTACCCCTCTACTACCCCTCTACCCCTCTTCTACCCCTCTACTACCCCTCTACCCCTCTCCCCCTCTACTACCCCTCTACTACCCCTCAAACTCTCTTCTACCCCTCTACCCCTCTTCTACCCCTCTACCCCTCTTCTACCACTCTACCCCTCTTCTACCCCTCTTCTAACCCTCTTCTTCCCCTCTTCTACCCCTCTACCCCTCTTCTACCCCTCTTCTACCCCTCTACCCCTCTTCTACCCCTCTACCCCTCTTATATCCCTCTACCCCTCTACTACCCTTCGACCCCTCTACTCCGCCTCGCCTACCCCTCTTCTACCCCTCTACTACCCCTCTACCCCTATTCTACCCCTCTACCCCTCTAGTACCCCTCAACCCCTCTTCTACCCCTCCACCCCTCTACCACCCCTCTTCTAACCCTCTTCTACCCCTCTTCTACCTCTCTACCCCTCTTCTACCCCTCTACCCCTCTACTACTCCTCTACCCCTCTACTACCCCTCTACCCCTCTACTACCCCTGTACCCCTCTTCTACCCCTCTACTACCCCTCTATCCCTCTACCCCTCTACTACCCCTCTACCCCTCTACTACCCCTCTTCTACCCCTCTACCCCTCTTCTACCCCTCTACCCCTCTTCTACCCCTCTACCTCTCTTCTACCCCTTTGCTACCCCTCTACCCCTCTACTACCCCTCTACCTCCCCTCTACCCCTCTTCTACCCCTCTTCTACCCTTCTACCCCTCTTCTACCCCTCAACCCCTCTTCTACCCCTCAACCCCTCTACCCCTCTTCAACCCCTCTACCCCTCTTCAACCCCTCTACCCCTCTTCAACCCCTCTACCCCTCTCCTACCCCTCTACCCCTCTTCTACCCCTCTACCCCTCTATCCCTCTTCTACCCCTCTACCACCCCTCTACCCCACTTCTACCACCCTTCTACCCCTCTACCCCTCTTCTACCCCTCTACCCCTCTTCTACCCCTCTTCTACCCCTCTACCCCTCTTCTACCCCTCTACCCTTCTTCTACCCCTCTACCCCTCTTCTACCCCTCTACCCCTCTACCCCTCTACCCCTCTTCTACCCTGCGGTGGACTAAGTGGCACCCGGAGCCTGATCGCACTGCTTGTCCTTTAAGAAAAAAAAAAGCATTGGCATAGCCAATAGGTCTCGTCTTTGGGACCTTATAAGTGTTTAGTTATGCAGCACAATATCCTTGGTACAACAACATCAACTGTTGCATGGCTAAGCACTTATAAGGTCCCAAAAGCGAGACCTATTGGCTATGCCAATGCTTGTTTTCATTGTTGTCCCTTTGTGGCAGTGTCCCTTGGACAGGACAAGTCTGCATGATATGATGTACCCTGCATCTACCCTGCTTTAAACTTGTGCACAATTCGTTCAAATGTTTTGGGGAGCAATGTTTTACAATGGTCAATATTCCTACCCCTAAAAAGCCGTTACTCTGTTCTGCGTTCATGTACTTAGAAACGTTTCAGTTTACATTGCACGCGCAATCTTGCCAGACGGCATTGTCTTTCAGGATGGCCAGGTGTTTAAAGCATGCTGCTTATCTCCTCAGCCCTCTGTCCATTGCACAAGAGTTCATGAAACACCCCTTTGAGGACACTGAGATTTGGTTGATGTCTCTAAGGAGAGGTCTGCATAAACCCTCTTCAGTATGTATGTCGATCTGATTGGAGAAATTATACAGAACTCGGGCACTTCATCCTTCAGCAGCTGACACTGCTTTATCGGAAGATTGACTCCCTGACTCATGCCTAGCCACTTGAGCTCTCCCGGTGGCACCCACCAATTTCCTTAGTGGGCTCAGAGCAATGGTGCAAAGGTAGTATCTTGATGGCGTTATTCCTACGTGTCTGGAGCTCAGCCAACGAAGTGCATAAAATAAAGTATGGAAACTGTGATGCTGCATGCAATGGAGGCGGGATCAATGAGCGTGGGGGCTGGGTCAAAGGTGTGGCTAAAAAAACTAAATATTCTGTAGGTGTTTTTGTCTTTCACTGTCAGGTAGCTGCATATTAAAAACACACAGCTTAAATGAAAAATAAATGAAAAAAAGATGTTACTCTGTGGGAAATGCACTATAGTACATTATGAAAGCTCTATTAGTTAATGCACTTCAGAGGTCTGTGTGTAGCCAGAGAGCCACACACTTAAATCTTGGTTGGTGCAGTGGAGAATAGTGACTTGTGTATTTTTAGTGCTACGAGGTCCCAGCCTGTGACAGAAAGCACTGTGAATATGTAAGTAATTATTTTAAACTTACATTATGCACAGTAAAAGATACACTGCTACAAAATGCGCAAAGAGGTTTCAGATGAAATGGCGCTTCCAAAATATAGGTTTTAGTGGTACCCAGAATGTATGTAATGCAATATTTTACGTAAGTATCCCTTCAACACCTCGTCAGGGGTAGTAAGCACTATATAAATACAATTACAATTAAAAGCACGCACTTCACAGCTCAATTGTTAACTTTTGCACTACCACTCAAAAAGAATAAATCTTTGTTATCACAAAGCTTCGAGTGATTTGATCACAAGCATCCTTTACATTTTCATATTATCCATTACATTTGGAGAATTAACTCGTCACGCACATTTGCATTTCTTTCAGGCAAGCAGGGACCCTGGCAGGAGGGCTTGTCTAGCTGTCTGCCCGGCTTCGGTTTCACAGCACAAGAGACTCAGTGAATGACACTTCAACTGAAGAATTTAAACTATAGGAGTTAACAGTCCTGAGACTGTTGTCTTTTTACAGAAAGTAGAAGAAGTGTTTTTCATAACTCTAAAGAGTATGGGCACATTGTGGCCCTCCGATCCCGCTCACTTCGAACACTGCTGGAGATAGGCTTCAATGGGATAAATAAAAGTCTAACAGAATGCTTCACTGCACCCATGCAGGTCCCCGCATGCAACCTAATTCATAAAAGCAGAGACAAAGAAAAGGTCAATGCCTCTGTAGTGAGCTTCCTGTCATAGTGTTTTCACTCATGAACCACTCAAGCGCTGCACTGGTACTGTTGTTACATTATAACAGCAGGACTAGCCTTGTACTAATACCCCATCTGGATTCGCACCTAGACTACACCATGTAAGTTTTCACCGGCAGAAGAGGTTTGGTCTCCAGTGTACCGTCCACTCCTAACTCAGACAGTCCTTACCTGATGTCTAGAGTTCCCCCGTCTATTGCAATGAAACAGAGAGCATACAAAGTAAAGCCTGGTTAGCAGTACATCTCAACAGTAGTACCCTGATGTCCAAACCCTGGTTTAGATGTATAATTGACCACTCCCCGTTTCTCTCTAGTGATGCAATTCCGAATGAGAATCAGTCTCTTGCATTGCCTCTCTTAGATAAGGCGCCCCATTCACCAGCCGATGTGATTCGAGAGGCTCTCGCCTCTCAAACAAAGTGCAGACGAGGCACCCCAGAAGTGGGAAGTCATTCTCCCCTTCTTAAAAAAACCATGCTAGCGAGGTTCAGTAATGCATCTGACTTCCTCTCTCCTGCGATCAAAACACAGCATATGATCAGTAGTTTATCGCTTGGCACAGCAGCTATCTCTCTCCTGTTGCGCTACAGGCAAAGGCGCTGGAAGTAGGGGTGCTGGGTACTCTGCAGCACCCCAAAATAACCAGGCTCTGGTTCAGAAGGTAAATGAGCACCACATATGCCTTTAAATTTTGATTTTGTCTTATCACATTTGCTGTTGTTCAAAGACAGAGGTCAAATGTCAGGCTATATCTCCTGACAAATTGCTGCTCATTCTTTTAACAAGGAGAATGATGTTTACTTTTCTTTCTTTGACTACAAGATGAGCGCATTTTGTAAAGTGAACAATGCTACAATCTTGCTGGTGTACAGGGAGTGAGAGAGGAAAGGATATCTATTTTTTCCTAACCAACAAAATTGAAATGCCAGTAGAAGAGCTCTACAAATAATTTATGCTTTATCAGCAGTTAGGAAAGCGCAAATACTGCAGTTATTTGTAATTCTAATGTGTGATGGAAACAATGTTTTAATTTGATCAAAACAAATCAAGATACTTTACTTGGTGATGTGTAAATGATGAATATTCGCTGATACCCTACACATTATCTATTGCGTGTGTCCTATATAGGTTTATCATTAAAACAGTAGGTGCAAATTTAGTTGACATTTCAATGGAAAATGTGCTGTCTATAAATGAAAGTGCGCTGCCACATCATGTGTTAGTAATATATTAGCAACAGTGTGCTCCAATAGTAATGTATTAGCAACAGTGTGCTCCAAAATGCACCACTGGCTATATACCACACCCTAACACTCTTTGCTTAGTGGGTGTGGCTCATTTGATCCCCTTGTTCTTTGTGTGACACATTTCTATTTTTCAAAATCCTTATATCTTCACTAGTGTAACATTGTTGGCTGCACCCCCATTCTGAACATTGTTCCAGCACCACTGGCTACAGATCCACTTGCAGGACAAGAGGGCAACTTCCAGTTTGAAAAAAGGTGAAATAGAGAAAAGATAAAAGGAAACCTGCAGAGTAATGTTTATCTCCGGCGTTATCTTACCATGGGACCTCAAAATTGTGCCAATAACTGCTACAAGATTAACATGTCTATCAGAATGTGCCTCCATTGACCTCTGTGGTGCTGGGCACACACATTTTAAAGTTCTTAATTTTCTATCAGTTGCACAAGTAGGTGATGCTGTGAACACAATATTTTAATTTGTGTTCAGAATTAAACGTATTCTTTTTTGCTTGTGAACTTGTTTTTAACTCTCAACTTCATTCAAATTTAGTACTCACAAATACTCCATAGTGTTAGAGCCACTAAAATTATGCAGCAAAGGACGACTTAATTAGGTGAAAAGATTGACTAAATCTTGCTGCCAAGAAAGCAAATGATGGGATTCCGTGGCATTCTTGTATCACTATTTCGACATTTAATGCCAAATGATAGAGACAGGACCCTAATGCTTTCGATAATACTAAGTTTATTTAAGAAAGGAAACACATTTAGCAATACATTTAGTGGATCTAAACAAAATTGTATTCACCAATAATGCTTTGAAATACATGTAAGAGCAGGAGCATTATTTTCTTAACAATATATTTTTGAACTTCAAGAGTAAAATAGTTTGCATAAAACGGACAATATTGCCCAGAGCATAAAACAAGGCTACCCACCTGTACACACAAGGGTGCCTCTTATTCTGTGCATTCCAAATACAATTTACAACTGGTGTTCCGTTTCAGGTTTAGTCTGGTAGTCTTCAAGAAAGTCTTTCCAGTAAGAACATTTTTGAGTCAAAGAGGAGCTCATTATTTCCACTCTGTCGGATTACTTTTAAATATGAAAGATTTTGTAATATTGCAGAAAAAAAAGAAATTACTTTTGTTGCAATCTCAAATTATGCAGCAGCTGATGGATTATGCCCTAAGGCATTTTTTGTTTGAACTAGTCCACAGCAAGTGAATATTACTTGAAATATAAGGGCAGTAAAAGCTTTAGGAAAAAAACACACCCCAATAATCATGATTTACTCCTTTTTATTACCGTTAAATAAACCTGCACTTGGACATTTTAGTTATTGCCTCACCCTACTTAAAAGTAATCAAAACAGTAAAAATATCACCCTCTAAATTACCTCTGCACATTTTTCTTAAGCACATTATTCTCTTATGTGCATGCTGTAGTTGAACAGTTTTCTTTATTCAGTAATCAGCAAAAAAATCTGAAATCAGCCAAAAAGCTCAACATTTCCAAAATAGTGGGCAATCTCCTATAGTCACTAATTAATAATCCTCAAATTCTAGAAACAATTTCATCTTGTTGATGTCTCTGAAGTAATTAGATAATCCTGGTTAAATCACTCTCATCAGTAATTGGAAACTCATCGCCTGCTTTGCCGCTGTTGGGGGAGCCTACAGCCACCACAGTCCTTTGCGCCTGGAGGCGCCATCGCGAGATCCAAGCGCCCGGAGGTGCTTTAAAAACACCGCAGGCCTCCCGCAGCGTGGGAGTCCGCTTGCCTCATTGCCTGCTTTGCCGCTGTTGGGGGGGCCTACAGCCACCACAGTCCTTTGCGCCTGGAGGTGCCATCGCGAAATCCAAGCGCCCGGAGGACCTTTAAAAACACTGCGGGCCTCCCGCAGCGCGGGAGCCTGCTTGCCTCATCGCCTGCTTTGCCGCTGTTGGGGGGGCCTACAGCCACCACAGTCCTTTGCGCCTGGAGGCGCCATCGCGAGATCCAAGCGCCCAGAGGCGCTTTAAAAACACTGTGGGCCTCCCGCAGCGCGGGACGTGCGCGGGCATGCCTGGGCCGTGCCCGGGCAAAGCCTGGGCCAAGGGCGGGCCCATCTGCGCCTGTCAGAGCCCGGAGGAGGCTGGGCTGGGCCCACCCTCTTGCTTTTTTCCTGCCTAAACCCTTCAATGGAACTGGTCTTCTCGGAACATCGTCTCCTCTCAAAAGAAGAATTTTACCAAAGTAAGTTTGTTGGACATCTGGTATTGCCCTCAGTCTTATATAGTGTGTGACTGTACTCAGCCCGGCTCTATGGCAAAGGGGAAGCCAACAGGGGAGAGGGGGAGTACCCCTAAATCCACTCAGAATAACACACTTGACTGTTTTTTAACACGGGCTGCGAAAGCCATAGATAAAGAAATACTAGTAGTGCAACGATGGTTGTCGATTGAGGGGGGTTCAACCATAAGTATGAATTTGGATATTCCCATAAATACCCAAACTATTAACATAGAACTAGAGAGCCCATCTGTTGATCAATCTGCTTTGGTGTGTACCCCTCCTGTGAAGTCCCCACCCGACCTAAAGCACCCGTAATGTCTTGCCCTCCGGCTAAAAGGAAGAGGAAACTAAAACACCTGGAGCCCCCATTAGAGGCAAATACTACGTCTAAGAGGAAAGCTAAGGAAGCCTCCACTGGAGATCATAATAGCTCTGACCCAGCATTACTAACAGTATCACATTCCCATTCTATGTCACCTGTCTCTGTAGCTTTATCCCCACAAGATATCAAGTTCTTAATGGATGAATTTGAAAAATTAATGGTTAACAGTTTGTCACCTATTATGACTAGGCTTGATACCTTAGAGCATAATGTGGTAAATATAAAAAAGTTGCTTGCCACATTTGCAACAGAGACAAAGAATTATGATTCCTCATGTTTAGAACGTGTAGATCAAGCAGGGGTAAAAAGTCACATGAAACCCAACGCTACGGTAGCAAATCACCACTGTAACTCAATACAACCTCTAGCTGTGACTTATGCCCAGGTAAATAACAACGACACATGGGGAGCCCACTCTAAGCGCAAAGTCACTGCGCATAATTATCTTCTATCTGGGGAGGGGCACTCTGGTAACAATTCTGGACTTAACATCACTAGACCCCTATCAAATAGGGAAGGAATCGAACCTCCCAGACAGCCCGCCCCACAACTGTGTAGTCCTCCCACGGGGGCAGCTACCTGCAATGACGTGATTCTACACCTTCCCCCAGAATCCTGCCCATATGTGGTGATACTAATGAATGTCCCGCCGCTAATGGGTAATCAAAAAAAATCCACTATCCAATTGAAGAATAAAGTATGTCACTGGCTTTCTCAAAATACTGACTTCTCCACTTCCCGCTTTCATGATATTTTATTTGCCCGAAGAGTGAGCTGGGTTGGCCCCTTAAGGAAGACGGTAAAAGGAGACTGCATAGTGATTAATTGCAGATCCCCGGATCTAGCAGGGCAATTGCTCCAAAGTAGGAGGAAACCTCCCGGGTGGGCTCTAGGATATGGGATTGAGCTAGTACCACTTGGCTTTTTCTATAACCACCTTAAGCCATCCGGGTCTCTTCTCTCAGCGAATGCTCGCCCTGCCCAGAGTCTGCCAAATAGGAAGAACCATTTCTCAATGGAAATCAGTAATAGATTTGAAGCTCTTACAGATCTAGATAGTCCAGACTGACTGAACCAAGGGAATGTGAACTCAATGCGGAACATACTGTAGTTACAACCACCTCACCTGGGGGAGCTCTAAATACCAGTAACCACATCTATAATGAGAAAGGGAATAATTCCCCACCTACCCCACCAATCGCCTGTGCACCTGCTGTGGACCAACAACTTGTAAACCCAACAACTAGCTGTCCGCAACAGACAGGCATGGTTGTTGAACAGTCATTTCAGATTGTTTCTTGGAACATTGCGGGAATTAAGTGACCCTGAGTGGGGTAAAATGGTGGACAACAGTAACGTGGGCCTATTCCAGGAAACTTGGGCGACAGAGCGGGTGTATAGAGCGGGGTTTACTACATTTTGTATTGAGGCAAGACCATCAACAGCGGGCCGCCCGGCTGGCGGGCTATTAATATGGGCTAAGTTTACATTAGACTGCAAAATTAAACTTATAGAGGTAGATTCACAGGAAATTTTGGGTATTGATATGTTATGGCCTAAAGGGAATTTCCCCATTAGACTATTTAACATATACAACAGGTTCAGTAGCCATCACAAGCACTCTGAAACTATTACAACACTTGCCAATTTTCTTGAAACGTGTAGCGGGGAGTCCTATCTTATTTTATCTGGAGACTTTAACACGACTTACGAGCCAGTAGATTTCATCCAAGAACTGGTACAGGAAGAAGAGCATGCTAGGGGTGTAAGCAAGCTACAGATGCCCCCTAAAAAAAGATGCACAAAGGTCGGGCAGCAGGTTTTATCTCTTACCCTAGCCCATGGGGTGCGTGCCTGTAATGGGCGGACAACCTCAGACGAGGAAGCCAAGTTCACGTTTAAGAGGGGGATTACAAAAAGCAGGATAGATTATATCATGGTGGATCTTGACTTGTGGCCGTATGTCTAGGATATGACCGTTCAAAACCGTGAGGATAGCGATCACAATGCCCTTCATTTGGAGTTAATTGGTCTCCCTACTCTCCATAATCAAACATATCAAACAGTAGTGCCAACTGTAACCACAAATAATAATAGGAGAATTAAATGGCCAAAGATCATGGCAGATGGTAAATTACTCCCTAAAATTTATAAAGAAGTGGCTAAAACCCTCATGGCATTCAGTGATTTAGACCAAAAAGATGTAGACCTTATTATGTCCAGCTTTCAAAAATTATCCAAAAGTATTGAACCATATTTTAGCAAAGCATTTAATTTTAACACGTCTAAACGAAATATTGCCCCGTGGTGTAATGAAGAATGAAGAATGCAGTCTAGCTAAGGCCAACTTAACGACAGCAGTAAAGCGGGGGGCACGAGATGATATTAAAAGTAGAAGGGTGATGTACAAAAGGGCCCAGGATAAGGCAAAGAGATGTTGGGAGGCTGAAAACTGGCGCACATTAGCTGAGGCTTCTAAACAAAAGGATAGCCAGCTTTTCTGGCACCTTCTCTCTAAGGGCTCAACCAAGCAGGTCAGCGAAGATGATTATCACATTCAACCATATGTCTGGGAAGAATACTTTAAAAATCTTTATAGTAGTGTGGCCCCTGACCCAGAAACAGGAACAGTGTTAGTAGCTGGGGAATGTTCCACAATGTCAACACAGGAACACGTTGAAGGGTTTACCATAAAGGAAATAGTAACAGCAATTAACCTCCTTCAGACAGGGAAAGCTCCTGGCCTGGATAGGCTCCCAGGAGATCTGTATAAAACAGAGCCTAATATTTGGGGCCCTTTGCTCCAAAAGGTCTTTAATGCCATCCAGTATGGTGGGGATATCCCCCCAACCTGGAAAGGAGCTGAAATAATCCCCATTTTCAAAAAAGGAGATAAAGGGTACCCTTCAAATTATCGACCAATAAGTCTAATAGATGTTTCCCAAAAAGTGTTTTGTAAAGTAATTCTGCTACGTCTCCAAAACTGGATTGAGGAGAATAACACTATCTCACACCTACAGGCGGCCTTTAGGTCTTTTACGAGCACTCTAGATCAAGTGTTTAGATTTTTGTTGCTCATTTGGAAGGAAGTGAAGATCCGAAAGGGTCACTTATATGTTGTATTTGTTGACCTCAAAACGGCCTTCGATTCCATTGACCGTAATAAGCTCTGGGCCACACTAAGAGAGCTAGGACTCCCAGGTGATCTACTCCACCTATTGGTTTGCCTACATCATGATAATTACGCCAAAGTTAGGTGGAAATCTGATGGCAGCCTTTCAAACAGCAAAGTAATCTCCAAAGGGGTCCGCCAGGGGTGTGTGCTCGCCCCAACCCTTTTTACTCTGTATATAAATGGGTTAATAAAAGAACTACATGATTGTGAAGGCAACCCACCAAGATTAGCAGGTAGCCGTATACCCTCCCTGCTATTTGCAGATGACACATTGCTCATCTCTAAGACTCCGATGGGCAATCAGAACGTCTTAAATAAATTTTCTGAAGCATGCAGAGTTCGGGGCCTTGCGATGAATTGCTCCAAAACAAAATATATGGTTTTCAACCCTTGTAAGTCCACCAAGGGAAAAGTGATGCTGGGTACCCAACTCCTAGAACAAGTCAGGGTCTTTGGCTATCTGGGAGTTAGAATCAGTGATAAATTGGCATGGTCACCTCAAATTCAGAAGAGTGTGTTGGCGCTTCAACATGTGGACTGTGCAATAGCTAAGAGGGCAAAACGTTCTACTTTCCGCCCAATCTCTCCCATACTTGAAATACATAGGGCCAAAGGCCTAGGTGGGACCCTCTATGGGGCCGAACTGTGGAGGCTGGAGAATGTGAAACAGCTAGAGGTAGCGGAAAATAAGTTCTTAAGGGTAATCCTCAATCTCCCAACCAACATACCCATACTGCCACTACGCCTTGACCTAGGGTTCAAGTCAATTACACATTTTGCTGTCCTTAAAGCCCTAATGTTTTGGATCAGAATATGGTTTAAAAATACCCAGATCCCGGTGAAGAATGCAGTGGTGGAATTGCTAACCCTTCAAAGACAGACAGGCCAGTTAGCCTGGTTCAATGGGGTCAGGGAGTGGCTTTTTAGATTGGGCCTGGAAGAGATGTGGAAAGCTCCACAGTCCATTACAAATAAAATGGCCCCCCTGCTAAAAAGGAGATACTGGGAATTTGTAAACTCTTCCTGTATTGAAACTGCGGCACGAGGCACTTTAACCCTCCAATTTTTAAATGTTAAAAGTTGTTTTAAGTTTGACATGTATATGGACGATATTGAACCCCCTCAGGCATGAGCACTCTACATACAGTTCAGGACTGGGACTCTGCCACTAAATGCGTGGAAAAACGGTTGGGCAAATGTTACTTTATCACCTCTGTGCCCGTCCTGTCATTCTACTGCTGAGACCATGGAACATTTCTTTTTTTTCTGTCCTGTGTATGTAACTCTAAGGAAATCGTGGATTATTCCAGCTTACAGATTACTCTCTTTTACCCGCCCCTCTGAAGCTTTACGAGTATTCAGGTCCGATACTACAAAGTGGCTTGTTTTTGCAATAACCAGATACCTGTTATATGCTTGGTGGCACAGATCGAAAGCTGTATTTTGATCAGCTCAGGGGGTTAGATTGGTTTTAATATACGTGTCTTTTAACTTATACCTATGTCTGAAAGTCTGTGAACTAATCGCAAATTGTCTTAAGTGTAGCTGGCAGTTGTTTTTTAACTACGTTTTTATCACTGTTTTAATCATGTTTTAGGAATCTGTTTTCAATGGATTTTGTGCAAAATTGTATATGATTTTGTTTTTTTTATGCTGTATATGATCATGTTATTGGTCGATTAAATAAATAAAATCACACTCATCAGTAATTGGAAACTCATTTTCGAATCATCCTCAGTCATCAGGAACATTCTTATCTTGTGAAGTAATCAATTGGTCATTTTCAAGCCATCCTAAAATCATCAGGCTATGGGGCCGATTCCGATCTCGGCCGGTAGGGCTCCGAATCGGATTCGGGTTTACCGGATCCGATTCGGAGCCCTGTTTCCCGACCGATTCGTACGCGGGTCCGGCCGAGCGAGTGATGCAAGCGCCCACGAATTCGCCGACCGACTCGTACACGGCTTCAACACGCTCCGACCGACTCACACGGACCCGACTCGCACCGCGCAATGGAGACATTCCCCGGCCGGGTAAGTACGATGCGCACCGCGAGCAGTCCGACCGACTCGCGCCGTCCGGCTCGAAAGAGCTGTCGGAGCCGGACTTTGGGGGTCCGCGTCGGACCCCCCTGTACGCGTGGCCGCGCGAGTCGCACACAGGAGGGAGCCATGGGTCCCCCCTACCTGTGCATGTACAGCACGATGCGCTTTGCCGCGTACACGCTGTAGGGGGCGCCCTTGTTCGCCTCGCACCCATTGAGTCAATGGGAGCCCGCGTACGCGTTGTACGACCGGCTCCCATTGACTTCAATGGGAGTCCGACCGAATCGAGTCCGATAGCCTACGAACACATCGTACTCGTCCGGTCGGACTGCCAGAGTCCGATTCGGTCGGAATTCTCTACGGGTCCGGCTCGGTCGGAGAGATTTCCGGCCCAAATCGGAATCGGCCCCTTAGTTTCTGGACTTTGCTTTCAGAGCTTGATCACGCCTGTTGATGAGATAATGCCTTCGAATGTAGTTGGATGCCATTTCAATGAAAGCAATCTCGTCTGACCAGGGGTGCCATTGTGATGACACCCCACTGGACAGGGGGACGTGCTCAGCGCAGCTAAAACGTCAGGCGGGACGTGCTCTCAACGTAGCACGTCTATGTACGCAACACATCAGCTGAAATATTGACATTGCTAAGGTCACACAGCTGACAGAGTGTTGCTTAAGCACGATAAGTGCAGCAGACGCTTAACCTATTTATCCTCAGCTGCGTCTTCACAGAGTCTCGAACAGCTGTCCCCGGGAGCATCACATCAAAAGGACGCATCTGCTGTCCGCATCCTGATGGAAGGGTTTGCTGCGGCGCGTTCAGCCCCATTCAGTCACTTTGCTCCACATGTTCTCGCAGAATGCTTTCAAGTAGCACTAAAGTCTGAAAACATATCTTCCACACTTTCATGAGCATGAACCCAGGACTTCATTTCTTGGCATCTTAGCATATCTGACAGCCCTCTGGGTTTTTCGCTCTCACTGTTTTGCCCTCGTTAATGCAGATGCTCGGCTGTCTCAGAAAATGGAACTACTGCAGTCTGGTGGATTTGTCTAAGACAAGTAGGCGTGTGTGCCTGCTGTATGACAACATTGTGGAATTAGATACAGGAGAGCGAGGAGACGCGTTCTGAATATCTGTAGGCCTAGGAAGCCATAATCATGTTGTTGTGCTGCAATTCGTTTAAGGACAACATTTAAACCTCATAGAGTTAATATTAGAAAATCTACAACAAAAGGGATGGCATTTTTTTGTAAAACTATATTGAGGACAAAATATTTATGTCAGACGATAGAATGACGTACAAACTATTAAAAATTACCAGATACTGGGACAAAGGTCCTCACAACAGTGTGCCAACTTCCCCCTGATTTACTTGGCATGCTAAATATTTTTCCATCCTTGCGCTCAACACTCTGTTGGCGCGCTTGATTTGCGCCATAAGTTTGACAAAAATTACCATCAGACCAAAGACTTTGATTACCAGTAGATGAACCCAAAGGATACTCCCAACCCAAGTCTTTGCTGGCCTGACACTCCCATGGCAGACTATGCAAAGTCTGGCACTGTGGTAGCAGCCACAGCTGGACAAGCCTCTTCTCCTGTTCCTCTGACGTAGGGGAGGGTTTACTCCTTTGTCTCCGGTCACTCCATGAAATGGTTCCTCACACATGCTATGGTAAAGCATGCTGTGTGCGGTGTGTCATGTTACACAAGTGTTGTGTATACTGAAGAGTTAGAGTAGTCCTATGAAGGACTTGGTGATAGGTGCAAAACATTATGGTTCACATTCAGGTTGACTTTGTCACTAGATTGTAGCTGTGACAGTCTGCAAGATGCCTCCCTGGGGTTCTGTCCCAGAGGTTTTGTAGCCGCCTAGTGTTTTAGAGAAATATACATGCATGAGAAGTATGCATATTTAAGTCCCCTTTGTTGCTATCAACAAGAGAATGTAAGGTCACCTCCCCCCAACATGAGGAACCAGAAGACCTTAAATGAGAGTGTGTGCAATCCATTGATCATTTGATGCTAGCCTCATCTCCTGGCTTTGTAAATCTGCAGCAACGCGAAAGAAACCTTAAGGAGATGCACTTAATCCTGATTGCAAGAACATTTAAATATCAAATAAAACTTTAAAATATGATTGCTGCACCAGTGATGCTCAATGCAGGATGGATGCTGATGCTGTCCCAATGCAGCTTGCATCGATAAGTCATCAGAACTTTGTAAGGAGACCCAGCGAACTAGTCCCGAAAGACATTTGTAAGGGAGAGGACAATGCTTGTTGCTGTACTCCCTCAAGGTTAGAATGAGGTCTAGGAACAGGAAATACCTTTCTATTGCGACCTGCCCTGGAAGAAGATACAATTGTACTGCTGGTGTATGAAGAGGAACAGGTCCCCGGGTAGGAGGACAAATAGAAAAGCTGAGCTGACTAAAGCCTAGGTGAAGGTTGTCTCTACAATAGGAGTGTTTACAAAAGCCACAGGAATCTTGTAGGTCATCTCAGTAGAAAAGTCTACAGAACATCATGAGTGACTAGAAGGTTGATGACATGCAGAGGTAATTCTAGCAAAGCAAGCCAGCTGACCCTACATTCCTTTGCCCCATACCACACCTGACTAGTTGGTGCCACTGAACCTGTTGGTGCTTCCAACAATTGAAGATCCTTGCCTCCACTGACTCATTTTTAATTTGAATGTTTGGTACTCCCAGGGAAGAGGGTGCGCAGTCAAAATATCGATTTTTTTATATCGACCTACACTAATATCGAGTTTTTAATATCGTAGGGACAGAATATCGATGTCAAGAATATCGGTGACCAGAATATCGACCTTAAGGTAAGTAATATTGGTTTTTTTATATCGAAGTAAGTAATATCGAAGTAAGTAATATCGAAGTAAGTAATATCGTTAGCAAAAATATCGTTGTTAATAATATCGATATTTATATTAGTGTTATGTATTTTAGTATGTATTTTATATGTATGTTTAACATTTTTTGTAATGTATTTTTAAATATATGTATTAAATGTTTAGAAATTAGTAATTTTTTTTAAAGTAAATTTTGCGTTTTAGTATCAGAGCTGGTTGTGGGTTTATAGGGGAATAGGGTGGGAAGTAATTTAATTATAATTAATTAATTAAAATTTTTTTATTTATTGTTATTGATGATTAATTTATTGTTAATTAATTATTAATTACTTTTTAATTGATTAATGTATCAATATATAATTTTATTTTTTAATTTATTGTTATTGTTAATTAATTTATTGCTAATTAATTATTAATTGGTAATTAATTTTTAATAATAGATTAATTGATAATTAAATTAATTATGTTAATTTTTATGTGTAGAGGGTTGTGGGTTTATAGGGGAATAGGGTGGGAAGTAATTTAATTATAATTAATGAATTAATATGTTTTTATTTATTGTTATTGTTAATTAATTTATTGTTAATTAATTATTAATTGGTAATTAATTTTTATTAATTGATTAATTGATAATTAAATTAATTGTGTTCTTTTTTATGTGTAGCGGGTTGTGTGTTTATGGGGAAATAGGGTGGGAAGTAATTTAATGTTATTTAAGTAAATATTAATTTAATTTTATTGGTATTTTTTTTTTTTTTTGTTAATTAATTATTAATATGTTATTTATTTTACAAAAATTATTTAATTAATAAGTATGTTAATTTAACCCCTACGCTAGCCAACACTTTCCCTACTGTTGCACTCACTGGAGTGGGAATAGTAATTTTTAGCCCTTCGCTATCCAACACTTTCCCTACTGTTGCACTCACTGGAGTGGGAATAGTAATTTTAACCCCTACGCTATCCAACACTTTCCCTACTGTTGCACTCACTGGAGTGGGAATAGTAATTTTTACCCCTACGCTATCCAACACTTTCCCTACTGTTGCACTCCCTGGAGTGGGAATAGTAATTTTTACCCCTACGCTATCCAACACTTTCCCTACTGTTGCACTCACTGGAGTGGGAATAGTAATTTTTAACCCTACGCTATCCAACACTTTCCCTACTGTTGCACTCCCTGGAGTGGGAATAGTAATTTTAACCCCTACGCTATCCAACACTTTCCCTACTGTTGCACTCACTGGAGTGGGAATAGTAATTTTTACCCCTACGCTATCCAACACTTTTCCTACTGTTGCACTAACTGGAGTGGGAATAGTAATTTTAACCCCTACGCTATCCAACACTTTCCCTACTGTTGCACTCACTGGAGTGGGAATAGTAATTTTTACCCCTACGCTATCCAACACTTTCCCTACTGTTGCACTCACTGGGGTGGGAATAGTAATTTTTACCCCTATGCTATCCAACATTTTCCCTACTGTTGCACTGTTTGGAGTTGGAATAGTAATTTTATTACCTCCGCTATCTAATATTTTTGTATTATTTTAGTTAATGTAGTATATAATTAATTTTTAAAAGATTAAAAAATGTGTTTATTTTTTTTAATTTGTTAGATATATTTATTTAATTTTTATTTATATTATTGTTTTATGTGTATAGATGTATTTATAATTTATATGATATTTTTTTTTTTATAAGTTATTAAAATAATTATTAAAAATTATTAGTAAGTATATATATTATATATTATATGTATATGTTTAATTTATTTTTACATTACATATATATTACTTATAATTTTTAAACATTTTAAAATATTTTTAACTATGTTTATTTTAATTATATGTATTATTTACTTTATTTTACATTACTTTTTAACTTAAATAAAAAACGATATTTTTAACAACGATATTTTTGACATCAATATTTTTTTTCGATATTTTTGTACTTACCATAATGTAGATAGGATGTCGATATTCTTCATTTTGATATTCTTGCATCAATATTTCTGTAGGTCGATATTCTGACCTTCGATATTTTGTCAGTGATTCGGGGAAGAGTGTTGTAGGTGCAAACCCAGCTCTAGCACTGCTCCTTGTGTTGAGCCTTGACTCTGAGATTAACTAGAACTTCAGCTAATCTCTGCCTGAGTTGTGTCCAATGCTTTCATGTCAACTACTGGATCTTGGATAGCCCTATTAACTAAACCCCAAGACTTTCTGAGCTGTCCAGTTGGCACATTGAGGTGTCGACATTGACTTTGGTGTGACCTCTTTAGTGGTGATAATTTAGGTTACTTTGGTTTCTATACTATTTTACAGGATTTTGAGAAACCTGGGCCCAAACCCATTGATCTATCTAACGTTATATCCCATATCGCTGATAAACTATGAAAGAGAGCAGACTTATCACAGCCTGCTCATACAGTGTACCTTTCATTTTGGCACCCTTGTCCCATAGGCTGGCTGTGGTGATCACAGTCCATAGTAAACCTGTGAGACCAAAGAGAATATCCAAACCCTTCCCCTTCGTTAAATATTGTTCATCGGCTCCAATATTATCTGTTTGAGATACCATACATTATTAGAGGTACATCTGGTTTTCAACCTGTATCCTGCTTACTCAAGGTCAATGGTGTCAATGGAGGGCAATTGTATCCGAGGTCCTGAGACACCAGTGGTAAACTAGATTACTCCTCCTGGAGGCTACCCAGTAATTATTGACTGCCACACCCTGCTGTTTACTTTGTGGTCCCCAGGTCTCTGTGTTGCCCGGGAGGAGACTCCAACATCCAGGAGCCCTAGCGCGCGGACGCGTGTTATGCCCTGCATAGCTTACTCATATGTTGTAGTTTACCAATCTTCCTGCTGCTCAGCCAGTGTGTATGTTTAGAGTAGAATGTTGGGAATACAGTGATGCATGGAATGTTGGGTGCCTGTGTGAGTGAGATATGACAGTTAGAAATGGGCTGAGCAGCAGCCAGGCTGCTCCTGGTGGGGCTGCTGTGGCATGGCACTAAGGTCTGACTACCAGGCTGACCTACATCACCATCACCTGTCTACCTGGACTACCTATCTGATGTACTTGTATACCATCATGATGTACTTGGACCAGCTACTGAATAAAGGTACTTATGAACTCTACTTGGCTTCCAGCGTCTACTTGTGCCACAGGACACAACATATTTTTGGCGATGAGCGAAGAGTTGGAGACATTCCCACTTGCCTATTTATCTCCACAATTGGTCAAGGAAGCAGAAGATGACATCTTTAACCAGTCCACAGGGTGAGAAGGAGCCACAAGTCTTACTAGCGCACACAACTACGAAACGACGCTACATCAAGCATACAAGAGGCAACACAAGAAGCAACACAAGAGGAATCATCGTAACTCAAGATGCCACAAAAGGTACAAAAGAAACTGGTACAGCACACTACGCAGCCCCACCAGTGTCCTGTACATCGGACAGCCCCAACAATAGCGTGCTGTACTGTGTGTTTGGCATAAGACCTGCGCCATCAAGGGAAGCTTGTTCCTTGGAATTGACTTTCTACATGTGTACACGGCTTGGATGCAGCACATGTCAAGATCTACATGGGCATCTGTCCGGCGCAAAGTCTGTCTGCTGCCGGATGTGGGCGCTACTTTGGAGGTGCCAGGAAATGGATTTTACGTGCAACATGTATCTACAATGTGTGTAGAAATCTCTACATTTGGTCTCGCACAACAATTTGGATTCTTAAAAGTTTACTGTCAGCTGTGGATGTTCTCAACGTTGAGACTTCACACGAAGGAGAGCTGTGGACTTAACTCTGAGTCTCACTGACGAGCTTCAGGCAATAATGAGTTTCTCCCTGGAAGTGGCTGGCAGAGTGGTGCAAGGTTGCGGTACATGTTTGGCGCCTCACAGATGCAGTATCCCAAGGGGCAGAGTCAGGTGAGACATATTTTTTGACTTTGATTGTTGGTCTACGCTGAGACCTGATGTCTGCGGTGATTTTCAACCGCTGCTATCAAATTTAAAAATTGACGTGGCACGAGCCATGCAACGCACGTGCCTACCTCTGGCCTCGTTGATCGTCGCGTGCAGTTTCTTCAGAGTCCCCACGTCCATCTCGGAATCTTCGGTTTGCTGAACACTCATGTTTCAGCTCTGGTGATGCCTCGTGACGTTTTGGCGCACAGTGATGTCGGGAGCCATCCGGCGCGGCGTCACCGGTGCGTGCCGCCATCTTGCAGTTGGAGAGATCGATGTCTATTCCTCCAGCTTAAAGCCTTCATTGTCCCTGTTTTGCCAACCACATTGTCGTTCAAATAAAGTCTATTGAAACTTGAATCTGTGCTTGGACGTTGCTGTGGAGCATCGTCTCACACCATCTCTTCTGGTTTGCAAATGGTTTGTCTTGGTGTTACATGTTCATTGAGGGAAATCGCCACGCCGTGGGATCCATTCTTCTTTTCAAGTTTGACTCTTGTGTTCTTTTCCAGTTGAAACCACGCTGTCTTGGACACCGGTGGTGAGTGACTGTTCTTTTTTTTTTTTTTTTTTCTTTTTTTCCGTTGGCTGCCATCTCGTGACAGATTCGGTTTGTCCTGTTGCCGTTCTTCAAGGTGTTCTACGCATTGCCCTCGGAGTTTTGTCTGTTGCTGTGCTTCTTTGCACCGCACACGTTTAGTGTGACTTGCACACCTTGTACTTTGTCTGCCTGTTCAACTTGGATTTTACCAAGTCGGAAGCAACAATTGCCAACGTTACTTTGACTGGAGCTGGTTTGTTGTCCACTGCAAATTGGTCTTAGATGTGCACACGTACTGAGACTAAACAATACTCTTTCCACTATTTGTTTGTTTGCTGGCAACATTTTGAGTATGAAACACGCTACTTATCTCGCTCTGCAGTGTTTGTTAAGTAATTTCTACAGTAATTGATTTTGATGTGATGCTCGTCTACAGAGCCGATTCTCTTTTGGTTATTCCAATCCACTATGGGGCCGATTCCGATTCCGGCCGGAAATCTCTCCGACCGAGCCGGACCCGGAGAGATTTCCGACCGAATCGGACTCTGGCAGTCCGACCGAACGAGTACGATGCGCACGCATGCCATCGGACTCGAGTCGGTCGGACTTCCATTGAAGTCAATGGGAGCCTGTCGTACAACGCGTACGCGGGCTCCCATTGACTCAATGGGTGCGAGGCGGACAAGGGCGCCCCCTACAGCATGTACGCATCCATGCGCATCACGGCGTACATGCACAGGTAGGGGGGACCCATGGGTCCCCCTGTGTGCGACTCGCGCGCCTACGAGTACAGGGGGGTCCAACGCGGACCCCCAAAGTCCGGCTCCGACAGCTTTTTCGAGCCGGACGGCGCGAGTCGGTCGGACTGCTCGCGGCGCGCATCGTACTTACCCGGCCGGGATACGTCTCCATAGCGCGGTGCGAGTCGTGTCCATGCGAGTCGGTCGGAGCGTGTTGACGCCACGTTCGAGTCGGTCGGAGATTTCGCGGGTGCCTGCATCGTACTCGCTCGGCCGGACCCGCGTACGATTCGGTCGAGAAACAGGGCTCTGAATCGGATCCGGTAAATCCGAATCCGATTCGGAGCACTACCGGCCGAGATCGGAATCGGCCCCTAAGTGTTTGCCTTGTTTAGGGTTTAAGCTGCAGAAGTTTTGCATTTACAGCAAATTTGTCTAAGTTATGCCACAGTTTAGGTTCCCTTGCCCAAGGGACGTCCTAGTCTTGTCCTTAGTGGCTAGCTGTACAACATTCTCCCTTACATTAGGGATGGTCATGGGTTTGGGTACGTGTCTTCTTCCCATAAAGCGTTACATGCGGCCCCTACACTGGGGTCGGTTCATGGGTACGATTCGCATTTACAGTTGTTTTATTTGGTAACCCTTACACGGGGTATGTTCATTGGGTCTGCTCCAATTAACATTACATTTAACCCTTACACTGGGTTGGTTTGCATGGGTTTGGTCCTATTACATTAGTTTATGGGTCTTTGTCCCGTTTACGCTTCAACCCCTACACAGGGTGTGTTTTCATGGGTTACGGTCCCATATACATGGTTAAAGTCATAGACCCTTACAGGAGGGATGACTTTATGGGTCACAGTCCCAAGTGTTTGTCCCTCTCATGAGGGGTGAAAGACGGGTCTTTGCCCCATCTTCACAACGTACGTAGGTTTCCTTACGTGTGAATCTTGTCCACTCATTTGTTCCCTTCCAGTAGGGATCGGAGTGGCGGGTGTGTTTTTGCCCTTTGCCATTCGCAACAAAGTTTTCTCATTTTATTTTAATTGGGAGAGGATGGGTTATTTTACTCAATTGTTTGGTTGTAAGCTATCCATTCTTTCTGTTTCAAATGGCTCTGACCCACTCATGATGTTTACATAATTGTACATCCCTGGGTTTTCAACTGTTATTGCATTTGTAATTTGCTCTGACCCTCTCGTGATGTTCACTTAATTTCACATCCCTGGGTTTTGAACTGTTTATTGCATTTGTAATTTTTCTTGTGTATAGTTTTTCTCTTAAACTCTACCTGTATTTGTTATTTTTGTTTTTCATTTTAAAAGGAGAGGGATGTGTAATGCCCTGCATAATTTACTCATATGTTGTAGTTTACCAATCTTCCTGCTGCTCAGCCAGTGTGTATGTTTAGAGTAGAATGTTGGGAATACAGTGATGCATGGAATGTTGGGTGCCTGTGTGAGTGAGATATGACAGTTAGAAATGGGCTGAGCAGCAGGCAGACTGCTCCTGGTGGGGTTGCTGTGGCATGGCACTAAGGTCTGACTACCAGGCTGACCTACATCACCATCACCTGTCTACCTGGACTACCTATCTGATGTACTTGTATACCATCACGATGTACTTGGACCAGCTACTGAATAAAGGTACTTATGAACTCTACTTGGCTACCAGCGTCTACTTGTGTCACAGGACACAACAACGCGCTTTAAAACGAGGACGCCGGCCCGGGCCAAGGGTGGGCCCGTCCACGCCCGTCAGCACCTGGAGGAGGCTGGGATGGGCCCCCCCTCTAACATCAGCGTCACTGACAGGTACTGTCTTATTTTGGTGAAAGTATGGTGAAAAGAAGGGGCCTGGGGGAAAAGAACACAGGAGGGGTAGGTTCGACCCTGGACTCATTCCTGGTCAGAGCGGCAAGTGTCCTTACTCACGAAATAGAACTGACTGAAAGGCGTCTATCTATGGAACCGCACGTTTTTCCTCTGGGGGCAACTCTTGATAGATCTAACGAGTCCCTATTGGCCAAGCAACCATCTTCATTATTGTTAACATCATCGGATCTCCCGCCAGGTCAACGCGGGCTTACCTCTCCAATTTTAATCACTCAGGCCACACCAAGGAGAGGGTCGGAAAGTTCCCCCTCCAATATGCCCCCAAAGGAACCTACTCCTAACCCACCGGCCAAGCGTACAAGAATAGGGGGTACTACTAACACAAAGCTAAAACAATCCAAATCACTCGTGCCACCAGACCAAAAGGCCCCCAAACCAGGGCGACTACAACGAACCCTATAACATCAGCCCCTCCAGTGTCTGCTAATTTATTATCACTCCAAGTACCTCCAGATGATCCCATTTGGACTGAAGTGACTAAAAGGTTGACAGCTATAATGGATCCTATCTTAACTAAACTGTCTCTAATTGAAAATAGGTTGGCCGACCTAGAGTCACAGAACCGTCTATTAATATCTCGAGTCCCCCCTTCAAGAGATCCCATTCCGGAAACGCCTAGAAGCAGTAATTTAACTCAATTAAATAAAGGTCGGGAACCATCTACATCCTCAACATTGTTACCCTTACCGGCTGTCACCATCACGGCCCCAGCACTGCCTCTAACAGGTATTTCCAATCTAAATACATCTCGGGAGATCCGAAATCTCCAAGAGAAGAGAGCAAGGGATCTACTGCGGCAGGCACCAATAGCCCAAGAGGAATTAGGAGGGCTTAATCAGGCAACAGGATTACGTGAGACTTACACAGGAGCGATAGACAATCATTCGCAACAATCTCTCCACCTTCCACCAGCAGCATCCCCACTGGTAATGGTCCTGGCGAATGTTCCCCCCCCTTCGAGGAAACCAGAGTGAATCCACAAGACAGCTAATGGACAAATGTCTTCACTGGTTAATAGACAATCTTAAGGGTTCGCAAATGGGGAGTTATCAACTGACCACCAAAGTCATCATGGCCAGGAGAGTGGAATGGGTGGGCAGTACAAGAAAATCTTACACTGGTGACTGTGTGGTTATTAATTTTAATAATGCTTATACGGGACCTTCCCTTTTAGATAATCTTTATAGATTTTCCCCAAGGAACTCGCAAATTATCCCCTTACCACTGGATCATTTTTATAACCAGGGTGTAAAGCCACAAAGGGATTATAGGACTAGAAGAATTCCAGTATTTGCAGGCCCGAAAGTTAATGAGGGCTCCAATACCAGTTTAGGGTCAAGGCTGCAAAACAGATTTACAGCTCTCTCAGATCTGGAGTCTTGCGACTGACTAAACCCCCCATTCCCGCACCACCAGGAAGGGAAATTACTCTGGTTCTCCCAGTGTCTAAGCTACAGGCGAAACCATCAACCCCACTAGTTTTAGAGAGGCCCTGCTTAGTAGTAATTCCCGACCTAAGTAGTCAGGAGAGTGACCAGAGTACCTTACTCCCGCTGACTACTACAGAGGAAATTAGGCCCACTATGGCATCCTGGAATGTAGCAGGTATAGCCTCTAAGAGAGGAAACCCTGATTGGCAAAACCTGTGGCAATCATTGGAGATTATACTCTTCCAGGAGACTTGGGCCGTAGACCCAGTCTTCTTTTCAGGGTTTCGTAGTTTTCAGACCCCAGCAATTCGATCGGCATCTGGGAGGGCGAAGGGGGGGGGGGTTATTAACCCTAATCTCGAACACCACATCTTTCCAAGTCAGGCAGGTTGGCTTTATCAATAGCCATTTCCAGCTCTTCCAAATTGCTAATAAGAAAGAGGAAACCTGGTTAATTATTAATTACTATAATAATGAGTTTGGGAGTAATATGAAGGTAGTCGTAGACACACTAGATATTGAGATAGAGAAACTTATTACAGCCAAAACCAGGGGCCGTGTAAACCTCATATGGGCGGGGATTTTAACATCCATCTCTGCAAATTTAATGGGAGTATGGTGTGTGGACTAGAGGACCCTTATGGTAATCCTCTACGACATTTCACACATAATGAGTATGGCGAATCTTTAAATAGATCACTATATAATTGGGATTTGGGCATAATAAACTAAGGAAAAGAAGGAGAGTTAGGGAGTACTTTTAGAAGGGGAAACCAAGAGTCCACCATAGATTTTGTTTTAGCATCGGCTTCGACAAAAGGGACAGTAGTTCATAAGGGTACTCAGTTTTCCTGTTACAGTGATCACGCCATCCTATTTATCCATCTAAGCATCCTGTCTAAGGTGAAAGATCACCAGCAGGTAATGGATGGCGTGTCCCTGACCAGGAAAAATGGCTACCAACTGAAATGGTCACAGGCCCATAAATTAAATTTGGTCCCCGAAATTCTAGCCCAAGCCAAGAAAGAAATTATACTATGTCTGGAAGAGAAGCCACCGCCCACATTCCTGGTAACTCAGTTTATTGCCCTCCTGACGAAATTAAAAGAAGCACTTACTCGCTCAAAGGCAACAACCGTTACTCCAACCACTCGCTGGTTTGATTCAGCATGCTCTTTAGCAAAAAAAAGCCCTCGTTAATGCCTTAAAAACTCTCCCTAGAGATCCCACAAAGATACACGCACTGCATACTGATTATAAGTAAGTGAGAAGGAAAAGAGAGAAAGACCTCAGGGAGCAGGCGTGGGAAGATCTCGAACATGCAGCTATCTCGGGCAGTAGTAGGGATTTCTGGAAAATTGTGAATGCCCCCTATTTCAAAGATTCTAAAGACCCCTCCCTAGATTCACATGTAGACGAAGATGCATGGGTGGGACACTTCAAAAATATTTTTTGTTCCACGACCTCCTTAATTTCCCCACCCCTTGGCCCAGTTGTTGCATCCCAGGGTGGGCTAACCTTCTCTTTAGAGGAGGTTAGAAAGGGGTTGGAATCCTGTGCCTCTGGAAAGGCTCCGGGGCCTGATGGTATCCCAATCGATCTCTTCCAGGAGAACTATGACATGTGGGTCCCTCTACTAACTAATGTTTTTAACTCCATCCAGATAGAGGGCACGCCCCCCCCCCCATCCTGGAAGCAGAGCGTAATAGTGCCAATATATAAGAAGGGTGATAGGGGGTCTGGAAAGAATTACCGCCCAATTTCCCTCCTTGATACTACCGCCAATCTTATGGGACGGCTCCTATTAGCTAGATTGGAGGACTGGGCTGAAAACCATAGCATCTTTATGAAGGCTCAATATGGTTTCCGAAGGGGTATGGGGACGGTGGATCAATGTCTAAACCTTTCTCTATCCATAGGAAAATACACTTAGGCAAAAGGCGGGAAGATCTATATGGCCTTTATGGATCTGACCACAGCCTTTAACTGTGTTTCCCACCAGAGGCTGTGGTCTATGATGGAGGGGATGGGCATTGATCCGCCGATAATTAGTTTTATACGTCAGCTGTACGCCAATGCCACCGCTTGTGTACGGTATGGCAGGAATGGGGAGAGCACACGTTCCTTTAAGATAGAAAAGAGAGTGAGGCAGGGGTGCGTTCTCGCCCCGTTTCTTTTTTCCATCTACACAAACGGGGTAGAGTCCGCCCTCTCTGCCTCACCACGGGACATGCCTAAATTCGATCATAGCCCCCTTCCGATATTGGCGTACGCCGACGATGCAGTATTAATGGCCAGAACGGGGGTAGCCTTACAATCCCTAATTACAGCTTATTCAATATTCATGGCCTCCCTAAATTTAAGAGTAAACGAATCGAAATCCTTTATAATAGTAGCAGGAGCATCCAGAGGGGAGAAATACCCCAACTTCAATTTGGCATCAAAGAAGATCGAGGTGGTTGACTGTTTTTCATATTTAGGAGTCCTTTTCGATAAAAATCACTCTTGGACTAACTTGGTGGCAGCAAGAGCTCAGAGTATGGAAAGGAGTCTCCAAGGTATCAAAAGTTTTGTGAAGAAGCTAGGGGTGAGTCCCCTGGACACGGTCAAAAATATATACTCCGCAAAAACCAAGACCGCTATAACATATGGGGCGGGAGTCTGGGGATGACCAATGTTGAACATCTCCAGCAACTGGAAGATAGCTTTTTAAAAACCGGGTATCTTTACCCCAATCTGCTTCCAACTATATCCTACATCTAGAATTGGGGCTACCCTATTTGAGCGACTGCATTAGATTGGCACCACTCCTATTGTGGCTCTCGATCTGGCGGAGGTCCACTGTAGATCTGACCCAACGTATTATTAAGGACTGCTGCAAGTTGGACTATCATACAGACCCCCCAGGATATTGCGGCATGGATTAGGAAATTTAGCGGCACAAATATGGAAATTTAGCGGCATTTTTGTGGCACTTTATTTTACTCATAATCATTCATTTTCAGTCTGAAATCAATGGAAACTGTTTTAGCAGAGTATTTCCACTTTGAAATAGGCATGTTTAAAGTGTCTGCAGCTCTACGGAAGCACAGCTCCAGTCCTAACCTTGTAGGAGGGCGCTGTACTAAATCCAAGATGAGAGTCTGAGTCCACTCACAGAGTGGGAAGATTCAAAACTCATCCAACTGCTTTCCTCTCGCACATGCATCCTCACCCAGTGTTCCCTGCAAACTACACGCAGGATAGTTGGTTCTCATCCCCGGGTTTCAACAGTCATGCCCAAGGCAGAAGTCACAGTGAGTGTCCAGTATCCAGGCACATGGCGAGCCACCAATAAAGTGTAGGCTGTTGCCCCTAATTCCTAAATCCAGTCTAATTCTAGTCCTATCCCAATAAGTGGATGCCTCCCTACAGTTTGGACACGGTTTTTGCCTGTCATCACTGAGCAGGAAGGGCGTATAATTCTCAGGGGTGTTATTGATGGTGGTGGGTGCCCAGATCACCACAAATGATCTCAAATGGAGCAGTAACGTTTTGTTTCAGCACACATAGTCATGCTTACCTCTGTCACTCTGAAGGATTCATAATGTAAACAAGAAAGAAGAGAGATCAACTTACAAGGGCCTAAGTGAAGAAGACATCCTTTTCCATCGTGACCAAGCTCCGTTTCCCAAGATAAAGTCCTTTGGTATTTTTTGGGACCGATTGAATTTAAAGTGCTGAGCTATGTTCACATCCAATATTCAAACTTCACAAGCTGCAGTATCTAACGCAAGATTGTAACAGAGAGGTTACATGGTGCCATCCAGAGGATGGAAATGCTTACTGGCTCTCCCTGCCAAATGTTATATTTGTACCACAGCATTCTCTCTTTTTAATAGGAGAGCTCATTGAATCTCCCACATTCTTAGGAATCTCCATGAAAACACGTTTTAACATCATCTTAGTGTTTGTCACCCTGCCTCTCATTTAACATTGGGAAGACATCTTGCTCAGGTGAGGAAAGTTGGAAGCTCTACATTTGACTTCAAGTCTTTTGTGAGTAATGGGCACAAGGCACTAGCTTGTAACTACCACATCACATGCCTGCTGTTACTTTAGAATGAGGTATGTTTTCATTTTTTAATCTAAACTATAGGTGATAATGGATGGAGTTCCAAACCTGGTTTCAGTCACACAGACGTCTTTGCTCCCTGGTTTCAGTCACACAGACCCCTTCACTCCCTGGTTCAGTCACACAGACCCCTTCGCTCCCTGGTTTCAGTTACACTGACCTCTTTGCTCCCTGGTTTCAGTCACACAGACCTCTTTGCTCCCTGGTTTCACTCACACAGAACCCTTTACTCCCTGGTTTCAGTCACACAGACCTCTTTGCTCCCTTGTTTCAGTCACACAAACCCCTTCGCTCCCTGGTTCAGTCACACAGACCCCTTCGCTCCCTGGTTTCAGTCACACCCCTTCGCTCCCTGGTTCAGTCACACAGACCCCTTCGCTCCCTGGTTTCAGTCACACAGACCCCTTCGCTCCCTGGTTTCAGTCACACCCCTTCGCTCCCGGGTTTCAGTCACACAGACCCCTTCGCACCCTGGTTTCAGTCACACCCCTTCGCTCCCTGGTTCAGTCACACAGACTCCTTCGTTCCCTGGTTTCTGTCACACAAACCCCTTCGCTCCCTGGTTTCAGTCACACAGACCCCTTCGCTCCCTGGTTTCAGTCACACCCATTCGCTCCCTGGTTTCAGTCGCACAGACCCCTTCGCTCCCTGGTTTCACTCACACAAACCCCTTCGCTCCCTGGTTTCAGTCACACAGACCCCTTCGCTCCCTGGTTTCAGTCACACCCCTTCGCTCCCTGGTTTCCGTCACACAGACCCCCTTCGCTCTCTGGTTTCAGTCACACAGACCCCTTCGCTCCCTGGTTTCAGTCACACAGACCCCTTTGCTCCCTGGTTTCAGTCACACCCCTTTGCTCCCTGGTTTCAGTCACGCAGACCCCTTCGCTCCCTGGTTTCAGTCACACAGACCCCTTCGCTCCCTGGTTTCAGTCACACCCCTTCGCTCCCTGGTTTCAGTCACACCCCTTCGCTCCCTGGTTTCAGTCACACAGACCCCTTCGCTCCCTGGTTTCAGTCACACAAACCCCTTTGCTCCCTGGTTTTAGTCACACAGACCTCTTTGCTCCCTGGTTTCAGTCACACCCCTTCGCTCCCTGGTTTCAGTCACACAGACCCCTTCGCTCCCTGGTTTCAGTCACACAGACCCCTTTGCTCCCTGGTTTCAGTCACACCCCTTCGCTCCCTGGTTTCAGTCACACAGACCCCTTCGCTCCCTGGTTTCAGTCACACAGACCCCTTTGCTCCCTGGTTTTAGTCACACAGACCCCTTTGCTCCCTGGTTTTAGTCACACAGACCTCTTTGATCCCTGGTTTTAGTCACACAGACCCCTTTGCTCCCTGGTTTTAGTCACACAGACCTCTTTGCTCTCTGGTTTCAGTCAGTCTCTGATTTCAGTCACACACCCCCATCGCTCCCTGGGTGCAGTCACACACCCCCATCGCTCCCTGGGTGCAGTCACACACCCCCATCGCTCCCTGGGTGCAGTCACACACCCCCATCGCTCCCTGGGTGCAGTCACACACCCCCATCGCTCCCTGGTTTCAGTCACACAGACCCCTTTGCTCCCTGGTTTTAGTCACACAGACCCCTTTGCTCCCTGGTTTTAGTCACACAGACCTCTTTGCTCCCTGGTTTCAGTCAGTCTCTGGTTTCAGTCACACACCCCCATCGCTCCCTGGGTGCAGTCACACACCCCCATCGCTCCCTGGGTGCAGTCACACACCCCCATCGCTCCCTGGCTGCAGTCACACACCCCCATCGCTCCCTGGCTGCAGTCACACAGTCCCCTTTCAGGTAGCATGCACTGACTCCCTGTCCCCTCTCACATCTGGTCTGGGCTCTCTTCCATGGCCTTGAAAGCTTTAGGGTGTCTCTCAGCCTTCCCCCCCTCCTGATGCTGAGAAGCTGTGAGGGGGGATCAAGCATGCAGGTTGAGCCCTTTACACAAAACATTATGCTCTTAGGTGTAAAGAAGGACATAAATGGAAACCGGGTGCATTAAAGAAGCATGTTCCGGTATGCAGGACATCACGCTTCCTAGAAAGAGGGGATGCACAGAAGTGGCAATAAAATGCCAAAAGCTATGTGGATACTCCCAGCGGTTTACGAAATCCCTCGGGTTTGAGAGACACACTGATTGGTTGAAAGCTATCTTCACCTGCTTCAGCCTTCTATTATCCTGCAAATCTCAGGTCAGGATCAGCCTGTCGATTGACTGCCAAATTGTTTATTTAAGCATAATGACAGAGAGGGAATTCGTCCGTGGTGCACACCCAGGCCCTTCAGTAGCAATAGTGCGAGTTTCGATGGAATGTCTAGAAGAATTTTATTGAAAGATCATACGCTCGAACCGAAATGATTTGCGCAGAGTGCATAGCCTTTACAGAGTTTGCCAGTGAAGAACTTCTTTCGTTTTCTTGTCTTTCTGTCAGCAGGCAGCTATTAAGGCTGTACAGCGTCACGTAGTGACGTGTACGCGTACAGCCAATAAAATGTCACCATTTTTGTGGCTGTCTGCTGGAGGCCTTTTTTAGCGGCCAAAAAGGTCAATTTTGCGGTCATCGCGCTAAACAGCTAATTTCGCGATTTTTTCGCGCATCGCGAAATCGCAAAATCCTGGCGGGTCTGATTATAAGAGGATTGGCTGGCTAAACTATGTGGAGACACAACTGATTGCATTAGGGCTAGGCGAATTATTCCAGGACCCCGAATCCTGTAGAAGGGTTCCAAAGAAAAGGATAACCGAGCTATTCCTGCAGAGAGCAAATGAAGCCCGAAGGGAAAAAATTACCTTTAAAAATCCTCTATTGCCTATGACCTAGTCCCACCCAGACCAGGGGAAGCTTTTTCTTATCTCTCGTCTATTAATAACACACAGCATAGATTTATCCTTCTACGTTTTCGAATGAACCTGATCCCACTAATGCTAGGGTACCCGGAAAAGAGATATACATTTTTAGATTTGCCACCTTGCCTATGTAATAATCACTCCGCTCAGTCAGACCTCCATCTAACACTATTCTGTGAGTACTATACTGTAGAAAGAAATTTTTTTATTCTCCCAATTTTGAGGTATCACAAATTTAAACAATGTAGGGTGGCCATGTATTTTTTAAAGACCCTCCCGGACCTGTTTGTATGTTTTTCCCTAGCTTATTTTTTTTGGGCTTGCATTAGAAAGAGGAAAACGGGGGTCGCTGTTTAATAGTAATAATTAAGATAGAAGTGGTTTATTTTTGTAATATGGGCTTTACCTGTTAGTAAGAGATTTATACCATTTTAACTGAATTTTAATTGGGTTTTTACGAAATGGCCTATCATGAATTTGACAATTTTGACAGATTGACCTTTTATTTTTTAACCTTTGTATATATGGTCATATTATATGTTTTGTAATTTTTAGAATGAATTTATACTTTTATGACTTGTGTAACCAAGTTCGAATAAAGTCGTGAAAAAAAAAAAAGACTGCCACAGCAAGAAGTATATTAAACTGTAATTACTCATGGAGACTTACTTTAGAATCCCATCAAAAGAGTGAAGGGAAAGAAACAAGACAACTGTGAATAGGATCAAATATTAAAACTGGTTATAAGTTCGTCAAACGTTAAACAAATTAATTTCCTTGCTTTTACTTAAGATACATATAGGTTTAACCATACAATATAGATTTAACCATACAATATGTACATGCGATTCATCAACCCCCTCACGAGGAATCACATGTACATATTGTAAATATCTTTAATGTTATATATGCCTGTTTTTTGTATGGCTCACTTAATTGCATTTGCATTGCGCTGTCACTTAGAGCACTTGCATTGAATTGGATTATCTTTGATTACCAGCATATTTCATTGTGAGAGATTCTTTGAATATAAACTTCTAATCATCATTGTTTTTGATTTCTTCATTTGTGAATTTTTGGCCCCTGGTAAAACAAAAACGATTGTATGACTCCTAAGAGAACACAGTTTTATTTGTAGTGTATTATCCTTGTTCTCTGGAATACTGGGTTCCCCTCTTTTGGTTATAACACTAGCATTTCACAGCATAGCAGATTGCATCCAATCGAAAGTGTTCTGTATTTATCTAGTCTCTTTTACTACGCATGTAGTACACAAACCGAGAGCTTCAATATTTTACACATGAATTCATAAGCAGACAATTTTTCAGAACACATTTATTCTGGGCTCAATTTCACCAATGGTTCTTTAATAAACTTTGCCCAAGCAGAAAATCAGCATTTATCATGATTAATTTGCAACCCTGATAACACTTTTTCTTATTCATTTCTTTCTTTCTTTCTTTCTTTCTTTCTTTCTTTCTTTCTTTCTTTCTTTCTTTCTTTCTTTCTTTCTTTCTTTCTTTCTTTCTTTCCTTCTTTCTTTCTTTCTTTCTTTCTTCCTTTCTTTCCTGGCAGCCAATGGCAGAACAATTGGCTTTATTATGTCTATGTTAACCGAGACCTTTTGATTTTACTAGAATTATGTGTATGATATAGTTACTTATAGGGGTTTTCAGCCACACTTCATCATTCGTCTGTGGTTGTGTCATTCACATGTTTTTCCCAGCCACTCAAGCATGCATCAAGGGGCAATGCATCAGCCCACTTTGGCCATTGTTGTACTTCACTATGAGTTACATCATGCTTCTCTTTTACTATGAGCACAACCATACACACCACAAAATAGTTCCCCTCAGTGCCAGGGATTACTGTGGTAATGTGTGCTTTTTTTGAGACCCCCAAAAACTTTGCCATTAGTCAATGTTTCCTTTTTAGGTCGAGCCTGAGCCAGCGCGCATGCGCTGCTCTGCGAGGCTTCATGTAATCACTTTAAACTTCTATGTGTGGGTCTGACTCCTCCCACGCTTTGGGTTGGCTGTTGCCTGTGTCAGTTTGTTATTGTAGCCTGCAAATGGCTAAAGGCGGGCGCATGTCCCACCTCTTTTCCAAATGTTCACTCCCATGGCGTTTTGCTCTCGGGAGCGAGCAGCGGCGCGCAGGCTGGCAGCTGCATTCCTCCCGGGTCAGGTTACACAGAGCGTGTGCTTTCGCTTTTGCTTGTTTGTTTAATTGTGTTTAGAGCTGGCTCCCCTGTGACGTGTGCTCTGCAGCCTGTGGTGACCACACGTGGGGCGCTCCTCGGTCATTGATTAACCCATAATTACCACGGTTTGAAGTGATAAATGAGTGCGCGGCTCACCTGAGCGCACGTCGCTGCGCTCGCAGAGTTGAAATCCTGTGCCGCTGTCCCCTCCCCCCTCCCGCAGACACGGGCCAGGCCCACAAAGTGCAGGTCACTCGGACGGGGCAGTGCATTAGCGGGCCTCCGCTGTGAGGCTCAGCCAGCAAGTGTGAGCATTAAGGCTTCAGCTGTCAGGCCTCCGGAAAATTAATGAGGCCTGACTGTTTTGGAGTGAAAGGTCACCGGCAGAGCTTGCTCCTGTGTAACATTTCTGCTTTTTATTGTATCTAACAAGGTTTTCAACAAAAGAAACAAGTCTTTTGTGCTGCTTTGAGGTTCATCGCGGGCCAGGCAGCCGGAGCTGAGGACTGAATGTTGGATTTTACAGAAGCAAACATTGCAGCATGGAAACGCTTCCCAGCCGAAGGAAGGTTATTTACCCAAGTTCTGCACTTGCGTTTTTACAGGTATTTGATCGCATTTGTAGAACTCAGGTTTATTGGTTTATTAAAAGCGGTCTGCAGTGTCTGTTTCTTTTCCGGGCATCCCTGCGGCATGCAGAGTAACAAAAGAACCGCCAGCCGCGAGCTTTAAAAGAGCATTCACAGGGGGTAGGAAATGAGATTACCGATAGAAAACGCGCTCAAAGTCTTATACGAATTTGCTTTGCATGCATTTTTTCAAGGCGGGCTCTGCAGACACCTGTGCAGAAATGCACACAATTGTTTTTCCTCAATAAATACACCTCGAGTCCTCGTCTAAATTATTAGATGTAGCTTGTCCTTCCGTTGAAGAAGAGAAAACACTGCAGTAGATCTCGTGCCATCCTAATGTTTTACACGGCGATAAAGTCCGCGTATGTGTTTTAAACTACAAGGACATGCACTGGCATGGACTGTAGTTCGTGAGCTCAAGGGTTTGCAAGAACCGTGCACATTGTGAACCGGACTCGTTCATTTCCAGTCTTGACTTCCAGCTGTAGACCATGGGAGCCGGTGTGGAGGTGTGGTATGGTAAGGATTCACAGTTCCCTTCATGACGCCGAGGCATTAGGATTCTAGTCCGGCGTCGGTTTTTACAAAACAATGCATTCTGGGAGCCGTAGTCTCGATAAGCGGCAATTTATAACTGCAGTAACGCCTAATAATACCTGAGCTCCTACGTTTCCTAGGTCCGCATGCATGTAGCGCATTGGCTCAAGGTTTTTGCTTTACAAGCAAAAACCTAGACTTAATGAGCTACTCCTACCTGGGATTTATGTAATAATACATTTTAAAAGGTAAGGCCTGCACGATACAAGTTGTTCCCTGGTGATATGAAGCTTCTGTGTTTTTCACTAATCAGTTTTGTGATTTCACACAACAGGAGCGCTGGTGAAAGGGAGCACATGCAACATTTTAGTGGCGGAATGCAAGCCCAATCGATCCTCTGCAAAAAACAGAACGTGTATTTAACGTGGCCAAAGGTGCGTTGGGACACAGGGAGAGATCACAAAAGGTTTGGATTTTCCCAGCCGGTCCAGCATGTGTGGTCTCCCTGTGCCTATCAGATGAAGCCTTCTGGTTGCACTAACATTGGAGCTCAGGCGTAGTTTGCTGAAGGGTCTACCCGAGACTTCCCAACATAGAAAGCTGTACCTATGCACCAGCCAGAGCCTAAGAACTTCTTGGAGTTTCTTGTTGTTCAAATGGGTATAATTTCTGATATTTATATATTTCCTTCGTCTTCATTGCTTGATTTTGCTCGTGAGAAAGTGTCACTCATAGTCGTTGAAATATCATTCATAATTACACTGAAATTATGAAAATGTCACGTATCAATCTGAAACCTTGGCAGCTATGCTAGGTCCATTACAATCACTAATTTACTGCAACAAGGCCCGTAACACTATACTGCAGCAGGTGTACAATCCGCAAACTACACATCAAAACCTCGCTGCACTGCTGCCAGACCTCTCGTTCCGCATCAGAGCATTACTGCATGTTGCTGCACTTGACTGATGGTTCTTTCACTGCAATGCTGCCAGGGCGTGCTCACTATACAGAAGGCCCTTTACACTGCAAAACATCCCCCAAAGGACAATTGAAACTGCTGTGTAAGCGGCCATGCAGGAGTGCAAGAAGAGGTTTTCAGGTCGAGCCTGGGCAGCGCATGCGCTGCTCTGCTCTGCGAGGCATGCTGTATTAGAATATGGACTTGAAGCCCCGCCCACTCTCCACCCACATTTGTCACTGGCTGGTGTCATTGTCCTTTGTAAATGCTGGCTTCAGATTTATAAATAGGCCTGCTAGTCCCTCCTTAGTACCGCCTTGTCTTCATTTGTAACCTCCCATGAGGACTGGCCCTTTTACTTCTGTTGTTAAACAGTAGGTCTTATTTAGTCTGTGAGCACTATTTTCTTTGATGAGTTTCTCCTACTGCAGGCACCACATGCTTTCCTGCAACATTCAGTGCGCCATGCGCGCTTTCACTTTCCAAGCAGCCCGGGACAATGGCTGCTTCTTTGAAATGCAATAGCTCTCGCATTTACAAGAGTTTGAGCTATGGGCATTGTAAATGACAATTCCTTTTATTTATGTGTTAATTATCAAAACTGATAGATAAAATGCATTGTCATTTACAATGTCAATAGCTTAAACTCTGGCAAATGCGAGACCTATTGCATTGCAAATGCTTGTTTAAGAATGACGAACACCCAGCGGCTATCCGGACAATAAAGTTTAGCAAAAATCATGGCATAACAAAACAAGAATTGACAAAAGGCTGGCGGACAATGCCAGACCTATTGGCTTTGCCAATGCTTGTTTATTATTTGCATTTAGTAAATATTTCTTACAAGCGTATTAATGTTTGACATTTTAATGTTTGAAGGCCAAACAGTCTATAATAATTGGGAAAACACCATGAAGAAAGCATGACTGATGCATGGTGAGCACATTTACTGAATGAGCAGCAGAGAGAGAGAGCACAACAAAGGCCCACAAGGGAGACATGGAGAAGCAGGAGACATCTGGGAGCACCCAGGTAGGTGCTGGAGGTCTGTAGATGGACCTAGGAGAAGGTCTACTTCTGGTAGTCTCCATCCACATAAGGAGGCACAAAGTGAGTAAGAAAAAAATGTTGTTTGAATTATTGTTCTAATTTGATTGGAATTACAAATATTAATGCTTGAAAAGACTTTGCACCATATTTAATCCCTGCCTTACTTGACGATCAACAAATGCCGACAATTGCAAGCACACGGTGATTACGAGCCTCGAATTTACACAGCATTTAGCTATACTTATTTTATTTACCCTCGAGTGCCCTTATAAACACGGAATATTTGCCAACCCTTTTAATTTGTAATGACAGAGCAGCAAGCGAGGTCCATGGCGCTTGCTTTCCATCAATACTGAGACCCCCGTGAGCACTCACAATTATTAAGTTGCCTTAGCGCGTTCTTACATAGAGGGGTTCACATCCTTCAAGACCGGTCACGCAGTACTGGCGCCTATTTGATCTAACAATCACCGTGTGCTTGCAATTGTCGGCATATTAAACATGGAGTGGTCTACCCTACACGCTTCCTTAATACAGAGAAGTTTGTAATCTCCATGCGCTTTTCCACAGGACTGTCGCCTGGTCCCCTCGATGGACTTCATTACTTGGTGTCCACCACGTTCTGGAATTTAATTACCACATCGTGCTGGGTAAGCCTCTTCAATAGGTCCTTTAAATACTCTCGTTTGTCTACCTCGGTGTAACATATTGACCTAGACCTTACAGAGTGAATTTTTTCTCAGGGTTTTCACTCTATGAAGCAATCTTCAGTCCCTGTGCTTATCTGACACGTGCAGGTAAGCCTCTTTCATTTGCATACCTTGCCGCCCCCCGCCCTTGTGGAGGATTGCCAGGGCTTAATTTGTCTGATCTATTTTTAGATGCTTTGAGGGCCTCCACTCAGCCAGGGACGCCTCGTCAAGTCATCCCACATTTTGGGTGAGTAATAACACGCCCCTTAGCAATTCAGCTCTCTTATCACCCTGGTTGGAACACAATCTTGAATTCTCTTCCGCAAATTTTTTAGGCTGTCACCACCCCACTTTTCCTGAAGAAGACCCGCCATGACATTCCAATAACGCTCTGACAGGGTCGAAACGTCGACGAACATAACTGGTTCAGCTGTATCAAAGCTCTGGGTTTTAAATCAAGAAGCAAACGCGCTGTTTGCCAGAGTTATTGCCTACCTTCGTTCTGACCACATTCCAGTTCTTTGTGAATACAAATGTACATAATATCACCATGTATATATGCACTGCACCACTATCACTGAGCACTTAATGTCACCGTATCATATGTCACCCTTTTCAAATATTTTCTGTATTGACAGCCCGCTGTTTACTTGTAAATATTGATTCTAGCTTTAATTGATATAATAGAAAAGTCTTTTGCAAGCATATACTACTAGTTGTTTTTACTTTGATTTGTGTTCCAACGTTATTTGATATGCGTTCTAAAAGTCATTTGATATGCATTTCATGATTCTACCAAAGTAAATGCTATACCTTTCATACCTATTTAATAGGTACCAAGTAGGTTTTCTTATACCTTTTCAATTCCATTTTCTTCAAAGCAATTGGGTTCTCCCCGACAGAACCATTGTAGCTTATTGCCTCTATAGAGGTTGGCAGCATTCTCTCACATAGTCAACTGTCGGAGGTGGAAAAGTGGGCGTGCAGACGAACCAAGGGCTACCAATAACATAAAAGGCAATAATATAATTTACTTTGAGAATGGGGTCCGATATGACCCACATCATAAATTATGTATGTAATTACTTTTAGTAGGGTCCGATATGGCACTTATGCAAAAACAAAAACCACTAGAAGGAAATGAGCATGTGCTGAATCTGTTTGGATGTGAAGCACAACATAAAGAATTAAGGGACAGATTTAGAGTTTGACAGGGTAGGTACCTCGTTACACACATTACTAATATCCCATTGGCCTTATTACAAGTGCCATAGGATATAGAGTTGGCCTGGGTATAGAGCTCCACTCCGCTCATGGAGTTTGCGGAATTCAGCAACTCTACGTTCCACGGAGAACGCGCACTTACCGATAAACTTCGTACTCCGCAACGGAGCAGAGGTTTTGTTTGCTGGCGCGCTCGAAATATGTCGTTTCGCAGATGCCGGGGCACCATGAGAGACTTGCCGGGAACTTGTGAGTGCTCACAAGATTTTCTAGCCACCCATGAGATTTTGCTGCAGCTAGGATGGCTTTAGGCAGCGCTAATAAGTTCTGAAGCTTCTTTTGTGACGTACGCGAGCGAGGCTGATTAACCACAGCTGCAACCTAGGGAAGATTCTCTCCTCGAGAAGCAGCTAAATGTCCTTAAAAAGAGAGAGGTGCGGCGCAGTGGCCAGAGCAGCTGACTCCGGAGCGCGGGGCTCACGGTTTGATCCTCAGCGCCGGCAGCAGGTCAGCTCAGCATCATGTGACTCAGGGCAATAGCTCACAATCTCCCCGACGGTCCCCATCGCCTTGAGACCCTTAGGGGTGATTTGTTTGTGATTTACAAATACCGGGTTTAGTATTTTATTATTAAAGACAATTTGTAGTTAAACACCTTCTCAAATGGACCGTTTGAGTTGGTTTTTGTGGACGGAGCCATTTTTTATTTTACTTATTTTTTCAACAAGGAAGAAGTTTCTCAGAGACTCCAACTTCCTGTTCCTGTCCAGCAGGCTCCTCATAGTGCTTTTCCACCTTCTGGTCACATCTCATTTGAATTTGTAGCTGGAAGGATCACTTTGTGTGTCTGCTGCATATATACCATTGGATTTGAGGACTTTGATGTTGTGATATCACAAGTAAGTTCAAAAACTCTTGTATATGGGTGTTGTTTGTTTGATAGAGGGCATGCACCAGGATTTATTTATATTTTTATTCGATTTTTTTTTATTGTGGTGGGTGGTCTGCAGTTTCAGTAGGGACATAGTTATTTTTTTGCATGTAATTTTTCTTCTTTTATAAAGGAAAAATGCGGCACAGTTCAGTACATTTTCTCCATGTTTTTAAAATAAATTTGCAATATTCATTTAATTCACTATGTGGCCTAGTCTATAAATGGGCGTTCCAGCCTTTATGCCCAGTACTAGTCATGGGTGCATGAAACAACTGTTTCTGTGGTGTCTGTTGAATTGAAACATCATTTGGGCCATGGATGTGGTTTGTTTTGGGGTATTTCATGTTTTTTTCTGCGATCACTGTATAGGTGGGGTAATATATTTGATGCATTTGGAGTATCTGTGTTGTTGTAAAATAATTTAGCCTATTTAATTTTTGTTTTTTGCATTGCTGAATTAATGCTGTTTTCTCCTGTGTTACCAATGCCTCTTTGTCTGGCCAGTGTGTGAGTGTGTTTGCCATAGCCCACCATTTGTCTTTGTTCCCCATGCCATGTGGCCATTTTGTATAGTCAATGCCCATAGAACTGCATGTGTTCTTTGTTTTCCAAGCCTCCTGCTTGTTTACTGATGTGGCTGGAGGACATTTTGTGTAGGCAGCCAGTGTGCTTTTGCCATAGGCTTCCATGCGTTCTTTGTTTGTGGTCACACCTCCTGGCTGGTTGTTGTTTGAACATGTGGCTGGCGGCCATTTTGTATAGCCAACCAGGGTGCTTTTGCCATAGGCCTTCATGTGTTCTTTATTGCAGCCATGCCTCCTTGCTTGCTGTTTGACTATGCGGTTGCGGTCATTTTGTGTAGCCAGCCAGTGTGCTTTTGCCATAGGCTTGCATGTGTTCTTTATTGTTGCCATGCCTCCTTGCTTGCTGTTTGACCATGTGGTCGGCGACCATTTTGTGTAGTCAGCCATTGTGCTTTTGCCATAGGCCTGCATGTATTCTTTATTGTGGCCTTGCCTCCTTGCTTGCTGTTTGACCATGTGGTCGGCGACCATTTTGTGCAGCCAGCCATTGTGCTTTTGCCATAGGCCTGCATGTATTCTTTGTTGTGGCCATGCCTCCTTGCTTGCTGTTTGACCATGTGGTCGGTGGTCATTTTTTGCAGCCAGCCAGTGTGCTTTTGCCTTAGGCCTGCATGTATTCTTTGTTGTGGCCATGCCTCCTTGTTTGCTCTTTCATCATGTGGACGGTGGACGTTTTATGTAGCCATACAGCAAACAAATGATGGACGGAATGCTGACAATGCAAACATTCTCCCCCAGTCAAAAGATCTGGGTTAAATCCATCGTTCTTTTGCCCACTACGCCACCCCAGTTTGGACCCAGCCATATGCAAATCAGTCTTGACCCTGTGCCCCATGGGAACAGTCCAGACCGAACTGCCAGGAGAGGTCCTCCCTGGACCGGAAACAAGCATCCTGGGACCGGTTTCAGGGTATGTCACCCTTCTTCAGCCAGGCTAGCTTGAATCCAGTGGCACAGTGAGCAAGGGACCCACGTCTGGGCATACCCATCCCACTTAGGGCGAAAAGTCTTACAGCAAACAAATGATGGACGGAATGCTGACAATGCAAACATTCTCCCCCAGTCAAAATATCTGGGTTAAATCCATCGTTCTTTTGCCCACTATGCCACCCCAGTTTGGACCCAGCCATATGCAAATCAGTCTTGACCCTGTGCCCCATAGGAACAGTCCAGACCGAACTGCCAGGCCAGGTCCTCCCTGGACCGGAAACAAGAATCCTGGGACCGGTTTCAGGGTATGTCACCCTTCTTCAGCCAGGCTAGCTTGAATCCAGTGGCACAGTGAGCAAGGGACCCACGTCTGGGCATACCCATCCCACTTAGGGCGAAAAGTCTTACAGCACACAAATGATGGACGGAATGCTGACAATGCAAACATTCTCCCCCAGTCAAAAGATCTGGGTTAAATCCATCGTTCTTTTGCCCACTACGCCACCCCAGTTTGGACCCAGCCATATGCAAATCAGTCTTGACCCTGTGCCCCATGGGAACAGTCCAGACCGAACTGCCAGGCCAGGTCCTCCCTGGACCGGAAACAAGCATCCTGGGACCGGTTTCAGGGTATGTCACCCTTCTTCAGCCAGGCTAGCTTGAATCCAGTGGCACAGTGCGCTTTTGCCTTATGCCTGCATGCCTCCTTGCTTGATGTTTAACCATAGCGTCTGTGGCCATTTTGTGTAGCCAGCCAGTTTGCTTTTGCTGTAGGCCTGCAGGTGCTCTTTGTTGTGGCCATGCCTCCTTGCTTGCTATTTGATCATGTGGTCGGGGGCCATTCTGTGTAGCCACTGAGTGTGCTTTTCCCTTTTTGTTTTACTTTTTCCTAATTCTTTTCTCCCATTTTCCTAACATCCAGCATCAAACCCATGTCTGCTATAGGCGCACAGCCGGACAACAGCGTTCATTTTCAAAGGATTATTCCATTGTCACCTGCACCTTCCTGAGTGCCACATCCCAACTTGATGCACATAAAGCAAACAGTTACATCTGTATGTTGTTGTTGCATTTTCTTATCCTTCCTGAGTGTACATGAAAGTTTATGTTGGTGTGGTTTTATGAATGGATACACTGTATTGTTAAATACTTTTAACTTAAGTAACCACACTAACTAATATTGTTTGTTTGTACTACTAATTCAACTGCAACAATGCCATGTTTCACTGATGTTATTCTTGCTTGTTTGCTTTTAGGTGCACAAGAGACGAGCCATCACCCACAGTACTTCCAGACAGAAGGCATGTGCACAACGAGACGTGTGACTACACAACACGGATACTATATTCTATTCTATTCTATTCTATTCTATTCTATTCTATTCTATTCTATCCTATTCTATTCTGTTCTGTTCTATTCTATTCTCCAGGTTTTGTAAACCGCATGGCTGTCCCCAAAAGGCTTCCCAGCACTGAGCAAAGGAAGGGGGAAGTAAACAGATTATTCAAATAGAAGATATCGCTTCAGCTTGTGAAGCTAAGTGCCACTGCCAACTGACAGCTTTAAGGTGCCCCCACAGAAAGGTGCTACTAAGAAAGTGGCTAGTGATAAGAAGGAGCTTACCACCACTGGTATGTTGCCCCAAAACATTTTTGGGCAAAAACATATGCCTGCCCCACCAGCCTCCGGGAGGCAAGCTGGGAGCAGCCCAACGGAGTCCCAAGACCATGTCTAGCATAGAGACAGCCACTCTAATCACAGCAACACCGATGAGCAGTGGCATTGAATTGGACTTATCTCTTTCGCAAAGTAGTACCCAATCGTTGCCAGAAACTTAGCTAAGTGGACAACAACAGCCGCAGCCAGCCATAGTAGTTCCTCCCAAAGTAGGAGATCTTCAGGAGATTGAGCTTCATGCTGAGGAAGTAGAAGAATCCCCCTCTTTCAGAAGATCCCTTGTCTTCCAGATCTCCAGCAAGAAAAAGAGGGGTACTCCGCCATCTTCTTCTCCAAGCCCCCCTTCTGATGATCAAGACTCTACTTGGATGCCGCCTCAGTCTGAGACATGCCAGGAGAGGCTAGGGAAAAGGAAGGTTCCTGAAAGCCTTAGAGTTATGGATGAATAAGAGGAGGATGATGACAAGCCAGTCATCATGGATGTTAGCCCAGCCCCAGTGGAGACGACGTTACCCCATCTCAAACTGCTCTGAGGGATGTGGCACAGATACCACCACCACCATTAGCTTCCATATTTGCAAGGCCCGACAGTAACCGACATCCAAAACCACCTGAGTAGAAGTAGGCACTGCAGATAGGCAAACATCAAAACACCAACCTACTGCCACTTCTTCCGACATTGGCAGTGGCACCAGTGCCAGAAAGTTGACCTCCCCAGTTTGGGACTGCTTTACGGTTTGCAAGAAGGAGCCGCACATTGCCATATGCTTCATTTGCAGAGCAAGTGTTAGTCCGGGTAAATTTGGTACAAACTATGATACAGGAGGCCAAACAACCCATTTGAGAATATGCCACGCAATCTGCTGGGAGGTGCACATTAGCGGCCAAAAAACTGCAAGTGAGAGCAGGGAATCTGAGTCGATCATGGTGGAAGGTGAAGAAGAGGGTGACATTTTTGTTACGCAAATCAGTCCTGTCCCTAGCAGTGCAGTAGTATCGCCCACATTGGCAACATCGCAATAGCACAAGAGTCAGGTCGAGACACCAAGGCAAGAGCATGCAGTGACTGCACTGCTGAGACGCACATTGAGCCTACCACCTTCTGCTCAAGAAGTCGCCTGCATCAGTGGCACCAGAAAAGAAAAAAATCCAGGCTACTATTCCTGGCATCTTCAAGCAGAAGGGGGAGTACGAACGCAACCACCCACTGGCACGTTTGTAAGAAGTGAAGTTGGCTAAAATGTTAGCACCGGACCTTTTTCTTTTGTGGAAGGAATTGGTTTTCGAGAATTTGTGGTGCCCATCTACTCGAAATGGAAGGTTCCCAGCCGGACCTAATTTGCCAGAGTTGCTTTTCCAGTGCTACATCACAATGCGCTGGAATTGGTTGAACAAGCTTTGCAGCAGAGTGCTGTTCACACTATCCACCTGACAACAGATATGTGGACCAGTTGCCAAGCCACTGATTACATGTGCATCACTGCACACTGAATCCCTTTTGTGGGGCTTAGAGAAATGATATCTGCAGGTATTGACACTGCTGGAATATTTAATGGCGCTCGGAAGCATGCAACAGTAGCCATGTTCGCCATGGAGGAATCCCAAACTGCTAAAACATCTTTGATGACTTTAACAACAAGATCTTTGAATGGCTGCAACCAAGTGGACTTAACATTGGATTTGTTCCCACTGACAATGGCAGTGATATAGTTAAGGCCATGGCAGATGGTGGCTATTTCAGGGTCCTGTGTTTGGCACACTGGCTCAACATCATTGTATAGGACTTTCTCAAAAAAGAAGCCAGAGTCAGCAACTTAATGCCCACCTGCAGAGAATCTGCACTCATTTCAGCCATTTTTTTAAAGCTCGAAAGCAGTTGAAGATCATTCAGTGTGATAATAGAATGCCAGTTAGAGCACTCATACAAGAAGGAACTCGACTTATTACATGTTGCAACGTCTGTTTGAGCAGTACAGATCGATCAATTAATATGTCATGCAAAGAGGGGATGCAACTGTCAAAGTAACGATCTTTGAGATGGACCAATGGGGCCTCGTCAAATGCCTGATAGAGATTCTGCTTCCTTATGAGGTTTTCACATGGGAAGTCAGCAAGGAGGACAGTACCATGGGCTAAGCTATCCCGTTGTTGCATGTGCTATAGGAACAGCTAAAGGAGGTACGCAGGTGTGGACGAAAAAAAAGATGTGGATGAGTTGGTGGAGAGGCTAATACTTCGCTTATCTGTTAATAAAAGGGTGCAAAGAGACATTGTGTCATCCAAACATTACATCTGTGCCACAATTCTTGATCCAAGGTACAAACAATTACTGGCCACTTTCATTCTTTATTCAGACGGGAATGTTTCCAATTACAAGACGTGGATTGCTGAGCAAGCCAGCAACCTAGAAAAAGAAAGGCTGGGAATTAGAGGCCCACCCAAGGGCAAAAGTTCTGTGGTGCAGCCTTCAACTTCAGAACCCGAGGGGAGTGCTGGTGTCTCATAGCAGCCAAAACCAACAACAAGAACACTAGCAGCAACAGGAACAGGAGCATCGCCCTCAAAATCTGCATTTAATTGGTTTCTAAAGGCAGGACTTAAGTCCAGTGCAGAGGCGAAGGCAAAAGAAGTCGAACAAGGTGGAGCACCAATGACTATTGAGAGGATGGTCCAGGCCTATCTGGATGACCCAATAGAGGTCTATCTTGATCACAACCTATTGCTGTAGTGGTATGGGAAGAGGCACCACTGGGCAGTGCTCAGCAGGCTGGCAATTAAGTATCTGACTTACCCGGTTCCCAGTGTGTTGGCTGAGCATGTGTTCAGTGCAGCTGGTGCAGTTGTCACCATGAAAAAAGACCAGTCTCTTACCCCAAAACGTGGAGACATTTGACATGATCAAAATTAATCAGCACTTAATATCACTGAATTACACCATACCTAAAGTATGACAGGAGGAGGATGAGGGTGATTAGTCAGACATGGTAGTGTGTTAACTGACCAACCTCTGGGTGAACCACCTGAGTTTGAGGATGAGCTCTACTTCCCAGACTACTGAGTAGGCCTGGGCCACGATAGAACTTTCTATCTCCAAACTGCTTTGACAAAAAAATAAGGACATTGCTAGGTGAAGATTACATTATTGTGCTTGTTTGTATCTCACTGACTAATGCAGCGCCAATGTTTTAGACACATGTATGACCAGATTGGACTTGGACCAGTATGCAGTGAAGAAGCCTACCCCCCATTCCCTTCAAGGACAATGGAGAGACAATGCCTGCCTCCATCCCTTGCCTATCCTTAATTGAATCCCCTAGCAGGACTGCCCCAGAACATTTGATTTACAAGACTGGCCAATGTGTGTTTTTTTAATCAAAGAGCATCGACAATGTACCACCGTGCTTGAATTGGAACAGGTAAGGAATGCACCAATGAGTGATATATGAGTGATTGTTGTTTGTGAGTGTTGAGATGATTCATGAGGTGGCAGACAGTGAGAGTGGGTGTTTAACAATAATTATTAAGCTTGATTGTGTTTGTGATGATTGGTGGCCTAATGGGTGATCTGATCATTTTTTCCAGAAGGTGATTTTTTCCTTCCCCTTTGACCTTTAGTGAGACTTGTTTGCCGGGTCCACACTGCTTCGTTTTCTGGATCACTCTCTTCAAAGACCCGACCAGTCCCTTTTGCTAACAAACACAAACTGGTTCTACTCAAAAAAATGACTCAATGTTTCTCTTGGTGTTCATCAACAGCATTGCACTTCGGGTCAATCTCTCTCATTTGAGTCGGGACTGGAGTCGGTACGGAGTTAGACACATTCATTATGCGGAGTCAGGAGGATGATGGAAGGACTCAGAGCATGGCCACTTCAACAACTGCCAGAAGAAGGAAGTTATCAACTTCACGGAAACCAACATGGTGATGACTCTAAGAGGCCTACTCAACTCTGTGGACTGGTGAGAGGTGCGTTGATTACTTGATTTGGGAAATGCAATTCTGCTGAGTGTGTATGCTGCTGGCTCAAATTTCAATCTATGTGGTGGTTGGGTGGGAGGCCTGTTGTTGTACGTAACTGTAGACAGACATGTGGTGATCACCACATTGTGCATGCTCTAAGCTACATATTATGATGATGTTCATGACAGTTGCGATTTTGATCAGCCCGATACATGCGACCAATTGTCTGTGATTGTTGGTTGTTGTAATTGCTCTCACCTAATTGATCGCACATCAGTCATAAAATGAAGGATTTGAAAGGACTATTCTCTTGCTCTGCCTCTGAGTCTTCTTGATGCACTCCTCAAGAAGTTTAACTTCTGTCCTTCTCCTTGATTCTACAATATCATTTCTGTTTTACAATCTGCAGGCCTTCTTTTCTCCTGCACAAAAGGCAAAAGCACCATAACAGTCACGCTTGCCTTACTGGACCGCTTCAGCCAGGCATCCAAGATTGACAGACAATCCAAGAAGAATGCAGATGCACCCACTTTGTCAAAACAGTATCATTTTTCTTTAAATAATCATTATTTAGAACTGTGTGTATCGTTCGCTTCCCTCCTACATAATTTGTATTTAAAAATTTTCAAACCTAGGTGACAGAACATTTAGATATACAATAATAATAATATAATAGAACTTTGGTCTCATTGGGACTGACAGACTGTTTGCACTGCATTTAAGTTAACTGTGTAATAGTCATTCCTTGGTTTCCTTTTCCTCCCACAACAGATTGATGATGGTTGGCTACTCATCGCCCAGATGAAGATTGTCTTTGTGCAGTGATTGTCTTTGTCACACCTTTCCCAAAATCCCCTACCCTATCCATTCATCAAACCCTTAACCCTCTTCCCCGAGGCTGTGTGATTTATTGAGGTGTGACTTAATAATTTACACCATTAATTGATCACCCACTTGGTCGGCAGATGTGGTGAAAGCAACACCAATTCAGTGCAGGATCTTCAGTTCTACTTCTATTACCGAAACAATGGCCACACTGGCTTCATTTACCCACCCACGCATAAAAAGTGATCAATATTTTAGATATAGAAGAACATCACTCGTCAGCATTATCATTCAGGCATTGTGTTTTGCGTTACATAAATGCTTAACCATGTCCACTCCAGACTTTGAGTCTCCTTAACAATTCAAGTGTAACTTTTGTTTTAATTGAAATACTAGCTCACCACTGTCTTAAATAACTTAGTATTGCTTGTCAAATTTTCACTATCAGGTATTCCTTGTCGTGTAGTCTGGTCTCAATTGTTTGTAAAGCTAAGATATAATAATATATAACCCAATAACTCAGTTTTTATTTCAGTTTAGTTGCCTGCGATTAATAATCCTTCCAATTAAAATCCTACAGTTGGAGTTCACCTAGGTGGGAGTGGGACCTTGCTTCTTATTCCTTCACTGCGCTAGCCTGCTACTACTAATACCACCACCATGGCAAATAGGGAAACCTTGCAGCCCTTGCTTCATCTATTCGGTAAGAGAACTATGGAGCTTTGTTCTACTCAGCTGTAGGCACTATAGGCAATGGCAACCCCTCTCTTAGTGGTCAAAATAGTTGCAGACTGCAGAGACTACGAGAGTAGTAGGACAAGGGTACCACATACCTAATTGTTATACAGTATCAGCAAATTTTAAAAACTGGTTGCAATAAAAGGCAGGAGTGAAAAGTAAAAAAAAAAAAAAAGATTTGAGGCATAAAATGACGTAACTTAAATATGTATTACCCAAACAATAAAACCCCACTCCTTCAACCTACAACTGGCCAACTCCAGTCCCACCCCTGTCCCCAAACAAATCTCCCCATCATCACCATTGTCCCACCAAAAAGTCCATCCTTGTCCAAACTGTCCCGGACCCAACTCCCACATTCCAACCCTCTCCACCCACAAGTCCCACCCACCAAAACAAAAGTTAAAAAAGGGGCAGAAGGGCACTACACACAGCAGGCCAGGTCCAGGAGCTCTTTTAGGTGCCCCTCCATCTGGCTCTGCTGGACTTCTATCCATGCCAGCATCAACAGAATGTGGCATTGGAAAGTGCGGTCTGTGGCGAGGGCAGAAGTGAAAGATTGGTGGCAGGCAGCTGACAGCGGACTGCAGCGCATGTGTTGAGAGGCTGGAGGCACCGGCGCTGGGACCTGACTGGGGCCCTGGGCAGCTGCCTTCTCCTCCTCCTCCTCCTCCTGGATCACCAGCTACAGGTATTCAGCCTGTATCACCTCCATCTTCTGCTGCTGCAGCCGGGCTGCTATACCCTGCAGAGATGGATGATGACTATGAGTAGTTAGAAAGCAAAAAGACAAATTGTAAACAATGCTCTGGTCAAAAAACTTGTTTAAAATGATGTAGTGGGTGGCACAGTAGCAGTACATTGATGATCCCCTACGGCTATTTGATTTGATGTGATTAGAGTCACAGCCATTACCCGCACATGCCTCACATAAAACTAAAGGCAAATGAACAAATGCACTAACTGGCTGAAAGGAATTAAGGCAGAATAAACACAGCAGCACACCAATTTGAATTTCATTTTTGTTTTGAAGGATTTCCTAGTAAAAAGTAACTAGACAGACACTTTGTGTGGAAAAATAAAAACAAAATTACCTCTCATTAATGAGGAAAGCATTATGCACTATGGAGTACAAGTATTCTCTCTCTTGTGCTAAATTAATTAATGGAGGTATGCTAGCTTAGCTGGCGCGCTTGTTGTACTCGTTAGTCGTACTTTGCTAGTTTCTGCAGTCTGTAACTGGGGCAGCTGTAATAGACAATTATCTTATTCCAATGGCCCTGCTCTTCTCCAAAATGCCTTTCAATTTTACCCTGACTACAAGGCAGATGAATAATATGAATGATACACGTCATATATCAAATAAATCAATCATATGACATCCTGTCCTCCGTAAGTAGACGGTGGGAAAAGCGATGTACTGCAGTACAGAGAAAGTATTAAGGAATGGGATATAGCTTTGGCACATTCGTCACAGACTATCTCATCTGCAAAAGTCAAGTAATTATCCATTCATCATTGCATTGTTCTTCTAGTATTCTTAATCTTTACCATTGGCTTTGATATGCACCATTTAAGCTTTACATTCTCACATCTAGTCTCCCACCATAGAAAACCATCCATCCATATATATCCATTCTATCTATCCAAACATGGCTCCCAACGAACCTTTCATCAACATCCATTTACCCACCCATGCATCCTTTCACCCATCCTGCTTTGCCTTTAACCCACCCGAGCATTCCTTTCACCCACGCAGGCAGGCATCCTTATACCCTTTCACCCACCCAGGCAGGCATCCTTTCACCCATATACCCTTTCATCTATCCTCCACCCACCCATGCATCCTGTCACCGACCTATATGCAACCTTCCACCCATGCATCCTTACACTCATATTACATACAGTTCACCCATCCTTTCTCCTTCCATCCTCTTTTCTCTTTCCCATCAACCCATCATTTTTAAAGTTCATTTATAGAAGATAGAAGAGGCCATAATTACTCAACTCCCGTTGGATATATGCTAAAGCGGGGTGTTCACCAGTCAACACCCTTGCAGTGAGTATATTACTAATTGTCAATAAGCAAGCAATGTGACTTACCACTGCCCATCCCTGCCGCCACTGGGACTCCCCCTTTGTTCATAGATGCCACATCCCCTCCGCTGGCGCTCTCACGGCCAGCCCCAGCACTAGTTGTCTGTGCGTCTGTAGTAGTGTAAGAGGATGAGATACAAGTAAGTGGTATTGTGATAACGAGATGTTTTAATTAGGGTCAAAATAACAATCTGATTTCTATCAAAGTCCCAATACGACTGGAAGCTCAGGGTACTGTCTGGGAACTTCTGAAGCTGGTGTTGGACCCTCTTCCCAGGCATCCCAGAGGCATCACGTCACTCGGGCAAGAATGGGGAAAAACAAACCAAAACAGGATATTAGAAGGGTATATTTTATAACGGTAATGGTCACCCGACCTCAGTGCCACCTTCACCAGTTAGTATGTTTATATGCACAGGGGTAGTGAGGAAAGAATTACCCTGGGGCTACCGCATGCTTTCCATTCTTCCCTTCCTCCCAACTGAGTCTTTAGACTCTTGTGGCGCCCCACCAAAAGGATCGCCCTGCTGGCACTTGCCTCTGGCCATGACCCATATCCAGGGCCGTGGCATTGGGACCCAGGGCATCCGTGTCACGGCCCTGGCCGCCGGGCGTTGTGGCTGTATACAGAAGGGTTGGCTCATCCGGTTCTTCCCCTTTCTCTGTTCTCAGGAAGCCTCCTGTTTCCCTCCGCCAGCCTGGTCCTGCGCCACATCTTCCAGGGAAACCACCTGTCTCGCCGCCTTGCCATGTAGCTGTGGCTCCTCCAACAACTCGGTCCTCTGTTTCTCTTTCGTTGGCTTCTTCTTGCTCCTGCTCCTCGATTGCGCTGGGTCTCGAGACGTCCCATCCTCCATGCGATTCCTGTGACGATGTGACGTTCTCTTCGTTCTCCTTTTGACTTCCTGAGGGGTGTGGCTACTTCTCTGCCTCCTTTTCCGGGAACACTGGAGTGCTGCTAGTCTCGTGTGCAGGGCCTAGGACGTTGGCCATGATGGATTCCCGCTCGACTCCTCGTTCTTTCTCACATAGCTCTCCCCTTAGGCATGGCCATTGTGACCATTCAGAAGATGGGTGTCGGGATATATAGTCAGCTCCGAATACATACCTTTGCATTGCATGCGTTACAGAGCATGCCTTTACAACGCGGTCACTACAATGACCGCGTTGTTAGAACGCAAACTATTACATCGCAACTCGTTTCAACGACTTGCTGTAGGCGGCGCGATGGACTTAGGAATAGTATAATTTACTATTCCTACTCCAGTTTGTGCAACAGCAGGGAAGGTGTTGGATTATAAATCCAACACCAGTGCGCCCCCTACAGCAAGTTGTTGAAACAACTTGCAATGTAATGGCTCGCGTTGTAACAACGCGGTCATTTAATGACTGTGCTGTAAAAGCATGCGATGTAACGCATGCAATGTTATGGCTGTTTCTCATCAGATCCAATTTGCAGTCTCCCTAGCATGTGGCTAGTGTGAAATGAAAAGGGTTGCAATGCTAAAAACCAGCGGAGAATATGGGTATTGGAGTCTTTGTTCTGTGACAACTAAGTGAGGGGTGCATGATCCGTGAGAACAAGAAATGTGCATCCCAAAAGGTAATATTGCAGGGCCTCTATGGCCCATTTTATGGCCGGGCATACTTTTTCAATTTTGGAACAATGTGTCTCTCTGGGAAACAGTTTTCTACTGATATACAAAAGGGGTTTCAATTCATCCCTTGGGTCTGGTTGATAGAGAACAGCACCCAGGCCCTGTCCTGAGGCATCCATTTGCAAAACAAATGTTTTATTGAAGTCTGGGCAGTGCAGCACCGGTCCTTTACAAATAACGTCTTTAAAGGTTTGGAAGCTTTTCTCGTGTTCCTGATTCCAGACAGATATACGTGATGGATATTTCTCAGTAAGAAGATCTGTAAGGGGACCGGCGATTGCAGAGAATCAGGGAATGAATCGACGGTAATACCCAATGAACCCCAAAAAGGAGCGAATGTCCTGTTTTGTTGTGGGGGGAGGGATTTTCCTGATAGCTTTGATTTTGACCATCTGTGGTTCTATGAGCCCTGCTTGAATTGTATATCCTAGGTTTTGGATTTTGTCTGTAACCAACAAGGACTTTTTTGGTTTCATGGTTGGGACCCCTTCTTTTATAGCATTAAACAATGAGGCCAGGTGCAACAAGTATTTCTCCCAGGTAAGTCTGAAAATGACTATATTATCTAGATATGCAGCTGCATAATCCTTATGAAGTTTAAGGATTTGGTCTATGAGCCGCTGGAATGTGGCTGGTGGACCTTAAAGTGGTACAGACCTGAAGGGGTAGAGAAGGCTGTCTTATCCTTGGCCTGGGGAGTTAGGGGAATTTGCCAATACCCCTTTGCAGGATCAAAAGTAGATATAAACCTAGCTGTCCCTAGCTGGTCAATTTGTCCATCAATTCGGGGCATAGGATATATGTCAAATTTGGTGATTATGTTTACCTGTTGAAAGTCAATGCAGAAACGCAGACTGCCTTCTGGTTTGGGGACAATCAATACAGGGGAGCACCAATCGCTCTGAGAGGGTTCTATTATCTTGGTTTGTAACATGGCGGTCACTCCCTTCTCCACAGCCTCTCTTTGGGCAGCCGGTATGCGATATGGCTTTAATTTCACTACTTGATCCTCCAAGGAAACTATATTGTGGTGTACGAGCGGAGTTAAACCTGGGGTGGTAGAAAAAAGGCCTGGATAATCATCTAACAAGCAAAGAAGCTGTTGTTTCTGTGAGTGGTTAATAACCGCCCCCATTTTTACAGGTTCCGCTTTGGTTTCTAGACTGGAGAGTAAAGGGATGTCTACCTGAGTGGTGGTATTGACAAAGTGAATGGGGACATGATCCTCTTTAGGGGGGGATGGTTCCTCCCACTTCTTTAAGAGGTTGACATGGTATATCTGTTTATCTCCCGAAAGTAGGGGTAAAAGGACACTATAGGTAACTGGGGTTATTTTCTTTTCTATGATGAAGGGTCCCTGCCACTGGGTTAAGAGTTTGTTGCCTGTAGATGGGAGAAGTATGAGTATGTTGTCCATTTGGTTAAACCCTCTCAGATAACTTCCTCTGTCAAATATTTTTTGGGGCTTTCCTGTGCTTCTTCCATATGCTCATGTACCAAGCCCCATAAATGAGATACGGTGTCTTTCAGATTCGCTACATATTCAATTTGGGGTTCCCCCTCTTCATTCTCATTCTCCCACTGTTCCACCGCCATCTCTAGGAAAGACCCGGGTTTCCTTCCAAATACCATTTCAAAAGAGGAGAAACCTGTGGATCATATCGCAAAGAGAACCATTGGCAGCTTTCTTTCCCAGTCCTTTCCTGTCTCTGAAATGACTTTGCGAAGCATGCTTTTTTTTTTTATTTTTTGTTTTTTTTTATTTTCTCAGCAAGTAATACAGATACAATCTCAGCAAGTGTACATAAATACATAAATAGCAGCATATGAATTTAACATGTTAACGAATATAATTAATGTACAAAGATACGAAAAGCAGCACTGATTCATCATACAGTCCAGTTTATAGTCAGACTCTGAGGTTTAACAGTAAGTACTTATTGGAACGCATCCAACCATGTCGTTAAGGCTCCCCATATCTTCCTCCCCTTCTTTTTAGCCTGAATGCCCTTGCGAGTATACAGAGCCATTTCAAAATGATATACATGTAAAAAACGCCCCTTCCATTGCTGAAAGGTCGGAGGTAAGCTATCTAGCCATGATGAGGATATACACCGTCTAAAAACAATCATTACAATAAAAAGCATTTCCAACCCAGGTCCCGAGACTGTCTTGTCCACACCTAATAGCATTAGTTGCGGAGATGGAGTGATTTTGCTTTTCAATACCTCCCCCAGAAAGCCCACAATTTCCAATTCTAACAGTCTTAAACAGGGGCAGGAGTAAAATATATGAACCAGATCCGCCTCCAACGCCTGGCATCTAGGGCATCTTGTCCCCGCCACGCCACCCCATTTCGCAATCTTTGCTGGAGTTACATAAAGATCAAACAACGTCTTATAATGTTGTGACTGCAGATTCGAAGCAAACACCATTGTGCCCCCTAGCTGCAGTGATTCCAGAAAGCCGGAGTCGGCAAGCTCAAATCTATCCTGTCATTTCCCACACTGTTTCTCCAGATCATCAGGGACCAGTTCCATCAAACATCCATATATCTGAGAAATGAAAGGGGCAGTCTTCTTTACCATCATTTCCAGCAAAGGTATTTGATCGAAGCCAGCTATTCCCCCAATCTTTTTTTTTTTTTAAATCCCTGATCTGCAGGTACTTAAAAAAATCTCGTGGCCCAACATTAAATTTCCTGCAAATCACATCGAACGGTGCCAGCAAATTCCCAGCAAGGAGATCTCCAAGCCTGCCAATCCCGTGACTGCCCCATCTATTAAAACAGCTATCATGAAATATACAGGGTAGTTGTTCATTCTGGATCAGGGGAGTATATCTGCTGTAACTGCCTACCCCAATCTTCTTCCGAACCATCGCCCAGTTCCTATATGCAGCATACAGAGTCTTAAAACGGGTTAGCTTAAAGTAGCTAGGTTCAAAAAACGTCATTAAACATCCATGAGCAGCATTACCAATTAATAACTCATAGATGGATGGTACATGATTACCAGCGCCGTGCTCCATTGCCTGAGTGCTAAACAATACCTTATAACATTGCATAACAGCAGCAAGGTAGTATAGTCTGAAGTTCGGGAGTGCCCATCCACCCCTTTCTCTGGGTAAACACATAAAGACATTGGCTCTTCTGGTTTTCCCATATGCCCATATAAAACTTGCTACTAATCTATCAATTTTCCTAAACCACTCGTTGTTGAATTCCAATGGAACAGCTCGAAACACATATAGCAGTTTAGGGAGAAAAACCATCTTAACTAAATTGCATCTTCCCATTATAGATAATCTCAAATTGTCCCACCGTTCAAAATCCTGTTTGGCTTTCTCCAAAATAGGGATCACATTTAAATCAATTATACGCCCCACCTTAGGGGTAATGCATATACCTAAGTAAGTAGCTTCACTTGTGATCTTACTATCAGAAGCCAACGTATGGCTGTTAATCAAAACTTGTGTTTTAGCCTTGTTTAACAGAAACCCCGACCTTATACCGAACTCTTCTGCCATCTCCTCCACTGCCCGCAGTGCCCTATCTGGGTCACTAGTAATGATGGCGATGTCATCGGCGTAAGCCAATGTTTTTGTGTCCCAGCCGTGTAAGCTAACAGGAACAATATCCGGTGAAGACTCTAGTCTCCATATAGCAATAATCGTAAGTCACAACCCGCTTTTGTTCTTTCTAACCCAGAAAGAAGCTGGACTAACCAGACAAGCTCTCGAGCAGCCCAGCAAGATGACGGCACGCTAAAGTATGCCTGGGAGAGAGCACAAGAACAGGAACCAGAACAGGTAGGACCCTATTTCACCATAAAAAGTGGTTTGCTTTATCGAGTTGTTAAGGGGGGACCAAACCAAAGTGTGTAGTTGTTAGTACCATCCGCCTTTAGAGAGAAAGACTTACATCTAGCCCATAACCAAATGGAGGGGGGGGCGCATTATGGTAAGGAGAACACCCTGAAATACCTGACAGAAAAATTCTATTGGCCAGGGGTCTATAGGGATGTCGCCAGGCATTGTGCTTCTTGTATGAGATGCCAGTATACGACTCCAGCTAATGTGAGGAAAGCACCCCTGTTTCCGCTGCCCATAATCAATATCCCATTTAAGAGGGTTGTTATGGACTTGGTGGGACCCCTCCTCCCATCCGCAAGGTGGCACCAATATATCCTGGTCCTGATAGACTATGCTAGTCGATACCCCGAAGCCTTTCCTCTGACCAGTATGACCACAACTAATGTAGCCCAGACCATGATTTCTTTTTTCTCAAGGGTAGGGTTCCCATCAGAGATCCTCGCAGACCAGGTAACCCCCTTTATGTCCCGCCTTATGTCTCACATATGCAAAGTTTTGGGGATCGACCAGATCCAAACTTCTATATACCATCAGCAAACCGATGGCCTAGTGGAACGCTACAACAAAACCATCAAAAGCATGCTTCGCAAAGTCATTTCAGAGACAGGAAAGGACTGGGAAAGAAAGCTGCCAATGGTTCTCTTTGCGATATGATCCACAGGTTTCTCCCCTTTTGAAATGGTATTTGGAAGGAAACCCAGGTCTTTCCTAGAGATGGCGGTGGAACAGTGGGAGAATGAGAATGAAGAGGGGAAACCCCTAATTGAATATGTAGCGAATCTGAAAGAAACCGTATCTCATTTATGGGGCTTGGTACATGATCATATGGAAGAAGCACAGGAAAGCCCCAAAAAATATTTGACAGAGGAAGTCATCTGAGAGGGTTTAACCAAATGGACAACATACTCATACTTCTCCCATCTACAGGCAACAAACTCTTAACCCAGTGGCAGGGACCCTTCATCATAGAAAAGAAAATAACCCCAGTTACCTATAGTGTCCTTTTACCCCTACTTTCGGGAGATAAACAGATACACCATGTCAACCTCTTAAAGAAGTGGGAGGAACCATCCCCCCCTAAAGAGGATCATGTCCCCATTCACTTTGTCAATACCACCACTCAGGTAGACATCCCTTTACTCTCCAGTCATGAAACCAAAGCAGAACCAGTAAAAACGGGGGCGGTTATTAACCACTCACAGAAACAACCGCTTCTTCGCTTGTTAGATGGGTATCCAGGCCTTTTTTCTACCACCCCAGGTTTAACTCCGCTCGTACACCACAATATAGTTTCCTTGGAGGATCAAGTAGTGAAATTAAAGCCATATCGCATACCGGCTGCCCGAAGAGAGGCTGTGGAGAAGGGAGTGACCGCCATGTTGCAAACCAAGATAATAGAACCCTCTCAGAGCGATTGGTGCTCCCCTGTATTGATTGTCCCCAAACCAGATCGCAGTCTGCGTTTCTGCATTGACTTTCAACAGGTAAACATAATCACCATATTTGACATATATCCTATTCCAGTTCTGGATTAGCTTTAAAATCAGGAGACCTATGAAAGGCGCATGCAAGCTCTACTGCTGTTGCGGATGTGAGGTTGGGGTGTTGTTTTACCCAGTTACGGGTGCTGACTGGTAAGACTTCTAGGAACTGTTCTAGATACACCTTTTCTTTCAGTTCATCTACGCTAGATGTGTGTGGTAATAGCCATCTATTCCCCAAGTCTCTGATCCTGTAATAAAGAGCTTGCAGATTGTCCCCTGTAACCCACCTCTCCTTTCAGAACCTGGTCCTATAATATTCTGGGTCACACCCTAGTCGTTCGGGTATGGCCCTTTTTATGTCTTCATAGGCTGTAGTGTCTTCTGGGTTGGCGGCTTTGGTAGGCTGCCTGTAATTCTCCTGATAGTAACGGAGCTATGTACTAGCGCCACTTTTCTGCAGGCCTAGCTGCGGTGGTGGCTACCCGTTCAAAGGTTATAAAAAAATAATCCGGGTCATCGCCTTCCTGGTATTTCTGCAATACTGTTCCTGGAGCATTGGGCGTTTGCCAGTCTCAGGATGGCTGTGTTTTGGACCTGCTGGTTATAAGGGATGAGCTCGGCTTGGTCCTTTAGGGCTTCTTGCAACGCCTAGCGATCTCATTGTGCTGTCTGTGCCTGCTGCTCCATCAGTAGTTGCAGGTGTCTCTGCCCCTCTGCCAATTGTGTTATTTCCCTTCTATAAGCACGGGTTGGGTCATGATTCGACACAGGGGCTATCCTACTTTTGACACCACTGTAGTAGTGTAAGGAAATGAGACACAAGTAAGTGGTATTGTGATAACAAGATGTTTTAATTAGGGTCAAAATAACAATCTGATTTCTGTCAAAGTCCCAATCCATCCGAAGGCTCAGGGGACTGTCTGGGGAACTTCTGAAACCGGTGTTGGGCCCTCTTCCCAGGCGTCTTGGAGGCCTCACGTCACTCAGGCAAAGAATGGGGGAAAACAAACCAAAACAGGCTATTAGAAGGGTATATTTTATAACGATCACCCAACCTTAGTGCCACCGGCACTAGTTAGGATGTGTATATGCACAGGGGTAGTGAGGGGCGAATTACCCTGGGGCTACTGCATGCTTTCCTTTCTTCCCTTCCTGCCAACCAAGTCTTTAGACTCTTGTGGCGCTTCACCAACCCCACCAAAAGGATCGCCCTGCTGGCACTTGCCTCCGGCCACGACCCATATCCACGGCAATGGCTTTGGGACCCGGGGCATCTGTATCACTCTCAGTGGCGGCTAGTAATGTTTGAAAATTGTGGGGCGTAAAATGAAGTCACCAATTTTCTATTAGTGAGCAAACATGAGTAGGCATAAGCTAAATATGTTTGAAGGCTGTAGTGTTTGCTGAAAGAGAGGCTAGGCCTTGAAGGGAGGCATGGTATTTTGTTGACTGGACAGGATAAGTCTGGTACCAATGGTGCGAACTAAAATCAACTGTGATAATAAACAAATGAGGAAAAGTCAAAGAAGCTTGGTGCTGGGTACTTTTATGAGCCCTTCATCGCACGTAGCACTTTCCTGGGGGACCACAGTCTCTACCTGGCATTGCGGCAGGTGCCACCAACGTTCATCTTTCGCACCAGGAGGCGCTTAAAGCCTGCTCGGGCTTCATCGCACGTAGCACTTTCCTGGGGGACCACAGCCTCCACCTAGCATTGCAGCAGGTGCTGCCAACGTTCATCTTTCGCGCCAGGAGGCGCTTAATGCCTGCTCGGGGCTCCCGTGCAGGGAGCCCTTCATCACACGCAGCAGTTTCCTGGGGGACCACAGCCCACATCTGGCATTGAGGCAGGCGTCGCCAACGTTCATCTTTCGCGCCAGGCGGCGTTTAAGGCCTGCTCGGGTCTCCCGCTGTGCGGGAGCCCTTCATCGCATGTAGCACTTTCCTGGGGAACCACAGCCCCCACCTGGCATTGCGGCAGGCGCCGCCAACGTTCATCTTTCGTGCCAGGAGGCGCTTAAAGCCTGCTTGGGGTTCCCGCTGCGTGGGAGCCCTTCATCGCACGTAGCATTTTCCTGGGGGACCACAGCCCCCACCTGGCATTGCGGCAGGCACCGCCAACGTTCATCTTTCACGCCAGGAGGCGCTTAAAGCCTGCTCGGGGCTCCCGCTGCGCGGGACATGCGCGGGTGCACCCGGGCGAAGCCCGGGCCAAGGGTGGGCCCATCTTGGCAAATACCACCACTTGTAGAGGCTGGGATGAGCCACCCCTCTTTCGTCTGCCCTATAGAAGTCATCATGGGTAAGCGAAAACAACCTTGTAGCTGTGACTTGGGCAAGACTAAAGCTAAGGTTCCTCGGAACTGCGCCTCTATTATTTCGTATTTACTACAGCTGCGGGAGCCCTATCAGAGGAGATCCAAAGTGCTGAGGAACATCTTGGCTTGGGGGCGGAGCGTTTAGCTTCTAGCATATCATCAGCTGTTGCTCCATTGATCGTAGCCCCATGTGAGGCACCTATCACCACTGCAGAGCAGGCAGTCTCAATGTTGGGCCCACAGGTTCCATCGCGGGGGCTTTTGACGGCGGAGGGGGGTAATCTGGATGGGGATGTTCCATCTCCATCTTCACCTCACCAGACCATGGCCTCAGTTAAAAAGAAAGGGAAGAAGAGAGGCATAAAAACTGGATCAGTCACAGCTGAACCCCCGTTGCGCCAGGACTGGGGAGGGACCCTGGACTTTGAACATTTATTAGATCTAGCAGTGAGTCAATTTGTGGGTGATCTTTTTCAGTCGCGTTTGGAACCACTTTTCACAACTTTTTTGGAGGATATCTCCAAATTAGTGAAGACACTGGTAGAAGGGCTAGCGGGGAAAGTGGTACAAATGGAGACTCAATTGGTGGAGTTGACTACCAGGGGTGCAATTAAAAACACGCGTGATGCACACATCTTGGCAAATACCACCTATAGTAGAAAAGGAGGGGTGTCACCGAGACAGGAAGGCCAGAGCACCCCAAATCCTGGCTTAGCCAACTATGTGAAGGTTAAGTCTGGTGATAATTTAGGTGCTCGGTGGTAGACACAAATCTCAAGTGCATAGGAGAACATATCCCCTCAGAAAACCAAAATCATGCTGGAAAGGGAAATTCACCCACAAATAGGAATGCAAAGAGGATTGCAAATAGCTGTAGGTTACATCTACCTCCCCGAAGCCACCCCTCTGGTAGTGGTACTAATAGGAGTACCCCCACTAATAGACAAAACTATTGAATCCACTGAAGAGCTCATGCGTAAAACAAAATTTTGGTGTAAAAAACTGCCAGGAAACGGGTACCTAGCGTCCGCCCATATCATTATGGCTAAACTGGTGGGATGGGTATGCAGGAAGGGAAAAACAAGGAGATGGAGACTATTATTATAAATTTTGACCAGATTGATATGGCATGAAAGTTGTTTCAGGGAGGCCTAAATCAGGGCCCAGGGGGTATTAAGTCTTTGCCTCTTGGTTTTTTTTATCCACCAAGAGAGGGTATCCAGGTCAAAGGCCCGAGTGATTCAGGGGGATTAATTCCGGAGTCAGCAAGGGCAAGACCGGTTAACAGATTGAGAATTAGGGACGGCCTCCCTCTTTTGGCTGATCCTCCCAATGCGCTAACACTACCCTCAAGACTAGGAGATTTAAATGGGGGATGGGTAGGGGAAAACGGACTCGAAACTACAAATAGATTTCTTCCTTTGAGCCAGCTGGATAATAATGTTTCACTGGCATCATCCCCCCCATCTGAAACAGAGCTCCCTCTCCATGACCCGCCAGATCAACGCCGTCGCATCCACTAGTTTCAACTGCCTGCGCATCCTCCGTAAGACCTTCAAATGGATCCCCCCCGACTGCAGAAGGACCGTCACCCACGCGCTCATTACAAGCAGACTGGACTACGGCAACGCCCTATACGCCGGAATCAACAGAACCCTTCTACACAAGCTCCAAACCATCCAGAGCGCCGCAGCCAGACTCGTCCTCGGGACACCGCGCCACGAACACATGACCCAACACCTTCGGGACCTCCACTGGTTCCCCGTCGAGAAGAGGGTCACCTTCAAACTCCTCGCCCACGCCTACAAATCCCTCGACAACATCGGACCCAAATACCTCAACGAGAGAGTATCCTTCCACGTACCCAAGAGGAACCTCTGCTCCACCGACCTCGCCCTGGCAGAGGTCCCCCGCATCCGCAGAAAGAGAACAGGCGGGAGAGCCTTCTCCTTCATCGCAGCCAAGACCTGGAACGAGCTCCCGGTGAACATCAGACACTCCCCGACCCTGCACACGTTCAGGAAGGACCTCAAGACCTGGCTTTTCGACTGATCCGGAGTTGCTCCTTACAGCCCCCCCCTAGTGCCTTGAGACCCTCACGGGTGAGTAGCGCGCTTTATAAACCCCTGATTGATTGATTGATTGATTGAGCTTGGATGACCTAAGTACTGCCATTCCTGGTCCCACCATTAGGAATGACGAGGGAGTTAAATCATGTCTAAGGGTTCTTAGCTGGAACATAGCGGGTCTGAGAAATAAAAGAGATGACCCTAGGTGGTCTGATATTCTGAGGGAGTATGATGTGGTGGGTTTACAAGAAACATGGGAAATGGAAAATAATTATTGGGTGGATGGGTATAGGAGCTATTGGGAACCCGCACGGCCCTCCTCAGCAGGAAGAGCTAAAGGGGGTTTAATAACTTTAATTTCCCTTAATCTCTCAGGAACTCATTGCTTATTAGACTCTGGCTCACGTAATTGTTTAGTAATCGAAATAACGCCTGTTCATGCATCGAAATTACTCATTGTAAACTTTTATAACTCTGTTGAAAGTGCTTTTATGAATGAACACTTATGTAACTTAAAATGTTTTTAGACTCATATAGGGAGAAGCAATCCACTTTTTACTCTATAATAATCTTAGGCGATTTTAACATACATTTATGTACAATGAATTGTCAAGTCACTGATATTCTGTGCCCCGAAAACTGTTCTAGCTTGCATTTTGAGCACCCGCAGCAAGGAGGGTTTCTTGAGGACCTTCTGGCAGAATCTTATTTAGAACAACCAAGTGTAAACCAAGGAGAGTCCAGGATCCCCACATTTAAGGGGAGAGGCTTAAATACCATAATAGACTTTATCTTTATCACCCCAGGCCTGTTAACTCAGGTGGTATTCTACAACGCGCTGTGGTCTCATTTTAGTGACCATAATCCCATATACTTAATATTGGGCGGGGGCACAGGGGTAGTTGGAAAATCCGGGGAGGCAACCGCCAGCAAGTGTTTAAAGTTAAAAGACCAGGAGCGTAGGCTGAAATGGAGTAAGGTAGTCCCGGACCTTTTTCTCAATGATCTTTGTGAAATCTCTAGGGAGGATATTGGTCTCTGTCTTGATCATGACAAGAGGGGGGTAGAAACCCTCACAGCATTTGAAAGGATCTGCAAACAGGTGGCTAGAGGTCCCACATGCCCAAGTGGGAATCACATCGAAAAGGGCGAGAGGTGGTTTGATTATGAATGTACTGCAGCCCGCCAAAAGTTTTTTAATGCCCTTAAGCAAGTACCCCAAGACAAATCCCAAATAGCTGTTCTTAGAAAGATATATAAGCGAGTGATAGAAAATTGTAAAACTGTAATCATACGAGAAGCCTGGAATGACCTACTTTCTGTGGACATTCTTAAGAACAGCGCTAGGTTCTGGGAGATTGTAAATAAACCTTTTTTTACTGGAACCAGCAATTCCCCGCTGGAATGTAACATACCTGAGGATCAATGGTTCACTCATTTTAAACATATATATGATAACCAGGATGATGTGGGATCCCTACGCCCCCCCACACCGACTATGAGTACACACAGTCTGGTTTTTAATGAACAGGAAGTAAGGGTGGCAATAATGCAGATGACTAGTAATAAAGCACCCGTTCCGGATGGCGTCCCGGCAGACCTTTATAGGCAGAACGTGGCACTTTGGTCTAAAAGTTTAACTCATGTTTTTAATGTGGCAAGTCAGCATGGTTTGCCGAGATCCTGGTCCCAATCTATTATCATACCTGTTTTTAAGGAGGGGCAGAGAGGAGATCCGCTATGTTATAGGCCCATTTCCTTGATTGATCCCGCTGTGAAAGTATTGGGGAGAGTGTTCCTTAGCAAACTAACAGAAAGGCTAGAAGACAGCTGTGTATTATCAGATCTGCAGTATGGGTTCAGGAAGGGTAGGAGTACAACGGACCAATGCCTAAATCTCCAGCTATTAGTGGGGAAATACACAGCTGCGAAGACAAGGACCTTACACTTGGCCTTTATGGACCTGTCCTCAGCCTTTGAGCGAGTTAATAGATCGAAATTATGGGTCCTATTAATTGAAATGGGAATGGACTGGAGTAAGGTACATTTCCTGTCAGATTTGCATAGAGACCTCTCCGCTATGGTAAGATACGATCAGAGGGGTAATAATACATAGCACATTCGCATTGGAAGGGGAGTCAGACAGGGCTGCATCTTAGCTCCCCCTCTTTTTACTCTTTATATAAATAATCTAAACCTCTCTCTGTGTACAGCCTGCAAAGACATTCCCTGAGTGGGGGACCAGCTAATCCCCGCCCTGTTAAACGCAGATGATGCGGTTCTATTAGCTCACACAGCGGTGGGTCTCAAGAGCCTCCTGGATTCCTTTTCGGTCTTTATGAGATCCCTGGATTTAAGCGTTAATTTTTCCAAATCGCATACAATGACCATGGGTCTGAGACCGAAAAAGCTAAAAACGTATTTTTGTGAAGGAATCGAAATAACAAGGGTAACAACTTTCACATATTTAGGGGTCTTGTTTGATGAAAGGGGAACATGGGCTCCGCAGAAGAAAGCTAAAAGGCATGCCATGGCAATATCTACAGTAGCAGTCCTGGGCTTTGCACGTAGGCTCGGGGCCAAGCCAATTGAAGCCATGCTTAATATTTATAGAGCTAAATGTGTTGCAATTTCCAAATATGGGTCTGAAATATGGGGCTACAAGGAGGCCGAGGATCTACAAACAGTGGAAAACAAGTTTCTTAGAAATCTGCTCTCGGTCCCACAATCAACTTCCACTTATATTGTCCATCAAGAACTAGGCATAGGCTTAATTTCCGATTTGATAGGTTTGGTGCAACTCACGAGCTGGTTATCAATCTAGATTAATCCAGAACTGGTGGTGAATCGTGAGATTGCCCGAGATTGTCTATCCCTGGACAGAGTCAGCAGTATCCCGTGGTTAGGGTATACGGAAAGAGAGGCAAAAGAGCTAGTGAAACCCAAGGTACGAGCCTATCTTCTGCTGAAAACAGCCCCAACGATAGAACCTTATTTAAGTGTAGTAACAAAGTCTTACCACCGTTTTCTTTTAACCAGATTCAGATTTAATCTTTTGCACTGCATATTGGCTGAGCCTCAGGGTTGGAGAAAAGTGAAAGATTTGGGCCCCTGTTCATGCGATAATTTTTCTACCCAAGACACTTTGCACTTTATTATGTTTTGCGACCATTTTCATGATATTCGTAAACGTTTTTTAGTGCCTATCTTAAAGGAAAAAGGTTTTATTCAGGTTAGACCTGCCCTTGTCTACTTACAGATGCTGAAGAATACTTGGGAGAGTTTTAATATTGCCAATTTTTTAGTTGCAGCCGTTAGGGAAAGAAAAAGAAGGACCACTGTGTCATGAAATGTTGTAGTTTTTTACTACTATGATGATTTGTGTTTTAAACTGATGTCCTTTTTAATTGAATTGTATCCTTTTTATAAATGCCGTGATGTAGAATGACTGTCCTCTGTGCCTTAGAAAAGTCTTTTTCAATGAATTTTTGTATATGCTTATTCCAAAACAACAAAAAGGCGGAGGACTGTTTATTTGCTGACATTTTTAGGGTGTCTAAGATTATTTCGATACGACTTTTGTATAGGATTTATTGTTGTTGTATAAGATGTTTGTAGTGTACTTTTAATTTTTTTTAAATAACTGAATAAAGTGGATATGACTGACTGATACGTTTATGGGTCTACCAGCACATTACTCTTGACGGATCAAGAGGACAAAAAAATCATATTGCACTTCATGTGTCTTGTTTAACCCAGTTCCTCTCTTCGGCTCTGCAAAGCGATGAGAAGAAAGACTTACAAATCACTTCATTAGAAAACACACACACACACACACACACACAGCCATTTAACATTTCAGCCAGGGCAATGCCAAAAATCTTTTAAACTGCAAAGGAAAAGCTCACCAGGGCCTGAATATGTTGACTTTCAGCCAAGCACAAAGAGACAGTCAAAAGGTTTGCACGGTGTTCTGCAGTCAGACGGACAATTCCAACCATTCTCTTATGGTTGGTGTTCAGATTCCTCGCTGCACCCCTGGATCTTTTAATTCACATCCTCGGATGGTTAATGGAACCAGCAGGCTGCGCGCACCATGCGGTGGCACTTCACCGGTGCATTTGTTTTTAAGTATTGAAACCCATTTCACTGGCGGAATTCTATCCTGACTGTAAATAAATGCTAGCGTACAGCAGCACCATGAAGTCAGAGAGAAAAAAATAGGAACTGTGGCTGGTGTGAGGAAAAACAGACAGTGTGGCTGTTGTGAAGTCACTTTGGTCACACGTAATTAAATGCGCACATGTGGGCACCCCAAACTAAAAGTACGTACCAGGAGTTGCCGATACAATTGTGCCACAGCATAATATCTGCACTGACAACTGCAAGATATTGATCAAGCTCACTTGGAAAGGCTGATCGGTGCTGCAGAAGTTGCTCTGCATCCAGAGAGATTGCGCAGATAACTAGCCACGTATTCACACTTACTTATCTGTAGAAAATAAACAGCACCGTGGAACTAGATTCCAGGGTTAAGCTTGCTGCCTCTATCCTCTAACCCTACCCATCCTCTCACAACTCGTCACAGGATGGGGTCAGTGAGGCTTGCTCCCACCCCATCCTGTGACGAGTCCCTGATGAACATGAAGCCCCTGGAGCTGCAGGGCTTCATCCAGAAACGCCCAGGGACAATCTTTCCACCCATGTTGTCAGGGGGTGGTGCTTAGCGCAGGAGGCAATGATTTTGATGAGCTGGTGACCTCACAGGCCTCAGGGCTTTGAGCTAATCCGCCCGGCAAATTGTAATTTGATGCAAGCCTTACTGAGTTAGCTGCGCAGGTGCAGCAGAGGACTGTTCGAGGAGTTTTTTTTCTGGCGGTGAGTTATTTCCAGTACTGCCCTAAAGAAAATCTTTTAATTTGGAATATGGATTTAAAAAAAAATTCAATAAGAAAAAGCTATTTTGGGGTAGGAAATAAAGGGGGCGGAGCCCCAGCGCCCACGTGAGGGAACTGCCCCTGATTACTCTCCGGGCCGCCGGGCTTTATGGCTATATACAGAAGGGTTGGCTTATCCGGTTCTTCCCCTTTCTCTGTTCTCGGGGAGCCGCCTGCTTCTCTCCACCAGCCTGGTCCTGTGATGCGCGGTCTGGGGAAACCGCTTGTCTCTCCGCCTTCCCACCTCACTGTGGTTCCTCTAACGACTCAGTCCTCTGTTTTGCCCAGGTTGGCTTCTTCTTCTCCTGCTCCTCGATGGCGCTGCGTCTCGAGACGTCCCGTCCTCCATGCTATTCCTGTGACGATGAGACGTTCTCTTCATTTTCCTTTTGACTTCCTGAGGGGGTGGCCACTCCTCTGCCTCCTTTTCGGAGAACACTGGAAAACTGCTAGTCTCGTGTGCAGGGCCTAGGATGTCAGCCATGATGTATTCCTGCTCGACTCCTCGCTCTTTCTCACAGTGGCTAGAAAAAACATTACACATTTTAGATGCCAGATACACCTCCCCCTATTATTTTTTTCAAGCAAAATACAACCACAAAACATCACTACAGTTCAGTTACAGCATCTTCTATAAAAATATTCTGTTGGGCATTTGTTGGTTGAAAATGTTTGAAAAGCTGCTTGAAGGGAGGGTGGTGTTCTTAGATAAATAATTGACATCCTGTACACATGACTGTAAATGTATATTGAGCAACTGTATTATTATAAAGTACATTTATGTGCCAGATGTCTTAATAAAGAAATAAAAAAAAAAAAAAAGAAAATGTTTGAAAAGCCAGGTAGTCAAGCCAAGCAAACATTTTTTGTAATGGAGGGGCAGATCTACGATGAATTTGAGTTATTGAAGTGCAATGAAGGGGTGCAATAAATTGTCAATGAAGGACATATGGTCTTGGTTGGCAAATACAATGGGGCTGTCCTCCTCATACTTCCAGCCATGCTGCACTGTCATCAACCTCTGGTATACTATGATAATAATACATACACAACATTGGGGGGGGGTCTACGATGACCATGGCCACTCTCTCAGTTTACTGTTTAAGCAAGAAAAAAAAGCCTTCTCAACAAATATCTGTAGAATACCTTACTTGGGCATGCAAGCTTCACAGTAGAGTACCTGACCTAAAATAGGTTCTCTGAGTCTTAGAGTACCACCTGTCCACAAGATATTTAAGGGGAGAGGGGAAGCCTTTCGACAAAGTAGAAGAAAGGAAGCTACAGACAGACTAGTACAGACTGTTCGAAGTCAAGTACAGAAACTTGAAATTTATAAAATTAGTAGCTAGGATAATGCAGGGATAATGAGAATTTAAGAAACAGATAGAACAAAGAGGAGTTGGAAAAAAATTAGGAGACAGGCACAGTAAGAAGGAAAAATAATGCTATGGAGCAGTAAAAGTTAGGGAAATAATAATAATATTAACAACATAAAGACTTACTGGGTCCAGCAGAGCCATCTGCAGTGGCACTCGTGGAGGCACCTCCAGCTCCCTTACCCGCCTCAGTGGTTTCCCTCTTGCCCCTGGATGCTGATGTAAGAAATAAACAAAATAAAATAAAATAAGATTAGTGGTACAATTAATAATCTCCCCAAAAATAATTTGACGGGGAAAGGCAAACGCAGTAACATTGATTTTTTCTAAATCGGATCTCCTATTAATTTTGTGGACCTATTCCTAATTTCCTAAATCTGACCTTATACCAAATTTCCTAAACTACATTTAGGAACTACTAATACATTTAAATGGATGATCTTTGCTTCTCATCGGATTCTCAATCTCTCAGTCTCAACCCCCTTGGATAGGCCAACTCAGTCTGCATTTTATTCAATGCATAGATGCATGCATACTACACATCACTGGGAACTTGCCTGGGGTTGGGACTGTATGAGCTATAAAAAAGAAAGGCACAGAGAAGTGAGAGACCCTAAATCACTAATACTACTAACTACCACTATCTTAGTGACAGGACAGAAGAGTCTCTGCATGACATCTTAAATAATCAGCCCAAGCTAGTGCCAACGAGTAGGATTAGGTAGCACCGCCGAACACCTGTCTAGAAGATGATCAACTAATCAAGAATGCATCTCAATCCTCTGTTCCTATTGCATGTTACAGTCTTGTGAGCAGGGGACAATCAATACAATAATGGGGGTTATACCCACTTTTATAGCCAAGAGCCATGCCTTCTTATAACTGTTAATTAAGCTTACTTTGCTACCTGGCATATTCTCATGGAATGACTGTGGGTACCGGTTACAGGGAAATGTGATCTGGTTGATGGCCGGAAATCCTTGTGTGCTGGTTATGGGTAGGCAGGAGTTGAATCCTAGCCAGTGGGAAGACCCAGCAGCAGCAAGGCGAGAATATGATTACCCCTGTTGGGGGCAGAAGGTCAGGAGCTTGGAGCGAGGTCAGGGTCTCCAGCGACAGATGTGGGGAGTGCAGTTCAAGCACCAACGTGTACTCAATTGAAGAAACTTCTATCAGTTCAAGCACAGAGACCTCTCACTAACATTGGTCACTCTAATAAATGCGGGAATGCATAGTCTGTCAGGATCATCAAGCTCTTAAAGAAATGAAGTCATGCTTGGTGTAGGCACAAGGTCCTCACTCAATCATCAGATGGTTGAAGAAATGAAATGTAGCAATGCAGGAACGAGTGCCTCTTATGACTTCAAGGAATGCAGCAATGTAGGATGCGGGCTTTTTGGCTTCTCACTGTCTTGAGTCACTTAAAGAAACACAGAAATGTAGGGTAGAACAACACTGGCCTCTCACAATCTTCTGTGGTTGAAGAAATGGGGCAACAAAGGGTGCAAGCACATGAGCCTCACATGATCAAATTAAGGACTCGCAGCAATGCACCTCTCGCTTCCAATTCCTTCAAATCCTTTGATAGGCCAGTTATATTTTTCATATACTTCTTCAAGTCCTTACTCTTATCTGGGATATAAGTGCAGCATTGCTGAACTTTAAGCATCCAAAAGACACACAATTGATGGACGGAATGCAGAACAAATCAAAACATTCACCCCCAGTCAAGAGATCTGGGTTAAATCCATCATTCTTTTGCTCACCATGCCACCCCAGTTTAGACCTGGCCATATGCAAATCAGTCTTGACCCTGTGCCTCATGGGAACAGTCCAGCCCGAACTGCCCAGCCAGGTCCTCCCTGGACCGGAAGCAAGTATCCTAGGACCAGTTTCAGTGCAGCTTTAATTTGTACCACCATCAGCTTCTCTTTTAACTTTTTCTGACTCATCTCAATCTCATCATTGCAATATTTAGCGTAGCTCAAGATTTCGTCCACTGACTTATTCTGTCAATGAATCAAATGTTGTTGAATCATCATGCTAATCTCAGGCCTCCACCCCGTCACAAACCTAGACACAAAGTGCCCCAAATCTTTGGACTCCAATGTTTCCATTCCACTATACTGCTTGAAAGCCTGTAACAGTCTCTCATAATATGCCATGAATGGTCTCTTTCGGTTCCTGGGTTGTTCGATCAATCTTGACCCAATCAATATCTTGAGGTGGCACCTTAGACTTCAACCATGTCATTACCTCGTCATATTTCCTCATCACTATAACGGAGGGACCATTAGTCACAGGATGTCTTATTGGCTCTTTCTCAGGCCACTGTATGTCTATTTACATGCTGTCCATAAATCACTCAGAACCACACTGTCAAAGAAAGTAATCAAATCAAACCACAAAACTTTCAATATTTTTACAAATCGCTCCACCTGCTTGTACCTCTCTTTCTTTCGATGAGCTTTATTCGGTTTAAAATCACAAACCATAAAAGCATTCTAAAAATCATGAACATCTACACATCACAAGATTATAAAATGCATTAAAATAATGGATCATATTAAAAAGTCTAACAACGAACCCCCAAAAGACTTTGTGTGCAAAATATCCAATTTGATACAGTACTAGAGTGAAAGGGATATTTTCTATTCACAATATATATAACGGGGTACATTTATGATTAGCCATTTTGTGTAACAACTCATAATTTATGAAAATATAGTACCATAAAGTACAAAGTGCTAAGGTATATATTATACCAAACACAAGATATACAATGCAAACATCATTCATCATCTTATGACCCGGTTTCTTCATAGACAAGGACTTCAAGGTGTGAATTATTATATCTTATTTTAATTGCCTTCTGAATAAAAACCGCCACTGCATTGCAGACTTTAAGATCAGCTAGGCTACAGATATATTCAAAAGCAGGTTTATGTAAAAATAACCTCTCCCTTAAAAACAAAGGCCGTAAGAGACACTTCCTAAGCTCTCTATAGAAGTTGCAAAACAGAATAAAGTGCAACGTTGTCTGGTTTGATTTGCCATCACAAGGGCACTTTGGCAAATTTTGGTTCCACTCATCCATTTTTGGAAAGGCTATTAAAAAATGAACTAAACCCATAAAATCTGTGCGTTGTATTTGTGACCTGTAATAAATAGTTTTGTATCCCTATCCCAAAGGTCCTCTCACAGTATTCCTTTGTCAAGGGTTTCATGTTGGCATCGACTTCCCTCAACCAGGTACGTGAGTCCACCAGACTACTTTTTAGTTCTTTTTTATCATACTCAAGTATTTGGGAGGGATTTTCCAGATCAACATCTGAAACACATTCCTTTAAAAGGTTTCTAATGTATATCAGCCACAGGATTTTATTCCCATGGTCAAGGGCAATGCAGTCTCTGATTACGTCTTGTGTGAACTTGGTACCCTCTTTACTCCATATCCCATACCAAGTATTTAAACTTATGGTACTTATGAAATCACTAATATACAGTGCCCCAAGTTCTTGTACTTCTCAATAGGCTTCTCTCTCAAGTTTGGAAATTCATTTGTGAATGCGCTATATCACTCCTACTCCAAGGTACATAGTCATTTCCTCCACTCGGTACCTCCTGTAAAGGGAAGTTAATAGCTCCCTTCTCTCCACTTCCAGGAGGAGGCGTCTTTCCCGCCATTTTCTTGGGAGTCAGACTCTTTGATCATTTAGCCTCCCACTTCTCTCATTGATTTCAAATTCTAATGCTGTGAATTAATTCCGGAATTTGCATTTTCTTTCTTGATACTCTCATGTGTTCTATGTCTTGTTCACTAAAAGTGAGACAATGGCTTTTCTGTAAAGCCTTTGTTTGCTCCAAATCAACCTCATATCTTTGAGCCAAATCAGATAATTTATCATGAGCTTGTCTTGCCTCCTAGTAGCATCCTTACTCATAAACAAAAGCTTATTCTGCTGATATGTTTCTATTTGGTCCAATGTAATACATCCACTTATCATCTTGTCCAATTCCAGCTTTAATTTCCCCACATCCACCAAATTTACTTTCAGTGTGGACTGTAAAGTTCACTGACTCACTTCTGTACTCTCATTCCCATTCGATGTGTCATTAAGAGCATTCAAAAAGTCTTCCAGTTCCTGGACATTTTGACCAGGACTTTCTCTCTGAACTTTCATTACCACCTCTCCATTAGGTGTGCTATTCTGTAAGCTGTTTAAAGGCTGTTCCCAAGTAAGTAAACTCAAATCTGGTAACCCTGGGAATGACTTCAAAGGGCCAAATCCATTCTGATGTACAGATGAATCAGCACTAGCAGCACAAGGAGAACTGGCATTAATTGGGCTTAAAGGAATAATCTCTCCAAACCTTCTACCACATAGCCACAACCTCTGAGGGTGGCTATTGAGCAGGGGTGACTACATTCTGACTCTCATCTCCTCCTGAACCAGGTTTGTATATAAAAACCATGGGTCCAACTGGAACTGTAAGTGCATCTGGGATTGTACAACCTGTAGAGGTTCCAGGAACGCAAGTCCCTGAGTGGCTCCCATCATTGTTTGATTTACTGTAATAATTCCCTGCACCCTCTGATCCTTTTGCACAACAGAAACCCCTATGATATTAGGACACATACTCACTGGTGCAGTAGGCACTGTAGTGTTCCTTCTGGCAACATCGCTCCTACCTGCTTCTGTTTATTCTCATTATTCGGAGGTGGTCGCTCCAACATCAATGCATCTAAAAGACTATTACTAGTATCAATATCACAATCCTCAGTTCTTTCTCCAACTTCCTTTGATTTCTCTTTCTTCTTTTTGGTCTCTTCCCCACCTTCTAATAAGGAAATTTCACCCCTTCTATCATGTCTGTCCTCCACCATTTCTGATCTGCATCCCACCTTGCATCCGCATAGGTGCGCACTACTTTTCACGCTCTACCCTGATATCTTTCCTTTTCCCTTGCAAGAGCTTCATGCTGCAAAGCATTAATCGCTTCAAATTGTGTAGGTCTGTGTGTTTTCATTTCATATAAAACACTTCTCAAATGTTCAATAATTCTCAGATTAAATGTACCATAACATGGAAACTCTAATGCATCTTCTTTCTCAGTGATCTTGTGCCATTGTTCAAACCAAATACATGTATGTAACCCTACATTTATCATCATAAAATGACCTGTGGTATCGTCAGGCAGGTTCTCTTCCCCCCCTCTGAAAGGTATCTGAACATCTATTCTTAACCAATCTTGCACAACTTTAAAGCATTTCATTTTCAATTTATCGTACAATTATGTGTTTCAACCCAAAATTAATGTTTTGCTCAAAGATCTCACTCCAGATCATCAACCAATAACAGTGCGGCACCTCGTGACGTGGACAGCCAATAAGAGCATGGCTTTACACCAACGACCTATCCCAGCGTGGCACACTATGATGACATTCTCACTCCTCGCAGCAGCTCACCCTCCTTTACAAATTCACAAGCGCACTCTTTCATCAACCTGCTTGCAACTAAATACTATGCAATGACGACAAATGACAATTGTCTGCTCCCCTAAAGAAATCAACAGAATGCAATCACACAAGAGAGACCAGAACACTTACCAGTCTATACCAACAAACATACGAATGAAACGTCGACCTGCGGGGTATCACCCTAATCAGCATGGGTTTCCTCTGCAGAAAGGTCTGTCACACTAATTGTACCTCACTTACACACCAAGAAAAATGTCCCTATCTCGATTGGGCTTATCGACGGCGTCTCACGACAAACTCCACAAAACCTCAGCAAACAAATACAATACAGTGTCTTCTGCACTTTTATATCACCCCGGGATCTTAGGCGACATCGGACCTGATAACTTCCATTCGTGGGCTGGGTTATTGGACTCTCTGTCTCAAAGGGGACCTTTTGGAGCTTTTTTTTGTCTCCCTGTGGAGTAGGTTATGCATTGGGTTGTGTTTTGCTTTTGTTCTTGTCCTTTCTTTCTGTCCTCTAGATTGACAGCAGTTTTCATCTCTTACTTTAGCTTTGTCTCCCATATCGCTTGGGTACTGGATCAGTCCAGTCATAGCCTGCTGCCTCTTGTTATTGGCTGGTTTAGTGCGGTTCTTTTTCTGAAGGGCCTTTTGACCTGTTTCTTGATGCTATTTCTTCTGCTTATTTCTCACTTAATGTTGGGATGTAGTACAACTATTTTCCTGCCTGCACTTCCTCTTGTGCTTGAAGAAAGTTTTGCTATGTTGTTTTACTTGTCTTACATACAAAGCAGCATTAACCATCTATACAGCTTCTTTATAGTGATCCGACCTTAATTCAAAAGGGCGAATGCCACATAGTCTGCAGTGCACTAAAGGCTTTGTGGTCCCTAATCTGCAGGCTCAGGGTCGATTCACAGCATGTGTTCGTGTTCTACCTTATCCACATCTCTAGAGGTAAAACACTTTCCCAAAGTTGTTTTTATCAGGAGGTCTTTTGGACTGCAGTTTCTCCATCCCAGTCACTTTGTAAAGAAACACAGGCCAAAAGGCCACTCACAGGCACCTCTTCAGACCTCGTGCTTACATTTGTACAAAAGACATCCAGCCCAGGCCACCTAAGGAATACTAATTCTGGGTTAATCTTGGCTTTTCGATCCGCTCTTTGATCACTTAGCACTGTACTGTATAAGGACAAAATAGTATGTTTTAAATATCAGAATACAGAAATATAGTACAAAAAGATTACTACAAAAATATCGTGGTACAGAATATCGTTGTCAAGAATATTGTTTTTTAAAAAAAGAAATATAATTTTCAAAAATATTGTTATTTTTCATATTGTTTTCATTTATATAGTTGTAAAAAAATATTGTTTTTTAGTTAATTTAATATTTTGTAGTTAATATATTAATTTTTGGTAGCAATGTTGTTAGTGTAATTGTTGTTTATTTTGAAAAACACAGGCCCTCATTTATGAGAACTGATGCATCGCTGTAGCGGGGCAGCAATGCGTCAGAAAAAGTTGCACTGCGGTACGACATTTTCAAACACCTTGGATGTGTCGTATTTATGGTACGGCGCATCATGGCATGAGGTTCCATGGTGTGTAAAAAAATATGACACTTCCATGGGACGGCTGCCACAGAGAAAACTGACGTATGCACAGCCAAAGTGACAATAGGCTGCTTTGTGACATGTAAAGCAACGCAAATTACCATAAGGTCACATTGGAGTGCATCATGTATCAAAAATACCTTAAAAAGTGACTCATTTAAAGAAAAAACATTTTCCCATACCTCAAAAGGGAGAGATGGAGCAAGCAGCAGCAGCCAGGGAAACAACCCCAACAACCCCAGCACCAGCCAGAATGTTCAGACAGACCTCCAGGGGAAGAGGAAGAGTAATTTTAGTGAGGAGGAGAATCAAATTCTGATAAAAGAGGTGAAAAAGTATGAATATCAACTCTTTGTCACCATCAAATAGTCATTAAGGAAGAAAAAGGCCATTTGTCAGTCCATAGAGGACAAGATTAACAGTGCCTGGCAAGCTAAAAGGACAGTGCCAGAGTGCAAGAAGCACTGTCATGATTATAAGTGTAGGACTAAGGAGAAACTGGCCAAGAACCTGAAGGCCTCCATGCAGACTGGAAGAGGAGGACCTGAGGACCAAGAGGAGCTGACCCCCTTGGAGGAGCAGGTGGCATCAGTCATCCCAGCAGAGTTGGTGGCAGGAGTGCAGGAGTATCTGGACAGGACAGTGCTGGCTTTGAGGACCAAAAAAGGGTAAGCGGCAACAAGGGACAACATGGCCAAAATTGTCTTGCTCTGCAGTGCAGCAAACTACATTCCTGTGCTGCACTGTGCTGAGTGTAAAGGGGAAGAGATGGAATTACTCACATGTCCAGTCATACATCATATAAATGTAAGTCAAACTGCCCAGTTACATGCTGCACAGCCCAGTCCTGCTCTTTCAACTTAGTTCCAGTCCATGTGTGATGTGCAGCATCAGTCCAGGTTCTCCTTTGTCTACTGGAATTTGTAGTGGAATGTATAACATGACTGACCAGGACTACAAGTCCCACAATACAAAGCAAAAATGCTGGACTGGAACACCACATCATTCATGGCCACTGGAACCCAGCCTATCCTGACTTGTACAATGCAGGCCCCCTTGCACCATGAGGCTAGTGTGTCTGTTTTAGGACCCTGTAGACAAATCTGGACTGTAAAGCAATGGAATGGGATGGGGTTGCCACAGGATTAACTCTTCATCTGACACAGGTACTGGTGTGGTGTATGTGTAGTATCAACACATAGGAAAATGCAAAGAGCCACGTGTACAATCACTAGCACAAAACTACATTGCATGCAGCTGCACCAATTTGTGGGGTGAGAGCCCACAGGTGTTGGCTGCCCTGGTAGAGAATACCCTACCTCCTGTCATGTACAAATCTCAACTGGGGTGGGGGTGAATGCAAGTGTTGCACACCAGGGGACCATGAGAGTTTGTTGGAAGAATAGATTGTGTGTGAGCCTGCTGGGCCCCTGGTAGTGTAGTGCAATGTAGGTGTGGCTGAGTATATATAATTGGCACTGTGTCTGAATGGGGGACATTGCATAGCAAGGAGGTGAGAAGAGACGTGTGTGCTCAAAGGTAGCCTGAGCGATGCTCATGCACTGTTCTGTCTGATAGTGTCACACTTCTGATGCAGTTGGGTAGGGATGCCATAGAAGAGGGCATTGGTGTACTATATCATACATGTGATATGGACTTTGGTGAAGATGTAGTACATGTTAGGAGAGATTTGGAAAGGAAAGGGAAATGTCTGACTGTTCCACATTTGTCAAAGCAGGAGGATGGCAAACAGTGAATCGTGAAGTGACTGGATGAGATAGGTTTCCACAACGAAGGGCAGGTCTTAGTAATGGTTTGAGGGTGATGTGTTTGGGCCTAGTTGTGTGGCCAACCGGGGTAGGTGTATGCCACAGAATATCATTACTACTAGCATGTGAGCTACAGCTTCAGCCATAGCCCTCAGATACAGGCAACCATGTTGCTCAATTGCAAATGGGGACTCACATTGGGGGTGTTGGTGTCACATGAGAGTTAAATGACCATCTGTGTGCCATCAGTGTGTGACTGAAATTAGAGTCCTTGGGTCCACTAGAGGATTGGCAGAAGAGTCATGTACAGGTACAAGTGAGCAGGCCTGAGTTGAGTGAAGTCTGATACTCATCAGATAATCAAATCTGGCAATGACAAAATGGGGTGAGTGTCAGTTGTAGCAACCTTCCTAGTTTGATTGAGCCTACCTCCTCAGAGTAGGTACACAGTGCCTACGGTACAAAACTATGGAGACAGCTGTGTGTATACTGAAATCACATGAGTATACCCAATTAGGGAAAGCATGGTAAGTATATACCCTTGCACATACCTGCAGTGTAAGAAGGCTGCTGGCTGTGTAGACTTGTGTGGATGTGTATAAAATATGAGCCCTTGGTCACATGAATGTACAATGTGCATGCACAACAAGGAAAATTGGTGTGTTGTATTGTGTGAAAGGCAGGATCAAATATAATATATGACCAAAGCCACATCTCTTTCCCAGGGGCCGTGGGCTGAGTAGTGACCAAAGGAAATGTAGACACCCTGGTGACTTGGTGCAATGTGCACAGTAGTGGTGTCAATAAGCTCCATCCAGTATAACCATCATGAAAAAGAAAGGCTATCACCAAGGCAGATGTGGACCTTACCTCAACGTACCCTCCCTGGCAGGGCAGGCCAGCAAGCCATGTAACTGGGTTGCAATATGTGTGGTAGTATGCAAAATATCACCCTTGTCACCCAGTGGTCCTGTGAACAATGTCGAGATAATGCCATCTGAAAGTCTACTACAGTGAATCTTGGGAACAATTCCTATGAGTAACATATGTCCTACACATCAATGTTGAACTGAAAGTGAATGAGACTAACATCCGTATGTCAGCCAAAGTTACTCATGTCAACATCTAGCATAGATCACTATTACGATATTCCAATTTCATTGCAGAGGAAGAACAATCTGTTGGGAATGACATCCTACCCCTCCCCCCGAATGGACGAGGACACCTTTCAACAACTCCTAGATTTCATTGAAACACCGTCTTCGGTCAGGACAAGGGGTGACAGTGTCGCTGGGACTCCATAGGAACAGCCCACCACAGAACATGCCCCATCTGCCAGCCAAAACCCAAGCTTGGACTCCGAGGACACCAAAGTTGTCTTCCAATGGCGAGTGGTAGGAGTCCAGCAGCAGCTGGTAGATGAGGTTTGGATAGGGATGGAGACCATTGTGGGCAACCTAGAGGGAGTTCGTACGTGCCTCAGTCCCAACAAGAGCACATCAGAGGCTATCAAAGGCACCTACCCTTCACTCCATAGAATGGAACAGGCCCTGGCTGACATTGCTGGTGTCATGAGGTAGAGGCAACAACAACAACCCTGCCAAAGTGACCCCAGTGAGGTTGCCACCCAGCTGGGGGCCATCCACAACATCCTCCAATCTATGGAGTGGAAGCAGGACTCCCACATTGCTACTATGGGTGCCTTCCACTGTGACTTTGTTGCCATGCTGACAAGCCATCAGGCTCTTGTCAGTGTTGTGCTGTCCTCCCTGCTGGCACAGACAAATGCCATCATGGACCAGGGAGCCACATCTTCAACCCCTGATGTGTGTGTGCCTCAGATGCCTCCCTCACAAAGACCACTGCCTTCAGGGTAGGCACAACACACACCAGAGGAGGAAGATGTGGGCTTCACCACTTTCTGGCGGCGATCTACCCAGTAACATTTGGCTGTGCCTCTTGGCCAGTTTCCCATTGGACTTGTGTTAACTATCATACCATCGCCCTTTTCACCTGGTACTGTCCCCTGTTTGTATGCCCACCTGTTAATCTAATTCCTTTGTGCACTGTCCATGCGGCCTACCTTCCCTAATGTCAATTTGGATCTCCTCCTCACTGGAGTACTCATGTCCTCAACATGTCACATGGCATGTATCCCCCATGGACTCTGTCTGAATATCCTTTGGCTCTTGAACTATGTACACACCTGTAAATAAATGCACTACCGTGAACCAGTATGTTGAATCTCTGTTGCAGATCAGACTAACTAGATCCTGGTGGATGTGTATATCCAAAAGCCACTTCCTAGCACCACAAGTAAATTGTGTGACTGTCCCTATCACATGCTCTGGTTGGACATAGCCAAGCATCATGTATCTCCACTGCCATGGCATTATGTTGAAAATCCCTTTGAACCATTGAACATCATAGTGTGACAATAAACATTGGTTCCTTGAGTGCCACACAGTGTGAAAGGCCAACTATTTACACAATTGGAGAACTGCACAAATTGGGTCCTGTGAGGCATGTTAGCCAATCACACATTTTCACACATCCACAGATCTCTTGCTCAGTTATTATGCTAGTGTCATCATGCACATATGTCAGCCTCAATGCTTAAACTGAAGCTATCCTATAAGTGCTATCATAATGCATGCACTGACAATATGCAGATACTAATGGCCAGACTCCTTCTGTATAGCATCATATCTTATCATAATGCATGCACTGACAATATGCAGATACTAATGGCCAGACTCCTTCTATATAGCATCATATCTATGCCACTCAAGGATGTAGAAGCTCAGTGCTACATTTTGGATGTCATTAAGCAATAACTGCAACTACTAAGTATTTCAGGTCCTGTGATAAATTATAAATGGTGTAGTAAGACACACTCTGATACATAGGGACATTGTGTCCCTTTGGCACCGAGAGCCCTCACATGCATTGAGTGTAACCACACAAAATCATTTGTACTATATACACACATAACAATATAAACAATATAGAGGAGTCAGACCACAGACCCTGGAACCAAGCTATGCATCACTAGACTAAGAGTAAATGTCAGGCAATTGTCTATTCTAACTTATCAAGTAGTTGCACAAATTCACATGCAGGAAGTGCCACACTTTGCAAGTACTACTCAATGCCAAGGATGATTGCCTTTTCTGGGCAGGTGGGGGCCACTTTCATGGATACAAACCAGCAAACGACAATGAGGTACTGCTACAATGCTGCAAGGGTGAGTGTGTGAGTGCCAGGCCCAACACAGCCTTGAATGGGTACCATGGGGTGACAGATCCATCCCCACTATACATCTAGCATAACTTACACAAACAGTGCTACAGTAGGTGACTATTTGTGTTGGGCTGTGCGTCCATTCACACAAAGAGGACCACTGACATTTGCTCAAAGAACATTGAAGATTCCCTAAGTGACTCCATTGCAAGGTTGACTGACTCTTGTCCATCGGCGTCTCACAAAGTTACACATCTACAAACACTGCAGGCAATTCCTACATCATGTACTGAAATCAACATAAGCAATTATGACAACTGTTACGCAGTAAATTATTATGCATTTGTGAAAGTAGAAAATATTTGTATACATACAATTGTTATTATAACTAACTAAAACTACCTACCCAACAATAACTAATACTATCTAAACTAAGCCTAAACTAACTTAACCTACCTATCCTACACTAACGTATTTTAACACTAACTTAAACTACCTACATTTATCTTAATCTAAGCGACACATTTACCACAACAAACATGTTAAATATCAACCCCCCACCCCTCTTAACACACATAGTCACACAACACAAACATAAACTATGTCTATGCATAAACAAACTATACATTAATTCTAAACAAATACATATTTTTTGGTATTTTTATTTTTATTTCTTTTTTTTAACAAAGCCGAAACATTATCCCCTCACCCACTAACTTGTTATAAAAATATAAAATTTAAAAGCTATAAAAAAATACTAAAAGCTATCTTATCTAAACCTATACTGTTGAATAACTAAATAAAATACTAATATACAAAGGAAAATATATATTTTTTTTAAATGTTCACGGCAGTTGTAACATCTGCTCCACAGCCTCCTCTAGGTTGCTCAAGCGGATGCTCTGCTCCTCACGGATGTTGTCCAGTTTCCAGCTCAGTTTAGTAAGTTCACGGATAATGGTGTAGTGGAACACTGATTTCCTATGAGGTTGCCTCCTGGACTGTGTGGCCAGACGTTGTGTGGCTGCTGTGGCAGCTGGTGTAGAAACACTTTGGACCAGCTGTGGCTGGCTTGGGGCTGCTCTGGGCTGACTTGGGGCTGCTCTGGCTTGGCTTGGGTGTGTCTGTCCTGGCCAGTGGGTGAGGTTGGCACTGGAGGTGTGGTTGGTTGGGCAATGTTCCAGAACCCTGACGCTTTAGCGTGCACCTACAGTTTTTACATCATTTTGTATGTCTTCTCTACATTCCTGACATGATGGTAACATTCCCTGCGAAGTTCAAAAGTTGCGGGTCTCATCAGCTGTCATGTTGTCTAAGGTGCAAATAGAAATAATTGGTTAGCACAGTCAGTACATGTACATGACGTCTGAGATAAATAGTCTGACATTGTAACACATATGAAATGTATCTGACCACAATTATACCAGTGATAGGGATAGATATATGGCCAATATGTTGTCACAACACAGACATCCCCTACTTGAACCTGGAAAACTGAGTCAAGTGCCATCTGTGTTGTTGCACAAAATGTAACAGTATTCACAATGAGATGGATACCATATCATACAGGGAAATATTCACATTCTTGAAGATGTTCTGATCTACATTTTGACACTTGGGCCTGGTTACCCTAAATTGGGATTTAGAGTTGCATCCTGCAAATGTGCAGATCATTGACCCTGAACATATGTGTGAGTGGATAAGGTGAAACAGTACAGGCAGTGTCGCTTGGCTGTGCATACCCCATCTGGACTATCAGAAGACTGCACAGGTTGCTGCCTTCACTCACGCAGTGTCAGATAGTCAAAACATGGATATGGGGTTGTTATGTACCCCCTGTAGAAAATGCTTTGGGAACATTAATAACATTTACCCACAGGCAATAGTATGGAAATGCCAACATCATCTCCAGCTTCAGACTTGTAGAGAAAACCGTGATGAGCCATACTTGAACATGCTTATGTACACACATCATCCCAAGGATGCATTTGGAGTCATACTTCATTAAATGAACATATCATCTCAGCTGTGTGTCTGCTTGATGAAATAGTCATCTGGTGGAATCGTGTATTTGATATGATACATAGACTCTTGGTCTATAACTATGAGGGAGGCTCAAGTACCACTGAGGCTGGATCACAACAGACATATGTCATGGTACACAAATACATCGAATATCTTAATGTCCATCCTATGATTTACAAACACATGAACAGACAGACATGTAGGCACGTTATTTGTTGTTAGTCATGGCCCTAACACAATACTTATGAAGATATAAGTCCATTGCATGAAACATATGCTGCAACTACCATAATCTATTGTGTTTCCATAGTGATGGCAACCCAGGTGCTACTGACATACATGTTAACATATTCCTGCATCAATTTTGTCACACTGCTACAGGGACAGTTATGATTTCTGTGAACATATAGTGTGTAACAAAGCATGTATGTTTGCCCACCATTTTCGTCAGTAAAACTTATATATCCAATCTGGAGATCCCTAAAACATGTTGCATGTCTGAACACATGATGCTGATTTAAGTTGGGACATATGCTTTAATATTACAACATGTGTGAACCAGATTCCATGACACCTCTCCTGTCCATGCTTGGTAACAATGGTTGAGTAGAAATAATACACATCATCTGGCCCAGCTTCCTGCACAAATTGGGACTTTAAAAACTGATCCCTGCCCAGACATGCTAAGCAAAACAGAATCCACAGTGCTACGACATACATTGACTCCCAATCTTATGGTTTGTGCCATTTGTGTTCCAGGTAATGTGTCTGTGTCGAACACATGCAGAGTGTGTGCCAGATGATGCTCACTTTGCCCAAAGCAACATGACTATATATGTGCCACTCTAAGTACATATTAAAAGATGTGTACTTCCTGTGGGCCTGGTTACACCTTACTGTCTCAAAATTCTTTGTCCGTGAGCAGTCCTAAACAAACTTTGGGCCACTTCTCTACTGAATCACAGACTGACAGGTCATTGTTGGTAGCTGAGTGTTACCTCCCACCACACATCACTATTGAGCAGCTCCTCATACATCATACACAGACATCATAATGGTTCATGCATGTACGAATTACACTTGCTAGTAGCATTGGGGTCCTGGAATGATTGCAACTCTCCCCATGAGAATGGAAGATGTCCACCTAGGAGACATGAAAGAGGACATAGCATTGTAAAAATTGCTTTAACACATGTTAACATTTTTAGTAACTAAACTATTATACCCAGTATTTCAGAAGTACACAACAGTTGAAAAACACAAATGGCAATATACCCAGCTTGCTGCATGCATCTAGTTCGTTTGTAGGCCTGAGCAGGCTGGATGGTGGACTTTACACTGCGCCTGGATTCCACAGAGGGTAGGTCGGTCGCGTATTTCATGCCCGACGGACGAGCCGGACGCAACGCCATTGAGCGTCCCGTGACTCCAGAGCCTTTGGCTCATTCCCCCTGCACTCCCGGGCCCTACTCAAGAGGATCCTTGTTGCAGTTGGTGTATTTGGTGAGTGTATTGTTATCAATTCTTACACATAGATGCGAACCACCCCCCTATGAGTAGCTAGTAGGGTTTCTAGGTCCTGAAGAAATGCCACGATCTCTAAGACACTAACGGGCCTGAAACATGTCGACCCTTATCCTCACTTGAACGCTTGATGAGACTATTAGAATCTCTTCATGCAAGTACTATAGGTTTTTAATCATGACATGGAAACCGCTAATTAAAGTTGCTTCAGCTGTTTCTCATAGTTTTTTTCTACATTTACACATTCCCCACACTCTACTCACCTTTATATATACACACCACACATCCCACAAACACCCGCTTCATCAACGGCCAAGATCACAGGTAAAAGATCTCCGGCAAAGAGCCCCCCTGCGGGGCCCGTTGGGCATTGCAGTGCGGGCCCAACGAGGAGCTGCCCCTATGATGAAGCATGATACCCCCCGGGGTGTGTGAGGGTCCTCGCTCCTTATAGGAGCTAACCCCCCCCTTTCTCCTCTGTTAGGAACAGCACATCTCGTGGTTTATGGACTTCAGATGTACCCCTCATGACATTCCCGGAGCATGTGCCAAGGATGTGATTGATTGACTAAAGTTGGGCAGCATAATAGCAGAGTGACACATGGTGACATGATTACCCTATGAGTAACTGAGGGGCATAATAATGTGCCCCTTGCACTGCACCAGCATGACTTTTAGTAATGCTCCAGTGGCGCTTATCAATGAATCATATATATGAGGTCACACAAAGCCACTTTGGGTGGATTAGAATGGCCTCATAGTTATGGAGTAATGCAAAGCAGCACAAAGAGCTGCTTTGCTTTACTCTGCGCTAGGGAGGCCTTCTATGGGCCTTGTGGTGACTGTTCCCATGCAACACTCATGTGTATTTACAGAATTTCGAAACCATGTAGACCTGGGGATGTGCGAAGACCTTATGGCTTCCCAGAGGAGGCACGAGGAGATTAGACTTGATTTCTCCTCGGTTTGTCCTCTTTCCATTTGTGCTGCATTCTGCAGCACACATAGAAAGAGGAGAAAGGGTCACATGATTGTTTTTGTGCAGGTAGTTGCCCCTTCCAGCACAAACACAATCCTGCATGCAACAGAGGAACCCTTGCACCATGGTGCAAGGGGGCCTATGTTGGATCTAGGCTGCTGAAACGGTGGCAGCACAGGCAGAAAGGACAGGAATGCATTGCATTGCATGAATATGGTGCATTCTTCCCTTTCATATTTGCATAGGTCAGCCCAACAAGGTGACTTGCTGCTATGCCCTGCGCCAAAATCCAGCAAACGAGGGCCTAAGTTCCCTTACTTTACATCATCTCCTCATATATTTTTATATTGATATACACGTTGCATGTCCCTATAGTGTTGAAAAACACAACTGAAGGACAATTCATGTTTATGTTTAGCATTCCGGATGATGTTACATCACAAAATGCATACCGACAGGTCCACCAACCTCAAGTCCCAGGAAGTCAATCACATTGGCCTTTCTTAAGATGATGTACGCCCATTGGTGCTTCAACTGTTATGTGCACCAAACTAGGCCTAAGTAGCAAAACGACCTTTCACCTACATTTGTCCTACCTTGCTCTGCATAACGGTCTAGCACTGACCTTTTACACAGTTATATGCTGAATAAATGTCAATCGTTTTCCTTGAAACTAGCCTAATTTATTATGCATGAGGATTCTTAGAAAAGTCCCCTGCACATGACGTACATAACAGGATTAATATACTCTATAAAAGTCATGGTCATCTTCATCCTAGGGCGATAGAACTACTTTGCGTAATTGCAGGTATTGATTTAGCCTCATTTACATAATCGTAGTCGCAACATATCGATAGTGGTAGCAACAACGAGGCTATCTTTATTGTATAAAAAAACTATACCTTCACTAGATAGACAGAGGAGACGCTTCCATGCTGACACTGAGGTCCCTGAATGCAGAAGCTCCAGCACGCAGTGGTCCGACATCCCTTGCGGGGTGTCCAACTTGTGACCAAGTCGGAGTCCTTCATTCTCTCCCATCAGGTAATGGGGTTGGTTCTTTCCTAGGGGATTCTTGGCTTTACACCCACATACATGCTAGGTACACTTAGGTACTGATGGAGCACGATTTTTGTAAATAAAATCTGCTAGATGAAATTCACCCAAATGCATGCTTTTAAAAACATGAGTGGTTGTACTAACGTATAATATAAGAGTGTACAACACGTGAAATGTGCACAAGGCACGATAGTTTGATTTTTATAGCCAAAGTAATGAGAATCATGCTAACTGAATGTTATTCTGTCTTATTAACTGCAGAAAAATAAACGACGAAGGAAAAAGCTTTATTATTCGTGAAAGTAGTGTAGGTTTTTAGAAATTATTCTCTGTTTTGCTAAAATTAATGTAGGCCTCAGAAAATGTTAGAGGATGTGCTTTTCCGTGCTCCTGTCCTTCAAATGTTACAAATGCTTCCTTAGAGTACAGATATTTAGCCTACGCTTTAGAGTTCTTTCCTGTCTAGGCGAGGGATGTAGATGACAAATGTAACTGTAATAATATCTTAAATACATTTGTAACCAGGTTCTTTTCCTCTTCCTCTCTTGGAAATTATACAATATTTAGACAAAGAGTGTTCAGAAAATAGTAGTAAAGTCACTGTCAGTAGACTGTCACACCATCATGAATAACCAATAGAGAGGCTTGCTGAAGAGAGAAAATGCAACATACTAACAGAAGAAAGGAAGTAGCCTACTATAAAGATTCCTGTGGGAAAGTGTTCCTCGGCTCCTTCACAGGATTGGTGACCTGTCCCTGCGTTCGTGGTATGCTGAATGCCGTGCTGATTCCTGATTCTCTGGCTGGCAAATACTGCTAATCCTAAGAGACTTTCCTAGAAACTTTGCACATCATCGGCTGGTGACGCTGCTCTGGCTATACCCTAATGGCCGTGGTGTTAGCTTTTCAGACTAATTGCACACTGTGGATTAGTATTTCATTTTTGTAAGTGAACTGTGTTTCGCTGATGTTTTTCTCTCTCTCTCATTCCTCTATACCTGATATTCTGATGTTTTCATGAATGAACTGTTATGATTATTGTGAATCTATTCTGTATTTTTATGAACCAAATAATGGCATTCTAATTTGTATTTGTGCTTGACCATTCATATTATGAAATAATAAGAAAAACGAATAGAAAAGAATAGTGTTTGTCTTTATTACTGAGTTACTGAGTTATTTGGACAAAATGTTTATAATGACAAATGTTTAGCTTATTTCTTCATTGTAGGTCCTCGTGGAGAAATAGCATTACGTCTTTCATTATTTAGTCCCTTTTAGCTCTACCAAAGATTCATTGGAGAACCTTTGATATTGCTAACTGTGTGATAACGACTTATGGGCCCGTCATTAGAGTTACGTTTCCGATTATTGTATAGTGGTTGGTGTGGATAAGTGAGCTGACAAAAATCCCCCAACGTTTCCGCTGCATCAGTACACTTAGGTAGGGTCAGCATCGTAGGAGTATGTTTGATTACTGTTATGTTTATATGCCTGCATATATTCACTGTATTAGCACCATGGTAGAATTCTACCTTTTATTTACTCTGTTGGTGGCAATTGTAATATTTTACATTTGCTTCTGTCTAATGATTGTCGCAGCAAAAATGTTTTATACTAGAATGACGCTGGTTCAATAAATGTTTATTGAAAACGTCCCCAATGTTTTTTCTGTGTATCTCTCTGAGAATAAGTGAGTACGATTGACTGAGTGAAAAGTACTATATTGTTTCCATGATCCCTGAAATGGTCAAGGGTTGTCATGTTCGATGGTTGCCAGAAACTATTCGCTCCTTGGAATGGTTAGGGGGCTTATGGTGGCACTGTGAGCTAGCTTGTCTACAGGCTGACATATTCTTTGGGGGCGTCCGGAATCAGTCTAGACACCAAGCCCTTCGTTTATGTTACCTACAAACGCGCAGATCTTAAGTATTTTTAGGAACTACACAACACAACTGGTGGGTTGTCCGTGTGACCTTGAAGGTGTGTTCATGGTGCCAGCATGCCCGTACCCATCGGTCCTTCTTGTTCTTTGCAGGGTACCCCCCTGCTCACCCTGCCACCAGCCGAAAACATCCTAGGGAGGTAGTGTGCAATGAGCCATATCTTCTCTCCCAACTGTGGATCCAAAGAATTGCTCCCCCCTCCCAGACATGATCCCAAACCTAACCAAAAACAAGCATTGGCATAGCCAATAGGTCTCGCCTTTGGGACCTTATAAGTGTTTAGCCATGCAACACTTGATGTTGTTGCACCAAGGATATTGTGCTGGATAACTAAACACTTATAAGGTCCCAAAGGCGAGACCTATTGGCTATGCCAATGCTTGTTCTAAGTGGCGATTGGCTGAAGTTCGCAAGAGTTTAGTTTAGTTTTATTGTTGGCTGAACAAGCTCACATCTGTACGAAACAGGAAGTTAAAGGTTACGCTATAGGAAGTTATGTTTGTTAGATGTTAATAGATGCAGTGTTAGGTTGTAGGAGAAATTAAAGGTTAAAAATTGCAGTAGTGCAGTACATAGTTGCGCAGTTGAGTTATGAAAGGGGCATATAGGAGTGGGGGTAGGACAATACGTTTTGTATAGTGAGGCTGTAGTTTCCCAAGTCGGAATGACTAGGAAAATTGTGATCTACACCAGTTTCAATAAAGCGGTATTTTTCACGCTAAATTAGGTCAGTGGTCTGTGCTGCACCCCTCACCCAAAAGGGGAGTGCTGCAATGCTCTCCATCTGTTTTTAGAGTCTCCCCTTGCTCCGCAACCCACATACACATCTGAAGACAAGTGGGCAGACACCTGCGCGCTGTCTTTGCACTTGTGAGCCTGCAATGGCGGAGGCCCAATCATCACAGTAACTACCAGGGAGAGGCCAATTCTAGTCTTGGAACCTTTCGTGGGGTTAGTGTGCGATTCATAAACAGCCCTGTCGTACTCGCATTGGCTCAGTGAGCCTACAGAGGCACAGAAAATGCATTTTTAAATGTATTTTTAAAACTGCTGAGTTGCGTGAGCATTCTGTTGCATTGCGGGAAAATTCCCAGAATGAGTTACTGTAACCCGAGATGCTTGGTAGAGCCGTCAGAACAGCCTTCTCAGTTAACTTGAAATGGACTAATGAAGAGCGAAGTGTGTTTATAGGTCATAGTGTAAATAAAATCACAGCCCAGCCTGCTGCATTGGTGTCTGTTACTTTAGGGTCCAGATATTCCCAGCAGAAATGTGGGTAACTTTTCCTTCCTATAAACAGATTTTCATAAGTCTGACAGCCCTTGATAACTTAATAGAAACCCTTTGTATTTACTTGAACTCACCCGCGGCCTACCAAAACAAGCATTGACAAAGCCAACAGGTTTCGCTTCTGAATTCTATTGACTTTCTCTCCCCGGCCCCCCTCCGCCGCCAAGTAACTATGAGGAAGGAATGAGAGGGAGGAAAGGAGACACCGAAAACACATGCACTCGTATGGAATGCACAAACGTTAAAAAAAAAAAAAAAAACACGTTTCAAAAAATGAAAAACATTTTTGTTTTCTTTAAAGTACCTTAACAATAATGCGGCCCGTGGAAGGACACTGGCCTTCAACCGGAACCTGTATTTGGTCCAAGCTGTAGGGAACAGCCAAGGAAAGAAAGTGAAACCTGATGTGACTGATGCTGGGGACCAGTGAGAAGCAAGAAATAGTGTGACTGAAGCCTTTGAATGATGCAAAATTAAACACACCAAAAACCTGTTTGCAAAAAATGTAACAGTTCAATAGAAGTCAGTTTAAAAAAAAAATACATTTTAAAGCTGCAGTAGCTCTGAATGTGTAGAAACATGCAGACAGATTCTAACTTTACTATAAGAATACATAAAAACAACGTTTCCTTTTTGTTGCTTTAAACAGCTGCTCTGAGATCGGACATGCCTTTTACCACAGTTCTGTTTATACAGGGATTGCGGAATCCTGTGTATTAAGGGTATTGCACATCACCTCGGAGTTCCATGACCTTATAAAGGAACTCCGTCCTCTGCCAAGTTCTACTATATTGCCACAGAAGTCTTCGGGGACTTGCAATATTCTTATAATGTACAGCAAGAAGTACATTATCACATAAGTAATTATGGTCACATATATACAAAGCATTGTATTGCCTTTGATACAGGTGCCATTATGTGGGAACAGACTTGGAGACCAACCCCCTCCCACCCCCCACATGCACACTTTGATGAAGCAAACACACAAAGGGAGACTTGCGCCCTGCTATAGACCCAGATCCCTATACATAAGAGGAGCAGCATCCTTTGCCTCTGTAAGTGCCCACTTCAGACTGTACCAATACACAGCACCCACTGATGATTAGCCTTTACTGCCTGTCTGTTGGCCCTCACTCAACCATGAAGTTAATAGTCCAGTTAGTAGCATCATTATACTACCCCAGCAGCCCCATCCTCTTTCTGTGCTTCACCCACAGACCCTTTCCACTAGGCCACATGCATCATGCATGCGCACAAGTAAACATGCATCATGGAAACAGAGTGGTGCGTACGGCGGGGAGGAAGGGAAAAGCAGTCTCAGGAGATCCCAAGAGCACGGAGAATCACTTGTCAGATGTGCTGGCAACGTCAGCAGAAAGGCAGGCAGTATCCCTTTACAGGACAGAGGTAATCCAACCGCAGCTCTACTACTAACCCTCTAACCCCTGGCATGAAAGGGTAGTGGAGAGGTCACTTGCTATGGAAGGATAGTACGAGAGAGGAAGAGCACTGCTCCCACAAAAACAACAAGCGGTAAAGCCAAAAAGTCTCCCCTTTAGGACCCATTGGCTTTGCAAAAGGTTTTTAGCTATACTAATAAAGTGGGTGGGAAAAGCAATACAGGGGGCTGAGGAAAGCAACGGGGGCACAAGGACGGGGTGAAGCAACGATCGAGCAGGCATGGCGAGTACCGAGTGGGGAGGAGAAGCAACATGTGAGAATAGAGGGCGGGAGTGGGGGGAGGGGGAGGGAGGGGGGAGAGAGGGGGAGGGGAGAAGCAACACAGAGGGTGGGGACAAGCAATGGGCAAAAAACCAACTTTGAGTGGTTGGGGGCATGCAAATGAAATAGAGTTTACACCATTGAGCGTGGGGTAGTACATGAGGGCGAGTGCAGCATGGAGGGGATTAGGGAGAAGCACAGAGGACAGAGAGCAACTGAGTGCACGCAGGGAAAAGAGGTTCACAAGACGACAGCTGAAAAGAACATGCAATCACATGAAAAACAAGCAAAAGCGCGCCTCGCGCGGCAGCAGGGGGGAGGGGGGCCTGCCGATTCCCTTGTGGGAGCCAGCGGCGATAATTGACACCATATGGCGCTGCCGCTCGCTCCCACAAGGCAATCGCCACACGTGCACGCGTTGCCATTGAAGGCAATGGAACGCGTGCACGTTTTTGGGGGAAAAAGGGAACCGATGGCTAAAGGTCTCCTCTATGCAGCGCATGCGCGCTGCGTAGGCGAGACCTAATAAAAAGTGACCTACCTAAATGCTAACCCCCTACAGAATATACAGACTACAGTTACCCCAACAGACAAAACCCACTAAGACCTACACCAGACAGTACAATGACAAAAGACTATACAAAACAATGACACAGGACAATATATGAATGGGACAGGAACAATATATGAACACAAAACACACTCACAATACCAAAACGCACATTGTACTCTCAGATACTCTCAAATAACCTCCTACACCAAGCACAGACAAACAGAGAGTAAGTGAAAGTGAAAGCAACTTCACACTTCATAGTTTGCAGCCTGCCACACCCAATGCATCACTTCCTGGCTGTATCCCAAACGTTTTTGACAAATGTGTTGTTTTTTCTGACCCATTGAACTGAAATAGCCAATGCATGATTGACGCACAGAGCATTAGCCACAATACTTTATCAACGCATTGGCGCTGATGCGTGCAACAGGGGCAATGCAACGCGCAAATGCTTAGATGAGTGGGTTGTGACCCACGCAAGTGGCATATTCTCTGGTATCACTGTAGGGACTAGTGCAATCCAGGAAAAGATACCTTGGTCTCACTTTCCTTGCTCCTCTTTTCTTACCTGACAGGTTTATTCTTCTCAGGTGTGTGCATTTTTCTGTGCTCATTGGGCCCAATTCATTGGTAATTGGTGTGGGGCATCCCAGCTATTTACCTTGCTGCCCTGCCCTATGTCAGAGTTAAAGTGCAAGATTCCACCCTATTAGTCATTGTTAGACTTGGCATCTTTTGGCGTGTTTCCCCTGACTTTTTGCTTTCTAACCTCCCGTTTTTGACTCTGTTTTTGCTGGTGTAATAATTCTGCGCACTTTCCTCACTGCTGTCCAGTGGGAAAGTGCAAGTGCTCCTGTATAAAATTTGTATGGATTGGTATTTCCATGATTGGCCTATTTGATCTATGTGTCAGTCCCTAGTAAAGTGCACTGCGAGTGCCAGGGCCTATAGATCAAATGCTGTTGGTGGGCTGCAGCACTGGATTGTGCCACCCACGCAAACAGCCCGTAAAGTGTAACTCTGGCCTGCCATTGCAGAGCCTGTGCGCAGCCTGGGGCTGCCATGTCGACTTGGCAAGTGCACACACTTGCAAGTCCCTAAACCTTCCCTTTTCTACATGTTAGTCACCCCTAAGGTAGGCCCAAGGTACCCCTGTGGGCAGGGTGCATTGTATGTGAAAGGTAGGACATGCCCTGGTGTGTGTGGCATGTCCTGGTAGTGAATTACAACCTACTTGGTTTTTCACTATTGCAAGGCTACCTGTTCTCCATAGGCCAGAATGGGCAGTTTGATTATTACATCCTATAATCCTAACTGACCCAGGGAACATGGTAGAAATTCGAGTTTATTATGCCTGGACTCAGAATGATAAAATGCATCTTTTAGTGAAGTTGGTTTTAACATTCTATGTTTGAAAATACCACTTTTAGAAAGTAGGTATTTTCTTGTCTAACCATCCAAGCCTGCCTCTGCTAGGTTGTGTATTCCTTGTCTGGAGTGTGAGTGACAGGGGCTGGGGGATGCCAGGAGACAGGGTGAGTCAGCACAGGGCTGAATAGCAAGATCTACATGTAGATGGGTGGGAGGAGATGCACCTGGGACCTGACTAGGGCTGGGCTTTCCCTCCACAATGCTGGCTCCACCTCCTGTGGTGCGTCTGATGTCCCTGGCCTGCACTGTGAAAAGGAAAGAAGGAGACTTGTCAACAAAGTGCTCCAGGACTGACCAGAACTGGTTTGGACTAGGCAAAGGCCTCTCTGCCTTCAGAGAACAAAGAGAAATTGAGGATAAAAAGGGGGACCCAAACCCCAGAAAATTGGAACTCTTTGGGATCAAGAAGACTGCCAAGAAGAAGAACTGGAGAAGCTGTGAGGAGGAACTACCACTTTGCTGTGTGCTTTGCTGTGTTGGCCTGCAGTGGCTGCTTCTGTCTTGGGCAGTGAAAGGACTGGAACTGAACTTTCTGCAATCTACTTTGTGAGTGTCTCCAAGGGCTTGAGGTAGAGCTTGCCCCCTGTTCAAGAAGTCTCAGGAACAGCAAAGACTTCAAGCCCGACGCCGTCTATGACGCCGCTGCCGACTCCGTGTCCTGAAGGCACCGCAGAGGGCACCGCCGCAACGCCGCACCGTGACCCTGGTCTCACCGACGACGCCTGCTGACGCTGCCACCGAGCCGCTGCTCGCACCGCGACCTGTGGGCACCGCACTCCGCACCGCCTCACTTCACGACGCTGCCGTGGTATCCCCGACGACGCCGCTCCACGCCGGACTCGACACCGCTGCTTGCACCATGGTTCGGGGGCACCGCTTGTAAGTTACATGACGCACCGCCCTCATCCCGCACCGCAGCCTTGGCCCACCGACGCTGGTGCCATCGACTCCAAATTCGTCAGCCGACGACAGCGCTGCAGCTACGACAACGCCGCTGCTGCACCGTGACCTGCCAGCACCGTGACGAGCACCGCCTTCATCTCACACCGCGACCCTGGTCTCACCGACGACGCCATCCAACGCCGCCACCGAGCCGCTGCTCGCACCGCGACCTGAGGGCACCGCACGCCGCACCGCTGCATTTCGCACCGCAGCACCCGACGCCGGCCGACGCCAGCGCTCCTGACTTCAAGAGAGAGGAGATCGATCTGCAACGTGTGTGACTTCGAGGGCCCCGACGACGCCGCACCGACCTCCGGAACTGACGCCTGCGGACGCCGTGTGTTCGGAAGCTCACCGCGAGGTCATCGACGCCCTGCATTTCTGAAAGGTACTGTTTGCGGGTCTTCCCGACACCGTAGCTGACCCGCGACGCCGTGGTCAGCCAGAACTGTTTGGATTTGTTGGTTCACGATGCCGTGATAGCCCTGGACGGAGCTATCGACATCAAGGAACTGTTTTTAAGGACACTGTGATAACTGAAGATTTTTAAAGTACTGTACTGTGGATTTTTATCGTATTGGTCTTGTTTTAAGTATATACAAATATTGGATATTTTTCTAAACTGGTGTGGTGTCAGTTTGTAGTGCTTACATTGTATTACTGTTGGTTTTGTGCAAATGCTTTACACACTGCCTCTAGAATAAGCCTGACTGCTCGTGCCAAGCTACCAAGGGGTGAGCAGGGGTTATTTTAGGAGTGTAACTCCCTTACCCTGACTAGGAAGAAGGGTCCCTACTTGGACAAAGGTGCAAGCCCTTGCCAACTAGAGACCCCCATTTCTAACATTGGTTGTCAGCGGTGAGGATAGGACTTGTGTTTGCACTTGACTTACAGTGATTGGTGTGCACTACTACCATAGCGCAGACCATTACGTACCACATACAGGTTCTTTTTCTTTTTGGCCTATTTTTGATCTTGCCAGTTTGAACTTGCTACTTCAACATGCCTGAATCTATAGTATCATCAATTGCATCAGTAGAAATTACCTTTGAGGAGGATCGATTGGAAGCCTACAATGTCAAGGAGTTAAAATCGATTTGCAAGAACCTGAAAGTCCAGGTCAGAGGCCTCACCAGGAAGGATGAGCTACAAAAGGCGCTGAGGGCCTGGGTAGCAGCCAGAGGTGCCAGTGGGCAACTGGTGATCTCACTGGAGAGGTGGAGGAGCCTGTTCCTAGGGTGGATGTGCTTTTGGGAGGGGGGAACCCTCCAGGCCAGGCAGCAGTAGTTTGTCCCCAGAGGAGCTGGAGGACAGGCGGGAAGTAAGGAGGTTTGAATTGGAGAAACTCAGAATAGAAAGTGAGAGGGAAGAAAAAAAAATAGCCATGGAGGAAAGGAATATGATACTAGATCATGAGAGAATGATCAAGGAGCTGGAGCTAAAGAGTAGATCCGGTTCAGATGGTGGCAGCAATTCTTCAGCACACACAGACAGGATTGTACACATCCCCAAGAATGTAGGTAAAGAGTACAAAAAGGGTGATGACATACAAAGGTGGTTTCAAGGGTACGAGTCGTCTATTCATATGAATGGGGTCCCTGAAAGGAACTGGGAAGCGGGGTTGTGGCCTCTCTTTCCAGAGGAAGCTAGGGATACTCTGATAGCTTTGGGTAAGGGGCAGGACCTCACCTATGCTGACATGAAAGACACTCTCCTCACTAGGTATGGGCTCACTCCTGAGAAGTACAGGGATCAGTTCAGGTCCAGTAAAAAGTCTGAGGCCAACACTTGGTTGGAATGTGTGGATATGTTCTGTAGGTCGCTGGATGGTTGTGTGAAGGGCAGTCATGTAACAGATTTTCAGGGGCTCTACAATTTGATTGCATGGGAGCACTTGTCTAGTCTATGTTTTGCGGATCTGCGCCAGCACCTAGTTGATAGTAAGCTAACTGACCCCAGGAAGCTTGCTATGGAGGCGGACCGCTGGGTGAGTACCAGGGTCCACAAGAAAGCGTTTGGGGGAGACTCAGCCAAAGTTGGGCAGGGTCCCCAGCAGAACAGTGGGGGGGACAAAGGTAAAGCACAGGAGTTCTCTAAAGGGCCCCAAACTAGTACCCAGGGTAAAGGTTCCCATCCCCAGGTGATAAGAAGAAAGGGGTCTCTACAGGGAAGCCTGTTGAGACCGGCCCCCGCAAGTGTTATGCATGTGACCAGGTGGGTCACTTTAAGGGGCCCCAAGTGCCCAAAGGGGACACAGCCACCCACCGGTGGACAGTCCAAAGTGTTGGCTAGTGTAGCGCTTGGGGAGGAGGGGTGCCCACAGGAGGGTGGGGATCCCGCAGAAATGAACCTCGTCTCACTAGGGGACAGTGAGATGGTCCCAGGAAACCAGGTGCCCCCTAACACAAAGAAATATAGCACCTGGGTGACCATCAATGGGAACAGGGTAGAGGCTCTCAGAGATACTGGAGCCAGTGAGACCTCAGTCCGGTGTCACCTGGTCTCTGAGAAGCAGGTAGTCCCAGGGGCATTCCACCAAGTAGTTGCTGTGGACAACTCTGAGCGCCAGTGTATGGTGGCACAGGTTCCCTTTGAATGGGGGGGGTCTCAGGTCCCTTGAGGGTGGTTGTGAGCCCTACCATGCCTGTAGATTGTCTGCTAGGTAACGACCTGGAGCAGTCCTTATGGAAGGATGTTGAGCTCAGGTCTCACTTGGAGATGCTTGGGTTGCCAGAGTGGGCATGCGTGTCTACTCGGTCAATGGCAGCCAGGAAGGGTGATCAAGAGGACTTGGAGCCTGGAACAATGTCCCAAGTCCCTGCCAAGAGGAAGGGCAGGGGGCACGGGAAACCGGCCCCCGAAGTTCCCACGGACCGGGAGGAGGCGGACCTCGAGTGGACGCCCCGGTACCTACAGGGGAACAGGTAGCCGAACTGGGAGACATCTCTGAGCTGACCCATTGGCAGCAAGAAGGGGGTCCCACCAGGGAGGAGTTCTGCAGGGAGCAGAACGAGTGCCCTACTCTGGAGGGTCTGCGGCGGCAGGCTGCTGACCAGGCAGCTGGTAATCAGTCCGGGTCACATCTGATCTACTGGGAGAATGGTCTCCTATACAGTGAGCCTAAGGTTGCTGAGCCTGGGTCAGCCCGTGTGCTGGTGGTACCCCAGCGCTTCAGGACCTTCCTACTGGGTCTGGCTCATGACGTGCCTTTAGCAGGACATTTGGGGCAGGACAAGACCTTTGAAAGGCTTGTCACCCACTTCTTTTGGCCCCAAATGCGAAGGCAGTCAGATGCACACTGTAGGTCTTGCCAAACTTGCCAGGCAAGTGGTAAGAGTGGGAGGAAGGTCAAAGCTCCTCTCCAACCTTTTCCTGTTGTTGGAACACCCTTTGAAAGGGTAGGGATGGATATTGTAGGGCCACTGGATCCCAAGACAGCCTTGGGCAACAGGTACATCCTGGTCTTGGTGGACCATGCCACCCGGTACCCGGAGGCAATCCCTCTTAGGACAACGACAGCGCCAGTGGTGGGCCGGGCTTTAATGGGGATCTTTTCCCGTGTGGGCTTCCCCAGAGAGGTGGTTTCTGACAGGGGAACCAATTTCATATCCAAGTATATGACATCCCTGTGGAAGGAGTGTGGTGTAACCTACAAGTTCACCACTCCTTACCACCCACAAGGAAACGGTCTGCTGGAGAGATTCAACCAGACCTTGAAAGGCATGATCAAGGGTCTAACCGAACCCATGAGGCGTAAGTGGGTCGTCCTCTTGCCATGCCTGCTCTTCGCATACAGGGAGGTGCCTCAGAAGTCTCTTGGGTACAGCCCCTTTGAGCTCCTGTATGGCCACCCTGTCACAGGACCTCTGAGTTTGGTAAAGGAAGGCTGGGAGGCAGCTCCCAGGAAAACTCCCCAGGATGGGTTTAGTTACATGCTGGCCTTTAGAAACCAAACTGCCCGCTTCAGGAAACTCGCTCAGGCGAACCTGGAAGCAAGCCAGGAAGAAATGAAGAGGTGGTATGACCAGAATGCCACTCTGGTCGAATTTCAACCTGGGCAAAAAGTGTGGGTCATGGCCCCAGTGGAACCTTGTGCCTTGCAGGACAAGTGGACTGGGCCATATGAGGTGGTGGAGCGCAAAAGTAACGCCACCTACCTGGTGGATTTGCAGAATCCAAGGAACCCTTTGAGGGTCCTTCACGTGAACCGCCTCAAGCCCCACTTCGAGAGGTCCGAAGTGAGTATGCTCTTGGCGACAGATGACGGGGTGGAAGAGGAGAGTGAGCCTCTCCCTGACCTCCTGTCTACCAAGGAGCATGATGGGTCAGTAGAGGGTGTGATTCTCTCCCCTACACTGACCCAAGAGCAGCAGGGGACTGTCGCCAGTTGTAGGGACAGTTCGCCCCGCTGTTCTCTCTGACCCCCGGTGTTACTCACTGGTGTACCCATGACGTGGACACTGGTGACAGCCCTCCTGTAAAGCACAAAATTTACAGGTTGACTGACCGGGTCAGGGCCAGCATCAAGGAGGAGGTCTCTAAGATGTTGGCGTTAGGGGTGATTGAGCCCTCCAACAGTCCTTGGGCCAGCCCAGTGGTCTTGGTCCCAAAGGCTGCTGCACCCGGTGCCACTCCAGAACTGCGGTTTTGTGTGGACTACCGTGGGTTCACTGCCATCACCAGGACTGATGCGCACCCTATCCCCAGAGCTGATGAGCTCATTGATCGGTTGGGAGCTGCCCGGTTCCTCAGCACGTTTGACTTAACGTCTGGGTACTGGCAGATTGCCTTAACCGATGGGGCCAAGGAGAGATCAGCATTCTCAACCCCAGAAGGTCATTACCAGTTTCGGGTGATGCCCTTTGGGTTGAAGAATGCCCCTGCCACCTTTCAGAGGTTGGTCAATCAGGTGTTGGCTGGACTGGAGGATTTCAGTGCCGCCTACCTGGATGACATTGCTGTGTTCAGTTCCAGCTGGGAAGAACATTTACAGCACCTTGAGAAAGTGTTGAGGGCTCTGCAAGGTGCAGGCCTCATGATCAAGGCCAGTAAGTGCCAGATCGGGTAGGGTTCTGTGGTGTACTTGGGACACCAGGTAGGAAGCGGCCAGGTGGCGCCCCTATAACCCAAGATTGACACCATCCTGGCTTGGGAGCCCCCCAAGACCCAGACAGAGGTGAGAGCCTTCTTAGGTCTCACCGGGTACTATAGGAGATTTGTTAAGGGCTATGGCACCATCGTTGCCCCCTTAACAGAGCTGACTTCGAAGAAGCAGCCCAGGAAGGTGATCTGGACTGAGTCCTGCCAGAAAGCTTTTGATGCCCTGAAGGCCGCCATGTGCATGGCGCCCATGCTCAAGGCACCTGACTTCTCCAAAGAATTCGTCGTGCAGACTGACGCTTCAGAGCATGGTGTGGGAGCGGTGCTCTCACAACTGAACGAAGAGGGCCTGGATCAGCCTGTAGTCTTCCTTAGCAGGAGACTACTCCCCAGGGAACACAGGTGGAGTGCCATAGAATGGGAAGCTTTTGCTGTGGTCTGGGCACTGAAGAAGCTGAGACCATACCTGTTTGGGACTCACTTCCGGGTTCAGACAGACCACAGGCCCCTCAGATGGTTGATGCAAATGAGGGGTGAGAATCCAAAACTGCTGAGGTGGTCCAACTCCCTACAGGGAATGGACTTTACGGTGGAACACCACCCTGGTACAGAACACGCCAACGCAGATGGTCTGTCCAGGTTCTTCCGCCTTAGTGAAGAGAACTCCAATGGGGTTGGGTAATTCTCCCTACTTTCAGCTGGAGGGGACATGTGTTAGACTTGGCATCTTTTGGCGTGTTTCCCCTGACTTTTTGCTTTCTAACCTCCCGTTTTTGACTCTGTTTTTGCTGGTGTAATGATTCTGCGCACTTTCCTCACTGCTGTCCAGAGGGAAAATGCAAGTGCTCCTGTATAAAATGTGTATGGATTGGTATTTCCATGATTGGCCTATTTGATCTATGTGTCAGTCCCTAGTAAAGTGCACTGCGAGTGCCAGGGCCTATAGATCAAATGCTGTTGGTGGGCTGCAGCACTGGATTGTGCCACCCACGCAAACAGCCCGTAAAGTGTAACTCTGGCCTGCCATTGCAGAGCCTGTGCGCAGCCTGGGTCTGCCGTGTCGACTTGGCAAGTGCACACACTTGCAAGTCCCTAAACCTTCCCTTTTCTACATGTTAGTCACCCCTAAGGTAGGCCCAAGGTACCCCTGTGGGCAGGGTGCATTGTATGTGAAAGGTAGGACATGCCCTGGTGTGTGTGGCATGTCCTGATAGTGAATTACAGCCTACTTCGTTTTTCACTATTGCAAGCTTACCTGTTCTCCATAGGCCAGAATGGGCAGTTTGATTATTACATCCTATAATCCTAACTGACCCAGGGAACATGGTAGAAATTCGAGTTTATTATGCCTGGACGCAGAATGATAAAATGCATCTTTTAGTGAAGTTGGTTTTAACATTCTATGTTTGAAAATACCACTTTTAGAAAGTAGGTATTTTCTTGTCTAACCATCCAAGCCTGCCTCTGCTAGGTTGTGTATTCCTTGTCTGGAGTGTGAGTGACAGGGGCTGGGGGATGCCAGGAGACAGGGTGAGTCAGCACAGGGCTGAATAGCAAGATCTACATGTAGATGGGTGGGAGGAGATGCACCTGGGACCTGACTAGGGCTGGGCCTTCCCTCCACAATGCTGGCTCCACCTCATGTGGTGCGTCTGATGTCCCTGGCCTGCACTGTGAAAAGGAAAGAAGGAGACTTGTCAACAAAGTGCTCCAGGACTGACCAGAACTGGTTTGGACTAGGCAAAGGCCTCTCTGCCTTCAGAGAACAAAGAGAAATTGAGGATAAAAAGGGGGACCCAAACCCCAGAAAATTGGAACTCTTTGGGATCAAGAAGACTGCCAAGAAGAAGAGCAGGAGAAGCTGTGAGGAGGAACTACCACTTTGCTGTGTGCTTCGCTGTGTTGGCCTGCAGTGGCTGCTTCTGTCTTGGGCAGTGAAAGGACTGGAACTGAACTTTCTGCAATCTACTTTGTGAGTGTCTCCAAGGGCTTGAGGTAGAGCTTGCCCCCTGTTCAAGAAGTCTCAGGAACAGCAAAGACTTCAAGCCCGACGCCATCTACGACGCCGCTGCCGACACCGTGTCCTGAAGGCACCGCAGAGGGCACCGCCGCATTGCGACCCTGGTCTCACCGACGACGCCTGCTGACGCCGCCACCGAGCCGCTGCTCGCACCGTGACCTGTGGGCACCGCACTCCGCACCGCCTCGCTTCACGACGATGCCGTGGTATCCCCGACGATGCCGCTCCACGCCGGACTCGACGCCGCTGCTTGCACCGTGGTTCGGGGGCACCGCTCGTAAGTTACACGACGCACCGCCCTCATCCCGCACCGCAGCCTTGGCCCACCGACGCCGGTGCCATCGACTCCAAGTTCGTCAGCCGACGACAGCGCTGCAGCTACGTCGACGCCGCTGCTGCACCGTGACGTGCCAGCACCATGACGAGCACCGCCTTCATCTCACACCGCGACCCACTGCTCGCACTGCGACCTGAGGGCACCGCACGCCGCACCGCTGCACTTCGCACCGCAGCACCCGACGCCGGCCGACGCCAGCGCTCCTGACTTCAACAGAGAGGAGATCGATCTGCAACGTGTGTGACTTCGAGGGCCCCGACGACGCCGCACCGACCTCCGGAACCGACGCCTGCGGACGCTGTGTGTTCGGAAGCTCACCGCGAGGTCATCGACGCCCTGCATTTCTGAAAGGTACTGTTTGCGGGTCTTCCCGACACCGTAGCTGACCCGCGATGCCGCGGTCAGCCAGAACTGTTTGGATTTGTTGGTTCACGACGCCGTGATAGCCCTGGACGGAGCTATCGACATCAAGGAACTGTTTTTAAGGACACTGTGATAACTGAAGATTTTTAAAGTACTGTACTGTGGATTTTTATCGTATTGTCTTGTTTTAAGTATATAAAAATATTGGATATTTTTCTAAACTGGTGTGGTGTCAGTTTGTAGTGCTTACATTGTATTACTGTTGGTTTTGTGCAAATGCTTTACACACTGCCTCTAGAATAAGCCTGACTGCTCGTGCCAAGCTACCAAGGGGGTGAGCAGGGGTTATTTTAGGAGTGTAACTCCCTTACCCTGACTAGGAAGAAGGGTCCCTACTTGGACAAAGGTGCAAGCCCATGCCAACTAGAGACCCCCATTTCTAACAGTCATATACAGTTCATGCCTGTCCTTTCACCTTGCACTGGTGCATTTCTGACAGCCTAGCTACAACTCAGGGACACTTGTACCATGGTGCAAGTGTGCTTGTGTTGGGCTTAGGTAGACAATCCAGGCGCAGCACTGGGCAAGAGGCCCAAATTGTAGGTGTTTCTTGCAATGTGATTGGTAACCTGGCTGTGGGGCTGTGCCCCTCTGTTGACACTCACAGGACATCATGTAGACTATACTGTCATCCACAAATGTGAGACAGAAACCAACATCATGAAGTGCAGGACACATACTCAGTCATTGCACACTCCTTGGTACTACACTCACTTTGAACTGTTATATCCCGCATAGATGCCCTAATGTAGATCCGTTCGTACATGCCCTAAAATGGATTCATATTTACCCTAATATGGTCATATTCGCACTTGCCCAATTATGGTAATGGCAGCATATGCCCAATTATGGTTACGACTGTACATGTCCTATTATAGTATGATTCCTTATATAGGCATGATCTTTCACCTATATTGGTCCCAGCTAGCACACAACGAACTCTAAGGGCTGAACGTTATCTATCCTGTGGTTTTGAATGCAGCAGGGTTCTTCCAAACACAGGCCCACACTGTACTCATTAATTATGCATGGCTTTCTAAGAATACACCACCAGCATAATATGTATGTACAAAGTTCACCCCTGACGTCTTCCTCATGTCCAATACAACCCATACTGAGGACCGAGACTCTTTAGGGTATAAATACACCACATCTTGCCCCGGTAAGGCAGAGGGAACCGAGACTTCCATGCTGACACACTGACCAGAGACGCTGAGGCTCCTGCATGCAGTCGCTCCAGCTGACAGTGGTCTGACATAGCCCTGACGGGGTGTCCAACTCGAGACCAGGACGGGGTCCCACACTCTCTATTCAGGTATGGGGGTTCGACTAAATCCTAGAAGGATTCTTGGCTCTTAGGCTTTTAGACCTACACATATGCTAGGTACACTCAGGTACATCTAGTTAGGCATCGTAGGAGTACGCACACTTCGCATAATGCTTTTATATTCATGTATGTATCCATGATTATCGCAATATGGTAGAACTGTTCTATCCCTTTGCTTTTATCGTACTGCTGATAATATATCTCTGCTATTGCCTGCTGGTCTCTGCAGCACATATATTTTACAATAGAATAACAACTGTTCAATAAATACTTATTGAAACGCCCAACTGTTTATTCTATGTAACTCTCTGAGACAAACCGAATAAGTGAGCACGAGTGACTGAGCGAAAGGTAGTACATTGTTTCCACGATTCTGAGGGAATCAGGGTTGTCATGATCTAAGTCTGCCAGAAACTAATCTCTCCCCGATAAGAGGAGACACTAGTGGCACTGCGAGCTAGCTAATGCAAAACAATCTAACATAAGCGGTGGGGGTGCACAGAGTCAGTCTGCCACCAAGCCCACAGCTTATGTTACACAAACGCGCAGGTCCTGCATAGGTACTATAGGAACTACACGACATGGCGCCACCAACGTTGGTTTGGTACTTATTTTACAGTAGAATCTGAGTAGTTCAGTCGTGCTATTCTCAGAGAACCTACTCACAAAACCCCAGAGACGTCTGGAGTGGGTGGGCAAAAATCCGCCGCAGCTGAGTAGTACGAGAATACTATTTATTGGCTGTTGGTTATTCAAGCTTGAAGGACATATAGTTCCTACAATTGTGCATTTTACACCTTATCTTAAAAGTTCTTTAAACACCCTTCTTCCACTTAAAAAATGGTTGAACAAACAGAAGCAACAGGAAGAGTTGTAACAGATCTCTTCGGTTTAGGAGAAGAAGACCCTGAAGATGCAAAACAAATTGCAACAAATTTCAGAAGGGCAGTCACCATAAAACTTCTAGAACATGGCTTAAGAGCCAGGGGTGGTAGAGTAATTTTCGTGATTGAGGCACACGAATCAAACAAAACAGAGGTGTTCTATTCTTGGGTTACAATCCCAGCAGCGAATCCAATAACAGATGTATTTCACTACTACCTAGAAGGTGAAACACCAACGGATTATACTCCTTTTGAGGAAGTAGAGGTCCCGCTCACTTACCAGGAGCATAATTACTGGTTTAAAGGCGCCCTACCCCACGTACGAGGAAGAGCAAGATTAGGCCCGCTCGGAGGAGCAGGAGCCACATGGCCCATATTAGCGGCATACACACCGCATCCTGACATTAACACAATGCCACAGCCAGACTTACTCGTACAACACAGAGATTTAATTAAAATCTACAGAAACCTCACACAATTTGTGATGAGGACTTTAACGGTTCAGCCTGCACCAGCTGCAGCACAAGACAATCCAGTCCAAGGTACAGTTAATAAAATAACTCCACAAACATTACACGCGATAATGGGCAAAATGCCAACAAAACACAAACAAATCCCATTCTGGATAGCTCAGAAAATAACTCAGCTTGAAGCAATATTCCCGAATACTACAACCAGTGATAAACATAGAATTCTAACAATCTGCTTGCCCATGGGTCTCACACCACAAGTAGAGGACTGCACCTCTTGGGGTTCAGTCTTTGCTGCCATATATACCAGAACACATGGTATCCCGTCCTTAGCAGTAGTACCTGATGTATTAAAACAGGTACAAAATGAGTACGGAGCAGAGCCTGCCCTTAACTTAGGGATGAAGTTGCTAAACAACTTTGAACAGGTCTCAGCCATAATACTGGCTAACATTAAGGGGGAAGCAGCTTCTGTGGCGATCCGCCAACGCCTAAGGGAGTTCGGTCCAGAGGATCAACAACATGAACTACCCAAAATAATTGAAACTGCATATGCAGAACTAGGCAGAGACAGTTTGGGTGGGAAAGCATTAAAACCACAACTGGGCAGTCCTGAAAAGGACACTACAAAGCAGACACCTACTTCTTCTAAAAAGAAGTGGGAAAATAAAAAACAACAAAAGTCTAAAGACACCAGATCTCAGTCCAGAGGTAGGTCTCCTCAACAGGAGCCCTCTGAAAAGAGGTATAACCTCAGGAATAGGGATAACATTTAAAAACCTGACAGGTATCAGGATACTGATACTCGTTCCTCTCGTTCCTTTCAGGGTTCATCACGAAACTCCGAGAGGGAAGGACGGTCAAAGGAGCGTACAAAGTCCAGAGACACGCAACACGCTGCGGACTACGCACCTAAAAAGAGGATAAACAAAAATCAAAACCTCAGTTCAAAAAGAAGAAGGTAGCAGGTCTCAAGATCAGACATGCCCAGAATTCTGAGGACACAGCTTCTGAACGAGGAGTGGGCTCTGACGATGCTAGACAGCGTGGCAGAAGTAACGATAGCTCGCCAGAACCTGAAGGAATTTCTGGTGACAGCGGAGTTGAGTGAGTATATCACGGTGGAAACACCTGATACTCGGGTAAGTGTCCCACATAAGTTACATGAGATAACACTCCGGATGCAGGGGGACAAGCCCAGAAAAATTAAAGGTCTCTTTTGGAAAAATCTGTCATCTGGTTATGACATTCTATTAGCAGAACAAGGCTGGCCGCCTGCATTCGTCTTGGAGTGCCCTAGGGGAGAAACGATAATTTTTCCAGCCTTTTCCGACCTCGTTCCCATTCACCTAAAACATGCATATGCGCAGGAGTGGGCGGTTGCCCTAGCTCCAGCATTGTATAAAAATCATGCTGGTTGGGATGAGGAGTCAACCCACCACGTGATCCCGTTAAAAGTTTCCCCAAATGCTCAAAGGCAATACCCTATAAAGCAGGAAGCTAAAAAACAAGTCAGGGAGATTCTAGACCAACTTGAATACCAGGGGGTGATAGAAAATTGCACTTCACCTATGAACAATCCTTTGTTCCCCGTAGCCAAACCTGACAATACATATCGTCTAGTTTTAGGTTACAGACATTTAAACACTTGCACAAAGACATTTGCAGTTCAAAATGCACACAGTGCTGCATTAATGAATAACATTGTGTGGAAAAAATACAAAACAACACTTGATATCTCAAATGGATTTTTTTGCCAAAATATAGTGCCTGAAAGCAGGTATCTGACCGCATTCAGTGCGTTAGGATCCCAACGGCAATTTTGCCGACTCCCCCAAGGGTACAAGAATAGCCTGGGGTTGTTTTCAGCAAGGGTAACAGAGTTACTGCAAAATTTGGATGAAGAAGCATTGTCCTATGTGCATGATATTTATCTGACGGACGATGACTTAAAGAGGCACTTGACCAGGGTGAGCACCATTATTATGGGATTCACCTCTGAGGGCTATAAATTTAATTTCAAAAAATCAAAAATTGCCCACCTCAATGTCCTGTTTTTAGGATACGAGCTGTCAAGTGAAGGAAAAGCCTGGCAGCTAACTTTTTAGAAAAGTGTGCGCTGCTCCAACCTCCAAAATCATTAAAGAATTTACAATCAATTCTGGGATTCCTAAATTTTGGTCGAACATACATTTTGGATTACGCAGAAAGGGTAAAACCTTTCTATGACTTAATAAAACCTGACTTTTCAGTCAGACAATGGACACAGGAACACACAAATATCCTACGTTCCCTACAGGAAGACATGATAGCTTCTAAACATTTACAGACATGCGTAAACGCACAGAACTTAGTGATCCGAGTCATAGCGGGTCAATGCGGGTACACTTATTTAACTTTTAATGAAGGCGAAACAGTACCGATCGCATATAAATCACACCTGTACACAAACGCAGAGATGCGTTTCACTTCAACAGAAAAAATCCTGACAGCAGTTCAGACCGCTGTAGCAAGAGAAAGAGCTCTGGCTCAGGGAAAACGCATAATTGTCGTGACCCCAGTACCAGCTTTAGAAGCTGTTACAAAAGCTAGCATTCCAAATGCGAAAGCCTTACATCCAAGATGGATACAAAGGGCTAATTCTCTTACTGCAACGGATGTTGAATACAGATTTGATCCAAGTTTGAAAACACAGGCATTCCTGCAATACGAACAAGAATATCCTCTGCCAAATGAAATTTTGCCTCTAGATCAGTATGAATACATTATTTACACTGACGGTTCTGCTCAACCCGCCACAGGGAGTAAGCAAGCTTACAGCGCAGCGTGTGCGATTGTTAAAGGTCGCATGCACGATGGAAAGTTCCATCCGAGTTGCACTAAAACGCAATCTCTAGGAGACTGCACGGCTCAGTTGGCAGAGTTAAAAGCACTGATACTGGCACTTATAAACACGGAACACGAATTCCCCACACTAATTGTGTGTGATTCCTTTTACTGTGTACAGTCATACAATGAATATCTACATCATTGGGAACCAAACGGGTTCAAAGATGCAAAAGGTGGCACAATAAAGCATAAGATGCTATGGGAACAGGTAGTGGAGTTGAGAAACGAACTAACAAGGGCTCACGTGATACATACACTGAGTCATCAGCGTGATGGCGTTCGCGTTGAAGGGAATTCATTGGCTGATGAAGCCGCAAAGGGGGCTGTTCGCACAGCCGCCGTAGCTGCAGTTACTCGTTCAAAGACGAGGGTAGACGGCGAGATAATGGTAGCTGTCAATGCTTCACGCAAAGGCAGCACAGCAGTACCTAAAAAATTTCCACTCAAGTACTCCTACAAGTTAGATGCACAAAACATTCCATATGCTCACATTCCTGGAGTGGGGGATAGAGTAATACCAAATATGGATCGCAGGCTAGACTTGATTTTAGCGGCACACGAGGGTTTGGGTTCTGCGCATACAGGCGTTACAGCGACTATTTCTTTGCTGAAACAGCGCTAGTGGTGGCCAGGATTAACAAAGCAGACTAAAGACTATGTCTTGAAATGCGACATTTGTCAGCAGATAAAAGGCTCCACCGTAACACGCCCGGCGCATACACCATTGCAGAAATCAGACAAACCTCTCGCATGTGTGTATTTGGACCACTGCGGACCCCTACAATCTGATGGGTCCAAGAAATATATCATGGTTGCAGTGGATTCCTGCTCACGTTTCCTATGGGTTTGGCCTCAGCGCTCGGCTGACGTTCGAACTGTTATAAAAGATTTGTGAGTCTTTATCGGCACATACGCAGTTGGCACGTTACATTCTGACCTTGGTCCGGCGTTTAGCTCTCGGGCTTACAAAGAGGCCATGGAAGGAATGGGCGTAGCATTGCGGTACTCCTCTCCGTACCATCCCGAGGGAAATTCTGTTGTGGAGAGGAAAAACCGAGACTTAAAGCAAACTTTAACAGCTAGGGTATTAGGCAAGGGCGGTAGATGGGTCGATCACCTTTATGGGGTACAGCGCGCGCTCAATAATCAGCCAAGAAGCTCTCTAGGAGGTGTCACTCCTTACGAGGTCCTATTTGGGACAAGAATGTGGGTACCTGATCTTGATTGTGAAGGCACAGTGGCGGATGAAAAACCATTTGATACCCATGATCGTTTGGCTGTTTTACAGGATCTAAACAAATCCAGGAGACAACAAAGTAACGTGCTCCAGAAACAGGCCGCCACTGAGGAAGTCAAGGCAGTAACGGCAAGACCCATCTGGATCCCAAAAGTCGGGGATCTGGTCAGAGAGAAGATTGCTGACAAGAAAGAATTTGGGCCATCCTACAGAAAGCCTGTACCGGTCCTTGCAATCCACGGCACAAGAACTGTACTTCTGCCGCCTCTTGCCGGAAAAAAGGAGAAAAGATTTGTCTCAATCGACTTAATCAAACCACACTATGTGGTCGATACTAAACAGTAGGCCTCGTGGACTCCACAGTAGCAGACGCCCTCCTCTCGCTGCAATCCAAGAATTTCAAACAGAAAGACTCATCACGTTTGAAGAGCCACCTGTACGGAATGAAGGACTAAGCAACAATGCTATGGAACTCGTTCCACTTCATCAAGAAATTCATCTTCAAAATGAAAATCAACTTAACAACCAAGTTGTAATCAGACCTAATACAGACATCTATGTCAATGTGCCTCGACAAAGAGAACACAGCGATTTCAACAAATCCCGATGCAATTCCAACAATTGATCGAACTGCTTCTGGCTATATCATGAACTTTGATACGTTTTCACTAGATGCAAGCGAGCCGGAAACGACGCCAGCCACAAAATCACTCAAACAGAAACTTAATGACTTTTTGAACTTTTTTAGAAAGACTTACCTGGTGTCACCTTGGATAGAACTATGGTATATCACTGGGATTTTATTTTTCATTTTCTGGCTAGGTTTAATAATAACTTTTAGTATGCTTATTAATGGACGATACCTCCAGCCAAGCTCTACAGCCCAAAGAGTCAATTTGATTTTGAAACCACACCAGTCTTCACATCGTGAACCAAGAGACTTGTCTTCAGTGAGCATTACAGCAGTTCCTATACCGGACGGTATAGTATGGGACAAGATTGATTATGATATATTAGGTCCGACTGAACTTTTAAAGCTAAAACATGTATTTAAAATTTCTTTAAGTGATTTCATTAACGCCAGTACATTTTCTGATGATTGGGATACTGAAACTGTAAATGCTATGATGTCTGATCTAGAAAAAACAACTGCATTTCCGAACAATGAAATGTTAGAAGGTACTTCAGACTATGATACATTGTGCTGTTACCAACATTTTGGTGATCATTTCTTACACAAGTCTATCACACCTAGAAATGTATTTGAGTACCACCAGTGGGAACACTGCCCAACACCTCCAAAAGGTAGTTCACAAGCATTTGCACAGAAATTCACATACTTCTCAGGGTTTAACACATCCGACCCGAAGTCATTTTATTATAAAGTGGAGAAATATTCAGCTCAGAAAATTATGTTAACAAACACCAAACATATTTACTCTGCATCCTTTTTGAACCAGTTGTCTAAACAGGGCTTCGATCTATGGAGAGACACAATAGATTCCAAATCGATCTGGGGTTCTAGGGACTGGCAAGTCCAGGGAGTAGAAGCACTTTTTAGAGCATGCATCATTCCGCAGCAGATTTGATTTCTGAATGAAACTGTGCAACAGACATCCTGTCTTGGATTAGCCGAAAGGCAAGGAGATGAACACACCGGGGTTTCCAACACCATCGCAGATGATTGGGGGGCAGAATTCAACTACACAAGGGGTGAGACTAGATGACATTTTCCAGTACAACAGATCAGATCCTGATTGGACAGAATGGCTGGTTTGGCCCATTGACACAAACAAATGTCAACAGAGATTTATGAATACAACCGAAGGGTTTGGTATCCATAGGTCAGATCCACGCTATGTACAAAGACAACACCCAGGGGTAGTGACATCGTATAGTGTTGGGAAGTTGTGCCTTGATTGGCTAGAGACCTCAACACTGACAGAAGTAAAGCACCACTTGACCCTACTCACACCTGACATGGATCTTAGAGAGTTTCTACTAGGACCCAATAAACGACGTCAGAAACGTTTCATATATGCAGGCCTTTATGCCTACTACAATGAGAACTGGAAAATATCCCAACAAGAGGCCGCAGAAAGGATACGGGAAATAGACCGTATTAACTTAGAAAAAGCATTAGCTGTAGTGGATAATGGGTTAAGTACTTTGACCTCCAGGATCAACTCCTTAGGCAACATTGTGTCCTCGGCAATCGACATATTAGAACAAGATCTGGCCTTGTTACAACACGGGCAATCTCAACTACGTTCTATTATGATGTTAAGCTGGTCGCTACAATCTTTGCGTGCAGGCTATGTGCCATGGCGTTTTATAAACACAACGTCTCTGTTCTCAGAATACAATCTAACTGATAAACAGACAGAAATGGCACAAAGGGGAGCCAAATATACAATGCTGCGTATTGAGAAACTGGAAAGGTTACCATTCACTGTAGCCGAATCACCATCAACAGAATGGCTAATTCATGGCCAAATCACTCTGCCGGTCACTACATTTCAGTTTCAATATTGCCTTGAGCAAAGGCAGGCAGGCAAATATGTGAAAATGGGTAAGGGATACATCAAGGAAACTTGGGAGTTACCATATAGATACCGATGCCGGAATGGGGATCGAGAAGTGTATCTGAGTGGTACAAACTGCAAGAACGCTCTGAGCGGTTCTCTCATGTGTCAGGATATTTCTCTACACGAAGCCTGCAATGGTTCAGTGGCGAACTTATCTTGTCACATGTCAGGGATCCCAGCGGCCATGATCACGCCGGTTTTCCAGCTGCTCTCGAATGGGAGTTACTTAATGCTAAATGATCAAGGTTGTTGTGGGATGCTTCCGGGCGTCGCATATCTAGTAACTGTTAACTCCAGGGTTACTTGCTGTATGCAAGTATTGTTTCCGCCACTGAACACAGTCAGGGAGGCGCCGTTATGGCCTTCGCTGAATGTTTCTTTTATACAGTTTGATACTCTGAGCAGATTGAAAGCCATGCTTTTACAGCAACCCGTGCCCTTAACCTCCACTCGAGAAACCTATGCACTTCAAGTTGCAAGGACCTCGACTGAGATACAGGCACTCATACGTACAAACTGCCCCATTCATTTAGCAGAAATGGTGGGACGTATCTTCAATATGTCTGATACGAGCGGAATTGTACACCTATTTAAGACCATAGGGTCCGGACTGTTAAGCACCTTTCAGACAGTCCTCGGAGTAATCACAAATTTTATACACTCCGTATTGGGAGCGTATTTGGAGGATTCCCGCTCATCCTGTTCCTAATTGCAGGAATCCTGATTGTCCTATTGCTGTTACGCAATGGACGGCCCACTTCCAGAGGGAATGGTGAACACGCTCCTGGAGCGGAAATACCGTGAACGCATGTACAACTTCTGGGCATTTCTTGCCTGCGAGAACTCAATGCCTCCTGGTTTCTATCATTTAGACCAGTCTGGATAGACTGCATCTTACCTGTGCTTCGATGCCTGTTCTGCGAGGAAGAATGCACGTTGGATCTCTGTCTAACGTTTCCATCGGATGCGCCTCCGGACACGGATGCAATGCTGGTCCCCATAAAGGCCCATGCTATGCGTTGTCCCCAGCGGCTTCCAATTCTGATTAATGCATTCCTGGAGAATCCACAGGTGCCGTTCGCTCCTGCTGGGTTAGGTGACTCCTCCACAGGCACCCAGGTTACAACTGCCGCACAAGCTGCCGCAGCACCGACTGATGGTAGCACTACATTCCATCTATGTGAGATTGACGTTCTCTGTGAGGCGTTGGATTTGTCATCTACACCAGCTGACACCGATATTGAGCTTCCCAGCCAGGATGCGTAATCTTGAATTGGCTCATCGTGTCCTGGGAAAGAATTCGGCTTCTTCACTCGTTTCAAAATAAAACGATCTAAATTTGGAACATTTTGTTACATTGACACTTTCGCTTGAGAAAAGTATGGCCTTCTCCTGCTTATGGTAATACAACTTCTATAGAGAGACGATATTGACTTTTAAAGTGGCGACTTGGAAAAGCTGAATTTAAACATTTAAAAAAAAAAAAAAAAAACACAATTTTTTTAACGATTTTTTAGAACCATGTTTTTACTTGCTTTTAAAAATGTTTTTAAATTGCCCAGATTTTAAGTATGGTAATTTATTATCCAGTTCGGAAGTGGAGTGGATGTTATATCCTGCATAGATGCCCTAATGTAGATCCGTTCGTACATGCCCTAAAATGGACGTATTCATATTTACCCTAATATGGTCATATTCGCACTTGCCCAATTATGGTCATGGCCGGATATGCCCAATTATGGTTACGACTGTACATGTCCTATTATAGTATGATTCCTTATATAGGTATGATCTTTCACCTACATTGGTCCCAGCTAGCACACAACGAACTCTAAGGGCTGAACGTTATCTATCCTGTGATTTTGAATGCAGCAGGGTTCTTCCAAACACAGGCCCACACTGTACTCATTAATTATGCATGGCTTTCTAAGAATACACCACCAGCATAATATGTATGTACAAAGTTCACCCCTGACGTCTTCCTCATGTCCAATACAACCCATACTGAGGACCGAGACTCTTTAGGGTATAAATACGCTACATCTTGCCCCGGTAAGGCAGAGGGAACCGAGACTTCCATGCTGACACACTGACCAGAGACGCTGAGGCTCCTGCATGCAGTCGCTCCAGCTGACAGTGGTCTGACACAGCCCTGACGGGGTGTCCAACTCGAGACCAGGACGGGGTCCCACACTCTCTCTATTCAGGTATGGGGGTTTGACTAAATCCTAGAAGGATTCTTGGCTCTTAGGCTTTTAGACCTACACATATGCTAGGTACACTCAGGTACATCTAGTTAGGCATCGTAGGAGTACGCACACTTCGCATAATGCTTTTATATTCATGTATGTATCCATGATTATCGCAATATGGTAGAACTGTACTATCCCTTTGCTTTTATCGTACTGCTGATAATATATCTCTGCTATTGCCTGCTGGTCTCTGCAGCACATATATTTTACACTAGAATAACAACTGTTCAATAAATACTTATTGAAACGCCCAACTGTTTATTCTATGTAACTCTCTGAGACAAACCGAATAAGTGAGCACGAGTGACTGAGCGAAAGGTAGTACATTGTTTCCACGATTCTGAGGGAATCAGGGTTGTCATGATCTAAGGCTGCCAGAAACTAATCTCTCCCCGATAAGAGGAGACACTAGTGGCACTGCGAGCTAGCTAATGCAAAACAATCTAACATAAGCGGTGGGGGTGCACAGAGTCAGTCTGCCACCAAGCCCACAGCTTATGTTACACAAACGCGCAGGTCCTGCATGGGTACTATAGGAACTACACGACAGAACTGTTACAGAGGGTCGGTAGCTGAACACACTGTAGCAGCACACACAATCTCCGGATGTGCATAATGATACACATTACTGACTTTCTGTTGTGTATGCCTTGGTCAGGCACACGTGTTCTGCACTTGAGGTTATTCTAAGGTATGGTAATTGGTGATTTATGTTCCTAAATTCACTGAGTGCCATCTGTTGTACGCTTTGCTGCTGCACAACACATCAAGACTGCTAGCTGTGCAGCTCTGCATTGCTCAAGTGCAAAGGGAGTGTAATGATCAATTTTGAATAGTAAATGTGTCATGCCTGGTCTGTACCCTTAATGCAGTACACTGCTTCACATTGTATATCTGTATAGGTGCAATTGATAGGTGAAACGCATGGCCCCATGTTGCTGAACAGGTCTGATAACATGATTATTGGAATTTGAAGCCTACTTCTATTGGACAAGATGTGGGTGAGATGATGTTTACTGGGACTGTGACATGAACTGCAACACAAATAATGGCTTCAAACATTTATTTCCATTTTGGACCTTCCAATTATGTTTTGACATTGTGCCCATCATAATATATGCACTTTAAGAGAAGGAATTCTGCATTATGTGTGTGCGTCGTCAATCCGGCCATTGTATTTTAGGTCTCTCCTCCATCCTCACCCTTCATTGAGTCCTGCTCATCATGTTCCATGTTCCACACGCAGATGTTGTGGAGAATAGCACATACTAGGATGATCTTGCAGACCATAGTGGGTCAGTGTTGGACAAGGCCTTTTTTAGGGGATTTCCCTAAAGCGTTTTGCTTTTTCTCCTCCTGGTTTTTTCTGATTCTCTTTCCATGGTATTAGGACTCTGGGCGCTTTCCCACTGTAATGCAATGTGAAAGCACACATGCCCTTCCTACCCAGGCCAAGAAGTGGTGCTTACTTAATTGGTTTAGGTGTTGCACCTATGAGTGCGTTGTAAAAAGGTAGACTACATACCAAGGGCAGGTACTGCACTGGCTAATAGTGGGACGCAGCACTGATTGTACCACCACCAGAGTAGCCTTTCAAACATGTATCAAGCCTGCCATTGCAGGCCTGTGGGTGCGCAGTTGCGCCTATTCTCAGGTTGGCATTTCTAACTCATTAGCCAACCCTGAGTGGGTCTTCCGTCACCACTAGAGCACTCCTAGAGTGAACCCTGAGGGGTGGAGCAAATGGTAGGCGAAAGGCAGGGCAGGTACACATGAGAGTCCCATGCCCAGGTAGCACAGAACCCCCATGTGGGTTTTCCCTACCTAGGAGGTCAGCTTTACATGGGACAACAGCGGGGTTTTGCGGATTCTCTTTTAGTGGCCTTAGGGCTCAAGGCACTTTCTCACTGTAAGTGCAGTGTAAAAGTGTGCACACCCTTAGCACACACAATAGGAAGTGGTGCTTACCTGATGTTTTTAAACATGCCTCAAGTCTGCCATTGCAAGCCGGTGGCTGCAAACTTGCAACTATGAGGTTTTTAAACATGTGTCGAGCCTGCCATTGCAGGCCTGGGTGTGTGCAATTGCACTTATTCTCAGGTTGGCCTTTCTAAACCATTGGCTCATCTGATGGCACCTTTCACTACCACTAGAGCACCCCTAGAGTAAGTCTTAAGGGGTGAAGCATGTGGTAGGTGAAAGGCAGGCCATGTACACATGTTTGTTCCCTGCCCAGGTAGTGAAGAATACCCAAATGTGTTTTCACTACCTATGAGGTTTGCTCTTCCCATAGGTTAACATGTGGGAATGGTTGAAATTACTTCAAGCTGCAATAGTGTCTTACAATGGAGCAGCCTCATGATGTTTCATAGCATTGAATTTACAATGACAAACCCTCTCTTGTGGTAAAGCTGGATTTGTCATTAATAGGTTAGAAATGCCACTTCTAGAAACTGGGCATTTCTCTGCTCTATAACTTTTTGTGTGCCTTTTAGTTTGACTCCAGTCCACACTGGAGGCTGAGGGAGCAAATCTGTGCTTTCCCCAGAGACAGCTATAAACATTGGGCATGTGACTGGTATGACAGACCTTTGCCATTTGAGGGCCTGACTGGATAGATTGGAGGATGAGGTTTTGACACTTGGCCTCTGGGAGCCATATCATGGCTCCATTAATGATTAAGATCTGCTTTCCATGGCAGACAGGACTGAAATTTAAGGGAAACATCTGTGGTTCAAAGGGAAACCCTCCGAACCACCCCCAACTTTAAAGGCACACTACAGTTAGCACTGGTGCCATATTTCAACAGGGTAGAGATAAACTTGTGGGGACGTAGGACCGGAGATCCTGGAACTGCATGGTGCACACTGCCAGAAGAATCTGTTGTGCAGGAGGATTACTGCTATTGGAAGTGACCGTGCACCCTTCCTGAATAGTGGCAGGCGTGGGTTAACTACCTGCTGCTGTGTGGTGCTCCAAGGGCTTGTTGGCTTGCCATCTGTTCTCTTGTGGAGGTCTCAGGGACATCAAAGACCTCCCGCGAGGGACCCACACCATCTACCTTTGACACCTGGAGAGCGGTGCCCTCCTAAGTGCCCACATCGTCTGCTGGATCCCAACTGGTGGCACGGTGTGAATGTGGAACTAAGTATTGTACCTGGAGACTGGATTGCCTTGTGCGTAGCCCCAAAAGTACTGCCCTCATTTAAGGAGTATGGCCCTCAATACGCATAAAGTGTCTTGGTGGTGAGCGGATTCAGCGGTTGCAGGACCCCATGTGGCCTGCTTCGTCGATACTGCTGCATCTCTCTCGTGTGACACGCCAACTGCATGTTCATTGCGTGCGGTGTTTGATTCACAGGTTGTGAGGGTGTGCCCATAGCAGTGCCACATTCTACCTCATGCGGCACTGCTGAACTTGCGCCTGTGTGTGTGACCGGTATTCTCTGGTGTGACCTGTATCAATGCGCATCAGATGTTGTGTCTCATTTCCAGGGCGATACGGAATTTGCAACTCTTCATTGTGTTTGACCGGACTTGCCTGGTGCGATCAGTAGCAACGCACACCAGACATTGTGCCTCATTTCTAGGGAGGTACTGAATTTTCAAATCTTCATTGTGTGTGACCGGAACTGTCTGGGGTGACTTGTATCAAAGCTAACCAAACATTGTGCCTCATTTCCAGGGGAGGTGCAGAGGAGCAGATTCATGTTCTGGGGGGCCCGGATTGACTGGGTTCAGCTTGGATCGACATGTGTTTGATGGGGTGCCTCCTTTATACGAGGGGCTTCCCTGCTTCTAACCTCCATTCCTCGATTGTTCCTTTTGTGCCCTCAATGCAGCGGACCAACTGTCCTCTTCTCAGCCGGCCCCAACGACTTTGTGTTGCCAGGTAGTATTGCCCAGATTGGGCTGGTCTGGTGAGAGTAATTGACTGAGCTAAAGAACACTTCTGAGAGTGAATGGAAGTGGGTCAAGACTCCATCACAAACATGTAATTATCTGTGTATACACATAGCTGGTATCATTGTAATCTGGGGTGCAACCTATAACTGTGTGGGATTGAATAATAATAAAAATGGCAGGGTGGACCTCGTTCTGACAACTTTTTGAACCGCATAGGGGTGCGGGAGATAAAATAGGATATTTCCCAAGTGTGCATACTACTGATGTCATTTTAACATGGTTGGACCTAGTACTGCTATGACATTTCCAAATGTGATTTATGTCCAGAAATACATGATGTTCATGTTGTGTTAGTTAATGCGTGTGTTGAATATAAACTTTATTTACATACACCACATGTGACGTCTATCTTGTGCCGCTCAGTGTATTTATTGTGTGAGAGCGCTGTGCCAATGCTTGAGACATTGCCTCTGTGACTGCTCAGTGCCAAGCTACCCAAAAGTGAGCGCATGTTATACAGTGAGTGTAATTGCCCGCCCCTGACGGGAGTGGTAGGTTCTGTCTGGCTAGGGCCTCGCCTCAGCCATCCAGAATGTGCCAGTTCCAATAGCAAGTATAGCAATCTCCCCCTTGACGAGTCCAGACATCTGAACCGGGACTTTAGCACACCAAAGATTCTCTCCACAATGTTGTGGGTCTTGACCAGTCAGTGCCTGGTTGTACTGTCAGTTCGGCTCAGTGTAGGGATGCGCTATTGGGGTCATGACCCATGACTGAAGACCATATCCTTGATCAACTGAAAGTTAAATGGAAATTACAACTGTTATTGCTGTCGCTCTCTGTAGCAGCTACATTCCTGTCCATGTGTGCCATGTGCACTGAATGACTCATATACATTTCCTATGGTATTTCCGAATATGTGTTACTCATACAGTTGGCAATAGGTTTACACATGTCTGTTCCAGTTCTCTGTATAATAACAAATGATGAGCATGGGTTGATACATTGTACTCTTCTACATCCGGACATTCATGTTTATACAGTGCTTACTGTGATGGATAGTTTGAAATGGTCCTGATCACTCTATGTTATGTGCACTCACTACATGTGAGAAATGACAGCTTATTGGCCAGAAATTTGGCTAGTTGTTCCTCCCTAGGTAGATTGTGACATTTCCAACATATTTAAAACTCACTCATACATAGGTCCATGTTAAACCACAGATTTTGTTGGTTGGCTACATGATATTGGCATAGCTATTTCATAGTTCACTAACTTTGCCATGTGGTTTTGATGCATCAATTAGGGGCAGTTCAAACATGTCAAATGCATTGTTATGCTATTTATTGTCAGCCTTCAATGATTGCTTTTTGCTTAAGAATTTCTCATGGTGCACTTTGATACACACATATGTATTGCAATGTGGGCCATCTTTATGTTGGGCACACTGATGTTGTTACAAGGAGCTGTCTACTCCCCATTTAGACACATTACATTGTTTTTCACATGTATGTGTATGACTCTAACCTGTAGAGGATTGTGTAGTCCGGTGCCTTGATTTTTTACTCATTGCTGTGGCAAATGTATGTTCAGATTGGTATCCGGAGTACACTGTTATACCTTGTCCATGTTGGAATCTATTGTAAGGTGGTGACTGATGTATGTATGACATGCTTGCCCACATTGTGTTTGACTTGGTGAGTTTCACATTGCTGGATAAATGTGCTTTACATTTGGCCTACTCACTTCACAGAACAGGTGAGCCGTCACATTGGTTACAACAGTCAATGCGGATGTCAACCTACCTGTATTTGTGTGTGTAGACTGTCAGTATTGCTGAAACAAACATGTGTTTTGTACTGTTTGTGTCACAATGTTAAATTGTATTGACATTCACACATGTCTGCGGCCTACACTGACATGGCAAGCCACACATGGCCTTTCCACATACTTCATGTGTTGCTCCTAACACTTTGGCCAACATACAAGTATACTGCCATGTGACACACTTTATAATTTCCCCAGTACTTGTTCCCACACCACTGACCTTGTTGAACTTTGACTGACAGCAGATGTTGGTACGCCATTGAGGAAACACTCACCTCAGATTTTTATCTTGTGTTGCTTTTGTACTCATAATTCCCTTGACTGTCATGCTAAATGATTTCATTCAGGTTTCTTTACCCAGTACAATTGATGTGGTTCCATTCATCCACACAGAGTGAAATGACACATTGCTACTCACTGATATTCTGTTGCTACTGCCATTGACCCATTAGTAAGTGCATGTCAATGTGGCACATTATTGTCTCTATGTTGCAGTGCGTTGTTGCCATTATGTGCAGATAATACAAGCGCCTAGAATGTTTGGAAAGTCGCACTGTGCAGTGCAGCAAATCACTGGTCTGCACTGCACTGCATCACTGAGAAAGGGCAGTAGTGCACAGTAGTTAGCCCTTACAGCACATTACTGACCTTTCCCCCTACACTGGCACACAATGTGCTGCCTAGCACAAATACAGACACAGTCGCACCACGGTACTTGGGTGCCTGCATTGCGTGCAGGGTTGTCTTTGTGCAGGAAGGGCCATCTTCCTGCACATGATGAATCCTTGGAAACATGAACGTCTATGTGTGTTTGCCACAGACTGCAGCACACATAGGAAGTGGGAGTGACTTGGAGGACTTCAGTACATTTTCCTTTTTATACATCACCTGAGGAAACCAATTGATTTGTCACATTCCAAAGTTTACCATGTTGTGGGATACATGACATGTCTCATGAACCATGGGAGTTGCATGGAGACACCCCCACAACGCTCATGGAAAACTTCCCTTGCACACAGTGATGCTACCCTACATTTTGGCCAGCGTTGCATTGCTCTGTACCTTTATGCCATTCAAACGCACACAAAGTGGCTTTGCGTGTCTTAACATGTGTGACTTGGGCGTTTGCATTACTCGTGTATCATGATGCATGGTGCATGTATGAGGCACACCCCTTATACACATGGACCTATCTTCGTCATCAGACACAGAGATGGCTATTACATCAAACATTTGTTACTGTCAGTAGGTCTGTAATGTACTTCAGTTTTGTTTACCAACAAGTAGTACATTCCTATATTGGCCATTCTGGAAGCTGTCATTGATGATGGAGTGCCTGAAGTTGTAGGCATCATGTGTACTTCCTGAGTATTTCGCCAGCACATTTCTAAACATACCCCGATGGTCCACGCTGACCTGGACGTTGAAAGAGTATTTGTGCTTTCAGTTACTGTCCCGCTGTGATGTTGCTGCAGGGGGAACTAGTTGCACATGTGTGCAATCCATGGTACCTAGCACATATGGAAATCTGTCAGTGGCATGGAAATCTTGCTTGGTGTCCAGCTGCTGTTGTTGTGTCTTGAGGAAGAGGAGGCACTAGGGAGTGAGGCGGATGATGGCATCCAGGGCACAGGGTAGGAATGCAGAAAAAGATGGCTGCGATATTCCTGCCACTCTGGCTGTTGTGATCTGGAATGAACCAGATGCCAGCATGTGGAGGACAAAAGCAAAAGGAACAAATGATGGATGGAATGCTGAACAATTCAAACATTCACCCCCAGTCACAAAGATCTGAGTTTAATCCATCGTTCTTTTGCTCACCACGTCACCCCAGTTTGGACCAAGCCATATGCAAATCAGTCTTGACCCTGCTCCTCTTCGGAGCATTCCAGTTTGAACTCTCAAGCTAGGTCCTCCCTGGACCGAAAACAAGCATCCTGGGACCGGTTTCAGGGCATCACCCCTCATCAGCCAGGCTAGCTTGAATCCAGTATAGGAAACAATGGTCCTAGACTATTTTCCTTAGGAAGGCATTCATTAAGTCAAAATCTATAAACATGGTACATATAGAAATCAAATTGTATCATAAATGGATCCTCATTATTTTCAATTCAATTAAGTATATCCTCAAAAAGACACACAAGCACCGTAAATAGCTCCAATAGTGACTGTTTAATTTCACAGTTATTATAACAGATCACTGTAGAGAATGCTTCAAAACAGAAAAGAGGGTTGCTCCAGGGGGAGTGTGAAAAAGAAAATGTGCTCATGAGAGTAGAATAGATATATAGGGAGGGAAATCAGAGAGTAATTTAAACAATCAGTTACATATAGTAATGTCCTCAGTAGACTGGTCGTGGTTTACAATAGCACCAGTCTTACAATGGGGCCTGTCTCTCGTTGATTTGTGAGTAATTTTCTGTTCCTTGATGTTGTACAGAGTATAATCATCTGTAAAAGGGCAGGGATGGGGTGAAGTAGGGTACAGGCCCACTAGGGGGAAGGTGTCGACGTTTCGACCCTGGCGCAAAGAGGGTGGTTTTGATCCTCTGAAGGCGGGTCTTCCTCAGGACGGGGAGAGGGGGGGAGGGGGAACAACCTAATGGTGCAAAATGGGGCTAGGTTAGAGACTTAATCCATAAAAACCAAAAGTTGTTGCAAAATTGGTGTGCCTACTCACTGACCTGTGTCAAGGGTGGAGTCAGGATTACATCCCATTGTAAGACTGGTGCTATTGTAAACCACAACCAGTCTACTGAGGACATTACTATATGTAACTGATTGTTTAAATTACTCTCTGATTTCCCTCCCTATATATCTATTCTACTCTCACTGAGCACATTTTCTTTTTCACACTCCCCCTGGAGCAACCCTCTTTTCTGTTTTGAAGCATTCTCTACAGTGATCTGTTATAATGACTGTGAAATTAAACAGTCACTATTGGAGCTGTTTATGGTGCTTGTGTGTCTTTTTGAGGATATACTTAATAGAATTGGAAATAATGAGGATCCATTTATGATGCAATTTGATTTCTATATGTACCATGTTTATAGATTTTGACTTAATGAATGCCTTCCTAAGGAAAATAGTCTAGGACCATTGTTTCCTATACCGAACATTACCCAGGTCCGTGGACTAGTATGGGTCACCCCATTATTATGTAATGGTTAGCTTGAATCCAGTGGCACAGTGTGCACGGGACAGATGTCAGCTTGACCTGCAATGGGATGTTGGAGGGCCTGGCTGTTGGAGGCTGAAGCTTTGGCGCTATCTGGGTCAACAGTACTCTTATGGACTCTCTCCTGAGTCAGTAGTATGTGAGGGAAGTCCTCTGGTGAAAAACTTGCCCCCTTCTCCTGTGCTGCCTACGCGGTGGTGGTGGTGGTCTCCTCTCAACTCCCAGCTGCAAAATTAGCACTTCCATGGCTTAGTTGAGCTTGCTGTTTTGTGTGGCTTGTCTTCATGTACTACAGCCAATGCATCGTTTCCTACGCCTAGGTTGCCAATTTTGATGCATTTCAGGCTCTGCCTGACGATTGCCGATGATGCGTCACACATTATCAAAACCATAAATATCACTTTGCGGGTTTTACACTGGATTATGCGGGGGAACGCGTACCTTGAATCCCTAATGTTGCTTAGGCTGGTGTGGGAATAGTAAATCTAACCCCTTTGAATCCCAACCTTTTCCCTACAATTGCTTGGAATTAATTTGTAATATATTTTTTATTGTTATTTATGTTATTATTTAAAAAAAAAAAAAATTGTGTTTAGAAATTGTACATTATTTGAAAAAGAAAATTATTAGCTAATAAATGTTTTATATGTAGTGTTTTTTTTATTTATATTAGTATTTTTTAAAAGAATTGTAAAATTATTAAACCATTTTCAGTATATTTCCATACATTGTTTTTGTTTTAAAATTTAGTGCACAATATAAATAAATAAAATGCATTTTAATATTTTATTTAGATTACATTTTTTGTTGGTAGTATATACATTTGTTACTTTTTATTTTATTTTACTGTTAATATTTAAAATTAAAATATTTTAGAAGTATTGAACTCTGTATTCGAGTGCTTCTGTGACACCTACCTAGGTAAGGGATCTGGGCTTCTGTGACTGAATGCTGTATAGCTCTGACAAGATTTGTGCAGCTGGATGATAAACTACATCGTTTTTAAGTTAGGGTCATCAGCTGCACCACGTGTGTCATACTACACGTAGAAGTACACACATACCTGAGACATGTTAGCAGTCAGACGTTCAAACTTGACAGAGTATGCTTTCAATGTAAAGCACACACCTCACGATCTGCAGATTACTTGAAGTGTACCTTTATAGAGACTTATATGCAGTAGGCTATAGGTGAACACATCGGCCAACATGTTTTAAACCTCACTTTTCTCTAGCAGTTTCGTTAGAGAGTCAGAGCTCACAATGCCAGGCCTACGCCAAAATGAAAGGCCAACTCTTGTCGTGCCACTCTTCTGAGTCTCAAAATCTTTCTAAACAGCTCAATAAGTGTGTCTGTGTCTTTTAGGGATGAGATAACACATGTAAAAAAGCCTATAGATATTAGATTACCTCTCTTATACACTGCATCCACTCAAAATGTTTGTAAAAGAAACTGTATGGATTACTTTATGCTCATTATACAGGGTAGGCGGGTATTGAACACTGTATTCGAGTGCTTCTGTGACGCCTACCTAGGTAAGGGAGCTGCACTTCTGCTACTGATAGTTGTAGTAGCTCTGACAAGATTTTTGCAGCAGTATGAAAGACTGCATAGTTTTTAAGTTAGGGTCATCAGCTGAACAACATGTGTCAGACTACAGGTAGCAGTACACACATACTTGAGACATGCTAGCAGTCAGACATTCAAACTTGACAGAGTATTCTTTCAATTTAAAGCACACACCTCACTGTCTATGGCCTACTTGAAATGTACCTTTGCACAGACTTATATGGACTGGGATAGGGGGTAATACATCTGCCAACATGTTTTAAACCTCACTTTTCTCTAGCAGTTTCTTTAGAGAGTCAGAGCTCACAATGGCAGGCCTACAACAAAATGAAAGGCCAACTCTTGTCGTGCCACTCTTCTGAGTCTCAACATCTTTCTAAACAGCTCAATAAGTGTGTCTGTGCCTTTTAGGGATTAGATAGCACATGTAAAAAAGCCTATAGATATTAGGCTACTTCTCTTTCTCACTGTATCCTCTCCAAATGTTTGTAAAATAAACTGTATGGATTACTTTCTGCTCATTACACAGGGTAGGCAGGTATTGAACCGTGTATTCGAGTGCGTCTGTGATGCCTGCCTAGCTAAGGGATCTGTGCTTCTGGGACTGAATGCCGAAGTAGCTCTGACAAAATTTGTGCAGGGGTTTGATAGACCTTATAGTTTTTAAGTTTGGGTCATCAGCTTCACCACATGTATCAGACTACACGTAGAAGTACAGACATACCTGAGACATGATATCAGTCAGACATTAAAACTTGACATAGTACGCTTTCAGTTTAAAGCAGACACCTCACTATCTATGGCCTACTTGAAGTGTACTGTTGCAGAGGCTTATATGGAATAGGATATAGATTAATACATCTGCCAACATGTTTTAAACCTCACTTTTCTTTAGCAGTTTCATTAGAGAGTCACAGCTCACAATGCCAGGCCTACGCCAAAATGAAAGGCCGACTCCTGTCATGCCACTCTTGTGAGTCTCTGCATCTTTCTGAAGACCTCAATGAGTGTGTCTGTGCCTTTTTGGGGTGAGATGACACATGTAAAGAAGCACATAGGTACTAGAATACCTCTGTTTCACACCACATGCTCTCTAAATTTGCATAGAAGAAGATGTATGGATTACTTTCTGCTCATTATACAGGGCAGGTGGCTATTGAACTCTGTATTTGAGTGCTTCCGTGATGCCTACCTAGGTGAGGGATCTGTGCTTCTGCGACTGAATGCTGTAATAGCTCTGACAAGAATTTTGCAGGGGTATGATAAACTGCATAGTTTTTAAGTTAGGTCATCAGCTGCACAACACGTGTCAGACTACACGTAGCAGTACACACATACCTGAGACATGGTAGCAGTCAGACATTCAAACTTGACAGGGTATGCTTTCAATTTAAAGCACAAACCTCACTATCTACGGCCTACTTGAAATATACCTTTGCAGAGACTTATTTGGACTGGGATAGAGGTAAATACATCTACCAACATGTTTTGAACCTTAATTTTCTCTAGCAGTTTTGTTAGAGAGTCAGAACTCACAATGCCAGGCCTACCCCAAAATGAAAGGCCAATTCTTGTCATGCCACTCTTTTGAGTCTCAACATCTTTCTAAACACTTGAATAACTGTGTCTGTGGCTTTTAGTGGTAAGATGGCACATGTAAAGAAGCCTATAATTTTTAGACTACCTCTGTTTCACACCGCATGCTCTCTAAATGTTTGTAAATGAAGCTGCAGGGATCACTCTCTGCTCATTATACAGGGCAGGCCGGTATGCATCTGAGTTTTTGAGTGCTTTTGTGGCGCCTGTCTAGCTAATAGATCGATGCTTCTGGGACTGAATGCTGAAGTTGCTCTGACAAGATTTGTGCAGGAGTATGAAATGCTGCATAGTTTTTAAGTTAGGGTCATCATCTGCACCACACGTCAGACTACACATAGAAGTACAGACATACCGGAGACATGATAGCAGTCAGAAATTCAAACTTGACAGAGTACCCTTTCAGTTTAAAGCACACACCTCACTATCTATGGCGTACTTGAAGTGTACATTTACAGAGACTCATATGAACTAGAATAGAGGATATTACATCTGGAAACATGCTTTAAGCCTCACTTTTCTCTGCCAGTTTCATAAGAGAGTGAGAAGTCACAACACTAGGCCTAAGCCAAAATGAAAGGCTGACTCCTGTCAGGCCACTCTTGTGAATGTCAGCATGTTTCTAGAGACCTCAGTGACTGTGCCTGTGCCTTTCTAGAGGCAAGATAATACATTCAAACAAGCCTATATGTGCTAGACTACCCCTTATGGTATCCCAGGAGATAATCCTGCACAGCTTTTCAGGGTTGACACCAGTTCAAGTCTCTAATGCCTTTGCACCCTTGGGGCTTCTTGATAACTGTGATTGACTAGAAGGATCGGCGCCTATGATGTCTATGGCCCCCTCTCTGCATCTGGGCCGTATGCATCAGGTGGAGCAAGGCAACCCTGGCCCCTCTTTGAGGAATACTAACCATTGTAACCTCATTTCTTGGCATATAGCCGGCCTGGAGAGCAAGTTTATAATTCCAGAGTGGCACTTCTTTGTCCAAATGTTTGACATTGTTTGCTTGTAGGAGACCTGGGTTACCAACAACTCCTTTTTCCTGGAAGGGTACAAGTCCTTCTCCGTGCCCGCAACTCCCTCAAGGGCTGGTCGACCATGGGGGGACTTGCAGTCTATGTTTTAGTCAGGTTAAAGAAAGTTATTGTTGAACTGTACACAGATAACCCTTGCTTGCAGGCCTTGCTTTTCACCCAAGGGTCTAGCAGTCTACTGCTTCTGAAGTTTTATAATGCCATTTCATCCCTCCCTGAGGTTTGGTAATATATTGCCCTTGGGCAGCTTCCTGACTTGTTTTAGTGCTTCTACTTGTCACACTTTTAATATCGTCCTGGTGGGAGACTTTAATACCCACCGTTGTGGGGGATTTGAAAACACAGGGCGCAGGGTCTCCTCCTGTCCTCGACAATTTGGTGCGCATTTTGATCATAGTGTCCAGAGGGAAAACCTGAATACTTTATTATGTGATTTTGACCTCCAATCAGCAATGGGCAAACTGGACTCAGCACAGAGGGATATCATTCCCACTTTTAAAGGGCATGACAATTATTCTTTTATTGATTTCATTCTTGTCTCCACTCCCCTTTTTTATTTGATAGCAGATTTCTCCATTAAAGCGAGTATTTATAGTGACCATAACCCGCTTTGTCTTAAAGTCAGCTGGCCATCATTAGGTTTGAAGAAGGGGAGTGGGGGAGGAGGTGCATTACAGCCTACAGGCGGGGGCAGAAGGCTCAAATGGGCACAGATTATCCCTGGCTTTTTTCACGAGACACTTTTAGCTAAATGCCAGAATGAGATTCAGATTTGTCAGGCTACGCAGTTGCAGCCGGAATTGACAATTGTCAATGCTTTTGAGTCGATCTATTGACGGTTCCACCCTCTAAAAGCAAACGAGACAGGGCACCAAGATTTTTTGACTCAGATTGCTTGTGTGCGGCCAGGAGGCTAAAGGAAGCACTGCATGCTGCCCCTAGAGATAGAGGACTAGTTAGAACCTGCAGAATGCAGTATAAAGCAGCCCTCAGAAAACGTAAGGAAGCCTTGAAGGAGGAGTCCTGGAGTAAGCTCATGGAAGCCAGCACAATTAGGAGTAGCTCCAAGTTTTGGAGTATTGTTAATAGTCCTCTTCTGGATGTGGAGACAGTAAACGCTATGGATGCACACATTACAGAGAACAACTGGGTCAGCCACTATGAGGGCATGTTTGGGGGCACCACGGTTGAGAGTCCACCATGTGGGGCTGATACAGGAAAGTGGGAGACATCCTTTACATCGCATGCGATACATCGCATGCCATTACAACGTGGTTGTTACAACGACCGCGTTGTTACATCGCTTACCTTTACAACGCAAGTCGTTACAACGACTTGCTGTAGGGGGCACAAGGTGTTGGATTTAAAATCCAACACCTTCCTAACGGTTGCTCAGACTGGAGTTGGAATAGTGAATTATATTATTCCAACATCCAGCGCCCCCTACAGCAAGTTGTTGTAACGACTTGCGGTGTAAAGGTATGCGATGTAACAACGTGGTCGTTGTAAGGACTGCGTTGTAATGGCATGCGATGTAACATCGCATATTCTTTTTATATAATCGGTATTTATGAAACGTATATTCTTCTGTGACCATATTAGCCTAAATGAAGCATACGTAATATTAAACAACAGTACCTAATTGTATCGACCTTAGAAGGATAACAGCTATACTATTCTTGGTTGAAACCTGGCTTAACGAGACGTCCGCCCCTGATATTTTGGAGGCTATACCTGAAGGCTATGCGATTCTGAGGGTGGACAGGGCTGGCCAGAAGGGGGGCGGCATTGCTGCGATTTTTAGGAGAGATCTTCAGCTTAAATTGGAGAAACTTGTGCTTCTTAGCTGCGAAGCGGCTTTTTTTAGTCTGAATAGCACGAGCTCTAGATCGGTGTCTGGGCTACTCATGTATAGACCCCCTGGTCCGGGGAAAGCCTTTATTGATGAACTTCTGGAAATACTTCCTCCATATGTCCTCCGCTACTCCAACTTCCTCCTATTAGGGGATTTTAATTTACATTTGGAAAATAAAGGCTGTAAAGATTCGGCTGAGTTTTCAGTAGGTCTTCAGGCTTTGGGCCTGAACCAATTGGTCCTTACTTCCACACATAACAAAGGTCATACATTAGACAACATTTTCACTAATTGTGCAGGGACAGCTGCCACACTGCCGGTCCCTGTAGCCTGGTCTGACCACTATTTACTGCCTTTTAGTCTATTTGTGCCAGGTCAGGCCCTCCATGGTAGTTGCTCAAAACCGACATAGGTCCGGAAATGGGCGGCATTAACTCAGGATGCCTTTGAAGAAGCACTGGCCGGCAGATCTCTTGAGGTGGGGGACAACATCGAGAGTGCTGACAATTTAATATCTAGTTGGATGCTGGAGGCGGTGGATTCCCTGATACCGCTAAAACAATGTAAAAGTGGGCGTACTTCTGCCTCTGCAAAGTGGTTTTTGGCAGATTTGGCGCAAATGAAATCTAGCTGTAAGCATCTTGAGCGCCAATGGAGGAAGAGCTATAGGGATGAGAATAGACAGAAATATCTAGGGGCTTTGAAGCTTTACCATCGCCAGATTAGGAGAGTGCGGAGGGAATACTACACTGGGCAAATTGAACGAGCAAAAAATTCAACGAAGGCCATCTTTCAGGTAGTGAAACAACTATCCTCTCTGGAACGAGTGACAGCGGCGCTCCCTGCCTCTACGGACTATTGTAATAGGGTCGCTGACTATTTCACCAATAAGATTGCTAAGATCTATGCCACTTTTCCAGAAAGTAGTAGGAGGTATGCTCCCGCGCCTGGTCTGGATACTCCAGGGTGTGAGGATAAGTTTGCCCTCCCTCCTTTGGTGGAAAACGAGGCTCTAAGGCTGATGGAGGTGGTGAAATCTGGGTCACCTCTGGATCCGGTCCCCCAAATATTTTTGCAACTGGGAAAAAAAACTATTGCTCCTGTTTTCACCTCGCTATTGAACCTGTCCTTCAGAACTGGGCAGGTCCCTAGCAATTGGAAACATGCAATGGTGGTCCCTCTGTTGAAGAAACCCTCTTTGGACCCCGCTCTTCCCGAAAATTTAAGACCAATATCTCTACTTCCCTATGTAGCTAAAATTGCGGAGAAACATCTGAATGGCCATCTCTCAAAGTTTTTGGAAGAGAGGCGGGTTCTTCATGACACCCAGTCCGGCTTTAGGCCTATGCATGGTACGGAGTCCGCTCTCCTGCTGGCAGCCGAAGTGTTGAGGGCTGCGGCTGATGAAGGTAGGACTGCGGCCTTGATTCTGCTGGACCTAAGCGCCGCGTTCGACACGGTGTCCCACGGCCTCCTTCTTGAGAGGCTAAGGGAAGTCGGGGTCGGAGGTGTCACGTGGATTTGGTTGAAGAATTTTCTGGAAAACAGATCCTTCCAGGGCCTGCAACATCCTTTCAGTTCCAGAACTTGTCCTCTAAACCAGGGGGTGCCGCAGGGTTCGGCTCTCAGCCCAACCCTGTTTAACATATATATGCGCCCACTTGCAGATATTGTTCTGAAACATGGAATTCAGCTGGTGTCATATGCTGATGACACTCAGCTTGTTGTGACCCTGGAACAGAAGGAACCTGAAAGGGCTGCCGATTTCAGAACTTGCCTGGGGGAACTCATGGACTGGATGAGACTGAGCTGTCTCCAGTTAAATGCAGGGAAGACAGAGGTGATGGTGGTTGGGAAACGGCCCTCTCTCTGGTCGCAGCATTGGTGGCCAGAAGCTCTAGGAACTAGTCCAGTGCCGAAAGCCAAGGTGAAAAATCTGGGAGTGTGGTTCGACGAAAATCTCTCCTTCTCCTCGCAAATATCGGCTGTGGCTGGGACTTGTTTTGGCATTCTGAAGTTGATACGTAAGATCTTGGACCTTCTCCCCCTGGATGCTAAAAGAACTATTGTTCAGGCGTTGGTCACGTCTCGCCTTGACTATTGCAATGTCTTGTATCTAGGGTGACTGCCAAAAATCTTAACATCTTGCAGAAGGTCCAAAATGCCGCAGCCCGGCTTATTCTGAATGTACCTAGGAGGGCGTCGGTGGGAGAAGCTTTGAAGGAACTGCATTGGCTCCCTATCCGGGCCAGAGTTACCTTTAAGACTTTATGTCTGAGTCACAGGATCCTTGGCGAAAGGGGGCCGCGTTTCTTACGGCCTCTCCTGACAGTCCACCAGCCTGCTCGTAATCTGAGATCATCGGGCAGTGCAAGATTGACTGTGCCCAGGGTGCGGAAGGCGCGGATAGGCGGAAGATCCTTTTGTTTCTTGGCGGCTAAGGCTTGGAATGAGCTCCCAGTGGATCTGAGGACAGTTGAGTCGGAGTCTCTGTTCCGCAAGAAACTGAAAACTTGGCTCTTCCGTCTCCCCCCGGGAGGGCTAAAGTGGTAAGGTACCATCTTGTGTGGATGTCCGCGTTCACTGGGGGGCAGCTTGGGAGGGTTGCTTGGGTCCAGCTATGTCCTAGCACGGGGACACTCCGGTTGGAGTAACCATTGCGCTCTATAAGCTTCCTAATAATAATAATAATAATAATAACAGGCTCATTCAAAATGTTGAAATTTGAACTATTAATTTTTAGCGACCTCATAAGGATAAAAGGCTCAGTTAACATGTCGGGATTCGAACCTGTGACCATAAGGTCAAACACAGGCCCATATACTGGGTGCATTAGTGTACTAAGCCACCACACTCTGCTGTCATGTGTTATGAAAGGATTGTATTATTCTGTATTTGTTATTAGAGTTCGATATTTGCGAATATTTTAGTATTAAATCTGTTTTTATTGACAGAACACCAGGTGAGTAATTAGCTCAGCCACCTACAACCCAGCGGGCCGGCGCCAGAAGCTCAAATAAGCAGGCCAGTCAATGTCAGCAATACAACTGTAAGTCAAAGCTTTAAAACACAGCAAGCCGCCTACAACCCCTCAGGGTCGGCCGCGTCATAAGGCAGGCGGTAGTTAGAGTATCTATTAGCTAGCAGCCTGCTCGCTGGTCAGCAAGTAAAAGGCCCCCCAAGCCGGGGGACGGCCCGTGGGGACTGCTACACCACCCGGTATTCCGTGATTAAACACTGGCCTAGGCCAGAAAAACTCAGAACAAGGAAAAAAAAAGAAGAGAAAATTAGCACAAAAGCCCCCCTCCCCCCTCCCCGTCCCCTCGATGAGCCAAGCGAAAGAGAAAGGTGTGAGAAGATACGCGCTCCAATTAAGCCTAAGTGCCCATCCGCCAGGTACCTAATCTAGGCTATGGGCATGCAGGATCAAGGTAGTGCTGAGGTATCCTCCGGGATCAGTTTAAGGATACGAAGGTATTGCGGGCAAGTGAGTTCGCGGAATTCAGTGGAGAGGAGCGTTATGAAAGGGGCCCATGTCTTAGCATAGTCTGCCATCTTCCCCGCAGCTGCCATAGAGAGTTTCTCCATTGCTAATAGGTTCCAGAGTTGGTGTATCCAATGGATATGTTCGGGAGCCCTGTCCGACTTCCACCTTGCCACTATAACCCTATGTGCTGCGTTCAACGCTAGCGCCATTTGCCGCCCCCGAAGTGAACGCAAAGGAAAGGTGAGCGCATTGGGAAGCCCCAGAATATTGTATGCGGGTAGCCGGGGTATAAAGGTGCTAAAAGCCTTATCAATGTCATCAAGGATCTGCTCCCAGTAGCGGGTTAGTTTGGGGCAATGCCAGAGAAGATGTATCAAGGTCCCGGGACTGCCGCACCCCCTCCAGCAAAGGCCATCACACTGGGCTTGCCATTTGGAAATCCTAGCAGGGTTATAGTACCAGTACGTCGCTAGTTTATAGGCCGTTTCGGAATAGCTTGCTGAGTATGTGGTGTGGTGTGCGCGATAAAAAATATCCTCCCACTCTTTGTCGGATAAGGTGCGCCCTAGTTCCGCGTCCCAACGTTTCTGTCCGGCCGTGCGTGCCCTTGGTTGAGCGGAGGTAAGAAAAGAGTAGATCTCCGAAATAAGGTGCTTGTCATCGGGTTTGCGAAGCACCCACTTTTCGAAGGGTACCATTGGCCGATAAGCCCGGGAGCGCGTCTCGGGCTCAGATAGCCAGTGTGTCATCTGAGAGTGTAAGTACTGATCTGTCATCAATAGCTGGAAGTCCGTTTGGAGCTCCTTGAAAGGGATATAACCCCGGAGATCGAAGAGATGCCCCAATCGCTTACAACCTCCCTCAATCCAGCGAGCGGCCACTCCCTTATTCATCCCAGGTTGGAAAGCAGGGTTCATGAAAAGCGGCGTCAAAGGGGAGGGAAATGTGGTCAGATGAGCCCTTCGGGCGACTCTGTCCCAAGCGATCATCGTGGGGCGCGTGACAGGGGACGAGTAAAGGCCCCAAGCCCTATCCGATCTCGGTAACCATGCGTCACGCCAGATATGATGACCCGCTACCGTCTGGTCCATAAATACCCAATGTTTCTCGGTCATAGGGCGGTTCCATTCCACCAGAAACCGGAGGAGGGAGGCGTGATAGTAGCGAGTGAAATTAGGAAATGCTAACCCTCCGTGTTTTTTGGAGCGCTGAAGCTGTGTTTTCGCCAAGCGTGACGCAGTGGGGCCCCTCACAAACCCCTCCACGGCCGCCTGAATCTGCCCCAGGACCCGGGGGGGAGGCTCTAGTGGCAAAGTCTGGAATAGATAGAGGGCGCGCGGCAGAACGTTCATCTTAACCGCTGACAGTCTACCGAACCACGTCAGGGGCAGGCGCCGCCACCGCTGTAGGTCAGTTCGAATGCGCTTTAATAAAGTCGAATAGTTCACCTCTGCGGTTTGTGCAAGGCTTCTGTGCAGGACCAACCCCAGGTATGATATGCCGCCCGTCACCCATTCGAAGGCAAAGTCAGTTCCCAGCTTCGTTACCGTCGTAGGGGTAGCGGAAAGATTAAGGACCTGTGACTTCTGCATGTTGATTTTGAAGCCAGAGTATTGACTAAACACTTGCAGGTCGTCAACCACCGCCGGCAGGGTAGACAGAGGCTGTGCCAGTGAGAAAATGAGGTCGTCCGCATATAAGCTAATAAGATGCCGATCCAAACCGAATGGTATACCGCGCGCGAGGGGATTGTCTCGGAGTCTCTGAGCCATTGGCTCCATATATAAAGCAAACAGTAGGGGAGACAGAGGGCAGCCTTGCCTCGTTCCCCTCCCCACAGCAAAGTAATCGGAAAGTACACCGTTAACCCGGACGGCCGCCTGCGGCGCGCTATAAATGCTCGCAATCCAGTGTCGGAACCGTGGGCCTATACCGAAGCGCTCAAGGGTTGCAAAGAGGTAGGGCCAGTGTACTCGGTCAAAGGCCTTCTCCGCGTCTACAGCTAAGAGGAGGGCCTCCTCCTTTGACCGATGAACTTTATCAATGAGGTGGCAGAGGCGTTTTGTGTTGTCCCCACATTGCCGCCCCGGAATAAACCCAGACTGGTCGGGATCGACGAGTCCCAGCATATGAGGGTTCAGTCTATGAGCCAGTATGCTAGAGAATAATTTAGCGTCGACATTCAATAGGGATATCGGCCTGTACGAGCCGCACAGTTCCGGGTCCTTGCCCAGCTTAAGAATGACGGCGATGGATGCCTGCAACATGAGGGGGAGAGGGATCCTGTCTCTGCAAAGGAGTTAAATAACCGGGTCAGTAAAGGGGCAAGCTCAACGCAATAAGTTTTGTAGAAAAGGGCGCCAAATCCATCGGGCCCCGGGGCCTTCTGCAACTGCAGTCTTGCAATTGCGGATATTACTTCGGCTACTTGGGTGGGCGCCTCTAGGGCCTCCACGTCTCCCGCCGGCAAGGTCGTCACCCCCGCTTCCTGAAGGTAGCTGAAGGGGTCGGCATGCAAAGAAGAGTCAGCCGTGTAGAGTGAACTATAGAAAGATCAGAAAATGGATACAATAGACGCGTCATCAGTGCGGAGTTGGTCCGTCGCATCCCGGAGTGCAGACACTGAGTGAGCCTCTTGTTGGCTGCGTAAACAGTATGCCAGCATACGGCCTCCCTTGTTGGAACCTACAAAATATTTATGCTTTAGACGAAGCACTGCGTGTTCTGCACGATCCAGGTCCAGCCGGCGAAGCTGGGGGCGCTCCGTCTCCAGCTGTCGCCAGATCCGGGGGGCACCTGTGCGCTTGTGTATGGCTGCGAGTTCTCGAACCGCTGCTTCCAGATCAGTCCGTTTCGACCGCCGTATCTTGTTCTCGTAGGCTGCCTTAGCGATTAGGGCGCCGCGAACGACCTATTTGAGCGCCTCCCAGACCGAGGCGAGTGGTGTGTCGTCTCTAGTGTTTGTGGCTATGTAATCCGTGATGCAGCGCCTTATATCCGTAACAGTCTCTGGGGACCTAAGAAGGGAGTCGCGCATGCGCCAGCGCATGGTGGATGCTACCCGCTCAGAGGGGAAGTGCATAGATAAAGTAATGTGTGCATGGTCCGAGAGACTCCGCGCTTCGATAGTGGAATCCGCCACCAAGGCCCAAGCGGCTGGGGAGACTAAAAAGTGGTCAAGACGCGCGTACGTCTTATGTGCAGCCGAGAAATAAGAATAATCCCTTTCAGTCGGATGTATCCCTCGCCAGGCATCCCTGATGCCCGCTTCGCGCAGCCAGTCCCTACCCATGTCAGAAAGAGCGCCCGTATGTCCATAACGAGAGCCCGAGCGATCCTGCGCCCCATCCATTACCAAATTGAGATCTCCTCCCACTACCACTACTGGATCAGGAGACTGCAAGATATCTGCATACGCCTCAAGCAGGAATTTCTCTGGGTGTTCATTAGGTGAGTAGATGGAAGCTATAGTGCAGTGCGAGGAACCCAGCTGGAAGCGTAGTGCTAGCAGGTGACCCTTAATCTCCGAGATTGTCCCAAGGATTTTAAACTTAAACTTTTTAGCAACCAAAATGGCTACCCCTCCCCGCTTGTTATTGGTGGAGGACCAGTACTGGAGAGGGAAGTGCGGGTTGCGTAGGCGGTGGGTATCAGACAGTAGCAAATGTGTTTCCTGAATAAGGCAAATGTCCCCCCCTGAGTTTTCTAAAAGAGACAGCACCGCCTTCCATTTAACCGGATTGTTGAGACCCCTAGCGTTGAGACTGACTATTTTTAGATCCAGGTGGAAATTGGGAAATCAGGTATAGCTTTGGCGAAGGCCCAGAATCCCATATTGAAGAGAGTGGGGGCACGAACATAGTGGCAGCACGCTGGAGAGGGAAGGAAGGAGGGGGCCCATGCGCGCAGGCTACGTATGGCGCAGCAACAAAAAGGCTCATCGAGGAGGAAACCCACCCCAACCCAACAGACCCAAAATAAAAAAGGCAAAAATAAAGTAAGAACATGACAAAAGTCTGTCAAAGTGTAACAGTGGGAACATGACCAAGGTCTAACCCAAAGGAGGCAGGAGACTGGTGTCCAACTCATGTACAGAGTCGAGGGGAGGCGTGAACCGGAGACAGACCTTCCCATTCGTGGTGTCGGCCGGTCCACGGACCGTAGGTGAAAGTCACGGGAGTCTGAAAAGGCGGTTCACTCCTGCGCTCCTCCGGCTGCCTGGCTTTGCTGCCGTCCTTGCAATGAGGGAGGGGGAGCAGCCTCACGGAGTATCCGGGCGTTCTTGTGCCTGAGACAGGGTCGTGAGCACCGCCTCACGCTCTTTAGCCATTTCCTCTGGGGCTGGTTTCTTGGAGACCGACGATTTGCCCACGGTCTGCCATCGAGGAGGCGATCGCCTGACAGGGGCCGCGGGGCCACCTCAAGAATTCGGGGTCTCCTCTGCCTCCAGACCCAGCAGGTGTAAGGTGTCATCGAGGGATCGCATCTGTCTCAACTTCCCCTGGTACTTAAAGATAATACGAAAAGGGTGGTCCCACGAGTATGGAATCCCCTTGTCTCGTAGATACGACGTGACTGCTCTGAATTCTCTCCTTTTAGCCAGGGTTGACGCTGCTAAGTCTTGAAAAAGGGCCAGTGTATGCCCACGGAAGAGGATCGGCTGGGCCGACCTGGCCTTGCGCAAGATTAGTTCTTTGAGTTGGAAATCATGCACACAGACCAGCACGTCTGGCGGGGGGGCCTTCCCTCCTCTGTGCAGGCCAACCCGATGGACGCGGTAAAATTGTATTTCCTGCGGGCTATCATCCCCCAAAATTTGTCGGAAGAGGGACGAGACATACTCCCGGAGGTCGTCCCCCTTAGCCTTCCAAGGGTCTGCACGAATGCGGATGTTATTCCTCCGGGAGCGATTCTCCAGATCCTCCGCGTGGGCCTGGAGGTCGAGATTCTGGTCCCTCAAGCGGATGACTTCCTGCTGCAGCTGGTGTAAGTCGTCCTCCCGTGCTAGCTCATGCTCCTCAAGGGCTGCCACCCTTTCACCCACCTCGTCAACATCACGCCGCACTTCTCGAAGATCCGATGCGAGATGGCCCTTCAGCTCAAGAATATCTTCTTTGATGGCCGAGAACAATTCCAGCATGAACGCCTTCATCGCTGGTTCATCCGCTCCATCGACCGCAGCGGCGTTCCCTTGGTCCCCAGGCGCCCCCGGGAGGTCTCTGCGTCTCCAGTCGGTGCACGCATGAGTTCTTTAAGGGACTTTTCCCTTCTTGCACGGGCAGAAGTCATTCCGACACTCGGATGCGCTGATGGAGAGCGAAGAACCAGCACCAGTTTCGAGATGCCACCACAATCACCGCCTCTCTCCGGTACGCCTCTGTTTAGCAGGTCTCAATGCGGGGCAAAGTGAGACTGAGCGTGCGGGGGTCGTTAGGCTGCGCCGCCCCACCCTGAATTTAATTGCACCTCCTGAGGCAGTCAATGCAGTAGCCCTCCAGTCCAATGGGGTCACGGTGCCCAGGCGGGCGCAAGACTAGGGGGGCGAGGTGCGGGCAGCTGCGGTCAGCGGGTCCCCCCGTGGTTTCCTCTGGTGGCTGAAGTCCAGGTGCAGCGCCCCCAGGAGGGCAGGCGAGGCTCACCATGCTCGGGTCACTCCTTCAAGGTGCCGGGGCGGAGAGAGAGCCACGGCCCGCACCGCACTCCGGCCGTCACTCCACCCGGCCCTGGGACCCACAGCGCAGGTGCTATAACGATGTGGCCCGGGCGCCGTTGTACTGTTGTGCTCCACTCACCGGTAGGTCTCCGGCCGCTGCTCCTCTTATCAGATGCTCACAGCCGCCGGCAGGCCAAGCCGCATCCTCCAACGCTGACTACCCCCTCAGTGTGCAGAGCGGGCCGTGGACTGCACTTCTTGGGCCTCACCGCCCGACGTAGGTTCGAGGTCAAAATGGCGGATGGGAAGCTTTATCCCGCCAGACCTCCGCACCGCCCGCCCCCAGAGCGCGGGACACCGCCACCGGACCTCTCACCGCTTTAGTTCTTGACAGCAGGTGCTCGGTCTCCAGGCGTGCAGCGGAGGTCTCCGGGCCAGGCCCCTCCGATGTCCGTTCGGGCCGAGGCAGCGAGAGCCACAAAATGGCGTGCGCAGTCCGGTCTGAGACCCGAGTCGGATCACCAACTCCCTCAGCTTGGCCACCGCCTCACACCGAGACCCCCACCGGGGTCTCAGGCCCCCTCAGGTCCACTGCAGAATATCCACCTCAGGCCGGGGCCCCGCCTCGGATCTGCGAACGAGGGACCCGCCGATGCGGTCTCCGCGGACCCGGCCTACGCTACCGCAGTCCCTGCGCGGGCTTCAGTCGGTGCTGGGCAGGGCCCGCATTCGGTTCATCACTGCACTCCTCCTTGCGCCGGAGCCTCCGGAAAGTGCCAACCTCGGGTTGCTGCAATTTGCTGACCGGTGGACAGGGTAAATTACAAGTTAAGTTTCGGCGAGCCAGAGGAGCTGAGAGTCGCGTCCTACTGTGCCGCCATCTTGGCCACGCCCCCCTTGCGAATATTTTAAACCAAATATACAGCATTTAAGTTTTATATTTTTTCATTTTATAACGCAGAAACTAATACACAGCTGTTTATATTTTTATTTACCTATGTGTCTTGCTTTATGCATTCCTTATTACTGGTGCATATTTAGTCTGGGTTCTTTCTCTACATCACCAAACAAAACACACTTCTTCCCACGCTGCAACCCCATGAATGCAGCCTGCCCCGCTTTCATACAAGCACCCCAATAATAAGGAGCAAATCTGGCCTTTACACAATGCAAAAATGCTGCCAAGGTCCATTGCCACCACATCAGCCACTTCCCCCATGGCACCCGCACTCCAGGCATATTGCCATGCTGCCCATTTGTCTCCAGCACATCTAGGCACTAATTTAAACCCCCAGGCTGCACATCCAAAGCCCATACTTTTTATACCACATACACTAGCACCTTTAACCCCCCACACAGCCCCCATGCCAGGAACGAGCTCGTTGCACCCACTGCATCTCTTCATGGCCCAAAACAAGTGACAAGGAAAACTCCACCATAACAACCCTGCCACACCTGCTCCCCCGGAAAACACAACACCAGCAGCACGCTTCACTAATATTCTGTCCCCATGGTGCAAAACTATCAATTTAGCAAGCCTCCGTTTTATACAGCCATCCTCACAATAAGGAGCTAATATTACCCTTCACACTCCCAAAATATCGGCAATTTAAACAACAAATTAAATTCCAACTTTTGGTAGCACTTTTTATAAAATTGGTATTTATAAAACGTATATTCTTCTGTGACCATATTAGCCTAAATAAAGCATATGTAATATTATACAAGAGTACCTAATTGTATCGAACTTAGAAGGATAACAGACCCATTCAACATTTTGAAATTTGAACTATTAATTTTATCGACCTCATAAGAATAAAAGGCTCAGTTAACATGTTGGGATTTGAACCTGTAACCATAAGGTCAAACACAGGCCCATATAGTGGACGTATTACTCCACTAAGATACCAAACTCTGCGGTTACATGGTGAGAAAGGATTGTATTATGCTGTATTTGTTATTAGAGTTCAATATTTGTGAATCTTTTAAACGAAATACACAGCGTTTACGTTTTATATTTTTTCATTATATAACGCAGAAACTAATACACCACTGTTTATATTTTTATTTACCTATATGTCTTGCTTTATGCATTCCTTATTACTGGTGCATATTTAGTCTGGGTTCTCTCCCTACATCACCAAACAAAACACACTTCTTCCCATGCTGCAACCCCATGAATGCGGCATGCCTCCATTTCATACAAGCACCCCAATAATAAGGAGTAAATCTGGCCTTTACACAATGCAAAAATGCTGCCAAGGTCCATCGCCACCACACCAGCCACCTTCCCCTCACTGCACCTGCACTCCAGGCATACTGTCATGCTGCCCATTTGTATGCAGCACATCTAGGCACCAATTTAAACCCCCCAGACTGCACATCCAAAGTCCATACTGTTTATAGGACAGACACTAGCACCTTTAACCCCCCCACCCAGCCCCCCATGCCAGGAACGAGCTCAACGCACCCACTGCATCTCTTCATGGCCCAAAACAAGTCATAAGTAAAACTCCACCATAACAACCCTGCTACCCCCTCACCCCCCCACCCCCGCAAACACAACACCAGCAGCACGCTTCTCTAACACTCAGTCACACGGTGAAACACTATCAGTGCAGCATGCCCCTGTTTTATACAGCCATCCTCACAATAAGGAGCAAATATTATCCTTCACAATCCCAAAATATTACCAATGTAAACAATAAATTAAATTTGTATTTATTTGCAGCACTGTTTATATAATTTGTATTTATAAAATCTATATTAATCTATGGGCATATTAGCCAAAATAAAATATATTTAATATTACACAATAGTATTTTTTTATTTTACAGAGTTTTATATAGCGCGAACTTGACCCGAATCGGGTATCAGAGCGCTTTACATAGCACCAGTTGCATTACATGAGGGAACATTCGTTTTTGTTAGGCACGGGGAGATTAAGTTATTTGCCCAGAATCAAAGGATGTTCAGCGTCATTGCCGAGACTCGAACCCAGTTCCCCAGATTCCCAGATTCAAGGTCAACTGCCCTAGCCGTTAGGCCAACTCCTCTCCCCAAGCTCAATAGTACTTACTGTATCGATCTTACAAGCATAACAAGCTCATTCAACATGTAAAAATTTAAGCCACTCAATTTATCGACCTTACAAACATAAAAAGCACTGTCAACATATAGGGATTTGAACCTCTGACCATAAGGTCGAATACAGGCCCCTATAGTAGGAGCATTACTCCACTAAGCCACCAAACGCTGCTCTTATTATTTTCAAAAGAAATACATTACGCTGTATTTCTTACTACAGTTCCATATTTGCTAATATTTTAAATAGAATACATAGCGTCTAAGTTTTATATTTTTGCATTGCCTAACATATACTTTATAGCTGGTCACTATTGTGTTAGTTTTAGGCCCCATTGTTTTAAATCATAATCCTTTACTTGATACAAGCTGCCATGTACAACTATTTAGCACAATATATAACCAGGATCGCATTTATATGTATATTTAAAAAAATATACGCCATGCTTTATATTTTAGCACAATCGCATTTCTGCTCATGTTTAAAACTCACACAGGGCTTTATGCATGGTTTTTATTTTTGTTGGCCTCCTGCGTGCATTTTCCTTTATTATGTAACGCTATTTATCATCCTATACATTTTGCTAATTTATACATACCAATTACAGTCCAAATTTTGCTGCATTTTCTATAAAATCAGTATTTATAAAACATACATTCACCCAAAGGCATGAGAAGCTAAATAACATATATTTAATATTAGCCAACAGTACTAATTTTATCAACCTCACAAAAATCCAAAGCTCAGTTAACATGTCGGTATTTGAACCTGTGACTATAAGGTCAACCAAAGGCCCATGCAGTGGATACAATACTCTACACAGCCACATGTGCTCTGGTCACCATTATACCAGCCACTTCCCACCATGACACCCACATTCCAGGCAGACTGCAATTGCTGCCCATTGGTCTCCAGCGCATCTAGCGCTAATTCAGGACCCCCTAGGCTGCACACCACTAAGTACATATCTCTTACAGCACATACCGTAGCATACCAAACCCTCACCCAGCCTCCCCATTCCAAGAGTGACCCAACGCAGCTGCTGCATCCCTTCATGCCCCAAAACATGCCACAAGGCAAACTCCATAATAACAATTTTCTACCACTGCTCCACCGGCAAACACAACACAAACAGCACGCTTCCCAAACACACAAACTCCACTTCACATATTTATATCCACAAAAATAGACAAGTTACTCAATCAATCAATCAATCAATCAATAAATTCTTTATTCGATCCATTGAATACAGATCATAAAAGCACAGTTAAATCAACAATAAACATAGAACTCCAGTTCATTCATTCTAAAATCCATATAGTGCATAAGATTACCCTTACAGATCATAAACAGAAATTATTAAAAGATTAAGAAAAATACAATAAAAACCCGCCATACTTTGAACCATGTGGGCCACGTACAATACATGTATGGTTACCCTTTATCTGCGGCTTGGTTTTGGAATAAGTACTCCACACAATCTAGGATCTCCCCAATTTTCTCCTTCTTATACAAGCCCAGAAAAATGAGGCTACTGAGAAGCAAACAAAAGGATCAGGCAAAGACTTTAAAAAATATAGTGCTACCCGACATTGTCTAAAATTGTAACGCCCTAAGATCGGAAAAATAAAATCTTCTCTTTCTTTCTTGTAGAACCCGCAAAACAGGACTAAGGGCAAATCAGATTGGGGTGAGTGGTTATCACAGGGACACAGGATCAGATCAGAGTGATTGAACCTTCTCTCCGGGTAACCTAACATCAAAGGGATCAGGTTCATACGAAATCTCAGTAGGATGTATCTGTGCTGCGCAATACTAGTACTTGCTAAGTAGGAGTACCCTTCCTCTGGTCTGGGCGGAGTCAGATGGTATGCGAGGATTGCTTGTTTGCTATGATTCCTTTCCACTCGATCACAGTGTGCCTTCAACATAAAGCTATCAATCAGTTTCTGTTTAGAGACCTTCCTGCAAGTTACTCACAATTTAATAATAGCATCAAGAATTTATTTTTTTAACTTTGATATATATTGTAGAATTAATACATTTTTACCAAAATGTGACAGGTTTATACAATAATATATATGTTAATATTGTTTTTATCCTAAACATTGTTAAACACTAAAAAAAATCTGTTCTTTTTAAATTTTAGGACATAAAGCCCACCTTCTTCAATATATACTGTGCCTTCTTTATTGTACAATCACAAAATAGTAAGATTCATTTTAACATTAACTATTATCTATGTGACATATGACATATGACCTCCTGCTCCGCAGCGCTGGGAAGCCCTTGGGCAGCTATGCGCTATATAAAACCTATAAACATAAACATATAACACAAGACAACATTTCTGTTAATAACAATAATTTAATTGCTTGTCTTTCTGTTCAATAGCTTAATGCATGCATTTGCCTTATGTTTTACTTAAAATATAACATGCTTTATTTCTTACTATAGCTGTATATTTTGGAATATTTCAAAAGAAGTACATTATCCTGTATTTGTTACTACAGTACCATATTTGCTAATATTTTAAACATAATACTCAGGTGTCGATTCCGATCTCGGCCGGAAGCGCACCGAATACGATTCGTCCGGAAAAAATACGAGCCGAACGTGTTTTTCCCGAACGATTCGAACAGTCGTCTGAGCGAGCAAGTACGATGCGCATTACTGCAAAAATTCCGAGCGAGCCGTACATTCCCATTCCAGCTCCAGTTCCCCGACCGAGCTGGATCCGGAAACGCCGATTCGAGTCGCACGGAAGTAAATACACAGCACCTTCCGGCCGGACTAGTACGATGCGCACTCCGTACGCGCCGAACTGGTCGCTATGTCCGGCACGTCAGAGCATCCGGGAGAGCTGCACATAAGCTCCGATTCGCGCCACAAGACGATCCACGGCTACGAGACGAACAAGCCAGCTACGAGTACGAGTCGAAGCCACGAGAAACCCGAACGAGACGAACCAACCATGAATCCCATCGCGCAGGTCCTACCAATACTGTACATCTATTACCGGAACCGGTACGGATGCGTACGGCGCAGACGGTAAGTCAGACACCCACTACACAAAATAACGACACGTACCCGACATATGTCACACACACATAGGGATGCAGAAATGACGTACACTAGCAACAGCAGAACCATAGGGGCGGGATGGCTATCACCAATGCCATACACACCCATAGGGGCCTGGATGCCTACCACTACCACCACCCCTACTCATGGGGGGCTGGATGCCTACCACTACCACCACCCCTATTCATGGGGGCCTGGATGCCTACCACTACCACCACCCCTACTCATGGGGGCCTGGATGCCTGTCACTACTACCATCCCCACTCATAGGGGGATGGATGCCTACCACTACCACCACCCCTACTCATGGGGGGCTGGATGCCTGTCACTACTACCACCCCTACTCATAGGGGCCTGGATGCCTACCACTACCACCACCCCTACTCATGGGGGGCTGGATGCCTACCAATACCACCACCCCTATTCATGGGGGCCTGGATGCCTACCACTACCACCACCCCTACTCATGGGGGGCTGGATGCCTACCACTACCACCACCCCTACTCATGGGGGCCTGGATGCCTACCACCCCTACTCATGGGGGGCTGGATGCCTGTCACTACCACCACCCCTACTCATGGGGGCCTGGATGCCTGCCACTACCACCACCCCTACTCATGGGGGCCTGGATGCCTACCACTACCACCACCCCTACTCTTGGGGATGCCTGTCACTACCACCACCCCTACTCATGGGGGCCTGGATGCCTACCACTACCACCACCCCTACTCATGGGGGGATGGATGCCTAGCACTACTACCATCCCCACTCATAGGGGGATGGATGCCTACCACTACTACCATCCCCACTCATAGGACGGGTAATGCATGACACAACCAGCATACTCCAACATAAGGAATGTCAGCAAAAGACATCCCCCCAACATCATGACACGAGTGTGTAGTCTGTGTCAAATGCCTACAACACTGAACATGACATTGAACATACAATGTGACCCCCTATCACATGTGTCACACAAAAATGTGTGTGGCCTTCACAATGCAAGCAGACCATGACCACTGTGGGAATGGGGTCTAAACCCCCATCATCACAGTGACCAAAAGGTAAGTGTGGGGTCCATAGCTGAAGCACATTTTGAACATTGTGGCAATGGGGTCTAAACCCCCATCATCACAGTGACCAAAAGGTAAGTGTTGTCATGGAAAAAGCTGCAACTGCCAAACAGCATGGATGATTCCTGGTCACAGAACAACAAACACATCAGTGGAGCCCTTGTCTTTCCCCTGCCTCTCGCCACGTACGGCCATCCCCTCCTGCTTCCCGCAGCCTCTCCGCCCCCCAATAGGAACCTTCCTGTGCGGCTTCTGTTTCCCCCGGAAGCTGTCGAGGTGGCACCAGAGCGCCGAGCACAGACTCAGAGGGGCCGAGAGGCTACAAACTAGTAGAGACCCAAGTAGAGCAGCAAGAGGGGGCGGCCAGGAGGGCTTCAGGGATCCTGCGGTAGTCCAGGGTGGTGGGGTCCCAAGAACCAGGAAGCAGGGGCAGAGAGACACAAGAGGAGGGTTCAGTATTCCAAGGAACTGGTGCTGATGTGAACCCAGACAGGATGGTTCTTAGAAGGTGATCCTTTTTAAGGGAGAGGGGGGACGATGACTCCCTGGCCTCTTCGACCCCAGTGATTTTGCCCCCACAAGAGGAAGAGGAGGATGTACCCGTCCAGGAGGAAAGCAGCTCTGCATTACCAGGAGCCCGCAAGGTCGCACCGCCTCATGGGGATGCTGTCTCGGAAATTCACCATACTAAGGCTGTTCTTTCTCTGCCTGTTCCTGGCCTTCATATCCATGCTGTGGCTTCAGTTTAGCTGCTCCTCTGATGTTAGCCGGCAAGCTCAAGAAAGGCAGGCTATGGACCCAAAATCCTGTCCCCATGAACACATTGCCATCTCTGAGGATGATTCCTCCTGGGGCCCCCACAAACTGGCACTTGTGGTACCATTCAGGGAACGTTTTGAGGAGCTTCTGAGCTTTGTGCCCCACATGCATGAATACTTGACCAAAAAGAAGATTCGACATCGCATCTTTGTGGTCAACCAGGTGGATCATTTCAGGTTTAACAGGGCGTCGTTGATAAACGTGGGCTTCTTGGAGAGCGGGAATGACATGGATTACCTTGCGATGCATGACGTGGACCTGCTTCCACTGAACCTGAAGCTGGACTACGGTTACCCGGCCAACGGCCCCTTCCACGTAGCATCCCCAGACCTCCACCCTCTCTATCACTACAAGGCGTACGTGGGGGGCATCCTCCTGCTGACCAAAGTGCATTACGAGATGTGTAATGGAATGTCGAACAGGTTTTGGGGCTGGGGGCGCGAGGATGACGAGTTCTATCGCAGGATTAAAGCTGCTGGTCTGCAGCTTCTCCGACCCTCTGGAATCACCACAGGATACGAGACGTTTCACCATATCCACGACCCAGCTTGGAGGAAACGAGATCAGAAAAGGATTGCGGCTCAAAAGCAGGAGCAGTTCAAGGTAGATCGGGAAGGTGGTCTCAACAGCGTGCAGTACACCGTGGCATCTCGCAACGAGATGACCATTCAGGGAGCTCCATGCACAGTGCTCAACGTCTTGCTCGATTGTGACGTGAACCAAACACCATGGTGCTCTTTTGGCTGAATTCAGAGATGGATTTTTTTTGTGGACATCAAGAAGGCAGGCTTCCTGCTGTGATGAGGGAGTACTTTGTGGATGTCATGACCTTGTGGGGTTACAAGACATCTTCTGAGATTGGAGTTGCCTCTGTGACACAGCATACAAGCGCCAAAGGATCATGGTACAAGACTGTGTAGAGTACAGAAGAACTTCCATACAGCTGGCAGGGTATGGAAAGCATGTGTGTGGCAGTCCAAGAGCCAGTACTGGCCTTTAACACCTCGCTATGAATCTGTTTTCTATGGTGTTCAAGGTGTGACGTCTCGAAGTCCGGCCTGGTACTGTAAAGTGAGGGACACTTGGACGATGTGAGATTGAGGGCATTCCTGCAACTTCCCTTTTGTGGACAGTGAAGGCACTGTATCTGCCGTACACAAGACGGAGTCCTAGCTAGAATAAAAGACAATTGTGAAATTATATGATGAACTGTAAATTTATTGCTGCTATACACTTAAACCTTGGCTCCCACAAAAAAAAAAAAAACCACATCAGTGGCAAAGTAGTGGTTGTGTCCCATAGCAACATAGATTGGGTGAGGCAAACAGTGCAGTGCAAATAAAACATACCTTTGGCCATGTGCACACAAACATCACCCATGGGGACTGACATTATCTCCATTTATCAATTACACAATGCCAGAAGTGACCATCATAATGCAGACCCACATATCTGCACTAATGGACACACAAATGTAGATATCCTGTGGAGACTGTAGATGTGAGGTGAACAAATACCATACCATGGCAGCAATGGGACATACAAACCATGATTATTGTGTTGACTGATGACCTAGGAGTCCCAGGGACAGCAGGGGAAATCCTCCAAACAACATACAGGCAATGGTACACTAAAGATATGCCAATGCAGTGGTGCAGATGCACAAACACAAACAGGCAGCCTCACACTGCATATCAAACACAACAGGTGATGGGGGTGTGCCAGTGTCCCCAGGCAACCACACAACACATGAGGAGGCCTGAATTCCAATTACACAGATGTGTATAGAGTGCCATACAAAAGTAACTCATGGATCGGATTCCCCTATGTGGGCAATCAGGCATTGTTAGATGAGAGGGAGCCCAAATTACACATGTCACACAAGCTTGTAGGAACAGCAACTAACACAGCAAGAGACAGACTCACCACAGCACTACCCCCAGGGACCCCACATTGTGGTGACACTAGCCTGCATGATAATCCCACTGTGATGACAAAGGTAGATGTCGTTCACACTGTGAACCACAGCCATGTGTCCTGAGCAACAAACTACCATCACACCTACACAAGCACAAATCAATCAGCACGGCCTGTCAGCCAAGGCCAATATGGAGGTAGGGGTCTAGCCGTGCAACAACTCACATTTGCACACACTCAACACCACACACCTTGATCTCCACCAATGTGCAGCAGTGAAGCTCACATGGACTGGTGACATTGCATATGCACCCATGACAATCCCAGGGGTGGTTGTGGGAACTAAGGTGCAGAAACCCATCACACCTGGCCAGTCAACAAGACTCGTGAATGTCTGACACACTGCACAGTACGCGGTACATGGGCATGACGTGAAATCCACCCCAATCAATGGGATCTCGGCCACAGTCACACACCAATGAAGAAGCCAAGGTGACCCACAAAGAACACACGTAGACAACTTCCAACATTGCAGCTCTGACCCTGAGGAGTGGCAGCAGTCACACACACAACGTGTCACAATCACTGAAAGCTACCACAAACTGTAAATTACATGACTTGTGTAACCAACAAGTGCCAAGGGGAATCCTGACTGTGTCCCATCTGCGTTTGCCCACATCCCCAGCCCTGACAACAAAGACAACTAGGGATAACAACCTGATGAACATTAGTTTGCCATGCACCCACATCACGGAGAAACCAGGTCCAAGATGCTGGATGAACACAGGACAACTCAGCAAGCATCACAAACAGGAACATCCGTAGGGGCACAGCCTGTGTAGGAAAAGGGAAGGGAACACACACAGACATGCTTACACAACACACAACACGGGCCCAGGCAATGTCACAGGATTACACACTGCCATGAGGGCACTCCACTCCTGTGGAAGGTCCGCTGTGCCAAACCTTGTCTGTGCACGACTCAAACATGTCTGCAGAACACTCGGTCAGTGAGTCAACAATTACAACACACTGAAGGCTCTGCTCACATCAGCCTGGGTACGGGAGTGTCACTTCAGTCATCTGCATATACCCAAAACACGTGTCAAGCAAGTTGCACTGATGAGTCCTTCAACATTGATGTGCTAAACTGCATGTCCAGTGGAGATGGGCACACAGTCAGGGAAATAGAAACATTGAACAGTGGTAAGCCCACCAGATGTGCATGAGTGTAAGCCACAGATGTTAAATTACAAATGCAAAACGTACATCCCTGTGTCAAATGCTGAACATTACACCCTCAGACTGCAGCAAAGGATGCAATGGATCCAGACTAGATTAGGACACATATCCCATGGACCACATGGAGTCCATCACAGCAACACTTCATTTTCCTGATCTGAACACTATTACAACAGCAAATGCATGATGATACTCATCTACATCATGTACAACAAAAGCAAAACCACTAGTAAACAAAAAGACGCTTTATTCAGCCAATGTGAATGAAAAATTGAAAGTCCAAAAGAAACTAAGGCCAATGGCCAGTCCACATTCACAGTCCGAACAGGGTGTCATGTGACAACTTGTCACCCATTGCTTGCCTGCACTGGTACGGACAGGGGACATCCCCCTCAGAGGGGCATACAAGGGGCAGGCCAGGCACCGCAGGGACAGGATCAGGGGATGCCAGAAGGAGGCAGTGAAGGGGTGGTGGGTGCAGGAGTGTCACTGGCAACTGCAGTGGAGGCGTCTGACTCAGTGGGGGCCGGCACCACTGTAGGGCACAAGCCAGATGGTGTGGGTGCTGGCACCACTGCAGTGGGCCGGTCAGATGGAGTGGACTGGGTCCCCACTGCAGTGCCCAAGTCAGACGGGGTGGTTGTGGACTCCACTGCAGTGCATAACTCCAAGGGAGTGGAAGGGGGGGCAGATGAGGTGGGCAGGACAGAGGGGAGGACCCGGTCTCCACACCAGTGGCACAAACAGGCCGAGCGTCTGGGTTGGGGGTGGAAGAGCAAGTGGTAGGGGGAGGGCCTAAGCAGTTTGGGGATGCGGTATTGGTGTGTGGGGGAACCTGGGGCAGGGTGTGGCGGGGGAACCTGTGGAGTGGTGGCCTGGGGGATGGAGGAGAGAGACTGTGTGGTGGAGCTGCGTGGTGGTGGTGGTGGGGTCTTGCCCTTCCTGGTCCGGGGGACTTCCTAATGGGGTCCTCAGTCTGCCTGTGCCTGGGGGAGGGTGTCTGGGTGTGAGGGGCACTCCCCTCTGTGTGTGGTGGTGGCCTCTTCCGCCTGTGCGTTGGGTCAGATGGATCTGTGGGGAAGAGGCCAAGCTCACAGAGGAAGAGCTTCTGGGAGGGGGGGGTTGCAGGTGAGGCAAGGGAAGGGGTTTTGGAGGGAGAGGTATCTGAGGACTGCGGAGTGCTCGTGGATGCGTGTGTGTGTGTCTGGGCCCCATCCCCTGTGAGTGAGGTATCAGTCCCCTGACTGTGCATGCGTGTGCGTCTGGATTTTGGCGTGTGTGTCTGTGTGCTGCTTGTGTCTGTGCTGGTGCGTGCCTGTGCCGGTGTGTGTGTGTTTGGGACAGGTAGGGTGCTGGGGATTGTGGATGGGGCAGAGGTAGGAGGGGTGAGGGACTGTTGCAGGAGGGACACTGCTGCCGTCAGTGAGGAGGCCATGGACTGATTGGTCCGCTGTAGGGCAGACATGCCAGATGACATGCCCTCCGTGAATGACACCAGTTGTGTCAACAGACCTGTGTGTGCATGGAGGACACTCAGCATTGATGTCTGCCCTACATGGATCTGTTTCAGCAAGTCCACAGAGTCCACACTCAGGGCAGCAGGGGAGACAGAGGCAGGGGGTGAGGTGCCAGGCATGAAGAAGACACGCTCCCCTACACGGGAGCCTCCACGGACATGTGGGATGGGAGCAGATGGGAGGGTGGAGATGGTGGTGGTGGCGGGGACAGACTTGCTCGATTTTGTCTGTGGTCTGCTGACACCCGCCTCCACAAGGGAGTCCTCACTGGAAGTGCTGTGTTCCTCAGCCGAGGTGGTCATAGCTGAGGTCTCCTCAGTGTGGTTCCCCTCACCCTCCGTGCCACTGGGTCCCTCGGTCTCCTCTGCAGTGGACCCAGTCTGGCTCTGCCGCTCCTCTTGGTCCATGGAGCTGTCTCCTCCTGTGGCCATGGATGTATCTGCAAACAATCAGGATAAACAGAGCAACATTAGTCACCTGTACTGACCACACACACCACAGTAAGTACAGCACATCACAGAGTAAGCCCTGCCATCATTTGCTAGACATTGCAATAAGTGCTGACACTGATTTGAAGAAGCCCATTGTCTGCCTGACAGTCATTCATGCCACTCATATCCTACCTGTCCATGCACCCATCTGTCTGGTGCCTGTTGTATGCGACTAATCATATGTGCACACATGCACCACATACACAGTTGTTGGACATCCAAGGGAACATATGGAAATGTGATGGGCAGAGTCTGTCGATATGCGGGTTTTGGTTCCATCACCAGACACAATGATGTCCTCATGTCCTGATAGAGAATGCAACAATGGTGTGCATGCAGGACATATCACACTACTGCTGGATCACCCTTTGCAAGTTGAATGTCATGGCACAGGCCTGTCTGGCAAGTCAGTAATAACTGTCTCCTGTCACAGGGGCAGTGCATACACACAACACCAGTCTGCACTGTGTCACAATCATGGAAGTTTTGGGAATGCAAGCCCTGTAGCTGACAGGTGCACATGTGCACCCCTGGCCACCCATATCATGAGGACTAAGATGATCCCACGTCATTCAAATGAGACATTTGAGTGACTGCAAACACAAATCCATACACATGAGCACTTCACCGTCTGATGAGAATGAACCAAAGCTGCCTGCACCTCAATGTTTCATACACCATTGTGCACAGTAAAGGGATCAGAGACCTATGCATTAACCAATGTGCAGATCCTATAGTCACAACTCAGATGGCTGGCCACCCCAAATTGTTAAACACTCCAGGAGTCCAAAAAGCAAGGCCACACCACGGTGACACAGAGGCAGACACCTGAGTGCACTCTTCACAATGCCCAATATGTATGCTGACACATGGGAGTGGGAGAATAGAGTGCCTTCGATGTCCGGAGTAGGCATTACAGTCCTGGTCCATGTGCAACATGGTATTACCCTGAACACTAGGCAGGTGGCTATGCATGTGTCACACACATGATGCACATACTTCTGAGGCTCCTACCTTGGTCTCTGCTGCAGCATGGGTGTGTGGCACATACCCCAGACATGTGGTGAGTCAGAGCAGCAATTGGAACACATATTAAAGCCATACCCAGAGTACATGTCAGATCACAGGCATTGTGTGAGCAATTGTACCACCCATGCAGCCCACAACAAAGTTCCTGTAACTGATGCTGTCCCCAACTTGAACCACAGGTAACTGCAAGTACACAGTACCCAAGTGACCTAAGTCACAGACTGTAAGGGCCACACCTGTGTATCAGATGAGGAGGGGGCATGACACAAGTGAGGGACATGAGTCCAGGACGACAAGACAGTCGTACTGTGGAAGTGGAACCAGGCCAAAGGAGTGCATAGAGCATGTTAGTCATAGTACCCAGAAAAGGCTAGCACTTACCCCCTCCTTGCTGCTGTCTGGCCTTCAGCTGCCCATCCAGGTCAGGGAAGACCACCGCCAGAATCTGGAGCATGTGGGGGGTCAGGGTCCAGTGACCACCCCTCCTGCGAGGAGGCGACAGCTTCAGCTGGACCCTTGCGATCCTCCGGGTCCAGCCACGAAGGTCCTGCCACCTCTTCTGGCAGTTGCGGATCTTGTGCCTGTAGACCCCCACAGATCGCACTGCCCGGGCGATGGTCAGCCAGATCTCCTGCTTCTGGTGGGCATCAACCTGTGAGGATGACAAAGTGAAAAGGCCATTACTACACATGCAACATATCCGTGCATCACACAGTTGGATATACATGTCTCAATCACAGGGGCATATGATGTACACAGGTAGTGCAACTATGGCTATGAACAGTTGTCCAGCAGTTACTAAATGGTATCATTGCCTGGGAAGTAAAACCTTGTTGGAATGCACTGTTACTGCACTATACCTGTTCAGTGCATGTAACTACACACTTTGGGGGGTGACAACTACTCAGTGAGCATGCTAGCCACTGGTGTACACACTGTAAGTCTTGCTAGTCAGACAACATGAACAATTAGTAAGGCAGTGGACAGCACACTCACCTGCTCCCCTGGTTTCCCATACAGCTTTCTGTACTGTGGAAGGAGGCTGTCCAGCAGGGCCTGGTTCTCCTCAGTGCTGAAGGCTGGGGCTCTCTCCACAGTACGTGCCATTGCAGTAGCCAGAGGATGCAGAGACAGCAGCAGTGGTGGTGGCAGATGTCGTCCTGGAGCATGTAGTGTAGGCAAGTGAGCTCTCTGGGGAACAGCCAGCATTATATGTGTGCTGCAGAGGCAGATACTGTCCCATGTGTCCAAAGTGATAGGTCCAAGTCGTTTGCATCTTCTGAATCTGGCCAATCCATGGAATTGCACCACTTATACACGACTACAGCATCGTTCAAAATTTCAACTTGATGACACCCATGAATTTGCAACATTGTTGTGGGTGGCCAACTGAATTCACTGCATCCGACTCGTAAAAGCTTCGAATACTCGTCCGTTACCATGTCAGTCCATAGCCAATGTGTGCGCACGGATCGTTCCATTGCCGTACGACGCGTATTACGTCACACAACACGCATCTGTCAACATCATATGCAATGGCCAATGCGTGCGCACGGATCGGTCCATTGCTGCACGACGCGTATTTCGTCACACAACACGCATCCGTCAACATCATATGCAATGGCCAATGCGTGCGCACGGATCGGTCCATTGCTGTACGACGCGTATTTCGTCACACAACACGCATCCGTCAACATCATATGCAATGGCCAATGCATGCGCACGGATCGGTCCATTGCTGTACGACGCGTATTTCGAAACACAACACGCATCCGTCAACATCATATGCAATGGCCAATGCGTGCGCACGGATCGGTCCATTGCTGTACGACGCGTATTTCGAAACACAACACGCATCCGTCAACATCATATGCAATGGCCAATGCGTGCGCACGGATCGGTCCATTGCTGTACGACGCGTCCCTGTACAAGTCACTCGCATATGTCACCATGGTTGTCACAGGTGAACGTATGCCAGCCACAATTACTTCCACAGACTCAGGAGCACACCTACAACACCACAGCCTGTCCACACTGTATCCTAAGGCATGTAAGGCTGCATTACATGTGTGTGTATGGGGGTCAACATGTGGTTTGTTGGGTGGCACTTGGGGGCAGCCACTCCCAGGCTGTGCATGTGTTCATGGGGACAGAATCCTTTGTGTGTTGTGCACATGACCACTGTGATGTGCAACTGTTCAGTTCAGAGCATGTGGCATTGTCACATTTCCAGGTTGTATATGTGTATGTAATGTCACATACACCCTGAGTCCCATGTGGGATGGTATGTACGTCACAGGGTGACCCATTGCCACAATTGTGATGGCCCTCCACAGTCTGTGTGCATGTTGTGTTTCAGATGTCTCTGATTCCATGTGCACAATGGGAGACAGTCTCCACATCCACGTTGTTTGTGCATCGACTTTGATGTTGTGCGTGTGTGTGTCACAGACGTCCATGTCTGTCCTGCAGAGGCAACAGGGGCCACTACCTGTGGGAGTCATGGTTGTTTTGCTGGCGTGTACATGATACGCCATGTCATGCCAGTGTCCATGTGGCAATACAGGGTCCCTGGGAATCTACCTGTCAAAGAGCTGTGATGCGTGGGGCACATCTGTCCTCACTTGTCACTGTGGTGTGTGTTTGGAACGTGACAGCAGTACATGGGTACTGTGACACAGCCTAATGATTTCCCATAGCACAACCTGGAACTTGTTGTCAACACATGTTGAACTGAGATGTTAGATGATGGCCATGTAGGTGCCATATATGTCCATACAGAACGGCACACACATCAAGTACTTGTGTCTCGTAATGATGTATCATGTGATATTGAGTATGGTCAATGCCACATATGTGGGGTGACTGACATTCTTTCTTTGTTCACCTATGCACTGCAGGGCACCAGCTGTCCATAGACCATTCCCTGACCTTGCAACCATGGTGGAACGTGACTGCATCCGACGGTACCGCTTCAACAGGCCGCTGATTGAGGAATTGGCGGGGTGGTTGGCCCCACATTTGCTAGCTGGCCGGCCATACCCTACAGCGCTGACCCCCAAGGTGAAGGTGATGGCAGCCCTACATTTCTTTGCCACCGGTACCTTTCAACACACTGTGGTGTCTGCTGGTGGGTTGTCACAGACCATGTTCAGCCGTGTGCTACGCGATGTTTTGGAGGCAATGTTAACATACTTGAACCAGTACATCTATTTCCCTAAACGTCAACAACTCACTGACGTCAAGAGTGACTTCTATGCCCTGGGGAGGATGCCACATGTCATCGGCTCCATTGATGGGACACATGTGGCTTTGGTACCACCACAGGCACATGAGCAGGCAAACAGGAACAGGAAAATTTTCCATTCTATCAATGCTCTGATGGTATGTCTTGCAGATAAGAGCATCTCACATGTGTGTGCACGTTTCCCCGGTTCTGCACACAATGCTTACGTGATGAGGAGTAGTCGCATCCCGAGGATGATGTCACAGATGCAGAACCAGGGTGCCTGGCTTGTCGGTGTGTACTGACTTTGTACCATTGTGTGTGTTCTGCAATGTTGTATTCCACCCTCTTTTCCAACTCAACTAATGTGCAATTGTCTGTATGTAGGTGACTCCGGATACACCAACATGCTGTGGTTGCTGACACCCCTCAGGAACCCTGTGACATCAGCCCAGATGCGCTACAATGAGGCACATGGTCGGACCAGGAGAGTGATCGAGCGGACATTTGGTGTCCTGAAGAGCCGCTTTCGCTGCCTGGACAAGACAGGAGGGCCCCTCCCATATGCCCCTGCAAAGGTGTGCAAGATTTTCATCGTCTGCTGCATGCTACACAACCTGGCAGTGCGGAAGGAGTTGCCTCTCATCCTGGATGACGATGACCAACATCCGCCACCTGTGGAGGATCCTGGCCTGGGCCACGATGCCAGTGATGATGATGATGATGAGGGTGATGTCCGCACACAGCTCATCACCAACTTCTTCAGCTGAATGTGAGTATACAGAGGTGTTATGTCAATGATTTGAGTTTGCATTATATGTGTTGGTGGTGCTCTGTTGCTGTTTGAGTGTGGCCATGTGCTACTTGACTGGAAGCATGCAGCGATATGTCCTTACAGGTAGTCTGTACTCCCCAACAGTGTTGACATGCTAACTTGGTTTTGTGTAGGTATCTTGTGACATGTATTGGGCATGAGTATTACAGTTCTGTCCTGTTCTTCAGTGCTTTTAACTGTGTGTCATGTCTGTCCTTCACAGGGTACTTTCAGAGTTGTTTGGTCAACTGTGATCCCCTGACACCATGATTAAACTTCCAGGGTGGAAGCAGTCGTTTCCCTACAGGTGATGTGCCACACACCCCTGGACTTTATTTCTTCAACACTTGTTGACTGTGTGGCCACTGCCACGTGTGATTACCTTGCATCTGTAGTGGAAACAACATGTTGCAAATATGTAATAAACCTGTGCTTCACTTTGGGATGTGCGTTGTCTGTGGTCACACATCTGACTGACATTTGCTTACTGCACCTGTGGGCTAGTTAACACAGACTCTGAATCGGTGTGGTGTCTGTGCATTCCACTGTATTTCCTGGCAACATCAGTGTAGGCGATGAGTCAGATGGCCCTGGTGTGTATGTGTTGTGTTGCCCTAGTGGTGTGTCTCCCTCATATGTGTCACGTCGCCATGACTCACATGACGGTGTTGGAATTGCTGTAGCAGTTAGCTTGCACAGTGTCATTTAGCAGATCATCATCTCCATGACAAAATACCACGTTGGAATCACAACAGAGGCAAGTATGGTGTATTGGTGAGTTTATTTACATACATGTGTGAGGATAGTGCACAGGATGGTGGGTGCTGTACATTGGGATTGGAATCCAAAGTTCCCAGATGAGTTGGAAGTGTTGGTAGCAGAAATGTCCTGAGTAAAGTCCACAGTCATCTGATACATTAGTCCAACTTAAACTCCCCATGTCATGTGGGAGAGTTGGGTTGCATTCGACAGGGTGAACAGTTTGCACACAAAGGAGAATTTCCAGAACAGGTGTTGGGTTCCTGGGGGATGTACATGGCCATCTGCCTCTCAGTTGTCCTTCCTCGGACGACCCCTCTTCTTTCTGGGGGGACCCTCACGTGCAGGCCACTGCGGTGCAGAGGACTCTCCACCAGAGTCATCCTCCCTCCCTGTGGCAGTTGCAGTTGTTGCGGCACCAGATGTTGTGGGCACACAGGGAGGTGTGGACATGTTGGTGCTAATTTGGCGGAGGCATGTCAATATGTCCCTCTGCACCGCTGTCAGTTCTTCCAATGTGTCCCACTTGGACTCCATGCCAGATATGTGTGTCTCCACACGGGACATGTGGGAGTCCAAGGGGGCATGATGGGCAGCCTGCTGCTGTTGAATGTCCTTGAGGATCCCCACTACCTGGCTGACCTCTCCAGTGCTATTCTGGTACGCATCTGCAATGCGTACCAGTTGTGGGTCATCATGCAGTCCAGACCCCTCTGCAAACAGTAACCTCTGCCTACCACCCCTCCCACCACCCTTGGCCACACGTGCAGGACCTGTGGTGGCACGCACAGGTGACCCTAGGCCCCCTTGGGGGTTGGTACTGGGGTTGTTGTCCGTTGCTTCCCGGAGGGCCGGGGTCCCTGTGCTGTTGTCATTCAGTGTCCTTGGTCTGTCCATGTCGGCGGGGGTGGTCTGTGTGTTGGCAGATGTTGGAGGAGTGGGTGCAGGGGTGCAGATGGTGGTCCTGCTGGTGCTGCATGATGACTCACACCGGAGGGGCCAGGTAGGTCTTCGCCATCCGAGGAGGGCAGAGGCTGTTCCACACCAGAGAGCTCAGGGGCCACCGGAGCCTGGGACAGGGACTCCTCATCATCTGCTGCTGTGTCCCCATCATCACCTGTGTTTGGAAGAGACACACAATGTATGTTATGTTTCTACAGGCATCAATGGTTCAAACACATGACAGTTGTGACTGTACATCTGGATGCGTGCCTGTACATTGCATTGTCCTAAGTTGTCACAGCCAGAGGTTGATATTGTTGTAGCACATTGTCCTGCCAACCTGAAGCCTTTCAATGTGAATGTTGAGGTGTGTGCATGATCAGCTCATGTATTGATTGGCTGTACATGGCCATTGCTACTCAAGGGCCATCACGTGCCTGACACAGGTGTGTCATCCTTGTCCACATTTGTACTTTAACAGGGACATACGTGCAATTCCACTTAGGATATCTTTCAAGATTGGGACATGTGTGGTGGCAGTTTTTGCCAGTCTTTGTGCGTCACATTGGTGTGTCTGGACAACATGGTCACAGTCCGGTATGCCTGGGATCTCTTGGGAGTATCTGTGTTGTTGTATGGGTTCCTAGTTCACATCTCATTTCATACAAGTGATGTTGTTAACGTAGCTAATGATGTTGTTGCTGAGTTTTGTACGTGCAAACATGATTAATCTTGTCAATGTCCTCCATGGTGATAAGGATTGGGCACGGCAGCTCTCTGGCTTTTCCATTGTCATGACAGTGATGGCCAGTGGTGTGTGTTGCAGTTCTGCTGCTGTCTGTAGCATGTCTCCTCAAATGCAGTCCAGCTTGGTGCTTGTGTCTACAGTGTCTATGACAGTGAGTGGTGTGTTGTGTGAAGGATGCATATGTTGCTAAACGATGTGGGAGTGGAATGCAGATCACAACTGCAACTTGTGTGACTGACACCATGGTACAGTGTCCGGTATATTGGTGTGTCCATTGCATTCACTGTCAGGTGTCCCCTGTCAATGATGTCTCTGTGACTTCCTTTGTGTTTTGTGCTATGTAGTTTGTCTGATTCTCCACAGTTGTCATCTGCAAGTCACAACTTCACAGCCAGGCCAGGGGGCACCCATGGACACTGCATCCCCTGACAGTGTGTGTAAACATAGAGTTGCAATGGCTGTGAGTGTGTATGTGTTTGGGTTGGCCAGTGCATGGGTGTGAATTGCAGGCACATCATTTCTCATGCCCATGTGTCAGCCATCTTGCCAGGGCTTTTACTTTGGGAGTGACTGGTCCCACGTGTGCAATGTGTTTTTGCAGAGTAGGTGTGTGTATGGCCAGCATTGGTGGTATTTGGTTGACATCCGGACCTCCTTCTCCCCCCAGCCCAGTTATCCCACCATGAAGCATGCCACCCTTGCAGTGGGTGCAGGTTGACTCTCAGGATGTCAGTCAGTGGTGTCCTGTTGTTGGTTGGTGCACAGTTCCCAGCAGGGCCTTGTGCTGCCCACAACAGAGCACCATTGTCAGACATCTTGGAAGTGGCTTTTCACTCCCTGTGAGGTGTGCATGCTTCAGTGTGAGCTTGCTGGGCCATGCGGGTGGGGGATGTTGAGCTGTGACTACCACTCCCATCATGCTATTGCCTACACCCCCCTTCCCAGCATGCCCATACTTCCTTCCTTTTGAGTCGACTTCACTGTGTGTGAGTGTGACAGCAATGGCAAGATGGCTGACAGTGTGGTCCTGTTGTTTGTTGGTGCACAGTTCACAGCAGGGCCTTGTGCTCCCCACAACAGAGCACCATTGTCAGACATCTTGGAAGTGGCTTTTCACTCCCTGTGAGGTGTGCATGCTTCAGTGTGAGCTTGCCGGGCCAAGCGGGTGGGGGATGTTGAGCTGTGACTACCACTCCCATCAGGCTATTGCCTACACCCCCCTTCCCAGCATGCCCATACTTCCTTCCTTTTGAGTCGACTTCACTGTGTGTGAGTGTGACAGCAATGGCAAGATAGCTGACAGTGTGGTCCTGTTGTTTGTTGGTGCACAGTTCACAGCAGGGCCTTGTGCTCCCCACAACAGAGCACCATTGTCAGACATCTTGGACGTGGCTTTTCACTCCCTGTGAGGTGTGCATGCTTCAGTGTGAGCTTGCCGGGCCATGCGGGTGGGGGATGTTGAGCTGCGACTACCACTCCCATCATGCTATTGCCTACACCCCCCTTCCCAGCATGCCCATACTTTCTTCCTTTTGACTCTGCTTCCCTGTGGGGTAGTGTGCCTGTGCTGACAGGATGGCTGACAGTGTTGTCCTGGCGTTTGTTTGGCTACAAGTCCCAAAAGTGTCCCTGTGCTTCACACAGCATAACCCAGTGTGGTAGTTCTTTGTGGGATATTTAATTAGAGTGTGAGGCAATGCATTCTCCCAGGTGAGTTGTGTGGAGTTTGTGTTAAGGGTGTGTGTGAGAAAAGCTGCTGGTAACTATGGTCAGAGCTGTCAGTCCTCCTTCCCACCCAGCCAGATATCCCACCATGGAACGTGCTTCCATTGCAGGGAGTGCAAGTTGGCTTTCAGGATGTCAGGCAGTGGTGTCCTGCTGTTGTTTTGAGCACAACACCCAGCAGGGGCTTGTTCTCCCCACAGCAGTACCCAGTGTCAGCCATCTTGTCAGTTCTTTTCCACTCCCTGTGATGTGAGCATGGTTCAGAGTGGTGTTGATGGGCCAATTGTGAGGGTGACCAATATCTGTGACTACAACTCCCATCATGCTATTGGCTACACTCACTTCACCAGCATACACACAATTCCTTCCTTTCAGTCAGCTTCCCTGTGAGGTGGTGTTCTAGTGGTGGCAAAATGTCTGACGGTGTTTGTTGGTTAGATTTGTGCCACTGCCTTGCTCTATTTGTTGTTAGGTTTGTACATGTCATGACACAGTTACATATCACTATGAGATGGCAGGTATTGTGTTTGTCTGACTAGCATACACATCTTGGGATGATTATCTTTTGGTTACTGTGGCTTTGCTAATGGTGCATGGTTTCACTATCCCCTTGACAGTGATGTGTGTGTATTGTCACACAATATTGGGTATATTGGTTGTGTACTCACCAGGCTCTGGGATGTTTGATAGTCCATATACGCTCACTGGTGGTAGGATGGCCCGCACCTTCTCCTCCCAGGGCCTGAGGTATAGTGGTTTGGCAGGAGGGCCACTGCCGGTGCGATGACTCAAGGCGTATTCCTTCTTGAGTAGGTCCTTGACCCTCCGGCGCACGTCATACCACCTGTTCTGGATGTCTTCCTTTGTGCGCAAACATGGTGATTGTGCGTTCACCCTGTCGACGATCCTCTCCCACATCTTGGTTTTCTGCGACATGGGGGTCTGTTGGACCAATGTACCAAACAACTGTGGCTCTACTCTTAGGATTTCATCTACCAGGACTTCCAATTCACTGTCTAGGAACTTTGGATTCTTCTTTGGGGGCATGGTGATGGGTGGTGGTGGGGATTGATGTGTGTGTGAGTGTGCAAGTGAGGGTGGGTGAGTGTCAGTTTTGCTGGGTGTATGTGAGGGTGCTATTAGGGAAGTGCTAATGGTGTGTGGCTTGTGTGATGGATGAGTTGTGAGTGTGTCTGTGGTTGCTGTCTGATGCTGTTCTGTGCTAGCAGGTCAGTTGAATTTGCAAAGGATCATGGTAGGGATTTGTGGCCTTTATATGGGTGGAGTTGTGGGTGTGTCTTTGTTCCATGTTTTTTCCCCCAGTATTTATTGACTTTGTCATTGCTTGTTTGGCCCTTTTTTTGTATTTTTTCCTTTGTATTTTTTGGGCATGTAGGAGACGTTCTTCTGACCGAGTCGGACGCTGCAGTTGTCTCGTGCGAGCTTCTCCGAGTCTTTCACGCTGTCTTTCTGCTGGGTTTCATGTGCGGCGTACGCGTCGGTCGCGGAGTATTGGGTTGCTTCGGCTCCCTGTTTTCTATGCGTGTCGGTCGTACGGCTCGAGCTCCGTGCGACTCGGTCTGGTTTTACATGCATTGCATCGTACTGCGCGGGTTGGAGTTCGCGGGTACGTATCTGTCGGGTTCATTCCTGGTGCGTGTCGGTCGGTTCGATTCGCGTAGATTTTCCGGCCGGATGGCTGCTTTCCGTGCGGTTCGGTCCTTCGGCTTGTGTTCCGTACGAGTCAGTCGGTATTCACATGCATAGCATCGTACTACGCGGATCGGACGGCGCCGGTAGGTGTCGGTCGGACTACATTCCCGTACCGAGTCGGTCGGTACGTTTTCCGACCTGAATCGGAATCGGCCCCAGAATATTGATGCAAAAATATCGACTTGCACAAATATTGAGGTAAAAATATCGTGGGTCAGAAATATCGACAGACAAAATATAGTGGTGAAGAATATCGATTTTAGGTAAGTAATATCGATGTTTAAAATATTGAAGTGTTTAATATCATTTGCAAAAATATAGTTGTTAAAAATATCGATTTTTTATTAATGTTATGTATTTTAGTATATATTTTATATGTATGTGATGTATGTTTTTTTGTATAATAATTGTTTGTATTTTTATTATATGTGTTAACATTTTAGTAGTTATTAATTGTTTTTAATTTGAATTTTGCGTTTTTAGTTACGTAGCAGGATGTGGGTTTATAGAGGAATAGGGTGGGAAGTAATTTACTTCAAAAAAATTTATAGATTATTTTTAGTTGTTATTAATATTTTTTTATTTGAATTTTCTGTTTTTAGTTCCGTAGCAGGTTGTGGGTTTATAGGGGAATAGGGTGGGAAGTAATTTAATTATATTACATTTATTGAATATTTTTTATTTATTAATATTTGTTTAATTGAGATGTTATAGTGTTAAATCTGTAAAGTAATTTATTATGAATTAATTCATAATTTATTGTCAATTAATTTTAATTAATTAATTGGCAATTAATTATGGTAATTGTGTAATTAGTTTTAGGTGTGTGTTGTGGTGTTTATAGGTGTAAATGGTGGGAAGGGTGGGAAGTAATTTATTTTTAATTGATGAATTAATAATTAGTTGTTAATTAATTTAAATTAATTAATTAGAAATTAATTATGGTAATTGTGTAATTAATTTTAGGTGTGTGTTGTGGATATTATAGTGTTAAAGCATGTGTATTTAATCAATGTTTATTCTTTTTTTATTAATAATATTTTTTAAATTGATTATTAATTATGTTAATTATGGAAATAAATTTAAATAAAACTTTTGAAGTGTTTTTTTATTGGTGTGGTGTTATAAGGTAGAAAATAAAACAAATACATTTATGTTTTAAATAATTTTTTTGTTTGTTAATATTTGCTCCTTTTAAATAATTATTGTTTATAAATGTATTTATTAATTTCTTTTATATAATATTTGCAGCTTTTTGTTATATGTAATTTATATTATAATATGTGTTCTTTTTATATGTTTAATATATTAATTGTATATTTTTAAAATTTTGTTTATTTATTTTTATGATTTTTAAAAAAATTCTATTGTTTAAATGTTATTAGTAATTTTTGTTTCTCTGCTATCCAACACTTTCTCTACTGTTGCACTCACTGGAGTGGGAGTAGTAATTTTTACCCCTCTGCTATCCAATACTTTCCCTACTGTTGCACTCACTGGAGTGGGAATAGTAGTTTTTACCCCTCCGCTATCCAGCACTTTCCCTACTGTTGCACTCACTGGAGTGAGAATAGTAATTTTTACCCCTCTGCTATCCAACACTTTCCCTACTGTTGCACTCACTGGAGTGGGAATAGTAATTTTTACCCCTTCGCTATCCAATACTTTCCCTACTGTTGCACTCTTTGGAGTGGGAATAGTAATTTTTTCCTCTCCGCTATCCAACACTTTCCCTACTGTTTGTCTTACTGGAGTGGGAATATTATTTTTTTATTTCTCCGCTATCCAACACATTCCCTACTGTTGCACTCACTGGAGTTGGAATAGTAAATTTAATTAATTTTGCTATCCTACATTTTCCCTACTGTTGCATTTATTGTATTGCATAATGTAAGTTTTAATTTTGTTTTAATAAATTAATGTTTTAATTTATTATTGAATGTTTTTTTATTTTAAATTATTGATATATATATATTTTATTTTTATATAATTTTAAAGTTTAAAAATTAAAAAAAGATAATAGTTAAATATATTTATATGTATAAAGTATTATGTTTGTGTGTTTATATTCTTATAAATTAAGTTTATTTGTTATATTTAGTTAAAATGTATATTAAATGTAATTTATTTTGTTAAAAATAATATTAATATTTAATATATTTTATTTTATATATATTTTTAAATCGATATTTTTTACATCAATATTTTTACTTCGTTATTTTTGATTAGATATTTTTGTACTTACCTGTTTAAGTATAGGGAGTCGATATTTTTGCATCCTATATTTTTTCATCTATATTTTTAACATCGATATTATGTCAGTGAACCCTCACAATACTCTACCTTTTAAAAATGCTGCCGTATAGAATAATGTAGGCTAATATATACCTACGGCCACATTTATATAAATATTTAAAACAATATACACCACGCTTTAAATTTCAGTACAAGCTCATTTCTGCTCATGTTTTTTTTAAAACACCAGGATTCATGCATGTAATTATTTTCATTGGCCTCATGCATCCATTTACCCTTTATTCTGTAACACTTTATCATCCTATAAATATTACCAATTTAAACATACCAATTGTGATCCAAATATTGATGCATTGTCTATATAATCTGTATTTATAAAGCATACATTCACCCGTAGCCATCTTGCGCTAAATAAAACATATTTAATATTACTCAATAGTACTCATTTTATCGACCTCACAAGGATAAAAGGTGCAGTCAACATGTTGGGATTTAAACCTATTACCATAAAAGACACATTATGCTCAATATCTTGCCATGATCGTGCCTTCTCCTAATATTTTAATAAGCATAAATGGACGTTATTTACTAATATAGTTGATTTTTAATAATATTTCATAGAAAGCTAACCGCAATTTTGCTTACATTTTAAAAGCACCATATCTGGCTATTTGCATTTGTTTGTTTTCAGTAGCTTCATTCTTCTGTAATTGCTTATATTTGTTGCGTTATGCTTTCCTTATTACGGGTGCCTACCTAGCCCTGCAAAAACACGCTTTCAGTACAAAGAGCATTCATATGATGTGAAAATACATAGGCTTTACTTTTAATATACTTGCTTTTTTGCTAGCTTCATTCCCACATTTACTCTTTATTTTGTAACATTATTTATCATATATTTTATGTCTTTACATTATAATACACTGTGCTTATAATTCATGACCACTTGCAATTCTGCTTATATTGGTGCCTATCCAAGTCCTGGTCCTCTACCCACACTAGCAAACAAAACACACCCCTTTGCATGCTAGAACACCAATAATGCAGCATGCCTCCCTTTCTTACAAGCACCCCCACATTAAAAGCAAATATAGCCTTTACACAATGCAAACATTCTGCCAAGGTTCATCGCCAACCATATGTACTCTTCAACATTACACTGGCCACATCACACCATTGCATCCACACTACAGGCATACTACCATACTGCCCAATAATCTCCATCCCATATTCACACTAATTCAAAACCCCACAGGCTACACATCCAAAGCCCATACCTCTTACAGCATATATCCTAGCACACCAACCCCCCACCCAAACCCCCATACCATACCCCATACACTAATGAACATATAAAAGACTATGGAACTATAAAATCCAATTACAGTGACCACAAAGCATTATGGATAGCTATTTGAAAAATATATATATATTAACAATGTTTTTCTCATTTCAGGTGCTTTCAATTAAAAAATTAAAAGGAAAAACAACAGAAGACAATAAACCATACGAAAAATATATCAACGCAAAAATCATCAATTGTACAAGCAAAACTTACTACAAGACAGCAAAGCAAGAAAGTAAAGTACTTTACCATATGGCATTAGCAGACACAAGTGGCAGCATCAAAGCCACTTGCTGCAATGAAGAATTCTTTCAATTGACAGAAGGGAATAATGGAATTTTAATACGGAATTTCGTAGTGAAGAATAATGCTATCCTAATCACAAAACAATCAAAAATTACAAAAGTACCACCAATTACAATTCCAAGTACAATTGAACAAGAAGCAAAATGTATATTACAGCCACCTGCTTCACCATCACCAATAAAAGCTGTCAAAGAAGCAAAACTAAAAACAATGATGACAGTCTGTGGAACAATTATAGAGGTAAGACAAATAACCACAGCAATTCCTTATTTAACAACTAACACTACCTCAATGCTATCCTAATTCCTAAGCTTGCTATTTCTACTTCCTTCAGCATCTACTGCCTTACAACAATCTTTTTACCTAAATTCTTTAAAATCCTATATTCCTCTTCTTCTCTATTACCTCTTCAGAAACCCCTAATTTACTTCATATTTACTTTATTCAGCTTCATAAATAGCTATTTGCATATTACTACTATCACAATATTACTTTCATATTTACTAGATACCTTTCTTTATCACTACTGTGCCCTTTGTTTTACATCTTTTCAAATTACACAATTCTTATTACTAACTCCTTAACTATCATATTAATATATTAAATTCTAAACTCTTCCACTTAACATTTTGCATATTCCTATTAAATTCAAATAATACATAACCTCAACAGACAACTTCTCTTTTATTTATTAACTACTTTAACTATTATCTAAAACTTAATTTTATAACATCAACATACTTCATAGTTCACCCCCATTCTTTTATAATATAACCAATATATAATTATTACCAAAATATATCTACTACAGCAATTATATATAATAAACTTACTGAGCTTCACTACTACAATGTGTAACTATTAAATGCTTTACTCCACATTCCATTCATAATTAATAATAATATATAACAATAACTACAAATATATTTATATATATTACACATCCATACTACTTGTTACTTAATCTAACAACAACATTTCCTCTTAAACAGCATCACACCGTTAAACTATACATCACACTATTCCATACTACTACACTATTCCCTACACCACTGCACTCTACTCAACAAAAAAACACTCTAAACAAATTCACAATACATGACTCTGCAACACTGCTCTCTCTAACACTAATCTCAACACTACTATACAATACATTACTCAAATGTACACAAATACACTAAAATCTTTTATTATCTATTCAACACTACTACAATCTACAACAGAATACTATATACTATATATATCCTTATTTCGCAACTAGCACTACTACAATACTACATTAATTTCTAACTTAACTCTTTTTACTTCCTTCTACAAACACTACCTCACTACTAACTTTTTATCTAACTTATTCACAAACCCTAAATTACTTTATATTTACTTCATTCTATTTACTAACCTACTACTTTCATATTCCTACTATCTCAATATTACTTTAATATTTACTTCATAACTTCATTTATCACTAGTATACCGTATTTTAACATCCTTTCAAATTACACCATACTCATTAATAACTCCTTAACTATCTTTCTAATATATTTAATTAAAAAATCAACTTATTAATAACTTACATATTCATATTTAATTCACATAATCAATACACTCAACAAACAACTTCACATCACTTTGTTAACTAATTTAAATATTATCAACACTAAATTTTAATACATAACCATACTTCAAACATTCACACATCCAATCTTTTCTAAAATAACCAATATACAACTATTAACAAAATATATCTACTACAGCAATAATAACTAACAAACGTAATAACATTTACTATTACCATAACTAACTCTCTAATGCTTTACTCCATATTCCATTCATACTTAATAATAATATATAAAAATACCTACAAATATATTTATCTATATTACACATCCATCCTATTTATTAATTAATATAAGAAAAACATTCCCTCTTCAGCCACATCACACCACTTAACTATACATCACTCTATTAAATAACACTACACTCTTCCATATACCACTAAACTATATTCTACTTACTATTTCCACTTCCTTCTACATCCACAACCTCACTAATACCTTTTTACATAAGTTGTTTGGCAGCTCAAATTCCTCTGCTTCTATATTACCTATCCACAAGCCCCTAATTTACTTCAGATCAACTTTATTCTAATAACTTTTTACTATTTTTATATTCCTACTATCTCAATATTACTTTTATATTAACTTTATAACTTCCTTTCTCACTAGTATACTCTTTATTCTCACATCGTTTAAAATTACACAATACTTATTACTATCTCCTTTACTCTACCTTTTAACGCATTACATATTTCTATAACAACAAAAATAACCTTTACAATTTTATATTTTACAGGAAGATGCCATCAAAAATATTTTTATTGGAGGACAAGAAACAAAACCAAAATCAATTACTATAAAGGACCCAACAGATATTGTCAAAATAACTTTATGGAGAGAAGCAACAGATTTTCCGATGAAAATTGGACAATATATCAAGATCACACATTTAACTGTCCACAAATGTAATAATGAAAAAATGCTAAATACAACAAGACACAGCATACTACAAGTAAGTACAACAAATTATTTTTAAAACATTAACTTAACTTCTCTTCACCACTATAAACTACTTTCAAATACTAACAAACTAATTAACTCTCAAACTATATAAATAACAAGAATATTTCTTCTACTAATACTTCCACTCACCTTGAATCCATTCTCTGTTCTTCAACTACCTCTAAAATACTTTCTTAAAATATTGCAAAAATGTACAGTATTTTACATTATTGATTTAACAAAGATTTTATTAATTAATTCAATCTGTGTCTTTTTCTAAAAAATGTAAGTAATAACCAGCTCCATACATCAAAATTTAAAACCTACCATATACAGGCCCAAGCTGTAAAAAAGGCCATCCAGCAGATAACCTTCTCATTTCCCCCACAATAAACGTTAATAAAATTAATTTAGCCACTATCTGTAATTTCACATAACATTATAAATATATATAATAATTACAATACAATAGCTATACGCAAATAAATGACTATAATAAAACACAATCTCAAACAACATAAAACTTTCTTTCATTCGCACAATAAGACTATATTTACGGGGAATTTTAATACCACTTATCAGCATTACATTATAAATAATAAATCTCCACTAAATATAAACAAAAAGTACTAAAGATATCTACACTTAATGCTGGCCCAATAAAATACAAAAGTAAAGCTCCATATCAATTCCTATCCTTCACCCTAATGTATAATTTAAAAACTTATAATACCCGTTCCCTTTCAAACTTCAATGCAGCACATACCTTCAACCACCTAAATCATTATAATACAATTAATTACATCTTAATCCTTAAACATCTTTAAACGCATTTAACCAATTTTAAAATAATAACTACAATTAATAGTAATCATAATGCCTTCTATTATATATATAAAACGCCATCCTCTATCACTTATCAAAAGTTCCCATATGACTTCATGCCCCTAATTCTTTACCATCTATTAATAACAATACAATTAAATACAATCATATAGTTTATAATCAAACTACCAGAAAATATATAATAAAGCCCCTATATGCAACACTAACTTAAACCTCCATTTCACTAGAGACCTTTTTTAGTCAAGTACTGTAACTATAATTAATAAAATTTTATTCAACACATTACACAAATGCTTCATTAAAACCTTTAGATATTCTAAACTCTGAAAATATTCTAACACAACTTCTACCAAATATAATTTCCCCAAATGTTTAGTACACTTACTTTATAGGATTATATAGGTTACAACATAACCCACTATCTCATTAAATTATGCACTAACAAAATGTAAATAACATCCCCTTACATCCTCAAATAATACAACTAAACAATAACAGCATCAAATAATATACTTGCCCACTCACAATTACAAGTCTAATTTGATCAATTCAAGCTATTTTAGCACCTACTACTCCCATTTCGCAAGTAAATGTAAGCTGCAAAAGAAGTGTTCTGTTCATTCACAAAGTGTATAAACAATAAACATGCCATTAAATATTGTTTTTATTTTCACACATTTAGGGGCCGATTCCGATCTCGGTCGGAGGCGCACCCAATACCATTCGGTCGGGAAAAAAGCCATGCGAATGCCTGTTTCCCGACCGATCCGTACAGCAGACCGAACGAGTAAGTACGATGCGCACAACAGCACAGAATCCGGCCGAGTCGTACTCACCCAATCCAGGTCCTGTTCTCCGACCGAGGCGAATCCGGAAACGCTGAATCGAGTCGCACGGAAGGGAAAATGCAGCTCCGTCCGGCCGAACAAGTACGATGCGCTTTCCGTACGCGCCGAACCCGTCGCTACGCACGGCACGTCAAAGCATCCGGGAGAGGCGCACATAAGCTCCGATTCGCGCCACAACACGATCCACGGCTACGAGGCAAACACGCCAGCGACGAGGACGACGCGAAGCGACAAGGACGACGCGAAGCAACGAGAAGGACGAACGACACGAACCAACCATGAATCCCTTCGTCCCGATCATACCAATATTCTACATTTACTACCGGAACAGGCACGGACGCGTACGGCGCAGAAGGTAAGTCAGACACCAACCACAAAACACATACAACACGTACACGACACATCACACACACACAGAGGGATGCAGAATTGACTTACACCAGCAACAGCAGCACCATAGGGGCGGGATGCCCATCACCAATGCCACATATGCACACAGGGGCCTGAATGCGCACCACCACCCCTACCCAGGGGGGGCCGGATGCCAACCACCCCTACCACCCTTAGCCAGGGGGGTGCCAGATGCCCACCACCACTACCACCCTTACCCAGGGGGGCTGGATGCCTACCACTACTACCACCCTTAGCCAGGGGGGTGCCAGATGCCTACCACTACTACCACCCTAAGCCAGGGGGGCTGGATGCCAACCACCACTACCACCCTTAGCCAGGGGGGTGCCAGACGCCCACCACCACTACCACCCTTAGCCATGGGGGTGCCAGATGCCAACCACTACTACCACCCTTAGCCAGGGGGCTGGATGCCTACCACTACTACCACCCTTAGCCAGGGGGTGCCAGATGCCTACCACTACTACCACCCTAAGCCAGGGGGCTGGATGCCTACCACTACTACCACCCTAAGCCAGGGGGCTGGATGCCAACCACCACTACCACCCTTAGCCAGGGGGTGCCAGATGCCCACCACCACTACCACCCTTAGCCATGGGGGTGCCAGATGCCTACCACTACTACCACCCTTAGCCAGGGGTGCCAGATGCCCACCACCACTACCACCCTTACCCAGGAGGGCTGGATGCCTACCACTACTACCACCCTTAGCCAGGGGGTGCCAGATGCCTACCACTACTACCACCCTAAGCCAGGGGGCTGGATGCCTACCACTACTACCACCCTTACCCAGGGGGCTGGATGCCAACCACCACTACCACCCTTAGCCAGGGGGTGCCAGATGCCCACCACCACTACCACCCTTAGCCATGGGGGTGCCAGATGCCTACCACTACTACCACCCTTAGCCAGGGGGGGCTGGATGCCTACCACTACTACCACCCTCACCCAGGGGGGGCTGGATGCCGACCACTACTACCACCCTTAGCCAGGGGGGTGCCAGATGCCTACCACCACTACCACCCTTACCCAGGGGGGGCTGGATGCCTACCACTACTACCACCCTCACCCAGGGGGGGCTGGATGCCTACCACTACTACCACCCTTACCCAGGGGGGGCTGGATGCCTACCACTACTACCACCCTTACCCACGGGGGCTGGATGCCCACCACCACTACCACCCTTACCCAGGGGGCTGGATGCCTACCACTACTACCACCCTTAGCCAGGGGGTGCCAGATGCCTACCACTACTACCACCCTCACCCAGGGGGGCTGGATGCCTACCACTACTACCACCCTTAGCCAGGGGGTGCCAGATGCCCACCACCACTACCACCCTTACCCAGGGGGCTGGATGCCTACCACTACTACCACCCTTACCCAGGGGGTGCCAGATGCCTACCACTACTACCACCCTAAGCCAGGGGGCTGGATGCCTACCACTACTACCACCCTTACCCAGGGGGCTGGATGCCAACCACCACTACCACCCTTACCCAGGGGGTGCCAGATGCCCACCACCACTACCACCCTTAGCCATGGGGGTGCCAGATGCCTACCACTACTACCACCCTTAGCCAGGGGGCTGGATGCCTACTACTACTACCACCCTCACCCAGGGGGCTGGATGCCTACCACTACTACCACCCTCACCCAGGGGGGCTGGATGCCTACCACTACTACCACCCTTACCCAGGGGGCTGGATGCCTACCACTACTACCACCCTTACCCAGGGGGCTGGATGCCCACCACCACTACCACCCTTACCCAGGGGGCTGGATGCCTACCACTACTACCATCCTTAGCCAGGGGGTGCCAGATGCCTACCACTACTACCACCCTAAGCCAGGGGGCTGGATGCCTACCACTAATACCACCCTAAGCCAGGGGGCTGGATGCCAACCACCACTACCACCCTAAGCCAGGGGGTGCCAGATGCCCACCACCACTACCACCCTTAGCCATGGGGGTGCCAGATGCCTACCACTACTACCACCCTTAGCCAGGGGGGCTGGATGCCTACCACTACTACCACCCTCACCCAGGGGGCTGGATGCCTACCACTACTACCACCCTTAGCCAGGGGGTGCCAGATGCCTACCACCACTACCACCCTTACCCAGGGGGGCTGGATGCCTACCACTACTACCACCCTCACCCAGGGGGGCTGGATGCCTACCACTACTACCACCCTAAGCCAGGGGGGTGCCAGATGCCCACAACCACCCTTAGCCATGGGGGTGCCAGATGCCTACCACTACTACCACCCTTAGCCAGGGGGGGCTGGATGCCTACCACTACTACCACCCTTACCCAGGGGGGCTGGATGCCTGTCACTACTACCACCTCTACCCATGGGGGGCTGGATGCCTACCACCAACACCACCCCCACTCATAGGATGGACAATGCATGACACAACCAGCATACCACAACCTAGGGAATGCAAGAAAAAGACATCCCCCCAACACCATGACAAGCGTGTGTAGACTGTGTCAAATGCCTACAACACTGAACATGACTTTGAACATACAATGTGACCCCCTAGCACATGTGCCACACATATATGTGTGTGGCCCCCACAATGCAAGCAGGCCATGACCATTGTGGCAATGGGGTCCAAACCCCCATCATCACAGTGACCAAAAGGTAAGTGTGGGGTCCATAGCTGAAGCACATTTTGAACAGTCTGGCAATGGGGTCCAAACCCCCATCATCACAGTGACCAAAATGTAAGTGTGGGGTCCATATCTGAAGCACATTTTGAACATTGTGGCAATGGGGTCCAAACCCCCATCATCACAGTGACCAAAAGGTAAGTGTGGGGTCCATAGCTGAAGCAAATTTTGAACAGTGTGGCAATGGGGTCCAAACCCCCATCATCACAGTGACCAAAATGTAAGTGTGGGGTCCATAGCTGAAGCACATTTTGAACATTGTGGCAATGGGGTCTAACGCCCCATCACCACAGTGACCAAAAGGTAAGTGTGGGGTCCATAGCTGAAGCACATTTTGAACATTGTGGCAATGGGGTCTAACGCCCCATCACCACAGTGACCAAAAGGTAAGTGTGGGGTCCATAGCTGAAGCACATTTTGAACATTGTGGCAATGGGGTCTAACGCCCCATCACCACAGTGACCAAAAGGTAAGTGTGGGGTCCATAGCTGAAGCACATTTTGAACATTGTGGCAATGGGGTCCAAACCCCCATCATCACAGTGACCAAAAGGTAAGTGTTGACAAAGAAAGAGCTGCAACTGCCAAACTGCATGGATGATTCCTGGTCACAGAACATAAAACACATCAGTGGCAAAGTAGTGCATGTGTCCCATTGCAACATAAATTGGGGGAGCCAAATACTGCAGTGCAAATAAGACATACCTTTGGCCATGTGCAGACAAACAACACCCATGGGGGCTGACACTGTCAACATTCATCAATGACACAATGACAGAAGTGACCATCAGAATGCAGACCCACATATTTGCACCAATGGGCACACAAATGCAGATACCCTGTGGAGACTGTAGATGTGAGGTGAACAGATACCATACCATGGCAGCAATGGGACACACAAACCATGATCATTGTGCTGACCGATGACCTAGGAGTCCCAGGGACAGCAGGGGAAAGCCACCAAACTACATACAGCCAATGGCACACCCAAGATATGCCAATGCAGTGGTGCAGATGCACAAACACAAACAGGCAGACCCACACTGCACATCATACACAACAGGTGAGGGGGGATGGGTGCCAGTGTCCCCAGGCAAGCACACAACACATGAGGAGACCTGAATACCAATCATACAGATGTGCATACAGTGCCACACAAAGGTAACTCATGGATCCAAATCCCCTATGTGGGCAAGCAGGCATTGTCAGATGAGAGGGAGCACAAATCACACATGTCACACAGGCACGTAGGAACAGCAACTGACACAGCAAGACACAGACACACCACAGCACTACCCCCAGGGCCCCCACAATGTGGTGACCCTGGGCTGCATTACAATCCCACTGTGATGACAAAGCTAAATGTCGTTCACTGTGAACCACAGTCATGTGTCCTGAGCAACAAACTACCATCACACCTACACAAGCACAAATCAATCAGCATGGCCAGTAAGCCAAGGCCAACATGGAGGCAGGGGCCTAGCCGGGCAACAACTCTCATCTGCACACACTCAACACCACACCCCTCGACCTCCAACAATGTGCAGCAGTGAAGCACACATGCACTGGTGACATTGCACATGCACCCATGACTATTCCAGGGTGGTGGGTGGGAACCAAGGTGCAGAAACACATCACACATGGCCACTCAACAAGACTCCTGAATGTCTGACACACTGCACACTACGCTGTACATGGACATGACGGCAATACCACACCAACCAATGGGATCCCAGCCACAGTCACACACCAATGAAGAAGCCAAGGTCACCCACAAAGAACACACATAGACAACAACGAACATTGCAGCCCGGACCCTGAGGAGTGCCAGCAGTCACACACACAACGTGTCACAATCACTGAAAGATAACACAAACTGGAAATCACATGACAGGGGCAAACAACAAGTGCCAAGGGGAAACCTGACTGTGACCCATCTGCGTCTGCACACAAACTCAGCCCTGACAGCAAACACACCTATGGGTGACACCCTGATGACCAGTAATGTGCCATGCACCCACATCACAGAGAACCCAGGGAGAAGACTTTGGGGGAACATAGGTCAACTCAGCAAGCATCACAAACAGGTACAACACTAGGGATCACAGCATGCACAGCTAAACGGAAGTGAACACACAGACATGCACATACAACACACACCTTGGGCGCAGGCAATGTCACAGGAGTACACACTGCCATGAGGGGACTCCACTCCTGTGTGAGGAAAGCTGTGCCATATGTTGCCTCAGTAGGGCCCCATCATGTCAGCTGAGCACTTGGTCACACAATCAACAATTAGCACCAAATGAGGGCTCCCGTCACATCAGCCTGGTCATGGAAGTGCCAACGAAATCATCAGCACAGATCCAACACACTTGTATAGCAATGTTGCACCGACAACACAGATGAGTCCTTCCCCATTGATGCCCAAACCTGCATGTCCAGTGGAGATGGCCACACGGTCAGGGAAGTAGACGAATTGAACAATGGCAGGCACAACAGATGTGCAGGGGTGGAAGCCACAGATGTGAAATAGCTAATCTAAGTAGGAAATCCCATTGCCAAATACTGAACACATGACACCCTCAGATGCTGCTATGGATGACATGAATACACCACAGGATAGGACACATTCCCCCTGGACCACATGGGTTCCTGCACAGTAACACTTCATTATCATGAGACCAAATATCACCATCACTGCAGCAAGGGCATGGTTAGCATCATCAACAACATGTACATCAGAAGCATAAGCACTAGAGAACAGAAAGTTGCTTTATTCAGCATATGTGTGTAATGAAAACAAAGTCCAGAAAAAACACAAAGGCCAATGGCCAGTCCATTGTCAAAGTCCAAACAGGGTGACAGTGGCAGATGTCACCCTACGCATGCCTGCACAAAACCAGGGACAATCCACTAGGAGGGGCAACCGGGGGGCAGGCCAGGCACCGCAGGGACAGGATCATGGCTCACCAGGAGGAAGCAGGGAAGGGGTGGTGGGTGCTGGAGAGCCACTGACAACTGCAGTGGAGGTGTCTGACATGGTGTGTGCCGGCACAACTGGGGGCATGACTCAGATGTTGTGGGTGCCGGCACAACTGCAGTGGACCCTGCAGATGGAGTGGACAGGTCCGCCACTGCAGTGCCCAAGTCAGACAGGGTGGTAGTGGACTCCACTGTAGTGCCTACCACCAGGGGAGGAGAATGGGGAACAGGCAAGGTGGGCTGGACAGAGGGGGAGGACACCCTCACCACATCAGTGGCACAGACAAGCGCAGCGGGGGGTGTGGTGCCGGGAGAGCAAGTGGCAGGGGGAGAAGGCCGGATCCTCTTGGGGATGGTATATCTGTGGGTGGGGGAACCTGGGGCAGGGTGTGGTGGGGGCACCTGTGGAGTGGGGGCCTGAGGGATGGAGGAAGGAGACCTGGTGCCTGAGCTGCAGGGCGGTGGCGGGGTCTTGCTCTTACGACTCCGGGGGGAATTGCGGGTGGGGGCCTCAGTCTGTCTCCACCTGGGGGAGGGTGTCCGGGGGCGAGGGGCACTCTGCTCCGTGTGGGTGGGCTTCCTCTTCCCCCTGAATGCTGTATCAGCTGGATCGGAGGGGAAGAGGCCGAGGTCACTGAGGAAGAGCCGCTGGGTCTTTGGGGTTGCAGGTGAGGCAAGGGAGGGTGCTTTGGAGGGAGAGGCAACTGAGGACTGCGCAGTGCTCGTGGATGCGTGTGTGTGTTCCAGGGCCCCATCCCCTGTGAGTCTGGTTTCAGTCCCCTGACTGTGCGTGCGTGTGCGTTTTGTTTGTGGCGTGTGTGTCTGTGTGCTGGATGTGTGTGTGCTGGTGTGTGCCTGTGCTGGTGTGTGTGTGCTTGGGACGGGTAAGGTGCTGGGGAGTGTGGATGGAGCAGAGGCAGGAGGGGTGAGGGACTGTCTGAGGAGGGACACTGCTGCCGTCAGGGAGGAGTCCATGGACCTATTGCCCCTCTGTAGGTCAGACATGCCCGATGAGATGCCCTCCATGAACGACACCAGCTGAGTCAACAGAGCGGTGTGCGCATGGAGGACACTCAGCATGGCTGTCTGCCCTACATGGAGCTGGCGAAGGAGGTACACAGACTCCTCACTCAGGGCAGCAGGGGACACAGGGGCAGGGGTGCAGTGCCTGGCCCAAAGGAGACACGCTCCCGAACATGGGAGCCTCCACGGACCTGGGGAATGGGAGCCGATGGGAGGGCGGTGGTGGTGCTGGTGGTGGCGGGGACAGCAACACTAGCTGGGGTGTGGTGGCTGCTGACACCCGCCTCCATAAGGCAGTCATCCTCCGAGTTGCTCTGGTCCTCAGCTGAGGTGGATGGTGCTGAGGACTCCTCGGTGTGGCTCCCCTCGCCCTCCGTGCCACTGGGTCCCTCCGACCACTCCTCGGCTGCTGACCCAGTCTGGCTCTCCGGCTCCTCCTGGTCCGTGGAGCTGTCCCCTTCCGTGGCCATGGATGTATCTGCAAACAATGGGGAAACAGACAGACATCAGTCACCTGCACCAAACGCACACACCACTGTGAGCACAGCACATTACAGAGCAAGCCCTGGCATCATTAGTTGTACACTGCTAAAAGTGCCCTAACTGAACAGGAGAAGCCAATTGTCAGTCTGATGCCAACCATGGCACTCACATCCCACATGGCCTTGCACCCATCTGTCTGGTGTCTGTTGGATAGCAACACCCCAGTGTGGACACATGCACCAACTACACAGTAGTTGGACAGTGCAGAGGACACGGTGTAGCATGTGGACATGCACACATCACAACTCTTGCCACTGAGTCAGTACAGGTTTCCGGATGAAAGGGACGCCCAGAGTCAAATAGGAAATGCATGTGATGCATACCAGCGACAGACACCATGATGCACCCATGTCCTGATAGCCATCGCCACAATGGTGTGCATGTAGCACATGTCACTCCCCTGCAGGATCACCAATAAGTAGACACATGCCATGGCGGAGGCATGACTGCTAAGTCATACATCACTGTCTCAGTGATGTATGACTTGGCAGCCAGACAACAACACTCTGCACTGTGTCACAATAGTAGGTCATGGGGAATGCAAGTCCTGGAGCTGCACAAGTGCACATGTACATCCCCCACACAACACATCATCTTAACCCTCATCTGTCCAGGTCATACCGATTGGACATATGGGAGACCTGTGACACTACCCTCTGAACCTGAGCCCCTCACAATCTGCTGTGAATGGGGAACAGCTGCCTGAACTTCACATTCGCATACCCCAGTCTGCACGGGCAGCTGATCAAACACCTATGTGACACACAAGTATCGTCTCCTATGGTCAAATCTCCAGTGGCATGCTGAGCCCCTACCGAGAAACACCCCAGCAGTCCTGGCAACAAATCCACAGCACACTGACACAGAGGCAGACACCTGAGGGGTCAAATCACTGCGCACAATGTGTCAGCTGATACACGGGAGTGGGAGTACAGAGTGCATTGCATGGCCTGGAGTAGGCATGACTTTCCTGCCCCACATGAATGAGGGATGAGCCCTGGACAGTGGATAGCTGGCTATGTATGTGTGACACACGTAATCTGCACACTCCTGGGGCCCAAACATTGTTCCCACCCGCTGCATGGGTGTGTGCCACATACCCCAGGCACATGTGGTGGCTCAGCTCAGCAAGTGGACCGCATATCAAAGCAACACGCAGATTACATGTCCGAACACAGGCGTTGTGTGAACAATGGACCCACCCATGATGCCCACAACAGAGTTAGGGAAACAGATGCTGTCCCCCACCTTTAGTGAAGCAAACTGCAAGGACACAGTCCCAAGTGACACAATTCCCTGAATGTAAGGGCCACACCTGGGTATCAGATGAGGAGTGGGCAGTGCACAATAGAGGGACATGGCTCCTGGACAACATGACTGCTGTACTGTGGCAGTTTAACCAGGCCAGAGGAGGGCACATAGCATGTAATACAGAGTTCACAGTGCAGTCTTTGACTCACCCCCTCCTTGCTGCTGTCTGGCCTTCAGCTGCCCATCCAGGTCTGGAAACACCACCGCCAGGATCTGGAGCATGTGGGGGTCAGGGTCCGTGTTCCGCCCCTCCTGCGAGGAGGCGACAGCTTCAGCTGGACCCGTGCAATCCTCAGGGTCCAGCCCCGAAGGTCCTGCCACCTCTTCTGGCAGTTGCGGATCCGGCGCTTGTAGACCCCCACGGACCGGACAGCCCGGACGATGTCCTTCCAGATCTCCTGCTTCCGATGGGCATTAACCTGTCAGGATGACAAAGTGAAAAGGCCATTACTACACATGCAACATATCCGTGCATGACACAGTTGTATATACATGTCTCAATCACAGGGGCAGATGATGTACACAGGCAGTGCAAAGCTGCCCATGGACAGTTTGCCAGAAGTCACTACATGGTATCATTGCATGGGAAGTAAAACCTTGTTCAAATGCACTGTCACTGCACCATACCTGTCCAGTGCATGTCACTACACACTATGGGGGGTGACAACTACTCAGTGAGCCTGCTAGCCAGTGGTCTGCAGACTTTCAGCCTTGCTAGTCAGACAAAATGCACATTCAGAAAGGCAGTGCACAGAACACTCACCTGCTCCCCTGGTGTCCCATACAGCTTGCTGTACTGTGGAAGTAGGCTGGCCAGCAGGGCCTGGTTCTCCTCAAGGCTGAAGGCTGGGGCTCTCTCCACAGTACGTGCCATTGCAGGGTCCAGAGGGGCAGAGACAGCAGCAGTGCAGTGGCAGATGTCGTCCTGGAGCATGTAGTGCAGGCAAGTGAGCTCTCAGGGGAACAGCCAGCAATATATATGTGCTGGAGAGGCAGATACTGTCCCTTGTGTCCAAAGTGATAGGTCCAAGTCGTTTGCATCTTCTGAATCTGGCCAATCCATGGAATAGCAGCACCAATACACGCCCACAGCATCCTTCAAATCTTCAACTTCATGACATACATGATTTTGCAACATTGTTGTGGGTGACCAACTGAATTTCCAGCAACCGACTCGTTCGAATTTCGAAAACGCGTCCGTTGCCAGGCTAGGCCATTGTCAATGGGTGCGCACCGATCGGTCCATTGCTGATCAACGCGTACAGGGGTACAACGCGTACCCGCACACATTGAATGCAATGGGCCGGCCGGGGGCACCGATCGGTCCATTGCGGTACAACGCGTACAGGGGTACAACGCGTACCCGCACACATTGAATGCAATGGGCCGGCCGGGGCACCGATCGGTCCATTGCGGTACAACGCGTACAGGGGTACAACGCGTACCCGCACACATTGAATGCAATGGGCCGGCCGGGGCACCGATCGGTCCATTGCTGATCAACGCGTACAGGGGTACAACGCGTACCCGCACACATTGAATGCAATGGGCCGGCCGGGGGCACCGATCGGTCCATTGCGGTACAACGCTGCACAGGGGTACAACGCGTACTCGCACACATTGAATGCAATGGGCCGGCCGGGGCACCGATCGGTCCATTGCTGATCAACGCGTACAGGGGTACAACGCGTACTCGCACACATTGAATACAATGGGCCGGCCGGGGCACCGATCGGTCCATTGCGGTACAACGCGTACAGGTGTACAACGCGTGCACCGCACACATTAAATGCAATGGGCCGGCCGGGGGCACCGATCGGTCCATTGCGGTACAACGCGTACAGGGGTACAACGCATACCCGCACACATTGAATGCAATGGGCCGGCCGGGGGCACCGATCGGTCCATTGCTGATCAACGCGTACAGCGGTACAACGCGTACCCGCACACATTGAATGCAATGGGCCGGCCGGGGGCACCGATCGGTCCATTGCGGTACAACGCATACAGGGGTACAACGCGTACCCGCACACATTGAATGCAATGGGCCGGCCGGGGGCACCGATCGGTCCATTGCGGTACAACGCGTACAGGGGTACAACGCGTACCCGCACACATTGAATGCAATGGGCCGGCCGGGGGCACCGATCGGTCCATTGCTGATCAACGCGTACAGGGGTACAACGCGTACCTGCACACATTGAATGCAATGGGCCGGCCGGGGGCACCGATCGGTCCATTGCAGTTCAACGCATCCCTGTACAAGTGACTGGCATATGTCACCATGCCTGTCTCAGATGGACATATGCCAGCCACAGATAGCTCCCAGGGAGTGAGGGGCACACCTACAACCCGACAGCCTGTCCAAACTGTATAATAAGGCATGTAAGGCTGCTATTGTGTGTATGTTGGTGTACATGTTGTCCTGTGGGTGTCACCTGGGGGCAGCCACCCCCAGGCTGTGCACGTGTTCATGGGGACAGGATCCTGGGTGTTACGTGTACATGACCACTGTGATGTGCAACTGTTCATATCTGTGCATGTGCCATGGTCACATTTCACGGTGGTGTATGTGTATGTCATGTCACATACCCCGTGAGTCCCATGTGGGACGGTATGTTTGAGCCAGGGTGTCCCAGTGGCACAATAGTGATGGTCCTCCACAGTCTGTGTGCATGTAGTGTTTACAATGTCTCTGATTTCATGTGCACAATGGGAGACAGTCTCCACATCCACGTTGTGTGTGCATGGACTTTGATGTTGTGCGTGTGTGTGTCACAGACGTCCATGTCTGTCCTGCAGTGGCAAGTGGGACCACTACCTGTGGGGGTCATAGTTGTTTTGCTGTGGTGTATACATGATACTCCATGTAATGCCAGTGTCCATGTGGCAATACAGGGTCCCTGGGAATGTACCTGTCGTTGAGCTGTGATGCCTGGGGCACATCTGTCGTCACATGTCACTGTGGGGGTGATTGTGACACGGCAGCAGGAGATGGGAACTGTGACACGGCCTCATGATATCCAATGGGCCAACCTGGGACTTATTGATGCCACTTGTTGAACCGTGATGACAGATGTTGGCCATGTATGTACCATACATGTCCTTACGGAACTGCACACTTCATGTAGTTGTGCCTCATAATGATGTATGTTGGGATATTGAGTGTGTTCAATGCCGCATATGTGGGCTGACTGACAATCTTGCTTTCTTCTCCTCTGCACTGCAGGGCTCCTGCTGTCCATCGACCATTCCCAGACCTGGCAACGATGGTGGAACGGGACAGCATCCGACGGTACCGCTTCACCAGGCAGCTGATTGAGGATTTGACAGTGCAGTTGGCCCCACATTTGCAGCCTGGCCGGCCGTATCCTACAGCGCTGACCCCCAAGGTGAAGGTGATGGCAGCCCTACACTTCTTTGCCACCGGTACCTTCCAACATACTGTGGCGACTGCTGGTGGGATGTCACAGACCATGTTGAGCCGTGTGCTCCGCGATGTTTTGGTGGCAATGTTGCTATTCCTGAACCGGTACATCTATTTCCCTAGACTGCAACGACTCACTGACGTGAAGAGTGACTTCTATGCCCTGGGGAGGATGCCGCATGTCATTGGCTCCATTGATGGGACCCATGTGGCTTTGGTACCACCACAGGCCCAGGAGCAGGCCTACAGGAACCGCAAGCACTACCACTCGGTCAATGCACTGGTGGTGTGTCTTGCAGATATGACCATCACACACGTGTGTGCCCGTTTCCCTGGTTCAGCACACGATGCCTTTGTGATGAGGAGTAGTCGCATCCCCAGGATGATGGCACAGATGCAGAACCAGCGTGCCTGGCTTGTCGGTGTGTACTGACTTTGTGCCATTGTGTGTGATCTGATCTGTAGTATTCCGCCCACTTTTCCAAGTCAGCTAATGTGCACTTGTCTGTCCGTAGGTGACTCGGGATACCCCAACATGCCGTGGTTGCTGACACCCCTCAGGAACCCTGTGACACCAGCCCAGATGCGCTACAATGAGGCACATGGTCGGACCAGGAGAGTGATTGAGCGGACATTTGGTCTCCTGAAGAGCCGCTTCCGCTGCCTGGACAAGACCGGAGGGTCCCTCCCATATGCCCCTGCGAAAGTGTGCAAGATTATCATCGTCTGCTGCATGCTCCACAACCTGGCAGTGCGGAAGGAGTTGCCTCTCATCCAGGATGACAATGACCAACATCCGTCACCTGTGGAGGATCCTGGTCTGGACCACGATGCCAGTGATGATGATGATGATGATGAGGGTGATGTCCGCACACAGCTCATCACCAACTTCTTTAGCTGAATGTGAGTATCCTGAGGTGTCATGTCAATGATGTGAGTTGGCATGATATGTGTAGGTGGTGCTCTGGTGCTGTTGGAGTGTGTCCATGGGCTACTTGACTGGATGTGTGTAGCGATGTGTGCTTACAGGTGGTCTGTACTCCCCAACAGTGTTGACATGCTAACTTGGTTCTAGGTGGGTATCTTGTAACATGTATTGTGCATGAGTTTTGCTGTTCTGTCCTGTTCTCCATTGCTTTTGACTGTGTGTCATTTCTGTCCTTCACAGGGTACTTTCAGATTCGTTTGGTCAACTGTGTCCACCGACGACGTGATTGTACTTCCAGGGTGGTAGCTGTTGTGTCCCTACAGGTGAACTGCGCCACACCCATGGACTTCCTTCCTTCTACAGTTGTTGACTGTGTGCCCGCTGCCAGGTGGGATTACCTTGCATCTGTAGTGGTTACGACATGTTGCAACTGTGTAATAAACCTGTGCTTCACTTTGTGATGTGCGTTGTCTGTGGTCACACATTTGACTGCCATTTGCTTACTGCACCTGTGGGCTACTTGACTACAACTGGGAATAGGTGTGGTGTCTGTGCATTGCACCGTCTTTCCTGGCAACATCAGTGTGGGCAATGAGTCAGATGGCCTAGGTGTGTATGTGTTGTGTAGCCCTGGTGGTGTGTCTCCCTCATATGTGTCACGTTGCCTTTACTCACATGCCTGTGTTGTACTTGCTGTTGAAGTTCGCATACACAGTGTAATTTTGCAGTTCATCATCCCCATAACAGCACCCACGTTGGAATCACAACAGAGGCAAGTATGGTGTATTAGTGTGTTTATTGTGATACATTTGTGTGAATAGTGCATAGGATGGGTAGTGCTGTACATATATCTTGCAATCAGAAGTTCCTAGGTGAATTGAAAGTCCTGGTAGACAAAATCCCCGGTATCGGGGCCACAGTTGTCTGAGACATTGGCCCAACTTGTACTCCTCATGCAATGTGTGGGAGTTGTGTTGCCGTCAACAGGGTGAACAGTCTGTGCACAAAGGTGAACATCCAGAACAGGTTCAGGCTTCCTGGGAGTTGCGCTTGGCCATCGGCCTCTCACTTGCCCCTCCTCGGACGACCCCTCTTCTTTGGGGGGGGCCCCTCAAGTACAGGCTGATGCGGTGCAGGGGACTCTCCGCCAGAGTCATCCTCCCTCCCTGTGGCAGTTGCAGTTTGTTCAGCACCAGATGTTGTTGGCACACAGGGAGGTGTGGACTGGTTGCTGTTCATCTGGCGGAGGCATTGTAAAATGTCCCTGTGCACCGCCGTCATCTCATGCAGTGCGTCCCACTTGGACTCCACGGGGGACATGTGTGAGTCCACGCGGGACATGTGTGAGTCCAAGCGGGCATGATGGGCAGCCTGCTGCTGTTTCATGTCTCTGAGGAGCCCCACTACCTGGCTGAGATCTCCGGTGCTGGACTGGTACGCATCAGCTATGCGTACCAGTTGTGGGTCATCATGCACACCAGCAACCTCTGCAAGCAGCGACCTCTGTCTCCCACCCCTCCCACCACCCCTGCCAACATGTGCAGTGCGTGCAGTGGCACGCACAGATGACCCTGGTCCACCTTGGGGGTTGGTGGTGGTGGTGGTGTCCATGGCCCCACGTTGGTCCAGGGTCCCTGTGCTGGTGTTGCTCCTTGTTCTGTCCATGTCGGCAGGGATGGTATTTGTGGTGACAGTCGTTGGAGGGGTGGGTGCAGGGGGTGCAGCTGGTGGTCCTGCTGGTGCTGCAGCTGGTGGTCCTGCTGGTGCTGCATGTAGACTTGCACCGGATGTGCCAGGTTGGTCTTCTTCGTCCGAGGAGGGCAGAGGCTGTACGACACAAGTGAGCTCCGCATCCTCTTGAGCCTGGGACTGGGACTCCTCAGCGTCTGCTGCTGTGTCCCCATCATCACCTGTTTTTGGGAGACACACACAATGTATGTTATGTTTCTGCAGGCATCAATGGTTGACACACCTGACAGTTGTGACTGTGCCTCTGGGTGCGGGCCTGTACATTGCATTGTCCTAAGTCGTCACAGTCAGGGGTTGATATTGGTGTGGCACATTGTCCTGCATTATTTGGGCATTTCTATGTATTTGTTGGGGTGTGAACATGGTCTGCATTGGTTGTATTTTGTTGACAGCCGGCCCTCCTTCCCACCCAGCCAGTCAGTTATCCCACCATGGACTGTGCTTGCATTGCAGGGAGTGGAAGTTGTCTCTCAGGATGTCAGTCAGTGGTGTCCTGCTGTTTGTTGGTGCACAGTTGCCAGCAGGGCCTTGTGCTCCCCACAGCAGTAGCCAGTGTCAGCCATCTTGTGAGTCCTTTTCCACTCCCTGTGATGTGCGCATGGTTCATGGTGGTGTTGATGGGACAGTTGTGGGGGGCAATATGTGTGACTACGACTCCCATGATGCTATTGGCTACACTGACTTGCCCAGCATACACAGAATTCCTTTCTTTCAGTGGTCTTCACTGTGTGTTGGTGTTGTAGTGGTGGCTACATGTCTGGATGTGTTTGTTAGTTCTATTTGTGCCACTGCCTAGCTGTAGTTGTAGTTGTGTTTGTACATGTGATGACACGGTTAAATGTAACTTTGAGATGGCATGTGTTGTGTTTATCTGACTGACATACACATTTTGGGATGATTCTGTTCTGGTTGCTGTGTAATTGCTATGAGTGCATGGTTTGACTCTCCCCTTGACAGTGATGTGTGTGTGTATTGTGGCAGAATATTGTGTACATTTGTTGTGTACTCACCAGGCTCTGGGATGTTCTCTAGTCCATATACGCTCACTGGCGGAAGGATGGCCCGCACCTTCTCCTCCCAGGGCCTGAGGTATACTGGCTTGGCAGGAGGGCCACTGCCGGTATATTGGCTCAGGAGGTAGTCTTTCTTGAGCAGGTCCCGTACCCTCCTGCGCACGTCATACCACCTGTTCTGGATGTCGGTCTTTGTGCGCAGACATGGTGATTGTGCGTTCACCCTGTTGATGATCCTCTCCCACATCTTGGTTTTCTGGGAGATGGGGGTCTGTTGGACCAGTGTGCCAAACAGCTGTGGCTCTACCCTGAGGATCTCGTCTACCATGACTTCTAATTCACAATCTAGGAACTTGTGATTCTTCTTGGGGGCATGGTGATGGGTGGTGATGGTGAGTGATGTGTGTGTTGGTGTGCAGGTGAGGGTGTGTGAGTGTTTGTTTTGCTGGGTGTATGTGAGGTAGGTATTTGTTGGTGTGCTGATGGTGTGTGGCTTGTGTGAGGGATGAGCTGTGGGTGTGTGGTTGCTGTCTGTTGGGTGCTGGCAGTAGAATGGCATTTGCAAAGGATCATGGTTGGGATTTGTGTCCTTTATATGGGTGGAGTTGTGGGTGTGTCTTTGTTCTCTGTCCCCACCCCCACAGTATTTATTGGCTTTGTAATTGCTTGTTTGGCCTTTTTTTGTGTAATTTTTCCTTTGTACTGTCTGTGCATGTTGGAAACGTTCTTGTGACCGAGTCGGACCCTGCATTTGTCTCGTACGGTGTTCTCCGTTTCGTTCACGCTGTGTTTGTGCAGCTTTCTATGCTGCGTATGCGTCGGTCGCGGTGTTTTGTGTTACTTCGGCTCGGTTTTGTATGCGTGTCGGTCGTACGGCTTGTCCTCCGTACGACTCGGTCGTAGTTTTCGCGCCTTGCATCGTACTTAGCGGTTTGGAGTTCGCGTGTACGTTTCGGTTGGATTTGTTCCGGGTGCGTGTCGGTCGGTTCGATTCGCGTGTTTTTCCGGCCGGATTGCTGTTTTCTGTGCGGCTCGGTCGTTCGGCTTGGGTTCGGTACGTGTCGGTCGGATTTTGCACGCCTTACATCGTACTTGGCGTGTCGGAAGCCACAGGTACGTGTCGGTCGGAATAAATTCCGGCTCCGAGTCGGTCGGTGCTTTTTCTGGCCCGAATCGGAATCGACCCCTTACTGTCTATTAAAAAGAAGATGAAATATCACTTTCTCTTTTTAGTAATTAATGCTTAAAAATTTCAGTTTCTTTATATGACTACAGTTAAAAGTTTCAATAAAGTGAACAATCTTAAAATATCAGTTATTTTTCTATAACACATAACATTTACATAAATAGCCTATAAAATATTAATAATACTATTTCGAAATATATTACAAATTACAAAAGCACTTTTTTGCAATTAAAATGTGTGATGCAAACAAAAAATTAAATAAAAGCAACAAAAATGTAAACAAAACACCTTACTTGTTACTATGCAAATAACACGTATTTGCAGATATTCTATTTCCAAATATTTTTGTTTCTACACTATATAGTTTTATCAGAAAAACAGCATATCAATAGAAACATTTGTTGCCACTTAAATATAAAATCTACTAATTGCAGATAGCAGTATGCTACCACTTCATGCTTTAGCTATATATTTATTACAAGTGATAGTTTTTAAGCATGAATTAAAAATAATCCCTGCCCCAGCTTCATAATAATATAGTTAATGAGCTAAAAATGCAATTTAAGAGTCATATGCATTGTATATATAGCTAAATTCCTATTATATATAAAACAAAAATGTAGTCTATTAAATCATACAAATGAGTTATTTATATAGTATACATGCTAAACTCACATATTAAAACGTGCTTTTATATATGAAAATGCAAAAATAGTGGCTCAATTAATTAAATATTTTTGCCCACCATCACATCATTTGAAACAAGTTTATGAGTCAGAAGCATTACAATAGGTCAAATACATTATTTAAGTCACTAAACCTGCAGGTCTTGTAACATTTTAACACATTTTCAAGCCCTAATAATACAATAAAGTCAATCACAGCTATTACCCCTATAAAAACAACCACACCAATAAGGTCCTAGCTAATATATTTCAGACTTATATAGAATTATACCCCATATGTTTTAATACATTAACAAACCATAACTACCACTAACAAACTTTTAAAACACAATATCCATATAATTAACTACTCCTGCAATTCCACACTTTTATATATTAATACTAATCACTACTATAATGCTTGTTAAAAAATAATTATTCACATAAATATTAAACAAATATAATGCAAATACTACACCATAGCCAATATCCTTCTAACTCAACTTCTAAATTAAATATAACACAAACATTTATTTAACAAAACCAACAATTCAACACAGTTTTAGTATGCATTATATTACCCTTTAACTATAAGCATTTCAAATAGCTAACAGTGCCTTCTTTAACATACATAAACTATCTATTATTAACTTTGATTTACTTCACCACTAAAAGCAAATTTTAAAATAGCAAATGTTATAAATATCAAATATATCTCATACTACACGAATATTGCATTAATATTTTCTCTTTCTATTCACAGCCTACAGAAGCACCTCCAGAGACAATAACCATTCAAATATATGGAATTGAGAAAACAACACAAGAAACGACAACAGTCACAACACAAGTGCAAGATACTGAAATATTACAATCAATGGATATTAGTAATGAAATATTAATGGACTGCTTTATTCTTAGTCCATTAGTAAAAGACCAAGCAGACGAATTAATGGACCATTTGCCAGTAACCGTTGAAATAATATACAGCAATGGATGTATTCTACAGGAATTACCTAATGTATAAAATTATATATTTGAGCAACCATGTAATAAATAATTATTACAGTAAATTTTCAAAACACTTATGTATACAAAATAAATAACATGCAAACAAAAAGCAAATCTCGTGTATCATTATACATCGAATAAACTTAAAGGTTCCAATGATCCAAACAGTAAGCTTATACCAGGGGTCTCCGACCTTTTCTGTACTGAGAGCTTCGTATGTACAATGAAATGCATTGACAGCTACTAATATTATTAGTGCTATATAATTTCAATTTTTTTTATATGTATAATAATTCAACCAAGCAAAAACTTTCTAATTTAATAAGATGGGCTGCCCACAGGTGAGCCACTCAGAGGTAGCTGGCGAGCTACAGTATCTCACAGGCTACTGGTTGGAGACCCCTGGCTTATACTACTATATTTCTTTTTTATTCAAGCTTATGTTATTCAATGTACAGGTACTAAATAACAGAATGTTTCCACTTATTAAAATACTACTACAGCATCAGTAATTAGATTTGCAATTGCAAATAACAGTATAAGTCCAAATGCTGCACTTCCTCCACCACTTTAACAAATATATAACTACTTTAGTTGCAAAAAGATTATATAAAAGTATTACCAAATTTTTAAAAAGTGAAGAATTCTTTTATCTAAAAATGCACCAGTTATCTAGAGCTCTCATTAACACAACTCTTAAAACAAAAGTATTTAAGCATAACTTTCTTATAAAAGTGTGAAAGAAGATGGAAGCACACTGCTTCACTTCCCAGCACAATTCAGCCCTTAGTATTATATTAAACACAGTTCACAGTAAATAATACCTTAGGGGCCGATTATGATGGCGGGCGGACTTTGTCCGCCCGCCATCGTAATCGACCCCTTAGATATTGGCTAGAGTGTTTCACCAAAATTTGTACAAGTTAGTGCTGTAAATCTCTATACACATGTGTTTCTGGATATTATACATCATCAGTAAAGATAAAAACAATGTTATCAAGGGTTGCTAACAAAGCTAACACAATCCTCTCAGATCTCAGTACCTCTCACTGGCACACAGGTGTATCTCCAAAAGCTCCTCAGATCAATAACTCAAGGGACTCTTCTCAAAATAAAAGAAAGTAAGAGCACACTCCTTCACCTCCCAGCACAGTTCACCCCCTTAGCATTATGATAAATACAGTTCACAGTAAATACTTACTTAAATATTTCCTAGAGTGTTTCACCAAAGTTAATGCACATTAGTGCTGTAAATCTTTATACACATTTGTTTATGGATAAATCTGTCATAACTAAACATAAAAACAAATTTCATCAGGGGTTACTAACAAGGCTGCTACAATCCTCTCAGCTCTCAGTACCTCTCACTAGCACACACATGCATCTCCAAAAGCTAGTCAGCTGTTTGACTCGAAGAAGCCTATTCAAAATAAAGGTAAATAGGACTACACTACTTCACCTCCCAACACAGTTCACTCCTGAACATTATAGTAAATGCAGTTCACAATAAATGCTTACTTACATACTTGCTACAGTGTTTCAACTGCACCAACTTTGGTAAAACACTACAACAAATATTCTGGTAAGCATTTACCATAAACTGCACTTACCATAATGCTATCAGGCAAACTGTGCTAGAAACTAAAACAGTATATTACCATACTCCTTATCTTTCTTATTAAATTGTCTCAACAAAGTTATCATTAATTGTCCCTTTAGACACAAGTATTTAAGGATAGATAAATGTGTTTTGCACGATCAAATAAAAAAATCAGACAAATGTTGGCAGTTCCTATTTTCTCTACAACGTGCTAAATTGTATCTAAAGAGATTGAATTTATAATTGCTGTTAAATGCTATCAAGAGCCAAATATAAAAATATGCTACAGCAGGTTTCTTTGTCCTGTAAGGCCCCGATTACAAGTTGTGCACAGTAGGGTGCAAAATTTACCACAACTAGTAAATAGTATTGCCCAAAGGTGAAGTAGTTACCAGGTATGCTAACTGCCTCCTGTTCCGAGATTTTAATCTGAAAATAGGGCATAGCATAAAGGATCAGTTTTTGACATACCAGATTTAGAACGTTTTGCCTTTTGTTTGTTCACACCTCCCAATACATCTTGTTTAATAGGGCAGTTCAGTATGCATAATGCTTTATTGGTTATATATAAGGTACCAAAAATTCTTATAACACTTTTTTATTATAACTTCTCAACACACTGCACAGCAGCCGCACTGCTCTACAACATAGCTTCAATACATTACTAAAGCCAATAGCACTGGCTAAACACTTATAAGGTCCCAAAGGCAAGACCTATTGGCTATGCCAATGCTTGTTTCTAGTTGCATGCTCTCTGAGGAGCATTGAAACATTAAAATGCATATTTTTCGAGCTGATTAACAAGTATATTTTCCATGTAGATGCAATTTTTAGAAAGGCTAGTCGCAAGATAATGTTTCTTGATTCTGAGGCATGCATTTCTTTCTGTTATGCTCATTTTAGATTCAATGCGAGAGACTGCTCTGGAATATCAATGAGGAGTCACGCTTGCTTAAGTGAGGCAAACAGCAGGGAAAAAAGCTTGGAGGACTAGAATATCAGAGAGAAACGAGACTGTGTGGGATAGAGAATGCATGACATCTATTTTTTAAACTCTTGAATGTTGGCTTTGATTTGGGCCATTGTTAAGCCACATTTCTGCTTTATCTGTAAGCATGTTGACTGGTTTTTAACTTTGATTTATTTTCCTCTCTTCCTTTTTATTGCCTTCTCACTTCATTTTTCACCAGTCTTACCTCTCCCGCTCTTTGCTGCCACATATCTCAAGTTAGTATCAGTGAATTAATCAAAGGATTTTGGATACCTGTTTTGACTTTTATTCTTCGGCTTTATTTTGCCCACCATGCACAGCATTTAGAAATGGGGCCAGAAGTAGAAAAGTGAGATGCAGGCAGAAAGGTAAATAGGTGATGGAATGGTTGATAGATATACAAAAACCACAGGTTTAGGAATGTATTCTTAGATTATATATGGATATTGTAACATCTAGGAACATAGATAGAGTGGTTGATAAAAATACTAATAGACATGGAAAAATGGCCCTGTCTAAATGCACAATATGTAAACTCGGGTAAGTCAATAGTATTACGATTTTTAAACCACCTACTGACAGTTTGGCCAAAGGTTGGTTGGTTTTGTGTCCTAATATAAAATGAATTAGGTATAAAACTTCAGCTTCAAATTTCAATGTATATAATGTATTTCGTGACATTCACACAACCACAAGGAAATCGCATAAAAAGAAAATAATATAACAATGAATGAAACAGATTGTGGAAATGATCAAAGTGATTAATGTATAATATAATCAGTTGGGTGTAAGACCCTAAGATAAAATTATTCGCAGAAAAAGTAGGAATAAAACTGGCAGCAAAAGTGGAAAAAGAGAAAAAAGAAAAAGAGGAGATAGCTTAAAACAAGGGCAAAGAAAGTACTCTTAAGTTTCATAAGAAACATCAGTAGGGAAGATCCAACGTGTCTGTTGAGCAATATGATGAATTCCTAACGCACATAACATTTTTTGGGGGTAAAACTCCTCCACAAAGAGGCTGTATTGCCATTAGCCTCACCTTTCCGCATTCATTTTTAGGTTGAGCTAGACAGCGCAGCTGTCTCTTCGAGGCCTGCTGTAATCAGTCTGTGTGCATCAAGTCCATCCACTTTTTTGCCATTGCTTTTTATTTGTCTATCTCAGTGTCCTTTAAAAATCCTTGCTTGCTAGTGGTCAGTCCTGCCTCTTTGTCCCTCCTTTCTCTCTTCTGTTCCTTCCACAGAGCAGGGGCTTAGTACTGTCTCATTCCACTATGGTTCTTTATCTGTTCTCTGGGGACCTATTTTTTTCCTGGTTTCTTGCTCTATTACTGTTTGTCTGTGTTCAGCTTCAGTGCCCGTGCTTCTTATATTTAAATATAGCATTGTTCCTCCCACCCCTCTTAACACCACAGTTGTGTTACTGCTGCTTCCCCTGCCCAGCCACCCCTGTGTTGTTTGTTAATAAATGTCGACTATATGTATCAGCACTGCGCCCCTTTCAGGAGATGGTTTCATTTTTATTACTGTTTATTTCTTGGCTCCTTGGTCTCACTTTCTCAGCTCCCCCTCCCAATCAGTCAGCAGGCTCCAGCCTGACCTGCCTCACAGCAGAGCTGGGGAGCCAGACGGACGCCTCAGAGCAGGGGGTACTGCTCTATGTGCCTGCCCCTCACAGCTGTCCCGGCCAGCATTCGCTAACATGCATTCTTTTTTCTTTTATTGTGGCTTGAGGAAATGGGACTTCATCATTGCGTTGCTCTATTATCACTCACTACGGCACAAACCAATGCACACTAAGGCTTATCGCAATACACGGAGATGGAGACCTGTGAACGCCGCACATACTTTAAAAGGACAGAATCATCAAAGGCTGCTATTTTACTGCTGTGTCCTCCACCATGACTTCCGCTCCTTGCTTGTTTTTAGAGCAGCTGGGCACCCAGGGCTTCATTTTTATTTCCAGCGCCTCATGAGTGCTTTCACTTTGACAGTGGTGGCTACACCCCTTTCTTTCTACAGGGCTCGGCTCGCTGTATTCAACATTTAAATTCAGTAGTTTGTAATTACTTTGTGTGTTGGTGATTTACCTTCCTAGTGCAGTTATCTGCTTAGGTTTCACCCTCCTCCTCTATACCTGGTACCGGACGCGCGACTCCCGTTGTGCAGCTGCAACATTTTCCAGCTCTGCAGGCATTGCTTGATCTAGGTCCTCTGGGACTCGAGAGCTGCCCCTCCCAACCAGTCTGGACGGGGACATGTTGCAGCAATAGTGTTATCATTGCAATGCTCACCTACCTATTCAGCACATTATTTTTGTTGGTCAATCACACTTCATGCCATGAATTTACATTAACAATGCGTCCTGTATTCACTTTAATAATGCACCCTGAATTCACATTAACAATGCTCCCGTGCGCCTAATCAGATAATTTCTTTTCCCTTAGACAAAGGTTCAGCGCACCACGCCCCAGTTCCTTTCTGGCCTCTCATCACAGCAGGTTGCACTTTAATTAATCTCCCCGGCTTCTCAAAACACTCCCCACCCCGGGCTCTCTATCTAGATAGGTGCGTTTACAACTATGCAGCCCGAGCTGGCCCCAGCAGCAATGAGTTTAGCCAATTCTGTTTGCAATAAAAACACATCAGGCAGCCAGGCGAGAAGAGCAGGAGATGTAATCTGGTGAGTTGTATTTACTCTCCATGTGGCATTCAATCCCCTGCGGTTTCGAACTACAAGTGTGTGTCTGAGAAGGGCGTGGAAGGGAGGAATGGATCTTCTCCACTGCTCACTGTGCAAATTATTGCCGTTTGTTACATACTACATGCCAGTAGAATTGGTATTTGTGACTGCAGATTGCTCGCAGCATATTTATTTTCATTGTGCAGAAACCGACTCCACACCACATATCTGTTTTAACATTATTCTTCAAATAGAATGAACATAAGCATTGACATCAGTGGTCGAAGTGAGCGGGATCGGCAGGGCACGTCATGTGCCTACTTCTTTAATTTAATGGAAACCATTCTCCTACTGTTTTATTTTTAAACATGCGTTCCAGGGTGACAGAAATAGCCACGGCCTATAGATAAGGCTTGGTGGGTGGGGAGGGCAGAGAAGGAAAATGACCCGTTCTCTTCCTTCTTGCCTGGCCAGACAAGACAAGGACAGTGTCTACTTCTCCTGCTCTGCCTCTGTTAGCCTCCGCCCTCTCCCTTTCTTTCTTTCTCTTCTTCCATCTGTCTCTGTCTCACTCTTCCTCACTTGCTGAAAACCGTGACTTCAAGACACAGTTCTTACCCTCTCTTTCCTCTCCTTTCCTTCATTCGTTCCCCTGTGAAATGGATCCAAAAAAGAAAAATACTTTTGCTGGAAATGTCTTTTTTCTGACATTTTTCTATTCCAAAGTGCAGCCTCGGAATGGAGAGTAAAAAAAGGTTCAAAATATGAAAAATTTGAAAAATAAATAAAGCAAGACAGAGTGGTCGCAAAGTGGCCTGATTGATTTTATTCACCCTTAAATACATTAGTGCCACTTTATAAAGTTTGCCAGTGAAGCGCTACTTTTGTTTTCTCTTCTTTCTTTGAACAGCATTGTTTTCCCTGGGTGGGAGAGTACACCGATCCTGGAGGTACTGAAATACCTCCTTGATGGGTGGATTGGAAAACAAAATTTAATGGGTGGATTGGAAAACAAAATGTGTACTGCGGCTCTATGTTCATGGCTGTGGTCTTCTTAAACCATACTGCTTATGTTTTGTAAGGATATAAGCAACAGACACTGAAATGGGTCCCTTCCGGGCCCTGTAGTCGGGTCCTTAACTTTTCAGACAAAAGCACTCACTCATTTCTGAATAATGAGTGTAAAAGTGTTAAGGTAACCATGTTTTTACTGCTTACATTTCACATGTTTTACTTAATCTTGCATTCCCTATCAGTGTTTACTTTTCCAAGATGTTGTTGCTATTTTTTTCATGCAGCATATTACTCTTGTCTAGTAAATAATTTTGAATTGAATCACATCCAGGTCTTTATAGCACAATTGGGTTGTAGCTGAAGGCAGTGCAAGCTTCCCTCAGCAGGGCAGTATGGTGTTCAGTGGGGGAGAGGATGTGGCGCTATGATCAGAGCTGCCAAATTTGGAACTGGGGAACCAGGTTCAGCCTTCATGACCAGTCCACCAGACCACTCTCCTGAGGGAGCACATTCCCATGCTACACCTTAGAAGACCTGCTAGACTTTAGAAGCCCTGGTGTCTTAGCACCAGCAGGTGGACTCTAGCGCTGGCAAGTCTGGGTTAATCTTGAAGGCCTGTCCACCACTATCCATACTGTAGTTCACCTCCACTTTAGCAGGCAGGCCTACGAAGCAGCACACCCTAGAGCAACAGTGACTCTATCTCTGAGGTCACAGGACCCTTGAGCCCATTCTGCCTCACCCATTGGTACCTTCATGGGCCTTGTTCCAGCAGTTGTAGCTGCAACTCACCAGGGATTGGCAGTGCAGGATTTGCATGCACACCAAACTAAGTTCACAAACTTCACAGTCTCTCTGTTTCGTGCACAAGCCCTTTTAACATGTGCTGCTTGCTTTGGGGCCGCTGGAATTATACAACAATGGAGGACAAAATTAAGCCGCAGTGTTGACTAAATTATACAGAAAAATAGGCTGCATCATAATACAGTATAATTTCTGATACTTTATTATTTTTACATTTTTACACATACTAACAGTCTCTTCAAAGAATTTGCCTCATTAGTACCAGTGTAACATACAAATGCAGCAGTGAGAAAGGTGACCAGTCAACATTCGCAAAGGGCCATCCACTTTGCAGCAACACACGTCACATTTTTTGGCAACTTTTGATCCATTTGAGCTACAAACAATTTATTAGTTAAATCATCAGATTAAGCAGCAGATGATGTATTATGTGGCAAATATGGCAGAGCCATAATTATGTGGTAAACATTTGCAAACTAGGATATTTTTCATTCATGTTTGTACTGCTCTTGTGGAAAATGAGAGGAGAAGTTCTAATGACAGAAACTACATGGCTCAGAGACAAATGGCTTGGGAATCCATTTTTAAGCGTATTTGGCACATTCTGTGGTTGGAAACATATCCCACTTTGTGAATGTATTTTAATGTTCATAACTCATATTAAACCTTAAATAGACATGTGTATCCATTGGTTGCATTAAATAACGCAATAAGCTGTAACTGGTCAGTGAAATGACAAACAAATTCTATAAATTGAGATGTTTTGCTCTTTCTTGCCACACCTCTGACTCCGCCCACTGACCCAATCCTCTGGTTATTCCCTCCATCTGAGTCTCCCTCCACAGTTCCCCTACTTTTTTCCTCCACTTCCACCACTGATTGACGCCCATCTTCTCTATGTACCAACACTTACTTCACTTGTATAAATTTGGTGACTCCCCTATATTTGCACCGGCAAACCTGTGTGAATTGTTTGTATCCCTCTGAATTCTTTTCTTTTTTTTCACATACTTTTAGCGCAAAATTTCTTGCTCAATATACTTGTTTTCAGTCTGAGGGCATGCAGTGCTTCACAAATAATTCAAAGAGGATGTAGCCTTACGGCTAGAGCAGTCGACCTCAAAGCTGGGGAACCAGGTTCGAGTCTCAGCAACGATGCTCAACATCCTGTGATTCTGGGCAAATCACTTAATCTCTCCGTGCCTAACAAAAATGAATGTGTCCATCTGTAACGAAACTGGTGCTCATGTAAAGCGTCTGATACCCGATTTCTCTGGTCTAGTTCACGCTACATAAAACTCTACAAAAGAAAAAAAAACAGGTTAGCAGCTCCTGAGAGAGTTGAACACACACCATTCTTAAGAGAAGGGAGGTTTAATGAGATGATTAAAACCTCATATTTAACACTTGCAACCTTTTAAACTTACACAATGACATTTGACAACTTTTAAACCTGTCACATTCCTGCCCTTCAGGCATCCCTCACGTCGGTGCACTATGATACCTATGTGGAGCCCTGAAAAAAATTGCTTCCTCTCACTTGGCAGAATTTCTTTTTTTTTAAATGTAACTCCAAGGAATTAGGAGTTCGTTTTTTGGCAAAATTATCAATTGTTTTCTTCATCAACTATACGCCATTAGGAGTGAGTAAAGGGGACTGTTTACCATTCATAAGGGGTTCACATATTAATAGCAGGTCTTTCTTACGCATGAATTAATGTTTTGTTTGAGAGGTAAGGTAGGCCCACCCGAGAGAATAAACAACATTGCAATTTTATGTTTGCATGTATCTTCGGAAGTGAAATCTGGTTTCGCCACCTGTTTTTCCTTCAAAGCAAAACTGCACATTTCGGTATACCTTTATATCAAACTTTTCAGATTTTTGTACTTACACCTTTGGTCTCATTTACCTTTACATAGTACACAATTTGACAATGTTCGAAAATCATTTTGTGTGTAATAAAGTATATAATCGTGAAGAATGGGAAAAAGGTAAGGGAGGAGCAAGAGAAGAACAAGCATTTGCAATGCAATAGGTCCCGCATTTGAGAGAGTTTGAGCTATTGGCGTTGTAAATGACAATACCTTTTATTTATGTGCGTTGAAAATCTGCAAGTGATGCATAAAATGCACTTTTTACTTATAGTTGTTGCTTACAAGAAGCAAGTCTGGCAGTAACGCGCCTCTTTTACTGCCAGCCATGCATCTCGTAAGCAAGGATTAAGTACAAAGTGCGTGTTTACGCACCGCTTGCAGGTTTTAAAAACCCATCAATAAAAGGCATTGTAAATTACAATGCCAATAGCTCAAACTTTCGCAAATGCGAGACCTATTGCATTGCAAATGCTTGTTTAGAGAAGTGTGCTCAATTGCAACCTCCATCCACCCTAAAAAAATTGCAGTCGCTGCTAGGTTTTTAAATTTTTGGCAGGACTTACATTCCTGACTATGCTCAGTGTATCAAACCTCTTTATACTTTGATACACCCATCCTTTTCTGCTTCCTCTCGGCTTCCAGAACACACTGCAGTGCTGCACGCTTTGCAGTCTGGCTTACTTGCAACACAGTACTTACAAACTAGATGGAATACTACAAATTTGGTCATCCGGATTCTGCCCGGAGTGATCGGTTTCACTTATGTGACTTTTAATGATGGTGACACAGTCCCAATTGCTTATAAATCGCATTTTTATACTCCTGTAGAATATTTTTGTTTCTTCTACCGAAAAAATTCTCACTGCTGTGTAGATGGCTGTTCTGAAAGAACGCCCTCTGGCACAAGGTAAACACATTTTTATCATTTATCCCGTGCCCGCCATAGAGGGGGGTCATGAAAGCCAGTGTCCCTAATTCTAAAGCTCTACATCCTCGTTGGATTCAATGGGCTACGTCATTGACCTAGGCTGATGTCAGTTTAGTTTTTGACCCTTCTTTGCAAAAACAAGAATTTTTTCAGTATGAACATGTTCACCCTCTCCCTTCTTCCGTTCCTCCTCTGGATGAGTACAAAGTCTCATTTACACTGGTGGATCAGCTCAACCGGCCATTGGTTCGAAGCAGGCTTATTCAGCGACTTGTGCTATTGTTGTAGGTACAATGAAAAATTGAGTTTTTACATCTACCTTAGTACACAGGCAGTCTCCAGAGGACTGCACGGCCCATTTGGCTGAGTTACGTGCACTCCTCTTGAATATGCTGATCCTTAATTACCCACCCTTGTTGTGTATGACTCTTTTTACTGTGTACAATCTTTTAATGACAATTAGTTTTTTTTAGAAACAAAATGATTCTCGGCATTCTAAAGGTAGCACAATAAAGCATAAAACGCTTTTGGTTCGGGTGGCGGCTCTTAAGGAAAGCTTGCCACTTACACATGTTATCTATACTTTGGGACATCAACGTGCGGAAGCGCACTGTTGGTAATTCATTGGCTGATGAAACAGCCAAATCTGCAGTAGTCACAGTTAGAGTAGCCGCTGTTACTCGTTCTACGACTAAAATTGACGATGACATTTTGGCGGCTATTGCCGCTACTAAGGGGGGTACTCCTTTTCCACAAGGTTTCCCTTCTCGGTATACTTATCAGTTGACTACTGACTAAGTTTGTTTTGTTTCTATTCCTACAGTTGGCGACCACTTGATTCCCAACCTCAACCGTAGACAGTCTCTTATAGTAGCCGCCCATTAAGGCATGGCTTCTGCTCACGCTGGTGTAGCGGCTACTGTTTCTCTTTTACGACAACACTATTGGTGGCGTGGTTATACCAGCAAGCTCACAAATATGTCCTTTGTTGTAATGTTTGTCAACAAATTAAGAGTTACACTGTGTCGCGTCCACCGCAAACTCATCTTTTTTATTTCTAATCATCCTTTTGGCTGCATTTACATTGATCATTTCAGTCCTTTAATATCCGACACTGCTTTCAAATATATTTTGGTTGCAGTGGATTCTTGCACTAGGCTCCTCTGGGTTTGGCAGCAGCGCTCTGCTGACATTTGCACTGTTATAAAGGATTTGGATGTCTTTGTCAGGACTTATGCCTATGGCACTTTCCATTCAGACCAAGGTCCAGCTTTTGCCTCTAAGGCTTACAGTGATTCGATAAAGTCCATGGGAGTGCAGGTGCATTTCTGGTCTCCATATAGGCCCGAGGGCAATTCTGTTGTGGAACGGATGGACCGTGACTTAAAGCAATCTTTTACGGCAATGGTATTAGGTACCGGCCGTGGCTGGTTAACTCACCTTTATGGGGTTCAACGTGCTCTTAATAATCTCCCAAGAAGATCTGTGGATGGGCGGACCCCGTACGAAATGCTTTTTGGAATCAAGATGTTTGTTCCAGACCTTGATGGTCTAGACGTTGTAGCGGCTGCCGCAACATTTGACAAACCACTGTGCTGTCTTACAGGATCTACAAAAGTGTCAGGATGTTTAGGCAAAAACTCATTTGCCCTCGACTTTGCCTGAAGAAGCAGCAGTTCTGATTCTTGTTTCAGGTGGCTCCCTAAAGTTGGTGATCTGGTTCATGAAAAGGTGGCGATCAAGAAAGAATTTGCTCCCTCCTACCATTCTCCTGTTCCAGTGATTGATCTTCAGGGTACCCGAACTGTGATTTTACCTCCTTTGCCTGGATACAAAGATGATCACTTTGTTTCTACTGAACATGTCAAGTTACACCATATGGCCAATACTCAATAGTATACCTCGGTGTGTCCCAGGACAGGATGTTCCTTTATAGCTTGTGAGCTCCCGTCTTTCAAATTCTCCCCGGTTGCCGGAGGGGGATGTCGAGCCTTCAGTTGACCTGATATCTGTTTTACCCAATACACCCTCCACAATGGAAATCGTTTATTCTGATCCACCCCTTGAGCACCCTACGGGAGTGCAAGCTTCAAGTTCAAATCCAGAATCCCAGCCTCCATTATTTCAGCTGAGTTCTTCTGGTTACTATATCGATCAAGATAATTTTTCTTCGGATAATTCTTCGTTGTCTTCAGTTTTATCCCCACCACCAGCGAGGATTTGTGTGTTTATATCTTGGTTAAAATGCACTTATCTGGTTCCAGCTTGGACGTATGTCTGGATCGTGTTTTCCATGGTATTTCTGTTCATGTGGATTGGATTTGTGACAGTTTTTTTTTTATTAATGGCCACTACCTCCCAGAACGTTCTGCTGCGGAACTTGTCGATGGGGTGTTGGCCCTACAATCACCCTTGCATAAAATGAAAAGAGACCAGTCCCTTGTTAAAATTTAAGCGGTCCCAGTCGCTGATGGAATTGTATGGGATAAAGTACCATTCGATGTATTGGGTCCTACAGAGACCCTACAGATACCATATGTATTCCGTGTTTCTGTGGGTGATGTGATAATACCTGGGTTGCAATCAGATGATTGGGATGTCAATGCTGTGAATTTGATGTTTTACGAATTACAATATTACACTGTTTTTGATACTGAGGATTTATATTTGAATTCTGCTAACTATGCCGATTTGTTCTATTATCAACATTATGGTCATCATTTTCTGCACAGAGCAAATGGACAGCGTCCCCACTTTAATTATACTCAATGGGAACATTGCCCACCTCCATCTCAGGGTAGTTCCAACACACAAAAAATGAAGAACACTTATTTTACTGGTTATAACCTTTTGGATCCGGTATCATATTACTTTAAATTGTCTGCCACTCTTACAAAAAAACATGCTTACTCAGACCAAGTTAATTTATGCATCTCATTTTATTGACAACTTAACCCTAAAAGGATACGATTATTGGAAAGACAATATTGATTTGAAATCAGTATGGGGGACTGAGTCCTGGCAGGTTCAAGGTGTTGAAATTTTATTCCGTGCATGTCTGATACCTGGTCAAATTATTATTTTTCTTAATGACACGGTCCAACAGACTACTTGCCTGGGGTTGGCTAAGATTAAAAAATTGAATACTCCCCCTGTTCCGTCCTTGGCCCTGTTTGATTATTGGCAATCTTATACCAATTATATTGCAGACCAACTAAATAGTATGATACAAAATGGTATGTTTAATTCCACTGTGATATCTCCATCTGGATGGTCATTATGGCCTCTGAACATGAATGTTTGTCATTCTCGTTTCGTGAACACTACTTCAGTGTTTACATTAAATAGACCTGATCCACCTTACCCACATTCCAACACTGTTACCACTTATTCTGTAGGTAAATTATGTCAACAATGGTTAGAACATTCCACATTGTCTGCCGTGAAACAACATCTTTCACTTCTATCGGAAGACATAAATCTTTCTGATTTCCTTTTGGGTCCAAAATCCCAATCGTTCAAAATAATTTGTTTATGCTGCACATAATTAATTTTGGAAATTGTTGTAAATGGAAGCTGTTGTGCGTTTACGCCAAATTGATCAGGACAATTTAGACAAAGTGCTTGCTGTTGTCAACAACAGCATTAACACTTTATCATCTTGTATTTATACTTTAGATAAAATATTATGTCTTCTGTTATTGATATTGTATAGAATGAAGTATCTACCTTGTATCATGGCTGTTAAAATGTGGTTTTTAGGGTGCACTACGGCACCTTAATTTGAGCAGGGGTGCTCTATCTAAAATAAGGAAATATACATGTGAGATGCAGGAACTGAATCAAGAGTGGCACAATTTATTTGAAGAAACAATTTACAGCTACGCAGTCTTAGCAACGACCAGGTGTCAAAGACACATTTTGAAATGAAGAGCAAAAACATGCAATTGCAATGAGGCTTAAAATCATAATAATGCAAAGAGAAATACTTTTCAAAATACAATAAGCATTATAGCCTCAGCCAAAGATGCTAGAGAAGATGGCTGAGGGGGCATACACACGTGTCATGACCCAAGGGATCACTTTTGTGAGGTAGTCTGTCGAATGGACTGAAGAGCAGATCTTTTATACTCTTTTAATGCTGAACTATTGACCACAGAATCAAAACATTAGCAGGTGCTCTTGACCGCAGACCTTTAGACACTTCTTTAAAATATTAAAAATGCAGAAATAACACCATGGTGCAAAAGGTGTTATCAGAAGGTTAACTGATGCTTGACCGTAAATTATAATGAAATTGAACATTTATCGAAAATCATTTGCGTCACTTCTCAGAAACTTTTTTATAAGAAAGCAGAAGAATACTAAAGGTGGAAAGTCCCAGTTGGCCCAGTTGGCCCCCACTCCTTACTCTTAGCCAATTTTGTTCTCCTAAATGACAGACACATCCTGTTATTGCTACATCTTGATGGTCAGAAAGATGTACATCTGAGTATACAGGAGGGCAAGGGGCCTACTGCCTCCTAGACGCTCAATGCAGTGTGGACAATTTTAACACAACCCTGTCTGTGGGCTGGCAGGGACAATTGAGACTCTTATGCTTCAGATGTGGACAGAATGGGCCTGGGGCACTATATGGTAAAAACTAGACCCTGTTTCATTCCCTCCTCTTGTTCATTCTTGAACAAAATTCTTAAAGCATACCTTGCAGGCCCTCCTTCTAGTTGGTGTATCCTAGGGGTGTCATTCACATTGGAACAACATTTGGAACATTGGCTCTCCTGCGTCTTCCTTAACTCTATATACTCTCCTTCAGGTATGTCAATGAGGGATGTATATGGTGTCGGTGTAGGTGATGGTGGATCTATATTCAAATCCTATCTCAGTTGGTATCTACTAGTGAGTTGGGGGCTATTGACCTGGCACTGGGTAATGGTAGCAGGCTGCATTAAGTGTAGTCCTATTGTTGTTACTTCTACTACTTCTATGAGTGCTAGGTTATCCCCATTCCCTGTTCTATCCTTTTTCCTATATATATAGGCTTTATGAATGTTCCCTATGCCTACATAATTCATACCCTACTAATTTACGATCAGTATTTTTAGAAAAATGACAGAATAACTGCACGGTACAACAGAGGAGCAACAGCACACCGAAAAACCGGTAACAAAACATTTTTAGAATGGCAGACAGCCATGAAGGTAGGTATACAGTCAAAGTTCAACCAATCAGTGGCTGTGTCTGCTATGGCACCTTCTCCAGCAATCATTTTCTTTTCTATGTTGTTCAAGTCCTTGATGGCCTTGGTGATGGAGCCATTTTCTTCATCGTTGGCAATGTGCAGCACAGACTCCCTATCCGAAGGCATACCCTCCTCTTGGTCTTTCGAAGCCAGCGTGCATTCGCCTTCATCTGGAACATGTGTCTTTGAAGGTTGTCCACCCATAGTACTCAGCATACCGCCAATGTCGGTGGAGCAAGGTAACAGACCAGACATGGGCATGGATGTGGGAGATATTGGCTGCTGGAACGATCAGGGAGACTTTGTGCATTGTTCTAGTGAGCACAGGCTGCTCCATTGAGGAGGCTGTTGGAGATAGAGACGTTCTCCGCAGGCCCAGTAGAAGTCCATTAGGCTGGAGGTGCCATATTGCATGTCCAAATTATAGATGGTGCTGTTGCATCCAGAGTTGCGCCCAACAGGTACCGTGCCATTTCCTAGAAAACAGAGAAGAGGTGACTTTAATTTCTAATCTTTTTATAATTTTGGACATTTTCTCCCCACCCCAAGTAGACTTCCAGTCGATCCCATCTTTATATTCTGAGTCTACCCTATGTAGCCCTAAGGACACTGCTCTATATCTCAAGTAACCTGGGGCACTCCATTTGTCATGTACGTAAATTTATGCAAATAAGCGTTCTATTTTGACATGGGCAATTTGGGCAGTGGGGCAAAGAGCCATGACAGTCTGATAGAGATCCTATTATCATAAACCCATTGTTACTACCAAAAGCTACACTAAAGTCGACATCAGGAACTCCTATCTAAAATATCTTTGTTACCTTCCCTTCTATTCTGGAATTGTCAGTGATAACCTCATGCATCATTGGGGTGTGGTCCCATACTGTTCTATTTACTTAGATCGGTTATGCAATTTGATTGGACACTGCAAACACTAAAAAATGGGCGCGTACCTTGGCCTTACCTGAAGTGTAGCGCATTGTTCTTACCATTCAATTTAACACGCACACAACAATTAATGGCTATCAAAGATGGTAGTTATACCATGCTACATATACAAAGACTTGAACAGGTTCCCTTCACTGTAGCGGAAACTCATTCTGCGGTTTGGTTAATAAACGGGGTTATCTCGTTGCCCATCTCGATGTTTCAGTTTACTGCCTGCATGAAACACTTCACTATAGGTAGATATGAACCCCTTGGGAGCAGTTACACACATGAGTTATGGTCCCTGCCTTTTACATATAGTTGTCAATGGGCTGAAAGAGAAGTTTTTCTTACACTGCTGGACATTCCTTTGTGTGTCAACAAGTAAAACTCCACGGCGCCTGTAATGTTTCTGCCCCTAATCTGGCTTGTTATTTAAAAGGAACTCCGGTCCCTGCAATTATTCTTACCCTCACATTGCTTTCAAATGACAGTTATCTTATTCTTAATAATCATGACTGGTGCGGTCTGCAGGCATGAATCCAGTACATGGTGTTTGTTTCTCAGTTAGTTACTTGTTGCAACAAAGTCTTATTTCCCCCTCCACATGGGAGTGTAGATAGTTCATTGTGGCTTTCCATTCCAACCCTGATAATAAGTTAAGCAGACTCAAAGTGCTATTGTTTCAACAAGACGTAGCTCTCACTTTAGCATGTGAGACCTTTGAAATGCAGGTGGCGAGAACGTCTAGTCAAATACAATCATTACTGAACACAAATCTCCCCCTGCATATCGGGGAATTGATACATCAAATATTTAATGCGTCAGATCCCACGGCCTGGAACACTTTTTTAAACTTGTCGGCTCCGACCTTGTGACTTCTTTTCAAACTATTTTTGGAGTAATCCCAGCTTTTATACATTCTATTTTTTCCAGCGTATTTGGTGGGTTCCCGCTGCTGCTCATCTTGATTTGTGGCATCATAGTGCTGTTCCTTCTATTCCGTAATGGCTGCTCCATCTGTGGTCCTGCCCGGACAGGCATTGCTGCAGCTGTACTGTGAGTGAATGCTACAATGTTTTGGAATGGTGCCTCTAGACGCTCTAGATGCCGAATTTTGTCTGACTTTCCGATATGCTTACTTCACCTGTGTGCAACCTGTGTTTCATTGCATCCAGTGTCCCTTTCAGTGGGCCCTGGATATCTGCCTGGCTACCGCATCCCATGCTGCCCTGGATTTCGAACTGTTGATGGGTCCTTTAGTGGCCCATAACCAGGGCTGTTCCTTGGGTACACGGCTTGTATATAATCCAGCATTGGGGCCAGTGGCTAGAGGTGGTCCCTGTGCAACTGATCAGCGTCTCCTAGATCTCAGTTTCATCGAAATCACCACAGGTTCTCCTTGGATGGTCCTATCGCAACTGTAAATGAGGAGCATGTTTGTTCCTTTGACCTGCTCAATTGGATAGCTGCTATTTCCAATATGGAAGGTTCGGATATCTTACTGGAATTGATGTTGTTCCATTTGGCATCTTACATCCTGGGTCCCAGCAATATGCTGTAATTGGATATATTTTTGCGCACAAAACATTCCATCTCATTCAGCAATATTACTTGTCAGATGATCTCGAAATGCCCTTTGGTTCTGCTTGTCATCTGATTTCTGTTGTCATTCAGTGCAACTATCCCGACCAAGGGAAGGGTGCCATATATCCCACACAGGCCCATTGTCGTTATCCCTATGTTAGCATGAGCACGTTGCAGACTGCCCTCTGCTTTGCGCACAATACTCTACAGACACATTTTGCTTTGTGCCACACTGTATTTTACACAGAACACGTTGTTGTTTTTGCGTTCTGCTCTTTCCTGGGATTTAGTCTGAACATGTAGACAAGGCCGATCAACAATGCCCCTTGCTATTCTGTACTGGTCAGCCCTAGCACCTAGACAAAACACGCAAATGTAGCTGTTGTTTGGGAACACGTACTTTTGTCATATAGGTATGCACAGATAGGTAACACACACTTGGAGAGAACTTTCCAGAGAAAAGATCGTGACAGCACTTGAGATGTAGAACTTTTATCTGTGTATACTAAGGTATGGGGTCTGCTGCTAACACCTAGAGATCTTCTGATATATAATAATTTTGCTTCTGTAGAAGGGGAGGGAGGTTAGGCTACTCTGTTGTATATAATGACAGCTCCATTTATGATTTACAGACTACTTGCTATGCTAACTGTATTTGTGTTAGGCATTTTCCTACTTGTTGTGGCACGTATACTGCATACCAGAGCACACTAGTTAAAATAAACATTTTAAACTTTCCTTGTGTCTCTGTCAGAACTTATTGTGGACTAGTACGAGCGTGAGACCGAAAGGGTGTGTCCTGCAACGGCGATTCCTGAGAGGGTCAGGAGTGTTATGTTCTGGGGCATCTAATCCCTTATTCCTCTGTGAGTGAGTAGGAGGGCAAGTGAAACATTATATCTAGTCGGTTCCGGGCTTATGGGTACTCAGATGGTAAGATGACTCAGTCCCTGCCTACTAAGGTTCTATGATCCCAAGCATAGTTCTGTGACTCCGCAGAATCCCTGCAACACTAGGGGGCCGATTCCGATCTCGGCCGGTAGGGCTCCGAATCGGATTCGGCTTTACCGGATCCGATTCGGAGCCCTGTTTCCCGACCGATTCGTACGTGCATCCGGGCGAGCGAGTACGATGCGAAATCTCCGACCGACTCGTTCGCGAGACCCAACCGCACCGACCGACTCGTTCGCGAAAGCCGACCGCTCCGACCGCGCAATGGAGACGTTCCCCGGCCGGGTAAGTACGATGCGCGCCTCGAGCAGTCCGACCGACTCGCGCCGTCTGGCTCAAAAGAGCAGTCGGAGCCGCACTTTGGGGGTCCGTGTCAGACCCCCCTGTACGCTAGCCGCACGAGTCGCACACAGGGGGGACCCATGGGTCCCCCCTACCTGTGCATGTACGGCAAGACCCGCTTCAACGCGTACCCGCTGTAGGGGGCGCCCTTGTTCGCCTCGCACCCATTGAGTCAATGGGAGCCCGCGTACGCGTTGTACGACCGGCTCCCATTGACTTCAATGGGAGTCCGACCGAATCGAGTCCGATAGCATACGTACGCATCGTACTCGTTCGGTCGGACTGCTAGGGTCCGATTCGGTCGGAAATCTCTCCGGGTCCGGCTCGGTCGGAGAGATTTCCGGCCCAAATCGGAATCGGCCCCTAGGTCCTAACTATAACTACCTACTGGCGACTGCCAGTACGTAAAATATATATATCAAAACAAAAACACACTCCACCTCCAGGACCATCCAAAATATATATGTAAAAAATATATATATAGCTATGGCCAGTTGAAGGCTCCGGCTGAAACGCATTTTCAACTTGCACTTTTTGACACTATGGAGGATTAAATTGATTTGTGGTATGTATATATCCCTCTACCTCCTTTCCCTTGCATTTAGTTTTCCTCTTGAAAATAATGGTCCTTCCCTCCCCACACTCAATTTCAAAATTCACCTACAGATATATTGACTGCACAGTATTGGCTACCAGTCTTGTAAAGGTTAGTATATGTGAAGTTAAGAATATTTAATCTATATTTTTCTGTGTATGCTTCAATACTGAGGAGTTGAACAAATGTGTAGGTCTAAAATAGTTTCCTCGATTTTGTGCCATACGTTCCTAAAAAGTACAACTCTATAGTTCACGGAGACCTGTATTTATCCCTCCTTTTGGGGTCACAAGCAGGAATATACTGCCACCCTGAGACCTAGCTTATTTATTTATAAAGTGTTATACAGTGTGAACATGGACCGTGAGGGTATCACAGCACTTTACAATTGGGTGAAGTAAGAGACAAGTAGGGGACAAGAGAACAGTCACATATACGCGAGATGTACAATCAGAGAAAAATAACAAGTACAAAACTAGAGAGGGTAGTGACTACTTACTGATACATTAGGTTAATCTAATTGGGAAGGACAATCTTTTTTCTTGGGTGTGGGCTCTATGTTACACTATCAGTTTTTGGTTACTTTCTGTTTCTTTTCTCTCTCATCCTCCAAGGGGGAGAGCACAATTTTCGTATCTATTACGTCCATTTTTTTCATGTTGTGAACTCATTTTCGTATCTATCACATCCAGCTTTATCTTCCCATGTCACCCTTAATAGGGGAGTACACAACAGGAATTTATCTCTATATTATTTATGGTGACGGTTCTATTTTTCTGCACATATCTGATATACTCTATTTGGACTTGCATGTGGCATGGCCATGGTTCTCTTTTTCCTTACTGGAGCCTGAATCACGAAACCATTTCTGAAATATAATGGATGTATATAAGATTTAAGGAATGTTTATACACGGAATGTGTCATTGTTTGACTTATACTTTTTGTACATATGTGATTACAGCCTTGAAGAAGTCACTTGTGTGACGAAACACATGTCGGCTGTTTTTCCGGATTCAAATACAAGCTTCATTGAGACATTTGGCTCCTGATTTTTTATTGTGGTTACTGTGCAGTATCTTATACAGTGGAAAGACTACGTGTTGACTGTAGAATGAGTGCTTTAGTACATTGATTTCTCAGAGAAGAATAACAAGTTGAGGAAAACATGACCTCCATAGGAAATCAGCTGGATAGTAGTCATGATCAACAAATGAATAATAGTCAAGGCTAAGATCAAGAGACAAAAGGTGTGATCTTAGGGCAGAAATGTGTTCATCAGAAATATTTTCACTTCTTTTTTGATGGAGGCGGTAGACAGAATCAGAGGCAGAGAATTCCAGATTTTTGGGGTGATACCGAGAAAGTTCTGTTGCACGTTTTCTTTTTGTGGAAAATCTGTGGTTTCAGCAGCAGGGAGCTGGAACTTTGCGATGATCTGCATCCGCCCGATAATTCTAGTTTTTTGTGCCAAATACCTAGGGGTATTGTAATGTAAGACTTTATGAGTCATACACGCAAATTTTTGTTGTATCTTGCCTCATAAGGGAGCCAGTTCAGAGACTTTAGATCCGTGGAGGTGTGTTTATATGTTTTTGTTCCGTAACGAGTCTGCAGCAGCATTAAGAGAGGCCCTTAGAAGGGCCAGCCAGTATCTAGGCAGACCACAGACTGTAGCACTTTCGCAATCCAGCCTGGGAATGACTAAAGCTTGGACCACAGATTTAAGGTCATCCTGGGGGAGGAAGGGTTTTAATTTCCTTAAAATGCTCATCTGATAATTCGCTTCTTTGGTGGCGGTAATGATGTGATCCTGTATGTTCAGGTATTTGTTTATTGTCATTCCCAGAGATCTTGCAGAGTCTATAATGTGAGGTGAGCAGTTGAGGGCAGTTAGATGCCTCATTCTTAGTTCGATATTGAGATTGTGGTTAGGTGGAGTAATGAGGAGGAATTCCGTATTGACAGCGTTAAGTTTGGGATGGTTGCGAGTAAGCCAATTCTGAGTATTTTGTAGAGTAGAGTTGAGTTGAGGAACATGATGTTTTCTGGGGAGGAGATTTTCAGGTACAACTGGGTGTCGTCTGCATACATGTGATAATGAAGGTTAGAGGATGTCAGGGAGACTGCTAGCAGTTCCATGAATAAATTGAAGAGAGTGGGTGAGAGGACAGATCCCTGTGGGACTCCTAGAGTGGCCGCAGTGGGCTTGGATAGGGATCGATTAACCTTGACTCTTTGGGTACTGTTATAGAGGAATGAACGGCTGCATACACTTTAAAGACTTTTCCAGTCTGGAGAGAGACTGCATATTCCCAAGTCCTTTCAGAGAGCAGGAGCAGTAGCTGGAATCATATCGAGGAAAGTGTATTTGGCCTGGAGAAAAATCTGATCCTCTCAGTGTGGGTGTTTCATTGCTAGGCAAAGCACAGACAGCTCACTTGCTGTTCATTCCATGTGGTTTAGCTGGAATATGGCTGTTCATCTCCTCAACCCATCAAGCACCATTGCTATCTCACAGAGAAAGCCATAGGAACTGCAGCATACAAGAAGTAACGTCCCAAAGTAGGAGAAACTAACTGAAGAAGACTCTCCAATTTGTGCAATCTATCACTGTATCCCCATAGGACACCATGTAACCTGTATATATTTTCTATTGGAAATGGCCTTTTTGCAGGGTTATTCCTGTTTCTTTTTTGCTTCTTCCTCCTAATTTTCCTGACCTGTTTTTGTTGGCTTTAGTACTCTGGGCACTTCACCACTGTTGATCAGTGCTAAAGTGCATATGCTCTCTGTGTAAATTGTTATTATAATTGGTTATCCATGATTGTCATATTTGATGCACTGGTAAGTCCCTAATAAAGTGCACAGAGTGTGTCAAGGCCTGTAAATCAAATGCTACTAGTTGTAAACTGCCATGTCGACTTGGCAAGTGTAGCCACTTGCCAGGCCCTAACTTTCCCTTTACTTACATATAAGGTAACCCTTGGGTAGGCCCAAGGCACCCCCAGGGGCAGGGTGCAGAGTATATGAAAGGTAGGACATGCACTGGTGTGTGTGACATGTCCTGATAGTGAAATACTGTGTATTTCGTTTTATACTATTGTAAGGCTATCTGTCCTATAGGCTAACATAGGAGTAGCTTTGTAACATCTTACAAGTATAATTTTCCATAGGGACAAGATAGAGAAGTGGAGTTTAGGCTCTCTGAACTCAGAATATAATAACACATCTTTTTAGGGAGATGGTTTTTAAATTGTGTGTTTGAAAATGCTACTTTTAGAAAGTAGGCATTTTATTATGTAACCATTCTGTGTGCCTCTGCTGTTTTGTTTATTGTTATATTCCCTAGTTAGGCCCATGTAGCGAAGCAACTTATTTCTTACATTGTCCTCACAAATAACATTTTCAGCTGTGACCTTTTGCACATATTTAAATGCACGACAATGTTGGATTGGTTTCCCTGAAACTAAACTTGTTTAGCCATCTAGCTTTGCACATTATCACAACGCCCTGAACATCATGGTCTTGTTTCGCACTATGTACAAATGTCATCACTATCTTCATCCACGGGGTGACAGGGCTCTCTACATATCAATCTATATGCACATCGTAAGGCTGCTTTCTATTATAAAAGATGAGCATCCCGATAGATTAGCAGAGGAGGCACTTCCGCTGACACCGAGGTACTTGCATGCTGAGAAATCACCACACAGCGGACTGACATCTCGTGAGGGGTGTCCGGTTCATGACCAAGAATGGGTCCTTCACTCTATTCCATCAGATAATGGGGTTGGTTCGTCCCTTGGGGGGATTCTTGTCTTTACACCTACACACACTCTAGATTACTGTCTTGTTTGCTATGCCTGCATACATACCTTGTTTCAGCACCATGGTAGAATATATCTACTATTTATGCTTTTGGTGCTTATAATCACTTTTATCTGCTTCTGTATACTAATCATTGCAGCAAATGTATTTTATGCAAGAATAACGTTGGTTTAATAAATATTATTGAAAATGTCCTACTGTGTATTCTCTGTATATTTCTCTGAAAAAAAGTGAGCATGAGTGACTGAACAAAAGGTTCTGTACTATTTCCATGATCCCTGAGGGGTCAGGGTTGTCATGTTCAGTGGTTTCCAGAAAAACAGAAAACCATTCGCTCCCTGATAGGTTAGGAGGGCTTACAGTGGCACTGTGAGCTAGCTGGTCTCTAGGCCAACATATCCTGTGAGGGTGTCCGGCATCAGTCTAGACACCAAGCCCTTTGTTTATGTTGTTCAAACAAAGCGCAGATCCTACAGATTGGTAGGAACTACACAACAGTATTGACTGCCTGGTTTTGGAGCGACAGGGGCTGGGGATGTGCGTTCACTGTAGACAGCCACAAGGGGGGCTGAGGTGTGTTCTGCCTTTCCTGGGTGACTCATAGCTGAGCTGAATAGACCTTGTCTGCATTTAGAGTGGTGGGAGGAGTTTCACTTACACCTGAATAGGCTGTGTCTCCTTTGCACAATGCTGTCTCCACCGCCTGTGGTCATGCTGCACCAGAAAGGACAGAACTGGTTTGGACTGGGCTCAGAGACCCTTGCCACAAAGAGAACAAGGACAAAATGAGGTATAAGTAGTGAACCTTAAACCCCAGAGAATTAGATCACTTCTGGACTCAGGAGGAACCTTTGCCAAGGAGAAGACCTGGAGAGCTGTAAGGAGGAGTACTGCCCCTTTGCAGTGTGTGCTTTGCAGGGTCGGCCTGCAGTGGCTGCTTCTGCCAAGGAAAGGACAAAGACTGGAACTTTGCTGTGAACCTGCTTGAAGAAAAATTTCCAAGGGCTTGTGTTTGCTGGCCTCCTGTTCTGAAGTCTCAGGGACACAAAGACTTCACCACCAGCTCCCCTGAACTCCACTACTGGGAGTTTTGACCTGCCAGGAGATGCCTGTTCCAGTTCTGGGCCTCTGGAGCTTATTCCTGCTGTTGGGAGCTGGAAGAAACTTAAAGAAAGCAAGAAAAACAACTCTGATGCTGTCAGTGACACCACAGCTGAAGCTGCAACCTGCACCGAGGCCAGGGGCACTGCTCGTGAAGTGCACGATGCACCACCCCGCCTTCACCGCAGCTCCAACGCCCTGCAGTAATCTGCCTTCCTGACGCCAGCGCTCGCCCCGACGCCTTCACCGCCAGTGCCAGCATCCTGTTATCGGGGAGCTGATAACCGACGAGAGTGACCTCACAAACTCTTTGCGTTCGCATCGTCTCACCAGAACCAACGCCTCACCGCCTCACCACCGACGCAGCCGACTTCCCCTGCCCTGGACGCAACACGTCGCCTCCTCGTGGACACGATGCCTCGCCTCCGCCGTGACAACCAGGGAACCGGCCTCGACCTCTGCACTGATGCCTAATCTCCATGACGTCGTTCATCGTCCATAGACTTTGTTTCCAAGAAACTGTTATTTGGGGGGTCCGCGTGACTCCGTGCCCGATGCTGTGCACCTCGCGGTCCGTGAAGTACTTTGGATTTATGTCTGTCACGATGCCGAAATAGCCCCAGGTGGAGATATTTGTTTCCTACAGCCTTTCTTTTGGAAATTAGTGTTTTTAAGTGCTATTTTGATCTATATATGTTGGAATTTTGTTGTTTGGTCTTGTTTGGTTAAGATAAAGATACTTTATTTTTCTAAACTGATGTGGTGTCCATTTATGGTGTTTTCACTGTGTTACTGTGTGTTTTGAGAACAAATACTTTACACATTGCGTTTGGGATAAGCCTGTCTGCTTTTGCCAGGCTACCAAGGGGGTGAGCAGGGGTTATCTAATGTGTGTATCCCCCTTACCCTGACTAGAAGCAAGGGTCCCTACTTGGACAAAGGTACATACCTCTACCAACTAGAGACCCCCATTTCTAACAGTTTCCAATCACAAAACATGTATATCACATGCTACTCATAAAGCGCACAGCAACTGCACCATGGGGAAAATAAGGAACCTCTGTTCAGTGGAATCTGAAGATTATGGACAGCGGTGTGTGAATGTCATGTAAAAAGATTTGTGTCCAAAATTATAATCAGCTGCCCTCAACATTCCAGTTTTTCCACAGTGTGGTATGAGGAGATGGGAGCCACACTTTATTAGGGATGGAGATAGGCTCTGTGACCCTCCCCCAACACACACTCAGTCAAACAACAAATACATATCTTAGCACTATCAGTGAACACTCAGGTATTTGAGTCCATTGGTGGAAAAGACAAGGCAGACCTAAAAATGACGAGCAGAGTAAATTGTAACCTGAATCTGCACCACATTCCAGCCTGCTGAAAATCATGTTATAAGTGAACGTGTAATATTTGCATTAGCAATGTAATGGTGGTTATTTAGGGGACCTAGAGGGGTTCACTGACAGAATATCGACCCTGCAAATATCGCGATACAAGAATATTGGGACCAAAACATCGATGAAAAATATATTGTCATCATATCTTCATAATGGTAAGTTCAAAAATATCGATGTCATTAATCTAGTTGTATTAAATATCGATTTTTAAATATATATAAAATAAAATGATAAATATTAAATATATTAAATAGTAACATTAATTTTACAAAATTAAAAACTATTTAATATATATCTTAACAAATAAACTTAATTTAAAAAAGTTAAACACACATATGTAATCATTAATATGTATAATTACATATACCTACTTACAAAAAAGTTACTAAACTAATAATTTTAATTTATATTATAACTTAAAAACAATATAAAAACAAATATATATATATATATATTTATATGTACCTATACCATTAACATAAAATCTTTAAAAAACAAACCGCTCTAATTAAATAAAAAAATTCTTAAAATTCTTTAAAATTAGTAAAAATTATTTTACAGATTAAAAATATTAATAATTAAAAATATTATAATCTTAAACAAACAAAAGCTTAATAATATAAATGTACATCAACGCATCCTACAACACATCCGTGCCATCAAACATAAGGATCAAACGTATACTGTTGCTAGACACTTTGAACAGATAATCAACAGTGATGTTAACAATCTAGAATATTTTGTGTTAGATCAAGTGCTAGCAAGACCAAGAGGTGTCATCAGAGAGAGGTATTTGAGGCAGTTAGAATCAAAATACATCTTAAGATTCAACACGAAGATCCCGCATGGCCTCAATACTGAAGAGGACTTACATGTCCACCTATAATATTATGATGAATTCTTCATTGAGGATACCATATAGCAGTAGATCTTAGGAAACCATGCCATACTTGTACCGAGTGTTCACAATAACAGAGTCCACGAATGAAGTTGCTGATATAACTCTGTTTCCCAGAATAATCCAGACCATGAACAATGTATTGTTCGTATGTGTTTTCACAGGGTTTTCCTTTGGGGCATTTATATATGAGATTAGTTTGTTTTTAATTTTATTTTTATTTTTGTGTTTTTTTTGCCGCAATTTTAGCTTTAACAGATTATGGTAAGGAGTAGAAACATTGACTGAATGTGTAATGGTTGCAAAACACTGGATAACAAGGGCACTTGCCCGTAATGTATCTGAGGCTCTTAAAGAGCACTCGTTTGGACGTCAATAGATCGTATTGTGTACTTGCCTTTCAATAGGTGTGTGTAGTATTGATGAAAACAATGTATAAAACACCGAGAGACATTTAGGAACTCTCTGGGGGAAATAGCCCAACAAAGTAGCAACTATCACAACAAAATGCAGGTTGAAGTTTCCAATGTTATCTCATGTTGGGAAAGTTAAATTAAGTAGCGGCGATATGCACATGTCACTTTCAATGGGATAGGCACTATGTCACTTTAAGTGTGAATATTGTATTGTCACTTTAAGGCCTGTGGAAGGCCCAGGAACATGTATTTAAGGAAACCAAAAAGACAACTACAATTGGTATGACAAAGGCAGCCACGGCTGTTGAAATGCGTTACCAGTTTTGCCAATAAATCGTTTTGTGAGCGAAATCGAGCGTGCTGGAGTCTGTCCATATTCAAAGGCATGTCCCAGTGGAAGGTAATCCAACACAATATGCAGTAGTATACACAAATGATCTATGTTGCTAAAACATTTGACAACACCACCTTTGGATTATACCATCAAAGGGTTATGATTTAATCTCATCACCAATTAGAGTAATCAATTCATATACAAAATACAATACATGTGAATCTTAAAGGTTTAAAATAGGTGCAACCTAAGAGAAAAAGGGGGAAGGGTTGTGAAAAGTGCGTGATGTGGAAAGGGAAAGGTAGTGTACATGTGAACATCAAAATTCAATATTTACAACCTATCCAGCCAGGTAACTGGCTTATACATATATGGAAAATCATAACATCTAAGGGATGCAGATAAACAATCTCTGTCATCCACGTTTGAAAGAGAGGAATGGTCAACGTTTCGACCCCTATACGTGGCAGGGAGCTTTATTCCTTGCGGGTGGGGTCTTCATCAGGACTAGGGTACAGCAACATAGATCATTTGTGTATACTACTGCATATTGTGTTGGATTACCTTCCACTGGGACATTCCTTTTTGTACCAATTTGTACCCGAGTACAGTGGATTTGCGGGTTACCCCATTGATACTTAACTCATATTCAAAGGCAGGCGTGTGGAGTTGATATATATATATACATACATACATATACATATATTGGAGAATCTTCGTACTGCGGTCGCATACAAAGTAAAGACATGCACTCCAGGATCGTGGTCAAGCAAATGTTGTATTTAAATTAACGGCAACGCGTTTCGACCACAAGGTCTTTTTCAAAGCCTTTGAAAAAGACCTTGTGGTCGAAACGCGTTGCCGTTAATTTAAATACAACATTTGCTTGACCACGATCCTGGAGTGCGTGTCTTTACTTTGTATGCGACGGCAGTACGAAGATTCTCCAAAATTCAAATCGGGCACCGATGCCCGATCCACGCACCGGCCCCGTTAGGCGGAAGTAGTCAGTTACGTCGGGACCCTTCCTCTCATATATACATATATATACATATATAAAGTGCTACAGAAGGCGGGTCTGAGGCTTTGCGACCTTGAAGCCAGTGCAGAACACCGGGAGGAGGCATTTGGCATACAAAGGGAGCGTTGGACTATCAAACTTATCAAGGATTATGGATTATTTATTGAATTAAAGTGGCATTGGAAAGTTGATTAAGATACATTGGACTACCAATCCCATCATGCAATGTTTTTTATCATAGACTCACCTGAGGATAATTAAAGGATATAAATTGTATTTATTGGAAGTCCTGAGAGATTTTGTAACATTGCCGCTTGCCCGTGAACAAGGACGAAGTTAAGTCTGAAACGCGTTGGGCATAGTATAAATGACAGATGGAACACGCCGACTCTGTTATGCCGAGGAATATTAATTACCTGGTGAGGAGTGTGCTTTGTTTTTGGACGAAAGGTGGAACGTAATGTTGGCGGGGTAAAATTACTATTCCCAAGCCAGACAGTACTATTAGAGAAAGTGTTGGATGTGGAGGGGTAAAATGTACTATTCCCATTCCAATAAATGCACCAGTAGGGAAAGTGTTGGATAGCGGAGGAGTAAAATTTACTATTCCCACTTCAGTCAGTTCAACATTAAAAACAAACAAAATATCTTCAACAAAATAAAATTATTTTAGAAACAAAGTAAATAAAAAAATATAAATATGTTGAAAAATAAAATAAAAATACGTTTAATATTAAAATTTCTAAAAAATATAAACATATTACAATGTTAAATACACATCACAAATACCTAATAATATTATAAATAAAATACAAAAAGAATTTTCCTACAAATAAATATTTTTTATTTAGAAAATATTTATTAACAAAAACATCATTTATTACATAAATTTAGTTTAAGTACTTCCAATCCTATAACACCACAAAGCTCACAACCTGCCCCTAAAAATGATTTACACTATTAATATAAATATTCATCAATAAACTAATTTTAATTAATTAAATATTAATTATTAGTTAATTATTATTAATGTACTTCCCACAATATACCCCCAGAAAACACACAACACACTCATAACATTTAACAATTATTTACATAATTAACATATTTAACTATTAAATTAATAAATATATTAATTAAAAAAATAATTATCAATTGCTTAAAATTAATTTACTTCCCACCCCATACCCCTACAAAACCCACAACCGACATCTTAAATCTAAAAAATATAAATTTCATTGCAAAATGATCATAATTGATTATCAATTAAACAAATATTATTAATTAAAAACCAAATTATAATTCAGTAAAATGAAATTCACTTCCCACCCTTTACCTCTTTAATTCCCACAACCCGCACCTAAAATTAAACTTTAAAAAAATGAATTACAGAATTAAAATTAATTTTCAATTAAAAACCTAATAGTATTTAACAACTAATTATAAATTAATTAAAATGTATTTACTACCCACCCTTTACCCCATATATCCAAAACCAGCACCTAAAAACTATTTATTAAACAATTAACATAATTAATTATCAATTAATTATTATTACTTGACAATTAATTAATTAAACATAAATTACTTCCAACTCTTTACCCCTATAACCCCACAACACACACCTAATTAAAACTACACAATTAACATAATTAATTATCAATTAATTAATTACTATTAATAAGGGGCGCTAGAGTGCCCGGAGCAAAATGGCCGCACCTTAGTGCTGCTCTGCTGGTCGAGGCCACTATCCGTCCAATATCCTGCTTACCTGGCGCCATCCACGTCACTGCTGTGCCTTTCCTGATTCCGGGGCAGCTGGAGCGCACTTTGCTGCCGGTGTTTGGGAGATTAGCTGCCGCTAAGTACCAGTTGTACACCAGTCCCGGATTCGCGGCAAGATGGCGGCCGCGATGGGAGGCGGCCGTTAGTTCGCGCGGCCGCGGAGGTTCCCTGGTCCCGGTTACGTGAGCTGCCTTCTGCACAAATACCTGCCGCACCGGGCTCGCCCGAGGAAATACTCTGCTCTGGGTGCGTGGTGCAGGAGCTCTATCGGGAGCCCGTCCACGGCCGCTGGAAATCGGGGGGCCGCTGTCTTCCGATTCAGCATACCCAGGTGAGGAGAGGGTGCGACGGCCCCCGCCTGACGGTCGCTGGTGCGAGCACTGAACTGGGGACCTGATCGCAACCGCGCTATATTGGTGCGGTGACTGGGAGCTGCCGGTTCTGCATACCTGCTGTGGTGGCTGTTACGGACTTCATCTGTCTGCAGGTTGGTGGCCGGTCCCGGTGGCGGCGTTGCGTGTGCCCGGGGGCGGCCTGGATGTGCATGTTGAAAGCGGGCGGCGGTAAGTCTGTGCGCGGATGTTGGGCGCAGGGCCTCTCCCCGATCGCGCCGCGCTCTTCTGCCAAACCCCCCCCCCCGGGGACGCGATTGCTGCGACTGGCTGCACCGCTTCATTGGGCACCGACTGAGCTGCGCTGGGATCTGTGCTCCCCCTGCCTGCTGCTACCCTTATGTGCTGGCGGACCCTGACTGAGCTGACTGTTGATTGCGGTGATTCCTCCATGCACACGGCTGCATGAACCTGCTGTGGGGGCCCTGGTTCAAGTGACTGTGCACTGTACACCACGGAGACACTAGCTAGATCTCTGCCACCCTCTGTATAGCTGTCGCGACCGCTGCCTGCCTCTGTTGCTGTGCGGGGATTTGGCGCTGTGTCCTGAATGCTGCAACTGCGAGGGCTGCTAGCCTATATCACCGCGCCATAGAGCCAGACCATCCCTATCTGCTGGAGGCGCGTGGCGCACATTTGCTGGGGCAGCGGAGCATACTAGCGCTACAGCGTGGACCCCGGGCAGGGACCCCTGGTGGTGCAGGTCTCCCCCCCTTTCCTAAATTGTGAACATTTCTGCAGCACAGGGTCAACATGGGCCGCACCGACAAGCAGCAGAGCAAACTGCACTTTGAGGCCAAAGGACACTCTAAATCCCAGACCCCGCACGCATCGGACGCAGAGCAGGACCCCGAGGCGGGAACCACTACAAAACTGGAGCGACTGATGTTATCTATGCAGCAGAGCTTGCAGACTATCGATGCTAAGATTGACACCCTTAACCTGCGCATGGACACCATGGCTACTAAAATAGATAACCACGGCACACAGATAGCTGAGGCGGAACAGCGTATCTCACACACGGAAGATCGTGTGGAGACGATGGCGACATCCTGTGCCACTATGGAGAAATTACTGGAGGTAATAAGAGCCAAAAATGAGGACATTGAAGCTCGTTCCCGAAGGAACAACCTGCGTATAACAGGTATTGCGGAATCCACCAACACTGGGCCTATGGAGACATACGTTGAAACAATGTTGACTACCCTATTGGGAGCGGATCACTTCTCCAAGGTGCTCATTGTGGAGAGAGCTCATCGCTCGCTGGCCGCACGTCCAGTGCATGGGGCCCCACCTCGTCCCATTATAGCTCGACTTTTGAACTATCGGGATCGGGACACGGCGCTTCGTCTAGCCCGTGAAAAGGGGAGTCTGCAGTATCAGGGAATGAAGGTGGAACTGTTCCCTGATTTCACGGTAGCTGTGCAGCAGGCACGGCGAGAATTTCAAGCTGTCAAAAAGAAATTGCAATCTCTACACGTCCAGTACGCTATGCTATATCCTGCACGCTTACGGATTCAGCACGCGGGGAAGGCGCGCATCTTCACAACACCTAAAGAGGCTCTGCAGTATATCCGAAGGATTGAACGACGGGAGTCAACTCGAGGAAAGGGAACGGATTCTGACTCTGATGGCTGAAAACCTATGGGTCCTACTGTCTCTTAGACATTGTTACTATACTAGATATGTTTGTAGAGCGGCCACACGTGATTCATTTGCTACATATGCCTTGTCGAATGTGCCTTTCGCTCTTCTTTATTGCCTATTGACCTCTAATCATTTTTTCTTCCTAGGCACTATTTGTTGTAAAGGGTAACTATGCAATGTTCATACTCTGCATACGGCCAGATGTCTCACTCCCTACTGTAGAAGTGCTTGCACCTCGAGGTGCCAGTATTTGTCCAATATCGTTGCATCATAGGCTGGATGGCCCACTACTGCTTGTCTCGACCCACCCTGTTCAACAGGGGGCTGATGGCTACTACCGACCCACAGTATGGGTATTCCCCGAACTGTTTACCCCTCAGTTCTGGCACTCGTTGGTGCCTTCTCAATGGTTTTTTGTGTTTCTCATTACATATGCAGTCAATACGTTAGGAATGCAATGGTCTACTTGCAGTTCTGTTTTGAGGGGGGATCTCACAGCATGCCTTGCAGGCTGGAGTGGGTGGGGGGGATCTGTTGGGGAGCTATATACTACTGTAATTGCATTGGTTTCACTGTCCTGATAGGACCTGCTTTACGCGGCATGCGTTTGCCACGCGATGACACAGGGTTCATTGACGACATCGATAGACATGGCTGAATCCAAAACACCTACGCTCTCCTGGGTCAGCTGGAATGTGAGAGGGCTGAATCATCCCAAAAAAGTACGACAGGTGCTCGCGTACCTTGATCGGCATCATATCCAGATCGCCTTATTGCAGGAAACTCACCTCACCAAACGAGCGGTTTCAACTATAGCCACTAGGTGGGCAGCAGTTCGCCTGGCAGCATCATACTCTTCCTATGCACGGGGGGTTATGATCCTTATAAAAAAAGGGGTTCCCTTTATACCGACCCATGTAGATGAAGACGAGGGAGGTCGATATATTATAGTTCAGGGTACACTACATGGCACCAAACTGGTTATCGTGAACATATATGGGCCCAACGTTGACGACCCTGCCTTTTATGACACGCTATGGGGCAAGCTCTACAAATTTCCCCCCACGACTCTCATTTGCGGGGGGGATTTCAATGTGGTTCTCGATCCTGCATTAGATAGGGTATCTATGGTAAACCCCCCCCCCCAAAGAAGGCTGCCCTGTCAGTGCAAGATGGTATGCTAACATTAGGCTTTACAGATATTTGGCGGTTGAGGCATCCTAGCTCGCTGGAGGGTACATGTCATTCATATGCGCGGCAGGCCTGGTCCTGCATAGATTACTGGCTTGTAACGCAGGACGTTGGCACATGGACCACACAGGTCAAGCACTTGCCTCGAACATTGTCAGACCATTCCACGGTGTTACTTAGTCTATCGCTGCCATCCCACATCCCTCCTCACTTCCAATGGCGGTTGCAGCCTTCTTCTTTACTGGATCAGGTTTTTAATGAGGGTCTCCGTGAGGCTATATCTGAGTTTTTCACGCAAAACACTGGGTCCGTTTCTGCAGTGGAAACACTATGGGAAGCATTCAAAGTGACGATTCGGGGTGTTTGTATAGGGCTGCAAGCCGGGGTCCTAAAGTCACTGCGTGGCTCTATGGCGTTGCTTGAGCGTGAGTTGGGCGACCTGGAGCGTCGGTATAACCTGTCGGCAGATCCCACTACACTAGCGCAAATAAAAGCTAAAATCATAGAATACAATGAAATAGCTGATCAGGAGATTAGACATTTGTCGCGTCGGAGTAGGGCCAGGTATTACGGTGAGAGTGGCAGGCCGGGCAGAGCTCTGGCCTCACGTATAATGGATCCCCGCAGTAAGGCTTCTCTGATTGATGCGATCACTGCAGACGGGGTCACACATCACGACACGCCTAACATTTTGAGGACTTTTACCGATTATTATGCTGCGATGTATTCTCATTGGCAAACTGCAGATGCAGCTGAAACTGCGCAGTATCTTGACGATATTGCGCTGGTGTGGTTGTCGGCTGGCCAGCGGGAATTCCTAGTGCATCCCATTACCCTGGACGAGGTACGGGAAGCCATTACTATATTGCCCAATGGTAAATCGGCTGGTACTGATGGATTGCCAGTGGAATTTTATAAACAATATATAGAATTGTTGGCCCCCTGTCTCCTCCAGGTATTTGAAGAGGCGTATGAGGCTCAGTGTTTGCCGCCGACATTACGCGAAGCACTTGTGATCACACTACTAAAACCAGAAAAGCCACCCGACAAGTGTGATTCATATCGCCCATTATCGTTAATAAACACTGACGTGAAAATTCTTGCGAAAATCTTGGCTGCCAGACTGAAGCTACTTCTTCCTGTTATGGTCCTTCCGGATCAATCTGGGTTTGTTCCGACACGCTCCACTTCTCATAATTTACGGACCCTCTTTGCTACAATGCATGTGTTAGAGCCCACTATGTTGGCAGTTGCTGTGCTTTTGGACGCTGCAAAAGCGTTTGATTCGATCTCATGGTCCTATATGTTTGCAATTCTTCATCGCATGGGGTGCCGGTTATGTTCACTAACTGGATCAAATTGCTCTACACTAATCCGGTCGCGCGCGTCAGAGTTAATGGGCAAGTGTCAGGGACATTTAGAGTAAGGCGTGGCACCAGACAGGGATGCCCGTTGTCACCGTTGCTATTCGCACTCGTACTTGAACCACTGGCTTGTATCCTGCGACAGCGCCATGTGCAGGCCTCACTCCATTTCTTCCAACGTCCATTGGCAGTTTCCATGTATGCGGACGACATGGTGCTATACGTCCGAGACCCAGTGACACACCTTGCAGAACTCATTCGGGAGTATATCCGGTTTGAAAGGTTCTCGGGACTAGGTATCAACTGGTCCAAGTCGATTATACTACCTCTTACTGACAGCACCCGCCCCTTTGACCTTGATTATCCACTGGCGTGGTGCACTGACACTGTAAAATATTTAGGCATATGGCTTCACAGGGATCCTCAGGTTGTTATACGATCGAATTATGGCACAGCCGTTGCGCGCCTTGAGGGTCAAGTCAGCCGCTGGATAAAATTGCCCTTGTCCTTCGCGGATCGTGTAGCTTTGATGAAAATGGTGATTCTCCCACGCTTTTTGAACTTATTTCTAAACATCCCTGTGTCTTTGCCGAGACATTTTTTTGACACACTCCGCTCACACCTGATCACACTGGCATGGGGTGGTAAGAAGCCCAGGCTCAAATGGGATACACTCACGCTACCCTACGAACAGGGGGGGTTCACAGCTCCTGATTTGCATCTTTATTATCTTTGCGCACAAGCGCACTATGCATACTATTGGCAGCAGGACCCAGCTTTTATTCCTCATGTGGCTGTGGAGGCGAGCGCAGTGCACCCACTACCCCTTAGCGCTATGATAGTGAATAAGCATTCTATATTCGAAAAAGGTGAATTCGACACTGTACAAACCACGGCCAGGGCCTGGCAGGAGTTGGGTAGAAGAGCACAGAAATTGCCCCTATATGCACCCAACATGCCATTGTTGCACCACTCTCAACTGTCTGTTACTGGGGAAACCGGTGCCTTAAAGACTCTTAAGGAGATGTCCATGCAGAAGATGGAAGATGTCTTCCCAGATGGTCAATTCATAACGCCCACAAATATAACTGCCGGTGAAAATGCCACCGCCATGCAGCTATTTGTCTATACCAGATTGAGATCTGCTATGCGAGCGCTCTATGCACAATTCCCTGCAGAACCACCGACGCTCGAGGCACTGCAACTCATATACACCGCCACCAATAAGAGCAAGCTAGTCACTAGACTTTATCGGGCATCACAGAGGGATGCTGCCATTGCTGACTCACTGGCGCTGCTTAAATGGAATGCTGTGCTGCCCGAACCTATGTCGGAGGATGACTGGGGTAGGTGCTGTTGCCTTACTGGTCAGTTGACTGCCAATGGTAATTTACGGCTGGTGCATTTTAAGTATCTGCACCAACTGTACTATACTCCGGCGCAGCTTTGTCGATATGGGTTTGCGCGATACTGATGCTTGTATACGCTGCGGCTCTATGGGCGCTGACTTCTATCATTTAGCATGGACATGCACAAAGATACATGAGTACTGGGTGGCAGTCACACATATTCTACAACTAATGGTAGAGATGCCCATAGATTGTTCCCCGCTGTTGTGCCTATTGGGCAGGGTTTCTAGTATTAAGGTCTCTCACAGGAGGTTCGTAGCGATAGCGCTGTTGATTGCCAAGCGCAGAGTATCCATGGGATGGGGGGGCAGAATAGTACCTACCACGGCGCTGTGGCTACAGGACCTGGTGTACTGTAGGGACCAACTAACATGCTATGCAGAAGAGCTGCCTGTAGCCTCAAAACCCCGCGATATCTGGGGTCCACTCACTGCTTATTTGGTAAGAGCGACTGATGTATGAAGCCCGGCACTAAAGAAATGTGTTTCCTCACTGCTAATGCTATGTAATATGGTTCAGCCTAAAGTCATGGTCTTATAACTCTGTACTGTCACGTCATGTATTATATTACCCTATCAACGGTATTATGCTGGACACATACGATCAAACCAATGCAAAGTTTTGTATGGGCACACTGTGTCTGCTGTGTTGTGTTTGTATGTTCTTCTGTTATCTCTGAAAAATGCAAAAAAAAAATACAAAAAACAAAACAAAAATTAATTACTATTAATTGACAACTAAGTATTAATTAATTACAAATAAATTACTTTCCACCCTTCACCCCTATAAACCCCACCGACCCACAAATAAAATGTACCCCCAAAAAATTAAAAGCACAATTAAATATCAATTAAGTAAATATTATTAAATACTAAATAATCATTATTTTATCATAATTAAATTACTTCCTATCCTATTCCCCTATAAACCCACAACCCGCTACGAAACTTAAAAACAAAAAATTAAATTAAATTTAATAACTACTAAAAATGTAACACATACATTAAAAAACAAAAAAATTACATCACATACATTTAAAATATATACTAAAATCCCCACTCAATGGAAAAAGGCCCAAGTTAAGCCTATTCTAAAAAAAAAACCACGTTAGACCCTAGTCTACCACTTAATTATCGTCCCATCTCATTGTTACCTTACTTGGGGAAGGTACTAGAACATCTAGTCAACAAACGACTCACTGTCCACATTGAGAACCATGGTCTCTTGGACCCTTCTCAATCCGGTTTCCGTGCAGCTCATAGCACGGAAACTGCGGTTGTAGAGATTACTGATAACATCAGGCTTGCACTGGATATAAGAGAATCAGCAATGTTGGTCCTCCTGGACCTATCCGCGGCCTTCGATACCATCTCCCATAGCATCTTGAAACATCGACTCTGGGAGGTGGGAATCAGGGGGAAGGCCCTAGAATGGCCTGAGAACTATTTAACGGACCGCACAACAACCGTCCATATTGACTCTATATCTTCGTGCAGTCGACCAGAAAACATAGGTGTCCCACAGGGTTCCATCCTCAGCCCTATGCTGTTTAATCTCTACCTAACACCGCTGGCAGGTATCATCAGATCATATGATTTTGAAACAGTGTCATACGCTGATGACACTCAGTTACTTATCACCTTTGGTCCAGATTATGTGGACACAAAATCCCGCTTTAAAAACTGTTTGGTTCATGTGAATGATTGGATGGGCAGGCACAAACTACAACTTAATGGCAGCAAGACCGAGATTATCCTGTTTGGTAGAGCGGAGGAACACTGGTCACATGACTGGTGGCCCTCGGAATTGGGTCCATGTCCATCTCCCAAGCAAGCAGTGCGCAACCTTGGAGTAACTATTGATAACACACTGTCCATGAAAACCCATGTTAATACTGTACTCGGCACTTGCTATGGGATCATGCGGAATCTCCGCAGAATCTTCAAAGGTTACCCATTGAAGCCAGGAAACCTCTCGTGCAAGGTCTTATTATCAGCCGCTTGGATTATGGGAATGCACTGCTGGTTGCACTAAATGAAGATCTGTTTTCCAAGCTCCAGATTCTTCAGAACACTGCTGCCAGACTCATTCTAAATCTCCCACCTAGATCGCCTTCAGCCCCCAACCTTAAAACTCTCCATTGGCTTCCGGTGCGACAGAGAGGCCATTTCAAAATTCTGTGCCTCACACATAAGATCCTGTATGATACCGGCCCTAGATACCTAGCCAAGAAACTCCAATGGTACAAGCCCGGCAGACCCCTAAGATCCAGCATCAAATTCCATCTTGTTTTACCACGCATCCGAACATCCCGAAACTGTGGTCGATCATTTTCTTATTTGGCCCCCAAGCTTTGGAATAAGCTACCATTGCATCTTTCATCCATAGACGACCACAGATGCTTTCGAAGAGAATTAAAGACTTGGGGGCTCATTACAATGGCGGGCGGAAGCACAACCGCCGTGCTGGCGGATGCAAAAACCACCAGTTACCGCCGGCACGCAGCAGTCCACACGCCCGCCCAATTACGATGCGAAAAGTAGGCCAAACACCGCCGGCAAGCCAGCAACACCGTCCGCCATCAAAGTGCACCCGTACACGTAGCGGCGCAGCCCAACTGACACACACCGTCCGACGAAACACGTCCCGCCCGGCGTATAAATTACGATGCCGCAAACAAACGGCTCCCACGGCCAAGAGATACCGTACGACAAACCGAAGCGGTAACACGGACGCCGAGCACGGACAACGAAGAAGAGGCTCCCCCGAGCATGAATCCAGCACTGCAGGCCCTCCCCATGCTCCTGCTGATGCACCACCAAGGACGCAACGTACCGCGGAGACGCAGGTAGGCACACACACAACAAGTGCACGCAAACAGCGCACACAGTGCAAGGGCGGAAAAAGCGGACAACCCCCCACCAGCGCGTGTACACTACACATCCACCATTGCATCCACATATGACACATTGGCCAAATCGTAACATCGCGTAACACATGTGTACACACCACCTGGGACTAGGAACCAACAACCCGTCACGGCCCCAAAGCGGCGATGACGCCGCCACACATGCGCACAACGCAGAGGCCAACCGCAGCGCCATGCATGCATCGCACACAGACACAGGGACACAACCAAGCAGCACACACATCAGCCCCACCCCGAACGCACATGACACGTGACAGGCCTGCCACAGACATGTCCCCAACGCCCAATTCACGGACAACACCCAACGCCACACAACCGACGCACACATGTCAGTGAAGTTACGCAACAGCAGGACACACCCCAGTGTAACAAACATGGCGTAGCACACAGCGGCGGCAACACCAACTAGGAGAAGCAGGGCCCCTTCGGGAAGAGGAACGCCAGTACCACACTGAAACACCCATACCACCCTGCACATATGAACAAGACATAAAACGGAACACCAAAGAGCCCGGGGACCGACAACAGGTGGCCCAAGAATAACATTCACACACAAGGCCCAACGCAGAGCGTAAAGGCAGCCTGCCGCCCACAGAAGGGAGAGCAGACAGCACTGAATGACCTTCCATTCCAACTCCGAAACCACAGCCCTACGACAGAAGCCGGTGAATACAGCCATTGTCCAAGAATAGACCAACACAGGCATGCCGAGGAGACCGACCACAGGGCAGATAGCGCATATCACAGAAGCACACAACGGACGGGGAAGAAAGAAGAAAACACTCCCCCATGTCGGCCACATGCAAGTTAATTGGAAGGAGTCACACATCACTGACCTTGAACTGTCTGAGAAGCATGTGGGATGAGGGCCCGTGTCCTCCAAACAAGCCAACAGAACACAAGTCCTGTCTCCCTACGACTACACAGAGCTCACAGCAACCTCGGAGCGTGCACATTGCAGACTGCACACACAGCCGGAGCACGCCACCACAACGCACCGCTGCGAAATGGCAACCGCAACACACCTACCCAACTACGCCGAACAGCTCAAGCTGTACAAAACCAACCTGTTTCATATATTGGGATGCGATCTCCTGTCCCTGCTGAACGTAAGTTACCGACTGACTTACCGCATCACATTGTTCAGCTGCGTCATGCCCGTCTTCTACTGTCGGAGGTGTTCCTACCAGCATCCCGTGGAGATATGCCTCTCCAACCCGGCATGTCTGAAGGCGGACCTGCTACCACTACTCCTCCCTCTGGACGCACACGACAGGGCCTGCTCTGCCTATGGGGGCATGGCGTATGTGGCCAACATCGCACCCGCACTGAAATGGGACCACTGTGCCTCCACACGACGGATCATCGAGAACAGCTACATCGAATGTCACCCAGCATGCCCCATCATGGTCCTCCAAGGGACAACTTACGAACAACACCTTGACAGCCACCATCCGCTACATTGGCTGGCAAACATGTACACCACCAATGACATGGAAGCCCTGCTGGACGGCATTGCATACCTGACAACCTGTAAATTCGTCGGACCACAACGCAGGTTCCCCGATTGACCTATGATGTCCAACCCCGCACCCATGCTTAGCTTCCGCACGGACTGGCCAGTCACCACCACAACAGCCATACCAAACGACCGGCAACTGTAACCACACCATCAACGACATCGCCATGACATCGGATATGACCGGGACATGCACACTGTTCCCCATCACATCCAGGAACACCGCATGCATCGTGGGAGGCAGTGGCATGGGCTCTGTGTATCGCACCCACATGGACGGAACTGCACGAACAACCAGGACACGACATGGATCCAGCGCACATGGACACACACACCGCTCAGTGGACATGAATAGGTCACCTGGAGTCTGTGGGTGCTGCACCCCTCCCACCCCCGCCCCGGGAATCCCATACCAGGACCTTTGCATGGACGACAAGTGCATACAACAACAACACGACCCCAGTGACTGTGACATGTCCAGTAAGCACCACAGTGCAACAACAAGTGGCACGCCGCTGCATGCACGCAAGCACATGCCCTGATGTCATCTCACATGCACGCGTGCATGAGGAACAACCGCAGCAAACCTGTCACATGGAACTGAGATGGACTGTGCCCATGATGCCAAGCGGTCTGGTAGGCTACATGTATACCGTCTGTGTCAAAGTCCGCAGCTCCGCAGCTATACGTAAATGTACATTAGCACAGCCTTGGCCAAGCAGATGTCACTCTGAAGCCCACATCCCACATGCAACAGCCAATCACATGTAACCCCACACCCTATCCCATTTGCAATCATGCTCAGTATATCCTCAACATGTATTCCGCTGCCAGTAGTGTCCACTATACTGCATCACAGAGGACAGAAGACTCAATATAATGTTTGAAACCAAAACTGTCTCCGCTGACTCATTTCACAAGTACGAATGAGAGAGGATGAGAGTATGTGAAGTACACGGCAGTCGTGACATGACCATGTAGTCCACTGGTATTGGATGTCAACGCAAATGAGTAGCACAACTGTGGAAGACACACATGTGTCGTGTGAAGTCGTATGGACGCAGTGCTCAGGTGGGTGGGTGTGACGGGTAGATGCGCACATGCCAAGTTGGAGCACGCCGTGTTGGGAGGGGTCATGAACAGTACACCACCGCTTCCCTGGGCATTGTGAGAGGACACCTGTCGGGGGGAGTGAACACGTGTGTGCACAGCAGCCGGGCACACGTACAAAGCGGTACCAGGCGCACCTCAGCCCACCCTCTGTGGACAAGCTGGATCCTGTTGTGCGCCCGCCATGCCCCTTGACAAGGCACACACAGCCCCAGTCGACCAGGTGTAACCCCAACATAGTCAATCCGCACAGGCGATACAGGGCACGGGATGGCAGTGGAGCATGGTGTGTGAGAGGTCTCCTGGCGCTCCTCCTGGTCATATCACGCAGGCAATAGAACCTCAACGTCTAGCATGGCACAAGTCAAATGGAAGTGTAGGGGGACGCACCACAGCACGAGCAGCACTGACGTCACGGGAGGTGGGTCGCACCATCCCATCCATTGCCCATCATACCAACCACGCCACATGCCATTGCGACTAAGTGCAAGCGCGTGCGCCACCACCCCCGAGCCCTCCCCAGAGAGGCCAAAGAGTGAATGTGTGGGCCATCAGCCACAGACAGACGCGGCCTGGCCGCAAGGGCAGCCACAGCCACTGGGTGTCGCAGGTGGCGGATCCGGAAGGCGAAGACTGTGATGCATAGTCCATGCAGGCCGGGTCTCCATTTGGGGCACCACGCAGGTGGACGGCGTCCCGCCACACATCATACCCTGAGACAGCCCACTCGTGCAACTGGACCCACACATACACTCCTTGCCCTCTCTGGTGCGAGCTTGGGGCTGCCTGTGCAAGCGCTAGCCTCGCAGGTGAGCATGCATATTGGGGGAGCGAGGGGAGGACATGAGGGCTGGGGCGAAGATGACTGTATCACTGTCAGTTAGTACAAGGGATGACTCAGATGTGGAAAGGAAGAGACGTGTCCCGTGTGTACTGCAACTAGTCGCCAATCCAACTACCCCCCATGTCCGGAATGTAAGCCCGCACCTAGGCCCGCCCATCCGCCACATCGAACATACCACCAGCACGACAACCTTCCCATTCGAAACACTGACTGGGGGTGGCGACCAGTGAACAATCATGTGTAGCCTACCCACGCGTACATGTGGGCCCTCCATGATCCATGTCACCTGCGGCAAAGTCATGACATGCGCAATGAGGGAAGTGAGGAGAGCTGTCCGGCCCACGCGCAGAAGGTGCATCAGCTCCACAGACCCAGCAGCGAGTCCAGCAGGGGTCACATGTGCAGGGGCAGCTGTGCCTGGTGTGAAGGCACATGCATATAGACAGCACATCGACCAATGTGTAGTCTGCCCACATCTACAGTCCATCATCATGCGGACATAGGAATTGAACACAGGGCAACACATCTTAGTTGGTGCACCCACCGTGACCAACAATGCGCAATCATCGACGTACCCGCCCTGTACATGGCCCCCCACCCAACGGAGGCACATCCAGTGCCACCATCCCACACACACAAGCCTTCCACGGAACATGCTGTGTCCAATGGTCAGTACAGAGTCAGCGCCCATCTGGTGGATCCTGAACAGGAGACACATGCACACACATGCCAGCTCCCACTATGTACGTCTGCCACCTGGCACGTGCAATGTAACCTCTCACCTGTGACGTGTGACTGCAAGCACACAGCCGTCTTGGCATGGGGCTGTCAATGTGGACACCTGTCAATGTTTCGGGAGGTGTGATCCGTACAGTGCTGTACATAGGGTGCAGTGCTGACACCTACTACTGTCTCATATCCCCTCGTGCCACAGGTCCCACTTGTTTTGGCCGCTCAGCCTGTGCCCACATCGTCGTCGTCGTGTGCCATACTCATCCAGCCGCGGAAGCAGTTCCATGCTCAGCAGACATTCATGTTGCCGTGGCGTTGCCGCTTGACGGATATGCAGTCAGTCCCCATCAGCACGCCCCGCAAGTCATTGGGGCCTAGATCCCCATGTGCATGCACATGGCAGTGGTTTGTATCACTAGCCATTGCCATTGTTGGGAGACCTGTGTAAGTGTATTGTGGCCGTGCCGTCCCAGCTTGACAGCTGGGCTGTGGCTCATGTGCTTGCTCAGTCATGTCAGTGATGTGTATGCGAAATTGCTATGTGTTGTGTTGCTTTGACATGTGTCCTCTGCCATTGTCCCTAGGCGGAGACCGAACATTGACCGCCCATACCAATTGCTGGCGGACATGGACGATACAGAGGTTATTAGGAAGTTTCGGCTGGACAGGCCAACCCTGCATCGACTGTGTGCCATGTTAGAACCCCATCTCCGTCCCCGCAGGGTGTATCCGACTGCTGTCACCCCCACGGCTAAGGTGATGGCCGCCATGCATTTCTTCGCCACTGGGTCATTCCAGCACACAGTGGGCATTGGAGGAGGGATGTCCCAGCCCATGTTCAGCAAGGTGCTGAGGGATGTACTGGCAGCCATGATGCTGTACCGAAACAGGTACATCCGCTTCCCCAGGGCTCGTGAATTGGCGGCAGTGAAGGGTGCATTCTATGCCCTTGGCAGAATCCCACACGTCGTTGGAGCCATTGACTGCACACATGTCGGCCTTGTTCCACCACAGGCCACTGAGCACCTGTACCGCAACAGGAAGCACACGCACTCCCTGAATGTGCAAGTGGTGTGCCTTGCGGACATGGTGATCACCCACGTGTGTGCAAAGTTCCCAGGCTCGGCCCATGACGCACACATAATGCGCAACAGCATCTTGCCACGACTGATGTCCAATATGCAACAGGATCGTGGCTGTATTGTCGGTGAGTATGTGGAGTGGTGTAGCGTGCTGGTTGTGCGATGCTGTCCCCTGTCCAGTTGGAATAGCAACGGTTCTCTGTGTCCCTCACACCCAGGTGACTCTGCGTACCCGAATGGGGCATGGCTGCTCAGTCCATTGAGGAATCCTCGCACCCCAGCAGACGATCGCTACAATGAGGCACATGGGAGGACCAGACGTGTGGTCGAGCGTACCTTTGGCCTCCTCAAGTCCAGGTTCAGGTGCCTGGACCGCACCGGGGGTGCGCTGGCGTACTCCCCACAGAAGGTGTGCCGGATAGTGGTGGCGTGCTGCATGCTGCACAATCTGGCCATTCGGAAGCAGATCCCCCTCATCGTGGATGACGGAGATCAACCAGGGCCCCAGCCCGCAGACCAGGACAGCTCGAGTGAGGAAGACAGCGGAGAGGAGGAAGCTGGTAATGTGCGGCAGCAGCTCATCGCCCGCTACTTCACTTGACGGTGAGTGTCCATGTACGACGGCTGATGTGGCTGTATCTGTGCAGGTGTGTGTGTGCTGTGTCAGGGTGGCCGTTTGTTCACTGCGTGCTGTGTGTCAACGCTCCATGGCCAGGGTAGTATGCCACTGTTGGTGGCTGTGGCATTGTGCCCTATTGCTCTGTGCGATGTGTGTACATTGCTTGTAGTTGTTGACATGTACTGTGTGATGGGTGTGTGACACACTCATTGAATGTGCTCCTGTTCTGTCTCCCACCCCTAGGTCCCTACAGGTCCTCCGGATTCCATTGCCATGCCACGCATCAGGTGCCTTTCCGCCCAAGGTGGCCGTTGTATTCCGTACAAATAAAACACAGGGCACAAACAGCAGTTAGTGTAAGAGGTGCATTTATTTCAAACTGTGACATGTGATTGTGTGTAAGGTGATGACAAAAGTGGTGCGTGCAGTGACAATGAGCTGTCGGTCATGGCTGCGTGATGCTCAGGGTGTACCCACTGGTTCTATGTCCATAGTCCAACACACACATGCCATCCAGATGGCTGTGTGGAGTGGGATCGTAGTCCAAGTCAATGCAGTGGGTGGTCAAGGAAGGCTGGCTGGCTGCCTCACTTGCGTTTGGAGCGTGCGAAGTCCTCCCGGGAGATCGGTTTCCACTTCGGACGGCCCCTTCCACGTTTGCGAGGGGGGTGCCTGCTTGCGACATGCTGGTGGTTGAGGTGTGCTCACTGGCTGTGGACGCAGGGGAACTGGACACTGCTGCTCGACCCTGCGCCCCGGCAGGTGGTGGCGGAGGGGAGCTGCTGTCCCTGGCTGTGACCTCACCGCCACCACCAGCTGGCCCATGAGGTCCACGAGTTGGCCCATACGGGCTTCCATGGACCTCAGCACCCCCAGCACCTCACGCGTGTCTGTAGCTGACCTGGCCCATTGTCCTTGGGCCTCTTCATAGGCCCCAAGGACTCTGGCCATTTGAGGCAGGGCATGGCTCCCAGGGGAGGCTGGCGTTTCCCTGACCCTGCTCCTCCTACCAGTCCTGCTGCCACCGGCCTGCCCACTAGCCACATTGCTCACCACGGTCCTCGCTGTGGCTCCCAGGGTGGATCCAGTCGGCCGGGCCACCACCTGCGCTGGGGCTGGTGCCAGCGAAGACGTGGTGGTGGTGGCGGCGGTGGTGGTCGGTGCGGCGATGGTGGCGGTTGCGGCAGTGGTAGTGGCCGCAATGACCGTGGGTGTGGCCGCAACGACAGTGGCAGCAGGGGGCTGGGAATGTTCAGCAGCCCTGGATGATGGTTTGGTGGGTAGGAGGGGTCCTGGGGAGCGGCTGGGCCCTGCCACACCAGATGGGCCTGCTTGGTGGTCCGTGTCCGAAGAGGAGGACATATCCTCCACATCCGTGTGTCCTCGTTGGGGGCTTGTAGGCTGGCTGTGCTGGCTGCTGGCTCCATCCCCAGCATCCAGCAGTTCGTCACCTGTGGAGAGAATGAGATTTGTTATTGTGTTGCACCTGGCGAAGTATGTATTTGTCGTCTGACATTAACAGTTCGTGCAATCTCGTACATGGGTTTCCCGGAGGCGTGTGTGTGGCTGTAGCATTTGTAGTTGTGTGTGCTTGGCAATGGGACTGTGTGCTGTGCACATGTGGCATGGGACGGATTGGCCATGCCGATGGGTGTGTTGCTGTGCCCCTACTTATTGTGACTCTGGTGTATGCGGGCTCCTGGCCCATCCTGGGTCTGGTTTGTACTTTGCTTTTGGTGTTCAGATGGGACGCTTAGGAACGCATATGGCAACATGGGGGCCATGCCCCAGATTCGCATTTGGGTGGGAATATGCTTTTGGGGTTCAAATGGAACGCTTAGGAACGCATATGGCAACATGGGGGCCATGCCCCAGATTCGCATTTGGGTGGGAATATGCTTTTGGGGTTCAAATGGAACACTTAGGAACGCATATGGCAACATGGGGGCCATGCCCCAGATTCGCATTTGGGAGGGAATATGCTTTTGGGGTTCAAATGGAACGCTTAGGAACGCATATGGCAACATGAGGGCCATGCCCCAGATTCGCATTTGGGTGGGAATATGCTTTTGGGGTTCAAATGGAACGCTTAGGAACGCATATGGCAACATGGGGGCCATGCCCCAGATTCGCATTTGGGAGGGAATATGCTTTTGGGGTTCAAATGGAACGCTTAGGAATGCATATGGCAACATGGGGGCCATGCCCCAGATTCGCATTTGGGAGGGAATATGCTTTTGGGGTTCAAATGGAACGCTTAGGAACGCATATGGCAACATGGGGGCCATGCCCCAGATTCGCATTTGGGTGGGAATATGCTTTTGGGGTTCAAATGGAACGCTTAGGAACGCATATGGCAACATGGGGGCCATGCCCCAGATTCGCATTTGGGAGGGGATATGCTTTTGGGGTACATGCTGTGAGCCATGGGTGCCGAACGTGACATGTGTTGTGGCAGCATGACAGTGCATGGTTTGAGGTGTGTACATGCTTGACATGGCCTGCATATTTGCTGTCTGTTGTGATTACTGGACATGGCATTGGACGCATCGTTATGAGTGAGTGATGGTTGTGTGCCAGCCAACGTATTGCAGTTGTCCCATCTCCTTGGTGTGCGTGCTGCCCTGTGCCATGTGCATCACTGCAGTGCTCGGGGGGTGTGGCCCATGTTGTGTGTTGTTGCTCACAGTGTGTCGTGCGCTTCATTGACTTCTGGCACATGGTTGGTCATGGGCATGTATCTTAGCGTGACTGCTGTATGTGTGGCAGCTGTGCGGATGACATGCCTTTCATGAGACTGGGGCTGACGGATGGGATGGATGGTATGTTGTATGTGCATGGTGTGTCTGTGTGTTTGATGGGTTCAGTGGTGTTCGTGTGCATTTATGTTGTTCCGCTCTGTTGCGTCTAGTGTTGTTTGTCTTACATAGGCGTAGTTGTGGGGTGTGTGGTTGACAGGCAGTAAGGGCTACATGGACAGGACTTCAATGGTGTTTCGGTTGTGTGTGATGAGTTGCACAGTGGCTGCCGTGTGGTACTATATTCAGTGTGGCTTGTGCATGCAGATGTGGCTCCTTGGGTGTTGCTATGTCTGTGATGGGTCATGTGGGGTGTGAGTCTGTTGTTCATGTCCGTGTGCACATTGTTCACTTGTTCGTGACGGTGGGCGGTGCTGCGTGTTCGTCTGCTACGTGACATGTCCCATGTGTTGGTCGTGTTCCGGTCCTCATGCCTCCAGTAATCCAGCCCTGTCCAGTTTCCCACCTGCAAGTTGTTCGTGCGTGCACTGTACTGGATGCCACATGGCTCTAAGCGGGGGTGCTCCATGTTGCAGGTCTGTGGGGGTGGGGGGTGTTGTGGGTCGTGGGGGTGGCTGGACACCCACTGACACCGATTGCTGTGGACCGTGATGTCTGCCTTTCGGCTGTCGTTGTGCACTGCGGTGGCTGACACGTGGCTGTGGGGTGTGGGGGATGCTCCTCCTTGCTGTGCTGTGGGACTAGGGGCCTGGTGTGTGTTGTACTTGGGCTGTCCACCGTCCCACCCACTGCACTTTGTGTTCCTGCCACTTACCTGTTACTTGTCGGTTAGTGCAGCTGTGGCGGACACATGGGTGTGGTGGGTGCTCGTTGTGGCGCTTCTGGCATATTTGGGGACCTGTTGGTGGTTACGTGGCTGGCTGAGTGTACACATGTCCCCACGTATCTTACAGTTGTTCGGTTTGGGCTGTGTGTGGTGGTGTCTGTTGCATGTGTGTGTGATGTGTTGTGTATTGTGTGCTGGACATGGGGGTGTTTGTCCCTGGGAGCTGTGGCATGGTGGTAGTGCATGTGAGTACATAGCGGTGTGCTGGTATACATTAGTTTGTACTTACCAGCCTCCACTCCCCCTGCTAATCCGGCGAGGATCTCCGGATGTATTATGACTCGCACCTTCTCCTCCCACGCTTTGAAGGTCTTGAAGAGCGCGGGATTCCCTCCGCCAGTGACGGCAGCCAGCTCTCTGTTTTTGCCCTCCTTCTTCTTGACCAGGCTCTTGACGTCATTCCACCGTTTGTTGATTTCTCCTCTGTTCCTGGGCAGGGTCCTGACTGCATTGACCTGGTCTACGATCCGGTTCCACATTCTGTTTCTGGTGGCTAGTGGTGTGTGCTGGACCATGTTCCCATAGATTTGTGGGTGCACCTTGATGATCTCGTCGACCATGACCGTCAGCTCAATGGGCGTGAACTTGGGCATTCTTTGTGGTGCCATGGTGTTTGTGGTGCTGGTGCGGTGTGTGTTGTGTAATGTGCAGGGGGTTTGTGGTGCCGGTGTTTGGTGGTGGTGGTGGTGGTGGTTGTGATGTGTGCGTTTCTGTGGTGTGCTGCTGTCCTTGCTGTGTCACTGTGTCCTCTCCTCTCCTCTCTGGTTTGCAATGTTGCAAGGGGTTGTGGTCTGTGGGAGTGCTGCTTTTGTACTTACCTATGTGGGTGTGTCCTCATGGTCTGTTGTTTTCAGGTGTGTTGTGTCTGGGGTTCTGGCCTTTGTAGTTTTTGTTTGTCCGGGGGGTGTTTTCGGGATGTGTACTGTGCTTGTGTATTTGTGCGTGCCTTGCTGTGTGGACTTGTTGGCCATGTTGTGTGCTATTGGTTTTGTGAGCGGATGGTTTCTGTGCAGGGACGTGGGCGCCATGGCTTCTGCCGTGTCGATTCTCATCGGCGTTGTTTGCGCTGGCGGGCGGTATATTTGTAGTTTTCCCGCGCTCATGGCGGTGCGATCGTAATTTCACGTGCGGTGTGTCGGCCGTGAGGGCGGGCGGTTTTGTGTTGTCGTGCGTGTTTCCGTCCGTGGCGGGCGGTTTGACTCCGACTCGGACGATGGCGGGCGGTATCTTGTGTGATTTTTCCGCCGATGGCGGTTTTTGGTTTGTGTAATCGTAATGGCGTGGTCGGTGTTCAGACGGTGTGTGCGGGCGGATTTTTGCCGCTTCCATGCCTGGCGGATTTTTTTACGCCGGGTATCGTAATGGGCCCCTTGGCTCTTTCTCCATTAAACTGGTTATCACACCTTCTATCTTGCTGAAGTCTTGCCTAGCGCCTTGAGACCTCCCCGGTGATATGTGCGCTCAACAAGAACATTTGACATTGACATAACACTGATTAAAAAACGATATTTTAAACAACTATTTTTTTGCAAATTATATTAATGACTTCTATATTTTTTAAATCGATATTACTTACTTAAAATCGATATTCTTGACATCGATATCCTTGCTGACTATATTTCCTAATCACAATATTTTAGACTCGATATTTTGGCATGGGGATGTTTTTTTCTCGATATTCTGTCTAAATACCACCTAGGGGCCTAGGGATTCCAAGGAAAGTTTAACGGTTGACCACGCAATTCTGAGTGGTCTAAGAAGTGAGAAATTATTATAGGAAATATACAAAACGGTTTTTCTGTATTTATTAAGTAAAAAAAAAAAATCTAGACTGCTGCAGAGGACCATGTGTAAATTAGTTGGGTTGGTACCAACTTCAGCGACTTTATGTAAACTACATGTAGCAGACAGGGTTGTGGCAGGGCTCACTTAGGCTTTCTCCTTATGAAGTCAACAAAATGTGAGTCTTTAAGTAATAGCTACTTGAATTACTTGGAAAGCGATTACTCTGGTTGCAGCGTGCACTATCAGAAAAATCAAATAAATTACAGGAACCCGCGTCTACAATGCATATCCCTCCGACTAACATTGTGAAAGCTGTACTGTACACAAGGTGTGGGATTTAGGGATCTGCTTCTACATAACCAATTACAAGCTCTGAAGCGAAAACATTGTCCTCGAGCCTCTAGTGCAGTGTCGTAAATCACTCAGGATAGCTTTCATGCAAAGAGAAAATTCAGTGTGTAGAGTGTGTTATATAAGTGGTTAACAATGCTATAAAGATTATTAGCACTAGCTGTAGTTTTAATGATGCTGTTATTGTCAGATTAGTTTTCATAATTAGTGATATTATTACTACAGTAATAATATTTACTATAGCAATATTATTAGTAGTTGTGGTAATAGTAATTATTATTGTAGGTGATAAAAAGAAGAAGAAAGGGGGCTAATAACAATACGAACATTATTATTACTACTACAAGTTATAATAATAATAACGTTGTCAATTATAACAACAGTAATAATCACAATAGTAGAATTATTTCCGATACTAATGTTGCTTCCAAAGGTTAATGTATTTTCTGTTTTCTTAAACCTCTTTCGTGCTGTTATTTTCAACCCCGGTTGTCGAAATTCACCGGATCGAAAGCCATTTCTGTCACAGTGGGAAAGTGGGATGGGCGCAGTGCCCTAAAATAAGATGGCTGTTGTCCACGCAGCGGCCGTCCTGGGACGCCGCGGGGGAGGACAGGAGCAGACAGCGCCGTGGTACTACTGTTCTTGCGGCCTGGGCGCGGAGCAGGTGCGTGCCTCGTCCTGTGTGAGGCTCTGTGTCTCCATCTCGCAGCCCTCCTGGGAAGCAGCCCGCAGCGACGTTTCCAGACAGCCTGTTTGATCGCTGTGGCTTCGAGCGGTTGGACAGAAGGGGCGCAGCTTCTGAAGTCGGAAGGTGGTTGCCTTCGGGAGCCCCACATCCAGCTGCAGCGTGCTGCTCGCTGGGCAAGGTAAATGTGCGGCTGCAGCACTCGCACACTGCCTGCATGGCTTCGTAGCACATGAAGCCAGCATGAAGCTCAAACTCAGTGCCTTGTCCCTCTTTGTAGCGCTTGCTGGCATTCTGAGTTTCACATTTCTGGTGGTGGCGCTGGGAACAGACTTCTGGTACATCATCGACTCTTCAGAACTGGAGAAATTCCGCAATTACTCGGAGCCCCTCAGCTCTCACTCCGGACTCTGGAGAACTTGCAATTGTGAGTACTTTTTTTTTACAGTAGTTCCAGTTTTAGCATATCAGTGGTATAATATTCAGTACCACCATCACTAGTACGACTTGGACTATTCTTATAATAATGTTAATAGGGATAGTAATTATTATTATTTAAAACGTTATTATAATTGGTAGTACTTACTATAGTGTTAATATTACTGTATTATAAATATCATTAATAAATATTGCTGTTTTTATTCAGCTTTTGTTGTTGGCAATCAGTATGTCAATGGCAACACTAGCATACCTTCTTCATAATCAGATGCAGTTTAATATAAAATCACATTCCTAAACCCCGTGTGTGTCCATTTTAGATGTAATTTGAAGCTGGCAACAATAACCCACTTTGATCCCACATATTTAGAATGTATATACACCTCTGAATAGATTATCAGTACGACCCTGCCAGATGTTCACGTATATTTTTCCTTCCTGTGCGTGGCGACAGAGGCACGTTATTTCTTCACCTGAACAGTCTTATCTTTTTCTGCCTCCAGATAACAGCAGATGCGCCCCCCTCGTAAACCCTTTCTGGCACGGAAACAGAACCTTCACCGACTCCCACAAGCAGCTTCTGAGTGAGTGCACTTCCCCGGCTCTGCTCTTTTTGTCTCGCATGAATCCACGTCCGTGTGCTGGTCAGGGCTGCCAGGTGCGCTCCACGTGACCTCTGACTGGTCCGCGTGCGCCGGGAGGACGTTAGCGTAACAGTGTGCGTGGTACATAGGGCTACTCATAATACTACCATACCATTACTACTAATAGTAATACTTTTAGTTATCATTATTATTAGCAGTAGTAATATGGTAATATACATATGGATAATTATTTGTAATATACATTTCTGTTGTAATTATAATAATCTTCATCATGTCAATCGTACCTTTCATTATGGCTGATAGCATATAGATGAGCATCGTAATTGCATCGTTTTCACGACAGGCTTAATTTATTGTTGACGTAGGATGTTAATAACCTTAACCCATTTGGACTTTAAGGTGCCAGTAAATACGCAGTTCTGGGTGCTTCACCCTGACATCTTGGGTGCTGGAAGCAGCTAAAATCACCAGGTAAAACTCCATGAGAAAATGGAGAATTCTTGGGGATAATTGGGTGTGGTATTCCTGATTTCCATGGTAATTCCTAATTTCTGAGTGAAACCTCAAGGTTAAACTCAAAATCCATTGTATTCTCCCTCTCCCTCAAAGGCTTACTGATGCCCCCAGTATTGGTAATTCTGAGGTAGGGAATCCTGGATGTTTACCGCCCTCAAGTAATGAGGCCCCAGAAACGGGAAAATTAATTTTGTTTCTCATTGGTGTGATGTAAAAACAGTAAATAACTGGATTTTAAGCCTGGCAGTCACGTAACTGACTTCTAATTAAATATATTCCTATTAAAGGTGAAAGCAGATAAGTGACATCACAGCAGTGAGTGCTTCGGTCCAGAGGATTGACGTCGTCTTCTTAAGGGTTTCTCTCGCTAATGGACTACTGCTCAGTATTCCAATGCATTTCTATTGGTCACATAAAGCATACCTATAAAACGCTATTTGTCAGTGAGAATATGTGGCACATGGCTACTTAGGGCGCCATTCTGAGCCAGCCGATTATTGAAGGTATAATGAAATGGAGATACCTAGGCTGGAACTACTAACAGGGCCAAAACTCCATTCCTTTAATCGAAATGGGGAACAACATGTGGGACGTAGTACAATCCTGCACCGAGTTCCTTATTTTGGGCACGCAGGAGTAAAGTGCGCATGTAAACAAATTAACACTCATTACGAATGACCCTTCTAGGGAGGTGATTATTATCGCACCTTTTAAAATCCAATACCGCAGGGATCAGATTTTAAAAGTTCCGATAGTGATCTCCTATTGAAAGTTGTGCCCTTAAAAATGGGGCATAAGATGCAGGTTTTGGTGCTGGTCTGGACCATTGTCCGCACCATAGTACGGCATTGCCCCCCTGTACAGTCAGTCAGATTTCACCTCCCCCAATGTACCTGGGGAAAGTAGCGAGGAAAATGGTTACTACCACAAAACTTGGAATTTCGATTCCTGTGCAAATAATAGTTTGCTCAGGGATCGAAAAAGAATGGGTCACTCATAATGAGGGCCATTTGGTCTCACCGGGTGCACTCCGGAACCTGGTAAAACTCAGAAGTGGGTGAAAGCTGTAACCCCCTCAAGCACAGTGTCCACTCCACTCAGAATGAGGGCCTTAGAGGTGAGTGGGTTACATGAACAGATGAGTTGGAATGGAAGCTGTGTGGAATTGTGCATGGTCAATCTAAAACCGCACATAAATAGTGCTGGACTTGGGGCCGAGGGGGCGCTCATGATTGACCGTCATCAAGGGATCATGAGTGGTGTAGTAGGTCGTCAGTGAGGGCCTTCTTTATACTAGTTACAAGGCTTGTTTGAATGTTTGCTGTAAGGGTTTTACATGTAGGTCCAGCTGAACAGCATTGCCATCTAGGCAGTGCTTAATTTGAGCCGGGGGTTTCTGGTGCTTGGCACCAGCACTTAATTCTCAACACTGGCGCTAATGGCAGTCCACTGTAGGGTGGGTCTCTGAATGAAGACTTGTTGGCATAGACTTAGAGGAAGAACTTGGGGCACAGGACAGCCCTGGCCACATTCCCACTCCCAGGGGACACAAACACACGGCGCAGGGTGTCGGTTTACTTCTGCCTGGTCACCACTGCAGCCACATAGTGAAGAATCGTGACGCACCGGGGGGCCCCATCCTGCCCCTCGTCCTCACTTCGCGGGTTCCTCGGCATTGCTTGACTGAGCTCCACCTGGTTCAGGGGTTCCCTTCCCTCCCAGGGGGCGCGAGATGGCATTTCAGGGGTGCGACAAAGAGGGGACGTGTGTTCTGTGTGCATTAAAAGCGGATTTGTTTTAGTTGTTTGGTCACCCTCAGTCCAGTATGTGGTTCAATCTCTGGTTCGAAAATAAAAAGTTGACTTTTCATCTTCAAATGTGAAATTACTTTTGTAGGGGATGTGAACATTAATCAAACATTTCCTGGGGGTGCGGGCATAGGGAAGTTTGGGAACCCCTGACCTAGTTGATCATAGAATCCTTAAAGCCGAGAGAGGATGCGAGCACATTTGAACATTTCAAAGGTTTCCCTGGGATGCTCTTTGAGCCCGCAGCCAGGCCTTGGTGCTTGTACCCACATGCGCTGTGCCTGCTTCACACACCTCTTGCATCTGTGTGAAGCAGGTGTGAGTTTGCAAAAACAGACATTCCACTCTAATGGTCGAGTTTCCAGGTTTGCTGATGCCTTTTGTCGGGGTACTTGCCCCCCCCCCCGACTCCGACCCTCAGGGCTGATGGTTTGATCCTTGGGCAGACGTTTCTTTGAGGACCTGTGTTGACTTGGGTGTGCACGTACAAGGGCAAGACACCAGTCCTGATTGATAGTCTGGGTGGGTGGCATTGTACCCTCGCATATGGCACATGCCCACCTGGAAACTCGAACATTGCGGGGGTGGGGGGGGATTGCTGCTTTCACCATTATAGGGCTGGGCAGTGGTTAGGGGACGTTCCAGCAGACTTCGCCTGCAATAGTGGGTCGCGGTGGGAATAGGGAGGCAACAGCCCATGTGAAGTGGCGGAGAGGAAAAGGTCACAGCACAAGGGAAATAGTTTTCCTCTGGAGAAACAAAAAACAAAAGTTAAATATGCGAATATACATTGTCACATTACCTTGTACATAGCTTTCCACCTGGTGGAACTCTGCATGCGCTTCTGAACATCCGTGACGATTCCGTAAAAGTCAAGTTTGCTTCGTTCCAAACATAGGAGTAAAAATACAGAACCAAATTTCCCTCATTTCCGCCCTGCCCCTGGGAAATGGGATCTATGCTTGAAGTGCTGAGTTCCAGGGCACCCCCAACCCCACAAATCGGACTCGAGGTCCCGGAATATGGCTGCCGACTGAAAAATACACATTTGAGGGGGAGTGTCACACCACACTCACTCCCCTTGTAAGGTAAGCACCTGATCACTTAAAAAAGACAAGTATGGAGGTGGTTGGTCATCGGGCTCCGACTCTCTCTAAAAACCTGTCCCCTCGCTGCACCCAAAGGAGACATTTATGTCTCTACCCGAAAACACATTCTGAATGGCAGCTGCAGAACCTTCGTTTGGAAAGATAGTGGCTACAAAATCCAGACTTCAGAGCCCTAATTCCTTGAAGCTGATGGCTCCAAACTTCACTTAAACACAGGGAATAGTTTCAGCCACTCTTCTCTCAGGCTTTTGAAACAAGCGCGCGTGCCTCGCGCTAAAAGTAAACAAGCGCGTGCGCCTCGCACGGCAGCAGGGGGAGGGGGGAGAGGAGGGAGCCTGCGCGATTCACTTGCGGGAGCGAGCGGCGCCAGGAGCGATAATTGCTACCATATGGCGCCGCTCGCTCCTGCAAGTGAATCCCCAAACGTGCACGCGTTGCCATTGAAGGCAATGGAACGCGTGCACGTTTTAGGCTGAAAAGCCGAATCGATGGCAAAAGGTCTTTTTGCCTATGCAGCGCATGCGCGCTGCGTAGGCGAGACCTAAAAAGGAGTGCAACAGGGTTGTATTTTGGCTGCATTTCTTTTAACATTTATGTTAATAAACTAGAGCGAGCCCTGGCTGTCACAAATGCAGATTGTCCGCTAGTGGTGTCCTGCTGTTTGCCGGTGTTATTATACATGGATGACGCAGTTCTTATGGCCAAAACTGCCAGGGACTTGCAGTCCCTGTTGAACTCTTTTTCTAATTTTATGGAGGGGCTGGACCTATCAGCAAATGAGAAAAAATCGTTTGTGATGGTTGTGAGCCCTTGCTCCACAAAATCATCTGAGTTTAATCTTGGGACCTGTGCCCTTCCAAAGACCAGTGTGTTTTCATACCTGGGCTTGCTGTTTGATTCTGCAATGATCTGGCAGCCCCTTATTAGCAGGAAGAAGGAGGATTTCCTTTGGACAAATGCTGCTCTTTTTAATTTTGCCTCACAGCTGATTAGTAGACCCACCGGGGCCCTACTGCAGATTTACAGCATCAAATGTATCTCTAAAAAGTTGTTTATGGGAGCAAAATGTGGGGGTACGTTAAACAGGATGAGTCGCAGTCAGTGGAAAATTCTTTTTTGAGATGGCTCTTGTGTGTCCCACAAAGAGCCCTGCATTCTCGGTACATGAAGAAGTGGGTGGGTGCTACGTAATGGACATTATGGCCTTTCACCCTCTTTCTCTATGGCTGGACATATGGTTATGGCCCAGGATTAAACTAAGTAAGGAGAATTTAAAGGATAGGCTGGTCCTTGATTACTCACTTCATATCCCGTGGCTTAAGTACATCAGAGACTCCTTTCAGAGTCTAGGCAGGGAAGACCTATTTACTATCCCAGATGGGATAAGTAAAGCTGACAGCAAATGAGTGAAAGAATACTTCTTTAGACAGAAGTTTATGGCTAGAGAAGAGTCTGCCCTAGTGAAGCCCTGTGCCTGACATATCATGCTGAAAACTGTGAGAACAACAGAGCCGTACCTCCTTTTTATTAAAAGTAGGTATGATCACTTTTTGTTAACTAGGTTCCAGCTGGACCTATTGCCCTTTCTGCTAGCCTATCCCTGCAGTAGGAATAAGGGTCGCAAACGTACATCCTGTGGCTGCGACAATAGGTCTCCGCAGAATACTCTGCATTTTACTATGTTCTGTAATTTTTATGTGATGCCCGAAAGGCATATATTATCCTATTCTTAAAAGGGCGAATTTCTCTCAAGTCTGACCGGCCCTTATGTGTCTACAGTTGCTCCCAGGAGATATCATTTTTAATGTACTTAGCTTTCTGAAAGTCGCTGTAAGGCTGAGAAATAGTTGTGACAAGGCCCCCCATGAGATCAGAGGTGGTAATCTCTTTTTAAGATGTACAGTATTGTGTCTACTCACCTTGATTTGTTTTTATGTTCTTCATATTGTATGTAAATTTATATCTGTATTTATCGATGACTGGATATTAACTGATGTTTTATTTTATGGTGCTTTGCTCTTATGGTTTTTACTAAAAAAAATATAAAGCTTACTTTGATTGATTGATTGCTTTTACTTTTTACCTTCCATAAATATTGGGCAAGTGAGATCTCTTTTTTTTTGTTGGATTGAGTTTCAAACTATCTGCATTAATTTCTCAGGAGGCAGCACCTAATACTAGGGACAGCTCTCGCTCCCACCAATGTTCAATAACAATTTGGTGACATCTGTATACATAAAGAAGGAGCAATCCATCCCATGCAGCAGATGGGTTAAAAGTGGCATCTATAGACATCTGCACACATTCGCAAGAGCTATGGGACTGACGGATATTTGGAGATGCCACAACCCCACCCTGAGACAATTTACGCATATCTCCGCAGCCCATGGCTGCGGATCCCGTCTTGACTATATTTTCACACACACGATATCGGTGGGACTTTTTCGGGGGGGGTGCCACAAGGCACGCGGAATATCGGATCATTCGCCAGTAGAGGTTCAGCTGTGTGGACCCAGGCGAGATTGGTCTCTCCCACCGAGGCTAGACCCCTTCCTGTTTAGAGACCGGGAATTCAAGGACTTGTTTGAGGAGCGCACCGATCAATATTTTACCGAGAATGTGGGCTCGGTGCGTTCCGATTGTATTCTCTGGAAGGCATATAAGGTGGTAGCCAGGGACTTTGTGCAAGCGACGAGTGGCGTCAAGCACAAAGAAAAACGCGCCCAATGTGATGCTTTGGAGCATGAGATATGGGCTCTTGAACTGGCACTGAGCTCTGCATCAGGAGGGGAAAACGGGGGAAAACACATACTTAAGATCAAGTACAAAGAACTTAAAGATCTAGAAGAAAACGCTGCGCGCACACACGCACTAGCCACACAGAGAAAGATCTATGACCTGGGAGATAAAGCTAACAAACTAATTGCCTGGCTTGAAAAGAAGGATAGGAGTCGCAACTGGGTATCCGCAATTAGAACTGAGCACGGCTCACAGGGTGGTACAGGTGCAGAATTAGCGGATGTCTTTGCTGACTATTACGAGAACATACATCAATCACAGACCACGCGGGGGGAGGCAGAGTCATATGAGTTACTCAAAGATATGGCTCTGCAAACGCTTGAGAACGAGGACAGAGAGGCGCTTGACTCAGACTTTACCGTAGAGGAAGTAGAAAACGCCATACGCGACTTACAGTCCGGGAAAGCGGCAGGCCCAAATGGACTCCCCACTGAACTGTACAAATGCGTGGCGAGTAAATTGGCTCCACATATGCTTAATATGTTTCTTGGCGCAAGGGACGAAGGGCTACTCCCAGAGGATCTGAGGATGGCGACCATTGTAGTCATCCTGAAAAAAGGTAAACCTCCTGACCTCTGTAGTTCCTACAGACCTATCTCCCTTTTGAACTTTGAAGCCAAAGTGCTAGCCAAGATCGTTGTGACTCGTTTGAGCTCGGTTATTCAATCCCTCATTCACCCAGACCAATCCGGCTTTTTGTCAGCGGGCGGGACACTCGCGCTAAGCTCTGGAAAGTAATTGGACACCTATAGAAATCAATGGGATGCACAATGGCAGCCGCGGAGTGAAAAGGTAATCCCATCAAAGAATTACCCTACTGAATAAACCAGGACATATAGGGTTATCTTTATTTGCTACGGCTCAGAGTGTGATCCACTCTGCTTCGGGAACAGCAGCAATCCATAATCCAAAATATATTTGCATTGTTGTATACCCATCAAAGAATTACCCTACTGAATAAACCAGGACATATAGGGTTATCTTTATTTGCTACGGCTCAGAGTGTGATCCACTCTGCTTCGGGAACAGCAGCAATCCATAATCCAAAATATATTTGCATTGTTAATTTTATATACATCGCTGTTGGGGATCTATAAATTAACGAATAAGTTACCTAGAAGTGAACTCTCAGCCTGAATTAGAAGTGTACTGTTAGCCATTGGCAACATAGATTCCGTTGTCCAACATTTCTATTTACTGTCTTTCCTGGAATGGGCATTATTCCCATTTGAAATTAGTACCCCCAGTTTTATCTGTTCTAGCGACACTGTATTCTATTTGGGCGAGGTCCTGATGAAGGTGGTTCATGGTGTGTGGTATTCCACCGAAACGCGCGTCGACCACGTGTGCCCAGACCTGTTGGCCTAGGTCATCGTAATTGTCCATTGGAAACGTGTTACATCTATGTGTTCCTTATACCCAAATATGTATATGTGTTTTGTATGATAGTGAGTGATTGTGAGGCATGAATGTGTTTTGTTATTAGATTGATTTATTCATTGGGGGTTGATTTAGTTGTATCAGATTGTATATAACAAATTTGTAATAATTCTTGTATTTAAAAAATTGAAAAAAAGTGTCTTTTCTAGCAAACATAAAAAAATTAATAAGTGTTGATCATAAATAGACAAAAGAGAACAAGCATGAAAAATAAAATGAATTTATAAAAAAAGAGAATATGTTTATGTGTATTTCAATATTATAATTATGTAATTTTGCATTTGTACTTTAACCCATACTAGATTTAATCCTTAGTAAAGAAATATAGGTCATAGGGGAGATTTCTTGCTTTATCAATACGGCTTTATGCCGCATAGGGATACCAGGCTTAATTTAAGACGTCTCTATTGCGTTATGCAGATGACTCAAGGCAATCGAGATAGGCCTGCCGCCCTCCTGTCACTCAACGCCAAGATAGCATTCGACAGTATCGAATGGACATACTTGTTCACTGTCCTGGATAAAATCGGGATGGGTCCAAAGCTGCAACAGTGGATACTCCTCTTATACACCACCCCAATGGCGCGAGTTCGAGTCAATAGGACTATTTCCCGAGCCTTTAGGCTGCATCGGGGCACGAGGCAGGGTTGCCCGCTGTCACCGATGCTATTCGCGTTGGCATTGGAACCGTTAGCGGTATGGATACGGAGGGATCCATTGGTCAAAGGAATTGATCTCGGGGGAGGCTGGGAAGAGCGCATATCATTATACGCTGACGATATCCTACTGTACGCCCACAAACCGCGACAAACGTTCCACCGGCTTATACATATCATACAATCGTTCGGAACATACTCTGGATACTGTGTTCATTGGGACAAATCCCTAGTGTTTACGTTAGCGGGAGAGCTCCCTCCCTTGACATCTGTATGCTCCGAGCTGGTGCAGAAAGAGACGTTCAAATACTTGGGCATATGGATAACACACTCGGAGAATGAGTTCATGCGTCTAAATATCCAGGCACAACTAGATCGTCTTCGGGATGATGCTACTCACTGGAGAGGACTGCCTGTTTCCCTGGCGGGCAGAGCGGTTCTCTTCAAAATGATGGCCCTCCCCCGACTATTGCATGTGGTTCAAAATGCACCATTTCGGCTACCAGAGACATTCTTCCGCTCTGTTGAATCCGAACAACGCACGTTGCTGTGGGGGGTGGCAGCCCCAGGATTGCGCTCAAGATACTCCAGCGAGGGCTATATGATGGGGACTTGGCCGTTCCTAATATTAGACAATATTACTGGGCCTCCCAACTCATTAACATTAATGGTTGGGCCTTCTCGCTGCTTGAGGAGCCGGCGTACAGAGTGGACCGGCTAGCAATGGTCAATAGTAACTATCGGACGGAACTGTATCGGAAACGTAGAAGTAACCCACTTCTTCCGGTACACACCCGCACAGTTATTGAAGTATGGTACAAGGCGAATAAAATGACCGGGTGGGAGGCTAAGCTCACGGAACAGAGCCCTCTATGGGATGGAGACTGCTTGGGCGAGCTGCGGCAACTAAAGGGCTTTCGGAAGTGGAGCCTTATTGGGATTGATTTATTGGGAGATGTCTGGAAGAGAGGCAAAATGATAGATTTTGACACCTTGAGGGAGGAGTTCCAAATGGGGGGGGGAGAGTTCCTCCGAAACCGACAGCTTAGAATCGCACTTCACCATCATTTGAAGGAGGGCACTCTGATACCGGAGTATTCGCCACTGGAGGACCACCTCCTTCTAGATCCCATGATTGACAAGGCCATATCTCTCACGTATAAGAAGCTTGTGAATAACTCCCAGACTGCTTGGGCCCTCTACGTGAGGCCTGGGAGTCGGACGTGGGCCTGCTCGAGGACGATGACTGGGCCGAAGCTTTACAGAGCCCCAGAGAAATAGCCATTCGGGCACGCTTTAGGCTTGTCCAGCTCCGTATTCTCCACAGATCATATGCCTCACGCATGGTTTACGTACGCATGGGTAAATGTACAACAGATGAGTGTGTTTGGCGCTGTGGCGAATCTGGGTCCTTCTTTCATATCTTGTGGGTCTGCCCCAAAATCCAAAGATACTGGGAGGGTATTACCCAAGTGATGACAGAGGTGGTGGGGGAGGATGTCCCGCTAGAGCCGAGGTGGCATATCCTGGGAGTCACGGGAGATACGACCTGGGCACAATGGGCTAAGACTTGGTTGACCTTGGCAGGAGGGGTGGCCAAGAGAAACATCGCTCAGGCATGGGGGCAGCAACGACCCCCACACTGGCAGCCTGGAAAAAAGATCTGGATTGGTGTCAGGGTGCGGAACGGGTGATATACCAGAGTCGGGCTGCCCACGTAAAGGTGAAAAGATATGGGGGGCGTGGGCGAAATATAGAGGCCAGTGGACAGTGCCAAAGGGGGTACGCTTGCAATTGCCAAGAGGTGAGATGTTTCTATGTCCATAGATTGCACGGATAATATCAGTGAGTAAGTGTAAAAGATATTTGCCATGTTCTGGGACGCCTGTAGCAATGTTTATCCTGTATTACTAACATGTAATTGATGACGACCTGAAGCTTGTTTCTATGTTCAATAAAAAGAATAAAAAAAGTGGCATCTATAAGTTAAACAAGAGGGGAAAATATGAAGAGACATGGCTAACATCTCAAATGGGCGGGTTTAAAAGGTGACCTAAAGGCGTTCAGTTGCACAGCTTGTAAATAATCTATAAGGATCCATAAGGATAATGACTTGGTATAATCCAGCCAAAGCTTACATACATTTGAGGCCTACTACTCCTTCACTAGCCAACCTGATGTTTCATGTCAGCAAACTGTATAAATTCAGAGTGTAATCAACTATTACAATTGGTGGACGTGAGGAGGCCTGAGATGGTTCAAGGTGGCAAATATTTCTTTTGACAGATCAGCATGTACGAGTTATGCTTTAACCCTTTCGCTGCCAGGCCTTTTCCCCTTGTGCCACGCCCTTTTTTGGCTATTCGGGGTATATCGCGCTTAGGACCCCCTAACTTTTTTGTACACATAAGGTATCCACGTCAAATTTGTGTCCTTTTTTTCTGACATCCTGAGGATTCTAAAGGTGCCCAGGGTTTGTGGATTTCCCTGGAGGGGACCAAGACATTAGCCAAAACACAGCTAAATTTTTGGTTTTTGGGGAAAAATGGGAAAAAAGTGCTGCAGAAGAAAGCGTCTGTTTTTTCCCTGCAAATGGCGGTCAGCCTAAAATATATAAAAGAATAACTGCCCTTTTGGACCCACTTTGGTCCCCCTCAGTTTCTCAATTTTTATATTTTTAGGTTCTCTGCTTTGGGTACCCACACAAGTGAGGTATAATTTTTAACAGGAAACCAAGGGGAATGCTGGGTGGTGGAAAATTTGTGCCGGCGCGGTGATCCCACATCTTTTCCACAAAGAAATGTGAGGAAACTGTGATTTGTTAGCTAAATTTGAGTTCTTCAGTGGATTCTGGGTAATTAAATGCTGGAGTATCCACGTAAGCCACACCACCAGTCAAGCGCCATCCATGCACACCACCAGCCAAGTGCCATCCATGCACACCGCCAGCCAAGCGACATCCACGTACATCGCCAGCCAAGTGACAGTCCACGCACACCGCCAGACATGTGCCATACACACAGACCGCTAGTCAAGTGACAGTCCATGCACACTGCCAGCCAAGCCCTAGTCCATGTACACTGCCCGCCAAGCGCTAGTCCACACACACTACCAGCTAAGCGCAAGCCCACACACACCACCAGCAAAATGCAGGTTCACACACAGCCAGCCAAACGTCAGTACTTACGGACGTCAGCTGAACTCCAGTTCACACACACATACAGCAGCTTTCGCTAGTGTCTAGTGGTTTTCTGTCCTCCTTGAGGGAAGATGAGTCTAAAAATATCACTGATCTGCCTCCAAGGGGTGACAGAAATGGCCAAAATGTGTGCACAAGAAAAAGGGGAGCGACCATTGCCTAAGGGGCCACTCCCTGACATGCCCATAAACATATCTCTGGTACCTAGTGGGCTTTCATTCCCCCGGGGGCAAATTGGGATCTTTTGGGGTGAGCAGCTCCCACCCCTACTCTGCTTAAAAAACTACTCCCTGGTGCTTAGTGGACTTTCGGCCCCTCTGAGGGGAAAGATCGGGGGCTATTGCCCACATCTGCCCCCAGGGGGGCAGAAAGACTGTGGCTATTATTAGGGGGTTTGAGGGCATTGGCATCCCCATTCTGGGCACCCCCACCCCTGAACCACTAAAAACAACAGTCCGATGGCTTCCTAGTGGGTTTTTTGCCCTCCCTAAGGCGGAGGCAGACCGGGTGCTATTGCCCTCATATGCCCCCGGGGGGGTAGAAAGACTGCCTACTAATCCTAGCCCTCACTGACCAGGTCAAATTTCTGCTAGAGGTACCCCGAAGTACAACAATCTAAGAAGACAATCAGATGCCCACGGGAATTATCCAGCTCCTCGAGCAATATAGCCCCTTTAATGTCCATCCCCACCCAGCCTCCTATAAACTTCACTAGTAAGAATGCTCTCGAACCAGTGCATAGTAGCGACAGAATACAAGCTGACACTGGTCGACACCTTAGCTATAGGCAAGAACAGACCCAATGTCCTGCTAGGAGTATCTATATGACCAATGTGCCCAAAATGTAATCTCATACGAAGTATGAAGATAGAGATTCCTTATTTAATAAATATATACATTGGATCAGTCAGGTGAGGGGGTGCAGATCTGTCATCAGGGAGGACATTTTATGGGCAAAAAGGTTATCCCTCCACACCTTTGAAACGGACTGTATTGAACTACATCTAAGTGATGGGAATCTAGCCCATAACCTCATAGGACTAGAGGCAAGAACATGTTCACCCACTTCCACTGGCATCCAACTATAGTACAGACCTTTCACCACACCACAGCTGCTAACCATCAATCGATGTGGCACTCCATTGGGTTCTGACTCACCTCTTGCTATCAATGACTGACTCGCATACCAAGCCCGTCCAGCCCATACGACACCTTTAAGCAAAAGTAAGGACAAGTGCCTATCAAATAAAGCTAGGCATGATACTGACACCTCGCTATTATCTCCAAGGTCCACTAGCCTCGGGACCCTTAACCTTCAGCAGATCAGCATTGATATCCCTGAAGAGGAGACTTTATCAACATGAGAAACTGCTGCAGGCCCACTGACAGACTGTACTACAAATGGGAACTAGTCTTCCCGTCCAGCTGACAGAGGACAGCCTCCCAAACGTAGCCTATTAACATGGAATGTGGCTGGAGTGAGGTCAAAGGTGATACTTTGCCATTGGATGCAATATATAGAACAATTTGATATTTGTGTCTTACAGGAAACTTGGTCCATTTCCCCCTGTCTTTATTCCTGGCTATGTCACGTTTTGTTGCCCAGCAGTTGCGAGTCGACCTGGATGACCCACGGGGGGTTTGCTGATCTGGGTCAAAATCGAGCTTAATTGCACTATTCGTGAGATAAAGACTAACAGCCCAGATATTTTAGCGATCCATCTTAGGGGTAGTAATGGTATAGGGATAGACCTTTTTAATGTTTATGCCCGAGGTACCAAGGCTGGCTGCAGCTCTCCCACTCTCCAAGCATTGGAAGATTGACTTGAGGAAAGTGAGCTTCAGCCACCATTAATAATAGCAGGTGACTTTAATGTCACCTTTGAACCCCTAGACAATGAAGATGTAACCGATAGTGAGAAGGTAGACTAGATGTGGCACGTTCCTCCCCTTGACTTACCACCGATTAAAAAATGGACACGAACAGCGTTACAGCTTCATGCCCTAACCATCGAGTACGGACTAAGGGCTGCCAATGGTCGAACGAAATCCGACAAGATGGGGGTGAACACTTACAACAGAACTATGAGTATGAGCCGCATTGACTACATTCAACTAGATGTTAGATTGTGGCCTGGAGTGATGGATATGGCAGTGGGGTCCATCACTGACAGCGACCATAACCCCCTTGAGCTTGCCACAACATCACCTTGGCCTAAAAACCCTAGCCTCCCAAGTATACCCCTTACAACCAGGGAGTTATGCCCAACTAATGACAACAGGCGACTCAAATGGGCAAGAGTAGCTATCGCCACTGAGAAACTAGAAGCCATTAAATGTAATGTCCTAGAGAGCGCCAGTGTGTTATGTAGCGTATTTGAGCGACAGGGTGGGTTCCTAAAGATCACGGCTTGTTATGCACATTTTTTTTAACCAACTAGCGTCTCACTTTAGAATGCCACAACGGCCACCGGGTATGTCACAGTCCATCAGACCACACTCCTCCTGGTTTAATCAGGAGTGTAGGAAGCTCAGGTCAAAGCTGCCCACCGAGATTAGAACAAATAATATGGTGGAATTAAGAGAAACAAGGAGATCCTATAAGACAGCTCTGGCCAGAGCCAAAGGAGAATGGGATGCAAATCGTTGGCTCCAGATCAGTGATGCTTGCCAGAGGAAAGATTCCCAACAGTTTTGGCTCCTAGTCACCAGGGGAGACGCGGAAAGATCAAGGCCACCCACTAACAACATTGCCATTGCCGCCTGGTATGACCATTTCTCTCCAGTATATACTGGATCTGGGGATTCTGCTATGGATGTCCCTATCCCTGATTACACCCAGACCACCGGGCTTTTTTTCTCTAGCCGAAATCATGCACAGCATCTATTCTGTTGTTATGAATAAAGCTGCGGGGCCTGACGGTGTCCCTGGCGATGTTTTCCTCAATGACATTGCCAATTGGTCTAAATACATCTGGGCACTAGCCAATGGAATTGCCGCAGGAGCTTCTATACCGCCCTCGTGGAAGGGAGCCGAGGTCATTCCGGTCTTTAAGAAGGGTGACTGCTCATTACCCTCCAACTACAGGCCCATCAGCTTGATCGATGGTGCTCAAAAGGTCTTCTCCCGTGCACTTCTTACGAAGATTACGACTTGGATGGATGACAACAACATCTTATCCTCCTTCCAAGCAGGGTTTAGATGGAAAATCAGCACCATCGATCAGGTTTTTCGCTTTCTTTTATTGGCCTGGAAAACTGTGACCATTGAGCCACGAAGCCTGTATATAGCATTTATTGACCTGAAGTCGGCATTCGACCTCATCCCTAGGCATAAATTATGGTGCGTTCTACAGAAGTTGGGCCTTCCTTCTGAGCTCCTTGCGTTGGTTGTTCGCCTACACGAGGACAGCTACGCAAGGGTCTGTTTGGGAAACCAAGGGCAACTGACAGACCCGATCAGAGTTGACAGAGGGGTTCGACAGGGCTGCGTGTTGGCTCCTACTCTCATCTCACTCGTCATCAATGGAGTGGTCCAATATTTAGCTGAAGTTCCCAATGACGCCCCATCTTTGGGGGGTGTCAAAGTAACAACCTTATTGTTTGCGGAGGGCACGCTAATAGTTTCCAAGACTCCCAGCGGTCTGCAACTGCTCCTAAGCCACTTTGAGGCCTTCTGTGGAATGAGAGGCTTGGAGGTTAACACCTCGAAGACCAAACTCCTACTGCTGAATCCCCACAAATCGTTTAAAGGTAAATTGGTATTGGGGGGATCCCCCTCGAGAGAGTGGCTACGTTTGACTATCTGGGTGTAACTCTCTCTGAGGAAATGGCCTGGAAGCATCACATTATGAAACGGATCCTTCAGCAGGAGCAGCCCACATGGGCCCTGATTAAAGAGCACAGGACCTCCCAGACCAAACCTGTAGCAACCCCACTCCAGATTTACAACCACAAGGTAGTGGTTTCTGCACTGTATGCAGCAGAACTTTGGGGATTTGAAAACCTGGAAGGTCTTCTTCTTACCGAGAACAAGTTCCTGAGATCCCTATGCTCACTCCCTCAGAGCACTCCCCTCCTTCCATTAAGGCTAGGCATGGGGAGACCCTCAATTGTGGATAAAGCGAGGCTCCGTCCCCTGCTCCTCTGGCTGCACCTGAAATTAACCCCCAAGCTTTCCCAATATGCTGCTGCTCTGGATGAAGTTTGCACACTTGACCGCTTTGGGAAAATTGGGTGGTTTATTAAGGTTAGGTCACTGCTCCCAAAGATTGGCCTGGGGAGCTCATGGGACGTTAAAGATCCTACATTATTGCCCAGTAAAGAACTGGTTAAGACTCAATATTGGAATTGGGTGGCGCAGACTACCGCTACTCATCCGTCTGAGGGCCGTCTCACATTAGAATTTATGGATTTCAAATTGCTAAGCGCTTATGAAGAATATGGTCATCACGATTCCCCAGGATAGGAAGCTTTATATCCAATTTAGATTTGGCTCTCTTCCTGTGAATTCCTTTACAGCTGCTTGGCGACGGCCCTCCTCTGCAACGAAGTGCTGCTCTGGTTGCCCCCGCACTGTTGAGTCAATTAGCCATATTTTCTTTGTCTGCCCCATGTACAACTCCCCGAGAATCAAATGGTTAGCCCCCGTTTGCAGGTTGCTTGGAACTCGATGCCACCAAGAAGCGTTGCGCATTTTAAAATCTGACTCTACGCCTCTAGTCGCTTGCGCAGTTGGCAAGTTCCTTGGCAAAATGTGGATCATTAGAAGGTCCGCATCAAAGACACGATAGTGTGCATTTCACTTTCTTTTTACTAATTCTGCTAGCCCATGTTTAAGAAATCATTTACATGTTTTTTACCCTTGTTTATAGATCAATTTTTAACATTGCGACTGCTGGTGGGCCGTGCTGCGCAATTTTATTATGGCGCAAGTTTTTGTTCCCACTTCTTATCATTCCCTTGATTGATGTTTTAATTGTTATACAATTGGCCGATATAATCAAATCGTTTGGAAATCAATGTGTTGTTTTAAATGAACTTTTGTCATGTACTCGTTTCGAATTCATGTACTGTATGCATTTGCACTTTTATGGTCGTAATGACCGAAATAAAGTTTTACGACGACGACTGTCCATTTGTTTTTGAGTGGGGTGGGGACATTGGCATGCCCATTCTGGGCAGCCCCCACCCCTACTTTGCTAAAAAAAACACTCCAAGGTGCTTAGTGGACTTTCTGACCCCCTGGGGAGAGATCGGGGGCTATTGCCTGATCTGCCCCCCAGGGGGGGGGGGGCGGAAAGACTATGGCTATTGTTTTGGGAGATTTGAGGCATTGGCATGCCTGTTCTGAGCAGCCCCCACTGCTAAATTGACATAAAAATGTAATCCCTGGTTCCTAGTGGGCTTTCTGCCATGCCGGGGGTGGCAGTTCAGGGGCTATTGCCTCCATCTGCCTCCCATGGGGGGCAGAAAGACTGTGTACATTTCTGGGTGGGGTGGGGGCATTACAATGCCAATTCAGGGCAGCCCCCACCCCTAAATTTACATTTAAAAATTCCTGGCTCCTTGTGGGATTTCTGCCCCTGGGGGGGCACATTGGGGGCTATTGTCCCCATCTGACACCCAGTGGGAGCAAAAAGACTAAATATGCACCAAACAGTTGGGGGGAGCAAAGGCCTTTGCCTAAGGGGCCGCTCCCCCCCACCCGGGTGTCTAGTGCTATCCTTGCTTGGAGATCGCCCTCCTGTGGCAATCCCCAAGCAGGGATCCACTAGCAAAGGGTACCATTAGAAAGGGGAGATTCTCCCCTTTCCAACAATACCTCTCCCATGTGTTTCAGTGCTCGGGGGGGCTGAGATAGCCCTGCAAGCACTGAAGCAGCGAAACTGAAATGAGCCGATCAACTCATTTCAGTTTCACTTTAAATGTAATGATGCCAGCGCACCATGCTCATGATCGTCATTACATTGAAAAAATAATGCCTCGGGACATTGGGGGATGCTCTTCCCCAGCTCCAGAGGCTGAAAAGCTAAAAAGGAAATCCCTCTGCTAATTACAGCAGAGGGATTTCTGGCTGGTGTGCAGAGGACGTAATGGTTATGTCCTCGGCATACAAGCGCCACAGCCGAGGACATAACCGTTACGTCCTCAGCATACATGCGAATAATGTTTTTCAAGTGCAGAGAATACAAAGTTATTTACACAGGACCAGAGCCTAATATTGAAAAACGGATTTTGTGAGAATTGGCTTTGTACTTTTATTTGTAAAACGATTGTAGTATGGAATACAATAAATGTAAGCAGTAGTTTCTAAAGTTTTTTGGGCTGTACTGTAGTTATAACTTTTTTTTTACCTTTGCACTACAGTATTAAATATGTGAATCTGCAATACATTTTAAATTTGCACCATATAACATGTTTTACTAGACTGAAAACAATCATATCATCACAAACAGTGCCGGCTTACAGGCAATGTGAATGGGTCCGTTGGAGAAGCGTAATTTTGGCTGCACCCTTTCATGTTTAATTAGGCCACATATATATGTATGTATGGCCTCATGTACTCATGTGATGTAACATTATTAATGTAATGCAGTGTACTTGAACAGTTACAGTAAGTCCATCTACTGTGTAATCTCGACATTTATATGAGTATTTATATGAACGTTTTCCCTTAAAGTAGTAACGAGTTGCATTTCTCACATATATCTGCATTTGTGTGGCTTAAATAACATTGTAATTCTTATATATCCATGTATTAATTTAAATACTACTCTCTATATATTTTATAACTGAAAGTGTATCCATTTGAAACATGCTCTATATCTATAATGTAATCGTATATGTACCTGTAACCATGTATTTAAATATGTATTGAGATGCTTGCTGTACTAAGTTGACCAGAGGCCTTAAGCACTGGTATTTCTTAAAATTTAACTTTCAACGTGAATGCTTGCTTTGGATGCAATGTTTTTCTCTCCCCTGCAGGTGCAGTTGCATTAGCTTTTTGTTAAAGAAAGGCACATAGTGTGAAAGAGATAGTGAGACTCGGAAGGAGTATATTTTGACAAGGATAAGAAGATTTAATGAACAAAGGGAGGACTACTGCTTGAGCGGAACAGGGAGACAGGAGGAATCCAAGGACGCTCTACTGTGTGGACCAAAGGAAAGAAATTTCGAGTGTAGTTGCCAAGTTTTAGTGTTTGAAGATGAAAAAATAATTTGACATTTGACATGGGATTCTCGAAGGTTGTTTTGATGGGTATAATTGTGGAATACACTTTAGCTTTGTTCAGATTCCATTTAGACTCTGAGAGGTACAGACCTCTTTGTGACATCCCTGTTGTGTGACTCTTGCTACACAATATTCTTTACCTTTGAGAAGTTCTACAGACGTTCTGCTATGCTGACACCTTTCTATGCTTCCCTGACTTAATAGGGTTTCCCTGATTTCTAGTTTAGAATAAGATTTAATAGATCTTCTTAGGCAACTTCATGTATAGCAAGAGGATCAAATCTTTCAATCTACTCATCAGACTTTGTTTCTCACTCTTTGTATTGCAGCTAGAGAATTCCTCATTTGCTTTCTGTTATTGAGGATACATTTTGTACGTTGTTTCGGATATACCTTAGTGATTCTGGATTTTTATACTATGTTTCTGTGACTGATTTATATCAACTTGACTTTGAATTTGCAATATATCCATACTTAATTCCATCAATAAACTCTGAGTTTGACTGTGTGGCCAAATGGGTTACACCTTAATTGGTAAATTTTAGTTGATCCTAACTCCTTTTATTCCGCAGGCACTTATAATCTTCTATTGCTGGGGCCCAGGAAGAAGAAGTCCACATTCTATGCATTCCCACCATTGCATCGGAGGCCGAGCTCAGGATGTACTGCATTTTAAAATATCTAGTATGTTTAAAAGCACCTGCCTCAGAGTTCTTTTTGTGCCCAGCAATTTCAAGCAATTATAAACATGTCAAGATAACTATAGTGATTAATGTACCTGCTAGAGAGATCGGAGCAGAGACGTTTTAATGCATGGGCAAAGTGGGCTCTGGCCCAGGGCCCCAGCCTTTCAAGGGGGCCCCTTCACTGAGTCAGCTCCGTTCTCCAGAGTTTTGCCCTAGTGAACTTGATTATTTCTTAAACAGATTGTTTTAAATACTGTTTTCCTTTAATTTATTTTTTATGTACCTGATGTGTGAGAGTCTAGTACAGCCATTTTGCAGAGAAATGTTGTGTTTATGTTTCATGCAATATACATAAAGTTTCTTTTAGATCAAAATAAGGCCTAACATATAAGAAATGGGAGGGCGTCACAGAGATTATTTGCAGTAATATTGGTGAGCTGCTGCTGTGTTACAATATTGAAAACACACATAACTATCCCTGAATATTAGATGTAAACACATTTAGGGCCTTATTTATGAGAAGTGATGCATCGCTGTGTGAAAACAGGGATGCGCCACTTCTTAGTGCGCCCTCCTTGCGACATGATGGATGCGTCATATTTACTGTATAACGCATCATGTCGGAAGGAGTTACAGATACGTCAGTATTTCTGACGTATCTGTGGGCGCAAAAGTGATGCATTGCTGGGGTGTGTCTGAAAATAGACGCAACTCCAGCAATGTGTCCTTTCACATGGGACAGGCCCCATGTGAAAGGGCCTGCATCAGTCTTACGCCTGCTGTGAGGCAGGTGTAAAATATTGACGGATTGCGTCCTAGAAGTGGCGCACTGAGTTCTCATAGATTTCAATGCGCCACTTCTACGAGGCTTTTGCGGGGAACACCCACCCTGCATACATTATACCTGGTGCAGGTATAATGTGGTGCAGAGGTTTACAAAGTGACGCATCTGCCTAGATGCCTCACTTTGTAAATAGATACCAAAGGGGATGATGGACGGAGCGTTTGAGCAAATCAAACACTCACCCCCAGTCAACTGATCTGGGTTTAATCCATCATCATTCTTTAGCTCACTCCACCACCCCAGTTCAGACATGGCCATATGCAAATCAGTCTGACCCTGTGCCTCATGGGAGCAGTCCAGCCCGAACTGCCAAGCCATGTCTTCCCTGGACCGGAAACAAGCATCCTGGGACCGGTTTCTGGCTATTCAGCCATCATCAGCCAGACTAGCTTGAATCCAGTGGCAAAGTGAGCAAGGGACCCACGTCTGGGCATACCCTGCCAACTTAGGGCGAACAAAGCGATACCAAAGGGGATGATGGACGGAGCGTTTGAGCAAATCAAACACTCACCCCCAGTCAACTGATCTGGGTTTAATCCATCATCATTCTTTAGCTCATTCCACCACCCCAGTTCAGACATGGCCATATGCAAATCAGTCTGACCCTGTGCCTCATGGGAGCAGTCCATCCCGAACTGCCAAGCCATGTCTTCCCTGGACCGGAAACAAGCATCCTGGGACCGGTTTCTGGCTATTCAGCCGTCATCAGCCAGACTAGCTTGAATCCAGTGGCAAAGTGAGCAAGGGACCCACGTCTGGGCATACCCTGCCAATTTAGGGCGAACAAAGCGATACCAAAGGGGATGATGGACGGAGCGTTTGAGCAAATCAAACACTCACCCCCAGTCAACTGATCTGGGTTTAATCCATCATCATTCTTTAGCTCACTCCACCACCCCAGTTCAGACATGGCCATATGCAAATCAGTCTGACCCTGTGCCTCATGGGAGCAGTCCAGCCCGAACTGCCAAGCCATGTCTTCCCTGGACCGGAAACAAGCATCCTGGGACCGGTTTCTGGCTATTCAGCCGTCATCAGCCAGACTAGCTTGAATCCAGTGGCAAAGTGAGCAAGGGACCCACGTCTGGGCATACCCTGCCAACTTAGGGCGAACAAAGCGATACCAAAGGGGATGATGGACGGAGCGTTTGAGCAAATCAAACACTCACCCCCAGTCAACTGATCTGGGTTTAATCCATCATCATTCTTTAGCTCACTCCACCACCCCAGTTCAGACATGGCCATATGCAAATCAGTCTGACCCTGTGCCTCATGGGAGCAGTCCAGCCCGAACTGCCAAGCCATGTCTTCCCTGGACCGGAAACAAGCATCCTGGGACCGGTTTCTGGCTATTCAGCCGTCATCAGCCAGACTAGCTTGAATCCAGTGGCAAAGTGAGCAAGGGACCCACGTCTGGGCATACCCTGCCAACTTAGGGCGAACAAAGCGATACCAAAGGGGATGATGGACGGAGCGTTTGAGCAAATCAAACACTCACCCCCAGTCAACTGATCTGGGTTTAATCCATCATCATTCTTTAGCTCACTCCACCACCCCAGTTCAGACATGGCCATATGCAAATCAGTCTGACCCTGTGCCTCATGGGAGCAGTCCAGCCCGAACTGCCAAGCCATGTCTTCCCTGGACCGGAAACAAGCATCCTGGGACCGGTTTCTGGCTATTCAGCCATCATCAGCCAGACTAGCTTGAATCCAGTGGCAAAGTGAGCAAGGGACCCACGTCTGGGCATACCCTGCCGACTTAGGGCGAACAAAGCGATACCAAAGGGGATGATGGACGGAGCGTTTGAGCAAATCAAACACTCACCCCCAGTCAACTGATCTGGGTTTAATCCATCATCATTCTTTAGCTCACTCCACCACCCCAGTTCAGACATGGCCATATGCAAATCAGTCTGACCCTGTGCCTCATGGGAGCAGTCCAGCCAGAACTGCCAAGCCATGTCTTCCCTGGACCGGAAACAAGCATCCTGGGACCGGTTTCTGGCTATTCAGCCGTCATCAGCCAGACTAGCTTGAATCCAGTGGCAAAGTGAGCAAGGGACCCACGTCTGGGCATACCCTGCCAACTTAGGGCGAACAAAGCGATACCAAAGGGGATGATGGACGGAGCGTTTGAGCAAATCAAACACTCACCCCCAGTCAACTGATCTGGGTTTAATCCATCATCATTCGTTAGCTCACTCCACCACCCCAGTTCAGACATGGCCATATGCAAATCAGTCTGACCCTGTGCCTCATGGGAGCAGTCCAGCCCGAACTGCCAAGCCATGTCTTCCCTGGACCGGAAACAAGCATCCTGGGACCGGTTTCTGGCTATTCAGCCGTCATCAGCCAGACTAGCTTGAATCCAGTGGCAAAGTGAGCAAGGGACCCACGTCTGGGCATACCCTGCCAACTTAGGGCGAACAAAGCGATACCAAAGGGGATGATGGACGGAGCGTTTGAGCAAATCAAACACTCACCCCCAGTCAACTGATCTGGGTTTAATCCATCATCATTCATTAGCTCACTCCACCACCCCAGTTCAGACATGGCCATATGCAAATCAGTCTGACCCTGTGCCTCATGGGAGCAGTCCAGCCCGAACTGCCAAGCCATGTCTTCCCTGGACCGGAAACAAGCATCCTGGGACCGGTTTCTGGCTATTCAGCCGTCATCAGCCAGACTAGCTTGAATCCAGTGGCAAAGTGAGCAAGGGACCCACGTCTGGGCATACCCTGCCAACTTAGGGCGAACAAAGCGATACCAAAGGGGATGATGGACGGAGCGTTTGAGCAAATCAAACACTCACCCCCAGTCAACTGATCTGGGTTTAATCCATCATCATTCTTTAGCTCACTCCACCACCCCAGTTCAGACATGGCCATATGCAAATCAGTCTGACCCTGTGCCTCATGGGAGCAGTCCAGCCCGAACTGCCAAGCCATGTCTTCCCTGGACCGGAAACAAGCATCCTGGGACCGGTTTCTGGCTATTCAGCCGTCATCAGCCAGACTAGCTTGAATCCAGTGGCAAAGTGAGAGCAAGGGACCCACGTCTGGGCATACCCTGCCAACTTAGGGCGAACAAAGCGATACCAAAGGGGATGATGGACGGAGCGCTTGAGCAAATCAAACACTCACCCCCAGTCAACTGATCTGGGTTTAATCCATCATCATTCTTTAGCTCACTCCACCACCCCAGTTCAGACATGGCCATATGCAAATCAGTCTGACCCTGTGCCTCATGGGAACAGTCCAGCCCGAACTGCCAAGCCATGTCTTCCCTGGACCGGAAACAAGCATCCTGGGACCGGTTTCTGGCTATTCAGCCGTCATCAGCCAGGCTAGCTTGAATCCAGTGGCAAAGTGAGAGCAAGGGACCCACGTCTGGGCATACCCTGCCAACTTAGGGCGAACAAAGCGATACCAAAGGGGATGATGGACGGAGCGTTTGAGCAAATCAAACACTCACCCCCAGTCAACTGATCTGGGTTTAATCCATCATCATTCGTTAGCTCACTCCACCACCCCAGTTCAGACATGGCCATATGCAAATCAGTCTGACCCTGTGCCTCATGGGAACAGTCCAGCCCGAACTGCCAAGCCATGTCTTCCCTGGACCGGAAACAAGCATCCTGGGACCGGTTTCTGGCTATTCAGCCATCATCAGCCAGACTAGCTTGAATCCAGTGGCAAAGTGAGCAAGGGACCCACGTCTGGGCATACCCTGCCAACTTAGGGCGAACAAAGCGATACCAAAGGGGATGATGGACGGAGCGTTTGAGCAAATCAAACACTCACCCCCAGTCAACTGATCTGGGTTTAATCCATCATCATTCTTTAGCTCACTCCACCACCCCAGTTCAGACATGGCCATATGCAAATCAGTCTGACCCTGTGCCTCATGGGAGCAGTCCAGCCCGAACTGCCAAGCCATGTCTTCCCTGGACCGGAAACAAGCATCCTGGGATCGGTTTCTGGCTATTCAGCCGTCATCAGCCAGACTAGCTTGAATCCAGTGGCAAAGTGAGCAAGGGACCCACGTCTGGGCATACCCTGCCAACTTAGGGCGAACAAAGCGATACCAAAGGGGATGATGGACGGAGCGTTTGAGCAAATCAAACACTCACCCCCAGTCAACTGATCTGGGTTTAATCCATCATCATTCTTTAGCTCACTCCACCACCCCAGTTCAGACATGGCCATATGCAAATCAGTCTGACCCTGTGCCTCATGGGAACAGTCCAGCCCGAACTGCCAAGCCATGTCTTCCCTGGACCGGAAACAAGCATCCTGGGACCGGTTTCTGGCTATTCAGCCGTCATCAGCCAGGCTAGCTTGAATCCAGTGGCAAAGTGAGCAAGGGACCCACGTCTGGGCATACCCTGCCAACTTAGGGCGAACAAAGCGATACCAAAGGGGATGATGGACGGAGCGTTTGAGCAAATCAAACACTCACCCCCAGTCAACTGATCTGGGTTTAATCCATCATCATTCTTTAGCTCACTCCACCACCCCAGTTCAGACATGGCCATATGCAAATCAGTCTGACCCTGTGCCTCATGGGAGCAGTCCAGCCCGAATTGCCAAGCCATGTCTTCCCTGGACCGGAAACAAGCATCCTGGGACCGGTTTCTGGCCATTCAGCCGTCATCAGCCAGGCTAGCTTGAATCCAGTGGCAAAGTGAGCAAGGGACCCACGTCTGGGCATACCCTGCCAACTTAGGGCGAACAAAGCGATACCAAAGGGGATGATGGACGGAGCGTTTGAGCAAATCAAACACTCACCCCCAGTCAACTGATCTGGGTTTAATCCATCATCATTCTTTAGCTCACTCCACCACCCCAGTTCAGACATGGCCATATGCAAATCAGTCTGACCCTGTGCCTCATGGGAGCAGTCCAGCCCGAACTGCCAAGCCATGTCTTCCCTGGACCGGAAACAAGCATCCTGGGACCGGTTTCTGGCTATTCAGCCATCATCAGCCAGACTAGCTTGAATCCAGTGGCAAAGTGAGCAAGGGACCCACGTCTGGGCATACCCTGCCGACTTAGGGCGAACAAAGCGATACCAAAGGGGATGATGGACGGAGCGTTTGAGCAAATCAAACACTCACCCCCAGTCAACTGATCTGGGTTTAATCCATCATCATTCTTTAGCTCACTCCACCACCCCAGTTCAGACATGGCCATATGCAAATCAGTCTGACCCTGTGCCTCATGGGAGCAGTCCAGCCAGAACTGCCAAGCCATGTCTTCCCTGGACCGGAAACCAGCATCCTGGGACCGGTTTCTGGCTATTCAGCCGTCATCAGCCAGACTAGCTTGAATCCAGTGGCAAAGTGAGCAAGGGACCCACGTCTGGGCATACCCTGCCAACTTAGGGCGAACAAAGCGATACCAAAGGGGATGATGGACGGAGCGTTTGAGCAAATCAAACACTCACCCCCAGTCAACTGATCTGGGTTTAATCCATCATCATTCGTTAGCTCACTCCACCACCCCAGTTCAGACATGGCCATATGCAAATCAGTCTGACCCTGTGCCTCATGGGAACAGTCCAGCCCGAACTGCCAATCCATGTCTTCCCTGGACCGGAAACAAGCATCCTGGGACCGGTTTCTGGCTATTCAGCCGTCATCAGCCAGACTAGCTTGAATCCAGTGGCAAAGTGAGCAAGGGACCCACGTCTGGGCATACCCTGCCAACTTAGGGCGAACAAAGCGATACCAAAGGGGATGATGGACGGAGCGTTTGAGCAAATCAAACACTCACCCCCAGTCAACTGATCTGGGTTTAATCCATCATCATTCTTTAGCTCACTCCACCACCCCAGTTCAGACATGGCCATATGCAAATCAGTCTGACCCTGTGCCTCATGGGAGCAGTCCAGCCCGAACTGCCAAGCCATGTCTTCCCTGGACCGGAAACAAGCATCCTGGGACCGGTTTCTGGCTATTCAGCCGTCATCAGCCAGACTAGCTTGAATCCAGTGGCAAAGTGAGCAAGGGACCCACGTCTGGGCATACCCTGCCAACTTAGGGCGAACAAAGCGATACCAAAGGGGATGATGGACGGAGCGTTTGAGCAAATCAAACACTCACCCCCAGTCAACTGATCTGGGTTTAATCCATCATCATTCTTTAGCTGACTCCACCACCCCAGTTCAGACATGGCCATATGCAAATCAGTCTGACCCTGTGCCTCATGGGAACAGTCCAGCCCGAACTGCCAAGCCATGTCTTCCCTGGACCGGAAACAAGCATCCTGGGACCGGTTTCTGGCTATTCAGCCGTCATCAGCCAGACTAGCTTGAATCCAGTGGCAAAGTGAGCAAGGGACCCACGTCTGGGCATACCCTGCCAACTTAGGGCGAACAAAGCGATACCAAAGGGGATGATGGACGGAGCGTTTGAGCAAATCAAACACTCACCCCCAGTCAACTGATCTGGGTTTAATCCATCATCATTCTTTAGCTCACTCCACCACCCCAGTTCAGACATGGCCATATGCAAATCAGTCTGACCCTGTGCCTCATGGGAGCAGTCCAGCCCGAACTGCCAAGCCATGTCTTCCCTGGACCGGAAACAAGCATCCTGGGACCGGTTTCTGGCTATTCAGCCGTCATCAGCCAGACTAGCTTGAATCCAGTGGCAAAGTGAGCAAGGGACCCACGTCTGGGCATACCCTGCCAACTTAGGGCGAACAAAGCGATACCAAAGGGGATGATGGACGGAGCGTTTGAGCAAATCAAACACTCACCCCCAGTCAACTGATCTGGGTTTAATCCATCATCATTCGTTAGCTCACTCCACCACCCCAGTTCAGACATGGCCATATGCAAATCAGTCTGACCCTGTGCCTCATGGGAACAGTCCAGCCCGAACTGCCAAGCCATGTCTTCCCTGGACCGGAAACAAGCATCCTGGGACCGGTTTCTGGCTATTCAGCCATCATCAGCCAGACTAGCTTGAATCCAGTGGCAAAGTGAGCAAGGGACCCACGTCTGGGCATACCCTGCCAACTTAGGGCGAACAAAGCGATACCAAAGGGGATGATGGACGGAGCGTTTGAGCAAATCAAACACTCACCCCCAGTCAACTGATCTGGGTTTAATCCATCATCATTCTTTAGCTCACTCCACCACCCCAGTTCAGACATGGCCATATGCAAATCAGTCTGACCCTGTGCCTCATGGGAGCAGTCCAGCCCGAACTGCCAAGCCATGTCTTCCCTGGACTGGAAACAAGCATCCTGGGACCGGTTTCTGGCTATTCAGCCGTCATCAGCCAGACTAGCTTGAATCCAGTGGCAAAGTGAGCAAGGGACCCACGTCTGGGCATACCCTGCCAACTTAGGGCGAACAAAGCGATACCAAAGGGGATGATGGACGGAGCGTTTGAGCAAATCAAACACTCACCCCCAGTCAACTGATCTGGGTTTAATCCATCATCATTCTTTAGCTCACTCCACCACCCCAGTTCAGACATGGCCATATGCAAATCAGTCTGACCCTGTGCCTCATGGGAGCAGTCCAGCCCGAACTGCCAAGCCATGTCTTCCCTGGACCGGAAACAAGCATCCTGGGACCGGTTTCTGGCTATTCAGCCGTCATCAGCCAGGCTAGCTTGAATCCAGTGGCAAAGTGAGCAAGGGACCCACGTCTGGGCATACCCTGCCAACTTAGGGCGAACAAGCGATACCAAAGGGGATGATGGACGGAGCGTTTGAGCAAATCAAACACTCACCCCCAGTCAACTGATCTGGGTTTAATCCATCATCATTCATTAGCTCACTCCACCACCCCAGTTCAGACATGGCCATATGCAAATCAGTCTGACCCTGTGCCTCATGGGAGCAGTCCAGCCCGAACTGCCAAGCCATGTCTTCCCTGGACCGGAAACAAGCATCCTGGGTCCGGTTTCTGGCTATTCAGCTGTCATCAGCCAGACTAGCTTGAATCCAGTGGCAAAGTGAGCAAGGGACCCACGTCTGGGCATACCCTGCCAACTTAGGGCGAACAAAGCGATACCAAAGGGGATGATGGACGGAGCGTTTGAGCAAATCAAACACTCACCCCCAGTCAACTGATCTGGGTTTAATCCATCATCATTCTTTAGCTCACTCCACCACCCCAGTTCAGACATGGCCATATGCAAATCAGTCTGACCCTGTGCCTCATGGGAACAGTCCAGCCCGAACTGCCAAGCCATGTCTTCCCTGGACCGGAAACAAGCATCCTGGGACCGGTTTCTGGCTATTCAGCCGTCATCAGCCAGGCTAGCTTGAATCCAGTGGCAAAGTGAGCAAGGGACCCACGTCTGGGCATACCCTGCCAACTTAGGACGAACAAAGCGATACCAAAGGGGATGATGGACGGAGCGTTTGAGCAAATCAAACACTCACCCCCAGTCAACTGATCTGGGTTTAATCCATCATCATTCGTTAGCTCACTCCACCACCCCAGTTCAGATATGGCCATATGCAAATCAGTCTGACCCTGTGCCTCATGGGAACAGTCCAGCCCGAACTGCCAAGCCATGTCTTCCCTGGACCGGAAACAAGCATCCTGCGACCGGTTTCTGGCTATTCAGCCATCATCAGCCAGGCTAGCTTGAATCCAGTGGCAAAGTGAGCAAGGGACCCACGTTTGGGCATACCCTGCCAACTTAGGGCGAACAAAGCGATACCAAAGGGGATGATGGACGGAGCGCTTGAGCAAATCAAACACTCACCCCCAGTCAACTGATCTGGGTTTAATCCATCATCATTCTTTAGCTCACTCCACCACCCCAGTTCAGACATGGCCATATGCAAATCAGTCTGACCCTGTGCCTCATGGGAACAGTCCAGCCCGAACTGCCAAGCCATGTCTTCCCTGGACCGGAAACAAGCATCCTGGGACCGGTTTCTGGCTATTCAGCCGTCATCAGCCAGACTAGCTTGAATCCAGTGGCAAAGTGAGCAAGGGACCCACGTCTGGGCATACCCTGCCAACTTAGGGCGAACAAAGCGATACCAAAGGGGATGATGGACGGAGCGTTTGAGCAAATCAAACACTCACCCCCAGTCAACTGATCTGGGTTTAATCCATCATCATTCTTTAGCTCACTCCACCACCCCAGTTCAGACATGGCCATATGCAAATCAGTCTGACCCTGTGCCTCATGGGAGCAGTCCAGCCCGAACTGCCAAGCCATGTCTTCCCTGGACCGGAAACAAGCATCCTGGGACCGGTTTCTGGCTATTCAGCCGTCATCAGCCAGACTAGCTTGAATCCAGTGGCAAAGTGAGCAAGGGACCCACGTCTGGGCATACCCTGCCAACTTAGGGTGAACAAAGCGATACCAAAGGGGATGATGGACGGAGCGTTTGAGCAAATCAAACACTCACCCCCAGTCAACTGATCTGGGTTTAATCCATCATCATTCTTTAGCTCACTCCACCACCCCAGTTCAGACATGGCCATATGCAAATCAGTCTGACCATGTGCCTCATGGGAGCAGTCCAGCCCGAACTGCCAAGCCATGTCTTCCCTGGACCGGAAACAAGCATCCTGGGACCGGTTTCTGGCTATTAAGTTCGGGCTGGACTGTTCCCATGAGGCACAGGGTCAAGACTGATTTGCATATGGCCATGTCTGAACTGGGGTGGCGTGGTGAGCAAAATAACGATGGATTAAACCCAGATCTGTGACTGGGGGTGAATGTTTTGCCAATGTGCAACATTCCGTCCATCATCTTGTGGGTTTTGCTGTTTTCCCTATGTGGGAAGGGTATGCCCAGACGTGGGTCCCGTGCTCACTACGCCACTGGAGTCAAGCTATCCTGGCTGATGACGGATGATAGCCAGAAACCGGTCCTAGGATGCTTGATTCCGGTCCAGGAAGACATGGCTTGGCAGTTCGGGCTGGACTGTTCCCATGAGGCACAGGGTCAAGACTGATTTGCATATGGCCATGTCTGAACTGGGGTGGCGTGGTGAGCAAAATAACGATGGATTAAACCCAGATCTGTGACTGGGGGTGAATGTTTTGCCAATGTGCAACATTCCGTCCATCATCTTGTGTGTTTTGCTGTTTTCCCTATGTGGGAAGGGTATGCCCAGACGTGGGTCCCGTGCTCACTACGCCACTGGAGTCAAGCTATCCTGGCTGATGACGGCTGATAGCCAGAAACCGGTCCTAGGATGCTTGATTCCGGTCCAGGGAAGACATGGCTTGGCAGTTCGGGCTGGACTGTTCCCATGAGGCACAGGGTCAAGACTGATTTGCATATGGCCATGTCTGAACTGGGGTGGCGTGGTGAGCAAAATAACGATGGATTAAACCCAGATCTGTGACTGGGGGTGAATGTTTTGCCAATGTGCAACATTCCGTCCATCATCTTGTGTGTTTTGCTGTTTTCCCTATGTGGGAAGGGTATGCCCAGACGTGTGTCCCGTGCTCACTACGCCACTGGAGTCAAGCTATCCTGGCTGATGACGGCTGATAGCCAGAAACCGGTCCTAGGATGCTTGATTCCGGTCCAGGGAAGACATGGCTTGGCAGTTCGGGCTGGACTGTTCCCATGAGGCACAGGGTCAAGACTGATTTGCATATGGCCATGTCTGAACTTGGTTGGCGTGGTGAGCAAAATAACGATGGATTAAACCCAGATCTGTGACTGGGGGTGAATGTTTTGCCAATGTGCAACATTCCGTCCATCATCTTGTGTGTTTTGCTGTTTTCCCTATGTGGGAAGGGTATGCCCAGACGTGGGTCCCGTGCTCACTACGCCACTGGAGTCAAGCTATCCTGGCTGATGACGGCTGATAGCCAGAAACCGGTCCTAGGATGCTTGATTCCAGTCCAGGGAAGACATGGCTTGGCAGTTCGGGCTGGACTGTTCCCATGAGGCACAGGGTCAAGACTGATTTGCATATGGCCATGTCTGAACTGGGGTGGCGTGGTGAGGAAAATAACGATGGATTAAACCCAGATCTGTGACTGGGGGTGAATGTTTTGCCAATGTGCAACATTCCGTCCATCATCTTGTGTGTTTTGCTGTTTTCCCTATGTGGGAAGGGTATGCCCAGACGTGGGTCCCGTGCTCACTACGCCACTGGAGTCAAGCTATCCTGGCTGATGACGGCTGATAGCCAGAAACCGGTCCTAGGATGCTTGATTCCGGTCCAGGAAGACATGGCTTGGCAGTTCGGGCTGGACTGTTCCCATGAGGCACAGGGTCAAGACTGATTTGCATATGGCCATGTCTGAACTGGGGTGGCGTGGTGAGGAAAATAACGATGGATTAAACCCAGATCTGTGACTGGGGGTGAATGTTTTGCCAATGTGCAACATTCCGTCCATCATCTTGTGTGTTTTGCTGTTTTCCCTATGTGGGAAGGGTATGCCCAGACGTGGGTCCCGTGCTCACTACGCCACTGGAGTCAAGCTATCCTGGCTGATGACGGCTGATAGCCAGAAACCGGTCCTAGGATGCTTGATTCCGGTCCAGGGAAGACATGGCTTGGCAGTTCGGGCTGGACTGTTCCCATGAGGCACAGGGTCAAGACTGATTTGCATATGGCCATGTCTGAACTGGGGTGGCGTGGTGAGCAAAATAACGATGGATTAAACCCAGATCTGTGACTGGGGGTGAATGTTTTGCCAATGTGCAACATTCCGTCCATCATCTTGTGTGTTTCACTTTGTAAATAGGGCGCAACATGGCACATTTTTTACGCTGCCGGTGCGTCACAAAAAGTGACGCACCGGCGGCATAAAAGTGAAGCAAGGCCTCATAAATAAGGCCCTTAGAATTTGGACGAGTGTTCCTTTGCACTGTCAGGGACCTAATGAAATGAAATAGTGTATTTTATAAAGCACGCAGCTACTCAGACTAGAGTGTCCTGGCTCGTGACAGCGGGAGGAAAACGTGCGTAAAAGACCCATCAGTTATTAAAAAGCCAGGTTTTTAAGTTCTTCCTGAAAGAGAGTAGGTCTGTGGTTAGTCTCAGAGACTCAGGGAGTCTATTCCACAATTTTGCGCCTAGAAGGCCAAGGGATCTGCCTCCAGTGCGGGCACAGCATATTTTAGGCACGATGGCCAGGTTGGCATTGGAAGATTTTAGGGGTCTAGATGTTGTGTAGCGATTAACACGCTTTAACGCGATTTAGGTAGCCGGCTCCTAAGCCGTGGAAAGCTTTAAAGAACATGGTCATCGCTTTGAAGTCGATCCTTTCTTTTATGCGGAGCCAGTGTAGAGACTTAAGAATAGGGGTCATACTAGATCTGGGTTTAGGTCTCAGGATGGCTCTGGCCGCCGTGTTTTGTACCACTTGTAGGCGCTGGATAAGGGATTTGGGAAGACAGAGGTACAAGCTGTTGACATAGTCAAGCTTTGATGTCACCAGAGCCTGCACCACGATCTTTCTGCTCTCAAGCGGTAACAGTGCCAGGAATTTTTTTAGCATCCGGAGTATGCCAAAGCAAGCGCCAGTTAGATTTTGGATTTGAAAGCGCATGGAGAGTGTCTTGTCTATGACAATTCCTAAGTTTTTGACTTTCATCTTTTCCTCGGGCGGCAGATCTTTTGGCCACCAAGAGCTCCAGTCAGGTGTTTCTGAATTACCAAAGAAAACAACTTCAGTTTTGTCCGGATTGCACTTCAGCTGATTGATCTTAAGCCACTTAAAAACCTTTGTGAGGCAAGACCTAATCATTGCCCCGTCAAAGTCGGTTCCTTTTTCACATGTAAAAATCAGCTGAGTGTCATCAGCATAGGGAACAATTTTGATGCCCTCTTCCTCTACCAGAAATGCAAGGGGGGATAGATATATATTAAAAAGGGTAGGGCTGAGAATTGAGCCCTGAGGGACACCTACATTCATGGCCGTAACCGGGGATGAGAAAGGGGGGGGGGCAGATGTTCTGAGATCTATTTGCCAAGAAGGATGACATCCATGTTAAGGCAGTCCCCCCCCCCCCCCAGGCCGATGTTAGCAAGTCTCTCCAAGAGCCGCTCATGTGGGACCGTATCGAAGGCCGCCGACAGATCGAGCAGTATCAGAACAGCCTTGCCTCCCTGGTCCAGCTTACCCTTGAGAAATTCAGTCACTTCCAGCAGAGCGGACTCCGTACTGTAGTTAGCCCTAAAACCGGATTGGGACTCATGAAGGAGCTTCCCATCTTCAATGTGTTTTTGGAGGGCCTTGTTTACATGCTTCTCTCATACTTTGGAGAGGGCTGGAAGAAGGGAGATTGGCCTGTAGTTGGCAGGGTCCGTCGGTTTGGCGTTAGCCTTTTTTATCAGTGGAAGAATCTTAGCATTCTACCATAATTTTGGCATTTTGCCTAAGGAGAGGGAAGCATTAAATAGCTTGTTTACCATGGGGTTTATGGTGGGAGCTAATAGGTTCAGGATATTCGCTGGACATGGGTCAGTAGTAGAGCCAGACTTAATGCTTTAGAGAAGGGTCAGTGACTCTTCAAGCTGAAACTCAGGGAAAGCTAATAAAGATGGAGGATCCAAGAGGTGACATTTGCTATAAGAACTAAGGTAGAAAGTCAGTTCTTCCTCTGAGATGTTAGTGAAGGCTTGTTGGATCACGGAGATCTTTTGTGGAAGAATTGAGCTATTTGCTTAGACCATTCTTCCGTGCATGCCCCTTCCTTTGTGCCGGCTTTCGGGGTGGTAAAGGATTTAACTATGCTAAAGATTTCCTTACTCTTATTTTGGGCATTTTCTATCTTGGTTTGAAAGAAGTTTTTCTTGGCTGCCTTCACGAGAATGTAATGAGCTTTTAAGGTGTCTTTATACACCTTCCTGTCCTCAGGTAGATAGGATTTACGCCATTTCCGTTTCATTTTTCTACAATTACTTTTGCTAGATCTGAGGAAATCGTTAAACCATGGAGCTGGTGGGGCTGACCTCTTTGAGGAGCGGGAAACAACCGGTACCGCTGCACCAATGTTGGTTCGGAGCCATGAATCTATTGAGAGGGCGTCCGAGTCGGGGCAGCCAGACAGCTCCGGTGAGGAGCGACCGAGGGCGTCTGCTAACATCGGGATGGATATTTTATGGAACGTCCTGTAATTAGGGACCCTCTGCCCTGCGTTAGCCCGAGGGGCTGTGGCAGAGTTGGGAATGACGAATTTTAATAGGAGGTGGTCAGACCAGGTAATGGGAAGAGGTAGGCTTACTGATATGTCAAAGTTGTGAAAGATTTGGTCTAGGGTATGGCCCTTCTCATGGGTGGCGGAAGAAATAGATGGAAACATATTGCAGGCCTGCAGCGTCTCCAACAAGGAAATTGTTTGAGGGCCTTTTCCATTGTCCATATGTATATTGAAATCTCCCAGCAGTATTTTAAGGCCAGGGAGGTGGTGGCTGCATTAAGCGTAGTAATAAAATTTCCAATTGCACCGAGAGGTCTGTAAATCAGAAAACCAGCTATGCTATGATGGGGCGATAAGGTACAGCGGAAGCCTAAGGACTCTGTGCCCTTGATGTTTTCCATCAGGATGGGAGAGCAGTCTAGTTTTTTATTGTAAATTATGGCGAGACCGCCCCCTTCCCACTCGGTCGGTCCCTCCTAAGGATTTTATAATCCGTAGGGATGGCCGAAGTGATAGTAGGGTTGGGGGCTTCAGACAGCCAGGGCTCAGTGAGAAATAAAAGATCAGGCTGTTCGTCTAAACGTAGGTCATAAATGTGTGGTTCATGCTTTTGCATAGAGCGACAATTTAAAAGGGTGGCCTTTATGTCCTCTGTTTTCTTATTGTTTTTACACTTGCTGTTGCGTGGGAGGATCTTGGGTGCGAGTTTCCTGGGCTGAAGGAGAGACCAGTTGCACTTATTGCATCGAAAGTCTACCTCCAAGCTTAGATCAGCCGCTGTACACTGACATAATGGTAGCCGCCTAAGGCTAAGCAGTTTTTCCCTATTGTAATATAGTGGAAGAAACTCACCGGAGGGGAACTGGGCAGCATAACCGGCGCCGAACGCCTCCGGGACGCTGACTGGCGCAGACGGGCTTGCCTTTCGTGCGCCTGTGGTGCGCTAGCGGCACGCCCGCTGCGCCCGTCTGTTTGCATTGGGAATATATAGGCTAATGCCTATGATGCAAACTGGATCGCTAATGCAGCTGAGGAAGCGGAAACTGCGTGGGCGGAAGAGAGGAGCCCGATAGTAGCCCCAGCTCTCCGCACAATGGGCGTATCAGCCGCGGCAGACCACGACTGGAGGAAAAGCAAGATGCGAATCGGAGCAGCTAAGGAGGTGTAGGCAAGCAGAATCAAGTAAAGTGCAAGCGCGCGTAGGTAGGAGAAATTGTTAAAAAGCTCAGAGTAATTCAGCCACACATATACAATTTAAAAGGTATTAAAAACCTAGTAGCAGGGCAGGAAACACTAAATCCTACCTCTGTCAGCTGCGTGCGTCCATTTTCATCAGGAATATATAGGCTAATGCCTATGATGCAAACTGGATCGCTAACGCAGCTGAGGAAGCGGAAACTGCGTGGGAAACAGGGCCTCAAATTGGATCATAAATTCAAAGCTGTTCTGAACAGGGGCCCCCAAATTATGTTTGGCCCAGGGCCCCCAGAATCCTTAAGATGTCCCTGGATCGGAGTTTTGTCTAATAGCAGTTTGGCTGATCATAAAGTAGTGCGGAGCAAGGAACAAGTCGGAGTACACGCGGGTAGTTGGCATCCACCCACTATTTTCACAGGATGCTGTTCACCCTGCTGAGAAGTTAGGTCCTACTAAAAATGTACTGAACTCATCCCGGTGTAGTTTTCAGATACCAGGACACATTCAGCAGTGCCTGCATGTTGTCTGCTTTCGTTCTGAGTAACAACGTGCAGGCAGTCAAGGTGGCTTTCCTATTCAGCTTCCAGAAGGGTCTATAACAATGGCCAAGTTTCAGTGCCCATCAGGCCTCCTTATGGTTGAGTATCTTTGCTCTGGCTATCTGTAGCCTCATACCTCATACTTCACAAGTAGTTAAGAAAGGCATGCTTTTGACTTTGTTGAATCCCTGTATATAAGAGATATGCATGCACTGTAAGATTGTCAGATGTGTGGGTCTGTCCCAGTATTCACACAAATAACAATTTAAATGCCATTATTTTGTTTTATTTCTTTTATAGCATTATGCATCCCAATGCAGTGTCACCATGTCACACATACACACTATACATTGACAATAAATCATACCAGTGTGCAAATCAATGTACAGGATGTTTTGCATAAGATTGTGAGGGCTACAAGATGTAGGAGTCAGATTTCATTCTTCATAGCTCACTGTGCTGTATTAGAAAGATTACAATTTGTGAACCGCAAGTAACAAACAGATCTCTGTGTTAAAAGCAGTAACCCACTTACCTATCTACATAAAATATAATTCTGTCAGCTGCATGTTATGTGATGTGCTTTACAGGAGACACATTAACACTGTACGCTACTTTGAGTCAAAACTGGGACTAAGCAAAACACAGATCTCTCCAGCACATGCATTAATCACCAGAGTTATCTTACCATTATTATTATTCCCTGAGATTTACTATGCACTCAAAGATCTCTGCAGCATATTTTAAAATGCAGACTGTGCAACTAATTAAGCAGAATAGATTTACTGTCACATTTCTCCTTGTTACCAATTTCGTTGGGCAGAGGTTTCACAAAATAAATGTATAAGTTGTGGTCTAGATTTTTAATCGGTGTTCTGTCACTTTTTTGGCATAGCCCTGATGTAAAATCTATGTGGGGATTTACTGTGCCATACAAATCCTATTTGTATTCCAAATGACACCAAAGCCGTCCTTGCTATCAATGAAAATTGTCACTCTCTGCTGGTCGAAAACACAGCATGTTCTAGTAAGAGCAGTCAACTCAGCCACTTGTGCTGAGAACACTACCTCCCTGGAGCCACAACACTTCTACTATTCCTGAAACTGTACAGACTGCAAAAGTAGCTCATACATTTCCTTCATAGTCTCACAAACACAAGCTATACACAACATCGAGACAGTCATGCTCCACTTCATTTTCATCATTATCAATCTCAGAAAGAGGTGGCAGGGTGGCAGAATTCAAAATTCAAAACAGAACAACTTATCAGTGTTACATTTTCAGCTACCAGTATGATCTGCTCATACCGGGTCAGGCGGCTGTTTGTCAAATGCTTTGTGCGAGTACACGTTTACAGTATTTCCACAGAGTGAGGCACGTACACCGTTAAAGGATGACCCATTACAATGTCTTCACATCTTTCTATGTTGACACTTGCAGCTGACACAGATTTAAGACATCCGGGTAACGCCCCTGCTACTGGATCTAATGTAGCTGAAAAGTATGCCACAGAGGATCACTGACAAAATATCGAAGGTCAAAAAATCGACCTACAAAAATATTGCAACAAAAATATCGATGTCAATAATATCGAAATCCTATCTACAACATGGTAAGTACAAAAATATCGAAAAAACAATATCGATTGTCAAAAATATCGTTATAAAAAATATCGTTTTTTTTTGTTAACAATAATATGTAAAATAAACTAAATAATACTTATAATTAAAATAAACATAGTTAAAAATATTTTCTAATTTTTAAAATTAATAAGTAACATATATAATTAAATAAAACATTAATTAAACATATACATATAATATATAATATATATACTTACTTTATAATGAGTTTCAATAATTATTTTAATAAATTATAAATTATTAAAAAATATTATAAATTACAAATACATCTATACACATAAAACAATAACATAAATAACAATTTAATAATTATAATAACAAATTAAAAAAATTAAATTTACTTTTAATATTTTGAAAATTAATTATATACTATATTAACTAAAATAATACAAAAAATATTAAATAGCGTAGGGAATAAAACTACCATTACAACCCCCAAAAAAACAACAGTAAGAAAAATGTTGGATAGCGTAGGGGTAAAACTTACTATTCCCACTCCAGAGAGTGCAACAGTAGGGAAAGTGTTGGATAGCGTAGGGGTAAAAATTACTATTCCAACTCCAGAGAGTGCAACAGTAGGGAAAGTGTTGGATAGCGTAGGGGTAGAAATTACTATTCCCACTCCAGGGAGTGCAACAGTAGGGAAAGCGTTGGATAGCGTGAGGGTAAAAATTACTATTCCCACTCCAGTGAGTGCAACAGTAGGGAAAGTGTTGGATAGCGTAGGGGTAAAAATTACTATTCCCACTCCAGAGAGTGCAACAGTAGGGGAAGTGTTGGATAGCGTAGAAGTTACAAATAACATACTTTTATTAATTTTTTTAAATAATTAATTAATTATTAAATAACTCTAAACTATTTACCAATACCAGTAAATAATTATTAAAAACATAATTACCAATAGAAAATGTATTAACAATAATTTAACAATAAATACCAATAAATAATAATGAACAAATATTAATTACTAAATAATAAATATTGAACAATAAAATATTTTTAATAACAAAAAACATATAAATTATTAAAACGTAATTACCAATTAACTAATATTAAACAATTAAATGCTTTTTTATACCAATAATAATAATAATTAAACATTAATTATCAATTAATAAATAATTCTTAATATGTTAATTAAATTTATCAATAAATAATATTTAATAATATTTAATTACCAATTAATAATAATTGATTACCAATTATCAATTAATTAACAATAATATAATTATCAATACCAATTAATTAAAATAAATTATAAGTTAATTACATTTAAATGACATGATAATCAATTAATGAATTAATAAAAATTAATCACCAATTAATAAAAATTAATTACTAATTATTAATTAATTAACAATTATATAATTATCAATAACAATTAATTAAAATAATTTATAACTTAATTACAATTAAATTACTTCCCACCCTATTCCCCTATAAACCCACAACCCGCTACAGAACTTAAACGCAAAAAATAATTAAAATTAATTTATAATTCCTAAAAATTAATAATTAATTTAGTATAATTAAATTACTTCCCACCCTATTCCCCTATAAACCCACAACCCGCTACAGTACAAAAAAAAATAAATGAACTTAAAAAAAACAATTTATTGACATATAAAAATTGTATACATATATTTTTAAACAAGTAGAACACTTAACAAAAACACATATAACACATACATATTAAAAACATAACAAAATACATAACAATAATACAAATATCGATATTAGTAACATCGATATTAAAAATTCGATATAACTTACCTTAGGGTCGATATTCTGTCCATCGATATTCTGTCCCTTCGATATTCTGTCCCTTCGATATTTTAACTTCGATATTTGTTTATATCGATATATTATTTTCGATATTTTGTCTGCGCACCGCCACAGATCTACTGTCACTTCCATGTGTTTGTGTAAGCAGTGAGGGAGCGCAGCCCTACCTTTCTCTGCAAAAAAATTAAAACGCTTTGTTGTAATCAGGCATTGCTGGTGCAGGGGCACGGCCAAGACTTTCTCTCAACTCTAGGAAGGCAACCAAACAATTATTGTCCCAGGGCACCGAATCTGGCACATCCTTGTGTGTCAGCCTCTGTAAAAGCTTGGCCACTAGGGAAAAGTTGGGTATCCACTGGCGACAGTAGCCCACCATTCCAAAAAGCATCCTGACCTCTTTCTGGGTGGTTGGCGGTTTCATTTGCAAAATCGCTGAGATTCTCTCCTGTGACACCTTTCTCAATGTGATGAACAAGATACAAGACTTCTTTTAAATAATACTGTAACTTACAGGGGGACACTTTATGCCCATTCTCAGCCAAGTGGTTCAGCAAGGCAATAGTGTCAGTTTTGCAAGCTTCTCGAGTATTTGACGCAACCAACAGGTCATCAATCTACTGCACCAGGACAGAGTTGCACAGCAAAACCAAAGACTCCAAATTCTTTTGATTTAAAATTAAGGCACTCTACGCATACCCTTGTGGGACTCTGCACCATGTCAAAACACATTGGTGAGCTTAAACGCAAAGAGGAACTGACTGTCCTCCTGCAAGAGTATGGAGAAGAAAGCTTGGCACAAATTGATGACAAAGAACCACTCAGCCTCACATGGAATTTGAAACAATATCACAGCAGGATTCAGTACCACAGGGCAGCAAGGGCTCACAATATTGTTTGTCTTGCAAAGATTCTGCACTAAGCAGTACTTACCACTAGGCTTCTGTGGGCCTCTAATGGGTGAGTTACATGGACTCCCCATAATCTCTTTCAAAATGCCTTGTTGAATCATTGTATCGATTACTGGAGTTAATTCGGCAATTGTTTCTGGGGTCAAATTATACTGTGGTGTTCTGGGGTATTCTGCATTTGACTTTATCTATATACGTACAGGCTCAACTTCTTTAATAAGTCCAATATCCTTCTCTGAAAAATCCCAAACCTCAGACCTCACAGTGTCTTTAAAATCCAGGGGTAATTATTCGCTTGTCATCATAGGGTACAGTGCAACAACCAGGTTTTGATTAACCATTTTAAAGGCAACGTCTTCATCGTGGGTCTGAAACTCCACGCCCTCTCGGTGTGCAGTAAATTGTGCAATTCAGTTTGCACAACAAGTCACGTCCTAACAAACTCACAGGGCTTGAATCACAGACCACAAATTGGTGATTATTCTCAAAATGTCCTGTTTTTACAGGTACATCCTCAATAATGGGAAGCCTCATGTGTTGGTTAATAGGAACCATCATTTGTTAGTTAGCAACTCCAATGATATTGATTCTTCTTCCCGAGAGGGGTAGGTCTGGAACTTCCACTGTTCACACAGTAGAACGGGTAGCACCAGTATAAACCAAGATTGATACAGTGTGGCCATTTACCTCACTACATATGGGCCACTCTGGTCTACTTTCAAGACTGCACCAAGCACACAATCTTCCTACCCCTTCAGGCACCATCAGACAAACTGATCAGAACCAAAATTCTCAATGGTCTCAAACATGGGATGTTGCTGGTAAGGAACATGACCCTGGAAAGAATTCTGATTCACATTCTGAACCTGATTTGAAACGTATGTGGGACCATTGGCAGCTTATTGTGGCATCAGGGGTTGTGGAACTTGCATCACTGGGACTTGGAGCGCATTTAGATTTTGTGACCACAGTCTAGGTACATTCTATGACTGCATAGGATTATTGTTCTGTGACTGTGTAAACCATGGATTTTGAACTTGATTTGAACGATTAAGACAAATTTTCTGCTTCCAATGCCCCAACCAATAACAATATTGGCACGGGTTAGACTTTTTCAATGTGGCGTTGCACTGCCTTGTGTTACCTTGCTTCAGGTAGGAGTTACATTCGTGGTGCATGGGTGCTCCCGTGCACAAATCCATGTATTTTGACTCAAACCCATATTTACAAAGGCTTGTAAATATAGATTTGCTCTAACCTGGTGTGCCTACCTGAGGCTGGCGTAACAAGATGAAATATCTTTATTTCTCCTTGTTATTTCCTCTTTGCGTGTATGCTACATTCTGCAGCACACATACAAAGATGAAATAGCCCCATAGGATAGTTTCTGTGTGGCTTTGTAAAAAAAAAAAAAATTCATAAAATTAAAGCAAAGAAGTTCATTGCACTGTATTGTGTTGTAGTGTGTCAGGTAGGCATTACAAGGGTGGTTCATGGGCATTTCCGTGCATCCTCCCCTGTATTTAGTGTCTAAATAATATACACAGTCTTCCTAAGGCAGATACACTAGCGTTCCCTGGGTCAGCTTGCAAGTCCTACTTCCCTCTCTAAGGATCATCGTTATTCTCCATTTAAATAAGGGGAAACACCAGCCAGGCCCGACTAGTGAATTCAAGCCGTAGAAGTACCACAATGGCTTTTGAGAAATTCAAAGTGTCTCCGCGCCATAGCGTGTCAGTCACAGCAAGTTGCACCTGAGGCCCTGCGGCCCATTATTCTGTCTTACCAGCTCTCGCTGGAGTGGCAATTTGGAGTGCCCAGGAATGCATCTGCAGCCCGGCGGTGAGCAGAAGTGTGGATGCTATGGTAGAGCTGGCAGGTGTCAACCCCCTCCTCTGGCTACTGGGTCAGCCTTCCTGAATTTGACGGCAGGTCTTGGGTGCTCCTGGATTGTTGGGTAGTGGAATAATTGCTCACCACAGCTCCCTCCTGGCATACGGGCATCATAGCAGTGCACACAGGACTATAAGGCTACGGTCCCTTCAGGTCACAGCGCTGCACAGGGCAATAGCACTCTTCTCGATACATCAATGCACCAGGGTGACAGCCCTCAATCTTCACATGGCATATGGTGGTCATGTGCAGCATAAAGGTTTTTCTGCTTTCACTTTGTGCAAGTCAGCCACTATATGGACATCTCTTTATTTCTCCTATTTCACATCAAAAGTTAATGTTTTGTCTTTAATCCTTGGCGCATGAGGTTAGAGTACGGTTGGCAGGCAGAAGCCACATGAAAGTCAAATGCATCCTATATGTGACCTAGATTCTTATTATGCATGGTGCAACATTACAGCCTATTAAATCAATACAATAAAGAGATTTGCCTAGGATCACACAATTTGGTCAAGCTGGGAAGCCAGGATTGGTCCCAGGTTTTCTGCTTTCAAATTGTTCATTTCAGCCACTAGATGGATATCTCTTTATTCCTCCTGTTTAAAAAAATCAAAGGTTAATCCTTTGTGTTCTTGGCACATAAGTTCGGAGCATGGGTTGCAGGCAGCAGCCACAGGCAAGTCAATTGCCATGTGCACCCTATAACTGGAATAGATTCTTATTACACATGGTACAACATTTCAGTTGATTAAATTGCACAAAAGAATTAAAATGAAATTGAAAAGGGTTATATGCCTACTACTGATAGCTAAACCCCAGTTCCACTTCCACTTAATGCTGCATGTTTGTGAAGGTGCATAGACAGATGTATGTATGTTACGCCTGTGAACGTGAACAAATCATTTCATGTTTGGTCAATACCACAAGATAGCTGCACACTTATTTGCCAACTTTTAGAAATTGTATGTTCGCTTCCACTCTCATTCATGCTGCAACTGTGCATTTTTCACTTCAAATAAGGGCTATCTCGTATAATCTTGCTTGCTCCTCCATGACCCAGATATGTCCGTTTTGTGCAGAAGTATATAAATCTGTCACACCACAACAAAAATGTTTTCCAAACATTTGAAATGATGTGCTTTCTTTACTAGTTCCAATCACTAAATGTTGAAGAGCTGTTTTTCTTGAAAAGAAGACAAGTTTCTTTTCTGTAGCTCTGGAAATGCGAGCGCTCGATATGTCTGTGTTAAAGTTTGCCAAGTTGTTACCCTTCCAGGTTATGGCCGGTCTTATTCTTTGCATCGCACACCTACCTACTGCAGCGACGCTGCAAGGCTTGCGATGTACTGTATTATAACACAGTAACACAGGGTAGCTTTGTTGTTACAGTGCTTCTAGGTCTGGTAGACTGATGTAATTCAGAGTTATGGTATGTATGAGATGAAAGATCATGTGTACTTACATAGGGCTGGCTCCTTCAGGATAAGGTTACAGTGAATAGGCTAGCCCACAGGCCAGTGTTACTTTAAACAAGTAGGTCAAGTAGGCCTTTTCCAGTGCACCATGTTGGCAGTGTAGCATGCTTTGGACGTGCCAGAGCAAGCATAGTCTAGTGTAGATTCTGATTACTTGGTAAACCAAGAGAGGGACTAGGAGCTGATTAGCATGTTTAGCACCTGCTCTCCTTAAATATCGTAGTTAAACAAAAGAAGGATGTTGTTTCTCTAGAAAAGGCAAGAGAAAGAAATGAGAAGCTGTCGGTCAGGACCAGGAAAGGTACTGATTGACTGGATTGGGGGGTACATGTGATCAGAAGTGATTGCCCTCACTCACCTAGACGGGTGCCATACTACATCATTGTTAAACAAACAAAGGTGACAGTGGTCAAACAACACTGCTTGTACCTCACAGTTTCAGGACAAATGGAAGAAAGCAAAAAAAAGTGTAACATGTGCTCAAATGGACAAACATACACAATGTCACCAAAATAGTGTAGCATAAATATCAGAAATAAACTTTCAAATATTCATAATATGATAAACACTTCCAGAACACCACGATGTTATTATAGAAGGTGCATCAATTCAACAGGTCCAAAGGCATTGTCCAAGGTAACAACGAATAAAACGGTACCACTTCCCATTAGATTGACGTACTTAATATAATAACATAGTGGTGCTCTGAAAGTGTTTATCATACTTCATCATTGGGCTGCTCCTTGTTGGGCCGGCGATGCAATGCACACAGAGATCTTTTGATTTTTTTACCGTAATAATGAATACAAGTGAGGATGTAGGGATTGTAGGATGGTGTGCTAGGTGATTTAAAACTGTCTAAGGGGTACCGAGAACAGTTTTAATAGGGTGGTCCCCTTGCCAGGAAAACAAAAGGGCGCTGTCATAGAAGGCAACGTACCTTGACAGCTCAAAATATGTAGGGTTAACATGTTTCATGCCTCATGCCTTATAGCCCAACTGGATCTTAGGCATTTCTTCAGTACTAAATAGATGGCACCTACCCTACACCTGATTGGGATAGGAGGTGTTAAATAGTAGTGCCCAATCAATATTTGTCTACTATACCTGTAAGAGAGAAAAGAGACAGCTAATCGAGGTGTCACCACTGACTGAATGGGTTGACACTCCCTTAAAACATGTAGTATGTCTTTATTTGAGTTTTAAAAAAAACCTGTTGATGGTGCATTGTTGCTCCGCAGTAAAGTGTGCACAGTAAAGGAAACAAATAGGCAGGCGACCGCACATGGAAAAAGCAGCATAATAGAAAAAACAACACCAAACACACATATATATATGGTGTGGTACATTGTGGGGGTAGCATATCCCAAAAGTAAGGAATAGGTCTCTTACCCTATTAGAGTGGTAACTGTGCCCCTTAGGTATGGGCAGAGGACTGCGCGTAAGTGTACCAATTAGGAGGTAGCTGAACGACACATAGGAAAAAAAGTAGCATAGTAGTATTGGTTTGTTAACACTCACGTGGTCCCACGCTGTAATTTACCCGTGACCTCCCCTGCCGGTCTGGAGGAACTGAATGAAACTGGGGAGAGGGTTTATAAATGTGTCAGGATTGGTTACAGGTGTGTGGTCGGGAGCGATCACAGGTGTGCTGGTTTCCGGTGTCGGGCTGGCGGTGACTAGACCAGTCCTCGGAAAGCATAAAAGAAGCCATGGTCCCGCCAAGCATATTACGAGTTTTCTCTCTGCATTGTTTTCATGGTGGTTCCTCCTTCATGAAAACCGTGACAGAGAGGAAACAAAGGTGTTCCCATTGCGGTGCCCATTTTTAGGGCATCGCCGTGGGAACATCAAAACAAAAGCCCGCCAGACACGAGAAACACTCGTAATCTGGCAGGCGCCCGGACCATGGGTTTGGCGGTGCGGCAGCGGGGCGGACTTAGCGCAGCACCACCAAACTCATAATCAGGCCCTTAGTAGGCAGGACAGGGAGTGTATCATATATAGGTGTTTAAATGTCACAGGAGGGGGCAGGCATGTGTGACACAGTAGGTAATGTAAATGGCAGAGGAAGTACGGGTGACCCTCTGCTGACTGTATATCATATGGCCCTTTCATGGCTGTTGTACAGAGCAGTGAATGTGTTTGTATGGCCAGTTAGATGATCATATAGTAGTAAGTAGGTGACAGGTCAGTGATGGTATGGGAGAATATCACGTAGCCAAGTGCTGGTTGTGTGTCATGTCACACTGTACTAACAATGACGGAAAGTGTCACAGTTTATGTAGGTGAGATGCCATTCACCTTCTGACAGCCGTGTGCAGAAGAGTGGCAACTGCTGCCTCAAGTGTCTAATTCACTCCAGGGAATGTCGTCATTTAACCCCATAATATGGATAGCTACATGAAAGACCCAGGGGCATATTCTCAAGGAGCTATCGCCGAGTTAACGGCACTTTAACGCAGCCAAAGTCGCGATAAATTTATTGCCCCATTCACAAGCTGGTGCTAACAGCCCATAACACCAGTTTACCTGCGATAGCAGTCGCAAAAAACATCGCCACAGATGACCCCGGCAACTAACGCTAATGAGATGCAGAGTAGGCGTTCCCGAGCAAAAACTCGCGACAATACCACAACGCAACATTCTCAACGGTCAGCCACATCGGCGATAAGAACACAAAACAGGCTATATGGCACGTTACCAGCAGGAAACTAACACCTGCTCTGACCTGGTGCAAAGTCGGACGACAACCTGAACAAGAAAAGGGAGCCCAGCCCACAGCCACACCTGAAGAACAACAGATGCCATGGAGCTACTCCTCATGCAGCTTGGAGCCCCGAGAGGGCCACAACACCCACCCCCACCACCACCAGGACCGCCCCCCCCGGATCTCCCCCACCCCCCCCGGACCACCACAGAGGCAGCGCAGACAAAGACAGCGAACCTTACGGAAATGCACCAGCCTCACAGACCTAACACCAGAGAATGTCATTGCCCACTACAGACTCAAAAGGTCAACCATCCTCTGCATCCTGAACATCATTGCCCACAGGCTGACGGTACCAACACAGCGGACAACCAACATCCCACCTCAGACAAAGCTGCTTGTTGTGCTGCACCTGTTGGCCTCTGGGACATTCCAACCAACAACCGCCAGAGTCGGAGGAGTCTCACAGCCAGCCCTATCCAAGTTCCTCAAACCTGTCCTGGATGCCATCACCAGCTTGGTACCCCAGTACCTATACTCCCGCCACACTGAGCAGGAACAGCTGGAGACCAAGCAAGGCTTCTACGCCATAGCTGGCTTCCCGCACGTCTTGGGGGCAATTGACTGCACACATGTCCTACTTGTGCCCCCTGCCGACACTGCATACAATTACCGCAACAGAAAGCACACGCATTCCATCAATGTGCAGGCAATAGTGGACCACCGGGGACTCTTCACCAATGTCGTCGCCAACTACCCAGGCAGTGTGCATGATTCCTACATCTTCCGACAGTCCATCATCAACCAGCGCTTCCAGGATGGCACCTATGGGAATGCAGTGCTCGTTGGTAAGTACCAAATGAACACACCACACTCCTCAACTCCACAATCATGCAACTCACAACTCCGGCAATGCTCACGTCACATACTCAAATGCAACATGCCCACACACCATACACGACAGCACAGCGCACTGCGGCAACCTGGGCTGGCCATGTACATGAGCTATCAACGGCATGGCACCTCAGACACACACTGGCAGTATGTGGGGAGAGGTGGGAACCAGGCTTGTGCGAAGGAGGCAAGTGATCCATGAATGCGATTGCACACAATGCCAAGTGTGTCATGGAAGTGCTGGACAGACTGCAGTATGCAGACCACAGACATATCCATGTCGACATATACTGCTGGTGGTGGCAGTGTTGTGGACAGTGGACGCAACCATGTCACCCCAGTAAGTGGGGAAGATCTCGGAAATGTAGCTTGTTACGTCCCCCCTGTATGCATGTGCGGAGTGGGCTTGCCCGGCGTACGCCAGGCCAGCGTAGGGGTGTGAATGAAAAGCACGTAGACCTGGGCGTGGTCCTCTTCCAGAATGGCCAATGTGTCTGCCAGGGCGGCGCCTCCACCCCGCCACGAGGCCGATGCCATGTGCGGCGGAGCCTGCGATCCTGGGCGCCTGCCGCAGCCCGGGCCGCTGGTCCCCGAACCAGTCCCGTCTGCCCCTGCGCATCCAGGCCTCACTGCTCACCTGCCGACACCGGCGTGTCTCCAAGAGGGCCCACCACGTGCCGGTGCTAGCTCCGAGCCAGAGCCCCGCAACCTTGGCAGCCTCCACAGACCAGCATGGCCTCCGCGGGCAAGGCCCGCAGTACTCCTTCCTCATTGACGTCCCCCACCAGCATACGCAGCGGTCAAGTAGGTCACACATTTGGCACTGAGTCTTGATTACACAATGGCAGAGTACATATTCATGGCATCGTATAAATCCCATACTCCCATCGATGTGGTTCCAACAACTCTGTGCATGGCATTCCGACCACACGTGTCTGTGGGCCCTTGAAGACTTCTGCCTTCGGCCTACACAGCGGTTCAGCAGGCATCACATCAATCCAATGCTGTCCGTGACATGCAGGACACGGCATCGTCGCAGGGTGCACACCCGCTCAGCTCTTGTGCCTCCACCTCCGTCAACCATGAATCCTCTCCACATGCCATTTCAACGCAGTGTGTCAGGGATCCAGGAGGAGCTGGCTGCACAGCGGTTGCCGGAGGCTGACCGCTGTCTCCGGCCCACACTGCGTTCGAGTAGGACACCCAATTGGAACAGAGGCTTGATTTGTCCATTGCAGAGTACATATCAATGTACAGTGCGCATCGCAGACTGCATCCCCTTCCAGCTCTGGAGCCACTGACTCTGTGCCACGGGAGTCATGGACTCTCTCTGCTTGGACTCTGGTGGCGTCTGAGTCCATTGCCTGGAGGTCGTCTTCGTCATCATGTAGCTGACACTGACATTGTGGGAGTAATGAGACTGTAGCATTCAACTCCCCCATATTGCCTGTTCCTGATTGCTTCTGCACTCTGCATCATGGCCTGGATGTACACCCTCCACTGTCCCCCGTGACACTCCGCGCCATCCCCCTTGGACATCAACGTTGACCCGCTCAGCTCTCGTGGCCATGCCTCAGTGCATCGCAAGTCACCGTCCCGTGGCGGTGTGCCTGTGCCGGACGCAGAGCACCCTGGCCCACCGACTCTGTGCAGCTAAAGTCATGGACCCTTGCTGTTTGTACTTTGGACTTCTAATTGTCTGATCACTGTTGTTGTTGTTGTTGCCAGCACCAGCCAACCCCTGAGGGGTGACTTACACTACCCAACACCCATACGGCACACTTGTCACTGGACGTGTGAGCCTCGCAATATAAGGTGCCGGGCGCACATGCCCGTAGCCAGTTCCACATATCATCTCAGTGTGTCATTCTGCATGCGTGTGGGCCCCAGCCCATACCACATTACATTGTGCTGTGTACAGTGTGCACAACCCTGTCACCTCAGGCAGTGGGGTGGACCTGGGACATGTAGCTGTGTCGGACCACCCTGTGAGCGTGAGGGGGTGGTCCGGCTTACGGCAATACGGCGTAGGGGTGTGGTCATTCCACACGTGGCTCTGGGCGTGGTTAAGTTTGGGCCTTGCCAAGGGGGTGACTACTGCGTGTGTCTCAGGTGTAGTGTCAGCGCCACCCGTCACGCACTGTACAATGTTGCTATGTAGCATGCCCCCGGAGTACGGGCTTGGCCGAGAGGTAAATGAGGGTGCACAAGCACGCTTGGGGTCAGGGATCAGACATGCCAACTGTTGTGTGTGTCGCTATTTCCGCAGCATCAGCCAAAGGTCTACCCTCGAGCGCATGGCGGGTTCAGCCAGGCATGGTCTCTACATCTGTGTCCGCCCTGCCCTTACCATGGTCCTACACACACGTGTCTGTCCACCTTCTGCGCACGAGATCACAGTGTCGTTGTCAGGCTTGTGGACATGCGCAGACAGGCATGACAATGGTGTGCCGTAGGAGTGCAAGTGATGCAACCGCACTGCGCACACTAGTGAATGGTCTCATGGGGAGGGTGGAGCAGCTGTGAGGCTACGTGATACACATTGATGCCGCTCATTTGCAACAAGCAGTACATGTCTTGCAGTAATCACAGAGTCACACATATCACGCACCAATGAACCAGTGAGCCTGCCAACACATCATGCAGAACCAACTTCTGACTCATGTCTCTCTGCACTGTCGCAGGTGACCAAGGATATGCACTCTGCGCTTGGATGATGACACCCCTCCGAGCCCTGAACACACAGGCCCAGAGGCAGTACAATGCGGCCCACAGACGCACCAGGGGCATCGTGGAACGCACATTTGGCGTTTTGAAGTCACGTTTCAGGTGCCTGGACGTCACGGGTGGGAGGCTCCTGTACAGCCCAGACATCATGTGCAAGATGATCATTGCAAGTTGTGTGTTGCACAACATATGTGTACGCAGCAGGGCCCCATGGATACCAGTGCCAAATGCACCGGACGATGAGGATGAGGCAGGTGGACCACACCCCACTGCAGCCGCAGCAGGGTTAGCCCATAGGAACACCATCATTGACAATTTCTTCACATGAGCACGTCACATTGTGACTGTCCTTGGCAATCATGGGACAGTACTAATTGACCACAGGCACAGCATGTGCAAATAAATGCATTCTGAGTACACATTCCCTGGGTGCATGTCACTCATCTGTTCAGGGACATCACTCAGACAAGTGTGTGTGCGACATGTGTTGCTGGAAGTTTTATCATTTGTTCATGGATGGTGGGTGTGTCACCTCTGTGCAGGGTGGCTGTTTAGGGTGTCACGTATTCGGACTGCCAGTTCTTTGTGTCGCAGTTTGTAGGGAATCCCACTCCTAAGCGTTTCACGTGTGTCCATGATAATTCCATTTTGGCTGCCATTGTGTCCTACAGGTGACGACAGGGCTCCTCTTGGGGTCGGATATGTGCCACCATGATGCAGGGATGCCCCCTGTGACTCAGGTCCCACGACATGGGCAACATGTACGTAGGCGGGAGTCACTGCCCCTACCTTCGTCCACACTTGACACGTCTGTTTGATGCGGGACAATGCTCATTTGTTCTACGTCACGGATGTGGGGTTGTGCTCGTACATTGTCATCTCACCTTTTTTTTGCTCTGGTTTTATGGTGCATTTTCCCGCATATCGCGTGGGATTTGCTGGCCTATCGCTGGTTATCGCAGATTTTTGTATCACGTTTGGCGTCATCGCTACTATTTTCGCGTTGGGGTTTCACGTTTTTCCAGCGTCGCGTTGGTTTGAACGCATTCATTTGCCACGTTATCGTGTTACTATTGCATGGTACCGCCGTGTTGGGAATAGCACGTTAACACAGCGTTGTTTTCCCGTGATGGACTGCGATGTGCAGAGTTGCGTTAAGCTAAACTTGCGGTGGTTATCACACGTTCTTGAGAATATGCCCCCCAGTGTTGTTTCTCTCTGGAACAGGTTCTGGTTGTCCCAATGATTACATGCTTCCAGGATGGTCCACTGGAGGTCATCAGGGGTGTGTTGCTGTGGTGCTCTGTGATCCTAGTCTTTTCTGGTCTTGTTGTCATGCCAACGCATCCAAACATGCAAGAACAAATGATGAGATATATGCAGTTCTATGTATTCCATTTGGCATGGCCTCTCTGTGTTCATATGTGTGATATGATCTAGCCTGATTTCTTTTCTTGTTTTGGTGAGATAGCAGATACCAAATTACCAACATGGGCAGTGTTCTGACCTAGGAATGAACCGGGGTATTGTGTGTATCAACATGTCTCTTAGGTTCTGTGTGCGTTTAAACGCAAAGCATGGAAGGACAAGTTGAGGAAATCTGAGGGTAGTATCGGCCAGTATTTTCGTATAATCCTTTATATATGGTTCGAGTTGGGAGTAAAATTCGTGAAACATGTAATAATGTCGACATTAACCTGGTTTTGGGTTCTGACATTGCTGACCGGTGGTTGTTTCTATTCCTCTTGTATGCCTGGGTCATGGTCCTGGGGAGGTAGTTGCAGGCTCTAAGGTTGATGCTGAATTCAGTGGCCTGTAAATCATAGGGCCTGATTTAGATCTCAGCGGATGGGTTACTCCGTCACAACGATGATAGATATCCCATCCACCAAAAAAGAAATCCCATAGGATATAATGGGATTTATATTTCGGCGGACGGAAGATCCATCACCGTTGTGGTGGAGTATCCAGTCCGCCAAGATCTAAATCAGGTTCATAGTCACTAACATTGCTGCAGTTCTGTCTGAGAGAGAGAAATTGACCATAAGGAAGGTTGTCCCGGAGGGCTTTCGTTTGGTGGCTATTGAATAGTAGGAGGCAAATGTAGTCTGTGTTTTTTAGGTCTCGCATAGCGTTGCTGCGCACATGCGCAGCCCGCTCGGCGAGATTTATTGTTAATAAGGACTTTTACAAAAGGGCTTGAAGCCCCGCCCCTCATTTCCATTGGGTAGCGTCAGCGTTTATGGTAAACGCTGGCTTCCCATTGGAAAGGAGGGTTTTTTGTTGCCTCCCTTTGGCTTTTTGGTCCAGCTCACCCGGACTGGCTCGCCTGCTTCACGGCTGTTGTGAAGACTTTTCTTATCTGCTTGTTTATTTAACAAGCAGATAAGAAAAGTCTTCACGACTAGCTGTGAAGCACGCGAGCCAGTGCTCCGGCTTCCTGCAACCACGCTGCCTTCACGCCTGCAGCATGCACCAGTCGGCTCTGTGATTGGTTGGCGGCAGGCAGGCACAGAGCTTGGCAAGGGTTCTTTGAGAGGGCAGCTTTTCTTTTTTTCTCTAGAGGTCCTAATCCGAACTCCCTCCCCCACTGACTTATTTTGCGTCTTCTTTGCAATAGATCTCCTCTGACTTCCTCTGCCTCTCTATCCCCTCACGAGTCGGGAGACAGGAAAAAAGGTCTTTTTGAGTTTCTTCTGAATTTCTGTGCTACCTTTTTGCATTCTACAGCTCCGAAAACATCTCTCAACTTTGTAGGCGCGTTCGTTCATTTTCGATGGTTTCCTTGGTCCTAAGTCAAACCGGGTCGCCAATAACTTATTCATGGCATGGCTAACGTCCCTTGTATATGTTTATGTACATGTATGATTAATGGAGTCAAACCTAGACGCAAGGCAACAGATGAGAGGCAGTGGGACTGTGGGCGCCATTGTCGAAATGTTGTATCCTGTAATTAAACGGAACGAGTGTGGGAGGCGAAGATGTCTGAGAGAGAAAGGAGAATTTCTTATCTATACGCTGATATAATGACAGCCATTGGATCTATAGCGATAATATTAGATGAACAGCCCGCAACCCTCTGCCTCGTAACCCCGGGACATCATTGTTTATTAAGGGGGTAGTCTACAAACCTTGTATTTCAAGATGGCCTCCAAGGGGGTGCAGGGATAATACAATGCTTGTTGTGTAGCTGCAGTCCAGGGGACATGTGTACCCACCAGAGAACTCAGAAGGGACACCTTGCCCCCTGTTGTGAATCACACACCATGCACATGTAGATAGAGCAAATAGACACACGAAGTAGCCATTGGCTGCAGCACTGCTCCAAGGCAAGCACAGTACCACAGGATCTGACCACATAAATATTAACACCAAACCCACATTGAGACTTAACTCACATACACTATAGTCCATCGGGACTCGTAAATATATGTGTCGTTACCACCACAGAAGGGGACTATTTATGGTATTCTCGTGCATGCTCACGCTGATATCTTTGTAATATATTAAATGGCCACAAATAGTAAACTGAAAACTCGTGCGTGCCGAGGAGTGAGTGATAAATGCAGCGCCCCTTATGGGGGTGTACAGGAGGCCGCCTATTTTCCTCCTCAGACAGACCACTGACGTCTCCTTTGAGCAACAGACATGTAGATGCAGCACAGGCAACGTTCCAGGAAGTGTTAAGATATTCTCATCCCTGGAAGTCGAAGTACACGTCAATCACAGGAAGATTGCATCATTCTAATCACTGCACCAAATGTTTGACACAATTTCCTAGGAAATAAGTACAATGTTTTTAAAGCTGTGTTTGAGTTACTACTGGCTGATAAATCCATATTAGGAAAGTGACACTGTATAAACCAACGTGAATAGGTTTTTCTTACTCTCGCTTGGGGAGAGGAGGTATATTCAATACTATGGTTTGGCCCATATAGGGGAATGAACACTAATCAAACAAGCATTGAAAATGCAATAGGTCTCGCCTTTGATTAAGTTAAAGCCATTTGCTTTGCTATACAATACCATTAGCAAAGCAAATGGCTTTAACTTAATCAAAAGCGAGACCTATTGCATTTTCAATGCTTGTTTTAAGGTGGTGGTAGACAGCTTGCTATTGTTGAGGGAGATCCAAAAAAGGAAGTTCTCTGTCTGAGATAATCTTGGTGAACCTGAGGTATGGGCTGAGCGAGTCGATCCAGGCGCAGAATTCATGGCATGAGTTAATATTACCATGCAAAAGACGATGATGTTGTCTATGTAGCGTTGCCAAAATATGGTGTTGGTATTGTAGGGGTTTGTGCTGGCAAAGATGTGCTCCCCCTCAAAATAAGCCATACACAGGCAGGCTAGGCTGGATGTGAATGTAGTCCCTATCGAGGTACCTTGTATCTGGTGGTAGAGTTGGCCCATGAACAGAAAGAAATTTTCTTTTAGTGCGATGGTTGTTACTTTGGTAATAAAGCTCACGGGTAGTGCTGAGGTCCATGTTTCAGAAAGGATGCTGTTCTCTACAACCTTGATGGTGGCATCCTGGGGAATGTTGGAATACAGAGGTCAATCTCATACAGGTAGTTAGCTTCTTCAATCAAGTTCAGGACGTACCTGTTTTCCTTGAGGAAGACTAGGGTCTTTGTCACATGTTGTTGTAGGAAATGATCGCAGAATTTGCTTAATGGTTCCAGAAGCGATCTGATGCCTGACACAATGGGTCTGTGGGGGGGGGGGGTGGTATTCACTCCTTTATGCATTTTTAGCAAGATGTAGAAGTATGGTGTTTTGGGGGATGTATTGATCAAAAATTCAGCCTCATTCTTCGTGACCCAACCTTGGGTTTCTGCTGCCGTGACCAATGTCTGGATCCTGATGGTGAGTCTCTCAGTTGGGTCAGTGTTGATTGGGTGATGATATCTGTTATCCACAAGTTGATAAAGGCATTCGTTTTTGTAGTTGGTGGTAGTCATAATGACAATAGCACCACCCTTGTCCACAGGCTTTATGGTGGTAGTGGGGTCAATGGTAAGTGTATTCATAGAATCTTGTTCTCTGTTCAACTTATTGGAGGAGGGTGTGGGAGGGTTAGATTCTTCTACCTCCTTAAGTACTGTTTGTTCAAAGGTAGGTACTTCATTGGGAGTCATTCCAGCTGTACGAGTAAATCTGAAGGTATTACGTAATTCGGAATCTTCAGTTTCTAGTGTCGGTTTTCACTGGAAAAAGGCCCTGAGTCTAATTCTCCGGAAGAAGTTGTGAAGTTTGCTTGCCAGGAGCAACTAATGCTCTTGAGGAGTTGGTACAAAACCTAGGTCTTTTTGAAGAACATTGTTGTCATCTGATCTTATCACTCTGGTGGACAGGTTGCCCACTAGTTTCTTTTGGTTGTCCGACTACTGGTTTGCATTTACCGTTCCGATTACTGCCATTGGACCTTTTTGTATCCCCCTCTTCTTTTTCCTCTGACCCGCCTCTGTCTAAAAAAGGTGGGTGGGTAAAATGCTAAGGAAAATGTGTGGTAAGGTGCTTGGGGGAGCGCGTGGAAGTTGGAGTGCCACACCGGTTGGTGTGCAGGGTATAGGGGTGGGGCCCCGAGGTGACTATCATGGCTACCCCAACTGTCTGCACTTGACTGCTGAAGGAGTTCTGTTTCCTATGTTGTGTGGTCGCCCTCTTGTCAGAGGAAGTGTTCCCACTAGATGCTTGTAAGTCCTCTCTAACGTATGGGAAAACCTTTTCTTTCTCAAATTTTTTTATGTCCTTCTGTAATTTGGTAATTTTCTGTTGCATCAGATAATCAGTATGTTAATTTATTTCGGAATTAATCTCAACTAATCGTGATTTGAAAGCCCTGATACTGATGCCTGCTATGAGGGCATTCTCTGCAATGGCGATCCTGACAATCAGCGCCTCAGATAGGCGTTTGGCTGTGTTGATTATCAGGCACAACCAATCGCGGGTGCATTACAGTATGTCTCAGGTGAGAGTCTTAGGCTTCATATATGTGCATGGAATGCATGAGAAGGTAGGCAGGGGTAAACACATAACCGTGACAAAGCACCCAGACCCGGATGGACTCAGGCCAAAATATTTTGGCAAAAATCAGCGGCAATTGAGACACTAACACTCAATGAAACCTTTTATTTATGTCCACTGTACACTACTAATAAAAGGAATCCTCATTGGGTATACCATAAGACATTTTAGCTACTATTTCACCTTCCGGGATCCCTCCTTTATACAGGAAAATACTTTATAAAAACTCTGGTTGAGTCCACCCTGGTGGTACCATCCTACCAGGGTGTGGATAGGCGCTGATGATGAATCATGCAACTATTTAGTGGGTGAGGCATCTACTCCAAAATCTTTGGATATTTTAGTAGGACCTTCAAGTGGTTTCACTCTATTTTCCTCTTTATTTCCCAGTATGCCCTGTTATATATGGTATATTTTCTGGAAGAATGCAACTATGACTTGCTCTCACTCTCCTTTGTGAAAATAAGTTTAATTTTGAAAACAGAACAACAGCAGAATCTTTAACAATTCAATATATTAAAAAAGTAGCAACATTAGCATGCCCAGGTTACTCCTACAGCTTTGGATGAACTTGAATAGAATAAAGTGTCACTTTTGCAAGAGTGTGATGGTTTACAGGTAGTGTGGGTACTGTCTTAATTACTTACCGGTAATTGTATTACTCTGAGTCCTATTCCCTTGCTTGCCGCCATTACATTTGAGGCCTCCCACCTCCCAAGACACCAATAGCACAAACTCCAACCGCATAAAAGGCCCTCCCCAACCACACCTCCTGTTAGTAACAAGTTCCAACCAGCAATTGTCAGTTGTATCTTAGGGAAGGTGGGAGGGACCATGGCAGCAAGCGAGGGAATAAGACTCAGAGTAATGCAATTATAGTAAGTAATTAAGACATTACATTCTTCTCCATTCTCTCACTTGCTGCCATTACATGTGAGATGTAGCAAGCAATAAAACCAGAACAACTGACAATGCCTGCTAAACACACATATTTATTCAGATACATATCACCAGTGCACAACCTATTTCTGCATAGAAGACAGTACCCAATGGCCAAACACATCAGGGATACATTGTATCTCAGCACGTCTATAATGCGTAGCAAATGTGGAGGAATCCGTCCCGGCCGCCACCTTTGAAGCCATACTCTGGGTAGACCTAACCTGAATTGAAAAAGGAGGAACCTGATCCTGAATCTCATAAGTCTTAGAGACCAACAACCCGTCTGCTCACTGTAGCAGTTGCAGGCTTCTCACCTTTCCTGGCTGAGCCAAACGTCACAAACAATGACTCTACTCTACGAAAGGGCTGAACCCTTTATAAATAGACCAGAAGTGCCCACCTGACATCCAGGCCATGCAACCTCTATTCCTCCAGAGACCTGGGGAAGGGAAAAATTCTGGAAGAATCACTTCCTGCTACAAATTAAAAGAATAATTACCCTTTGGGGTAAACCCCTGAACTAGCACAAACACCACTCTGTCAGGAAACACCCTGCAAAATGGTAAGTTAGAGGTCAACGCCCCCCAACTCCCCTAACCTCCTGGCTGAAGTAATAGCCATGAGAAAGAGCGTTTTTTGAGGGTAAGGAATTGCAAATCAGTTTCCTCCAGCGGTTCAAATGGGGCAGACATCAAGGCCTTCAATATCAAATCCCAAGTGGGAATGGTTCTATTTGATCTTGGACAGGAATTGGAGAGTCCCTTCAACAGACAAGGGACTAATATGTCCTCATCCAACAAATTCTTCCATGGACTCCTGAATGCTTGGATTGCTGCCCACTTTACTCTCAATGTGGCCAATGTTAAACCCAACTTGGAACCATCCTGTAAGAATTCCAAAACCATTAGTAAGCTCACCGTAGTGGGATCAAGATCCCTGACCCCACACCATTTGGAAAAAGGTCTCCAATGCCGGTTATAAGAGCACCAAGCAGACGACTTCCTAGATGCCTGCAAAGTAGCTAACAGAGCATCTGAAACCCCTTGGTCAATTAACTCCATCCTTTCAACCTCCGGCCTTCAAACAGAGCCTGCGTTGACTCTCCACCCTCAAAGAGGGAAACTCCAGAGGGGACGGAACTGTTGGGAGAAGCCACTCCTGCTCCTTCATCATCTTCAACAGCAGGGAAACCAATTGGCCCTCGGCTACCGGGGAGTCACCAGAATCACCTCGACTTCCACACTCTCACTAACAAGGGCCTGATTAGAGGAAATGGAGAAAAGGCATACAATAGACCCACTGGCCACTGACATGACAGAGCCTCGATCGCCCATGTATGACCCTCTCTGTCCTTGGTACAGAACCTCTGAACTTTGGCATTGCTCCAGGAGGCAAATAGATCTACTACCAGTAAGCCCAATTGGTGAATCAACCGAGAAAACACTCTCTGATCCAGACAGAATTGCACCAATGAGGGAATGTCCGTGCTGAGAAAATCGTCCGTCACAATGGCTGACCCATGAAAGTGAATGGCCTGTAAAGAGAGAAAAGTCTCTTGAGCCCATGAAAACATCTTGCGAGAGAGCTTGCCCATACTTTTGGACTGAGTCCCCCCTGCTTGTTCACATAAACCTTTGCAGTGACATTGTCGGTCCTCACCAGGACCGCCTTTCCCTGCAACTGGGAACTGAACACAAGAAGAGCCCTTCTTAAGACCTTAAGATCTCTCCAATTTGAGGAATGACCTGTATCGGATTGAGTCCAACAAACTTGCACCTGCAAATTGAGCCCCCATGCACTCCCAACCTGAAAAAATGGCATCTGTGGTAAGAATCACGCGAGATCAGACGGATATAGCGGGATCCATGTAACAGGTTTGCAGACACTAACCACCATGCTAGATCCTTACTCACCCTCTGCGACAGTGGAATTTAGCTCCTCAAATCCTGAGAACCTGGTTCCCAATTGCTCAGAATCCAAGTGACAAACTTGTGATGATGAAAGCACGTCTAAGGAACCAGGAAGATCGTAGATGCCATGTCTCCCTGGACCCTGAGCCAAGTCTCAACCTTTGAACTCTCTTGTGCCAAAAGACCCCTGAAGTGACCCTGTAGCTTGTTTAACCGTCCCTCCAGCAAACCCACTCATCCCAGCAACATTTGAAACTGTGCCCCAATGAAAACCAGGTCTTGGGACAGATTAAAGGCTGACTTTTCCCAGTTGATGACGCACCCAGGAAACGCAGAACTGTTAGCACCCTTTCTGTATGGGACAAAAGCACCTCCTCTGAGGAAGCCTGCATCAACCAGTCATCTAGATACTTGTGCACAAAGATGCCTTCTGAATGTAGTATTGCCACCAGTGGAGCCTGCACTTTGGTAAACACCCTTGGGGAAGATTTGAGCCTGAAGGGAAGGACTCAAAACTGATAATGGGCATCCTCTATGGCAAATCACAGGTACTTTTGACATGAGGGTTTGACAGGAGCATGAAGATAAGCATCCTCCAAGTCTATGGATTCCAACCAATCTCCCGGTCTTATCAGAGGAATAATCAACTACAGAGTTACTATCCAAAAATGTAGAGTCTGTACGCAAGTACGGACCCATTTAGAATCCAACACCAGTCTGTATGCTCCTGACACCTTCTGGACTAGAAAAAGCATGGAATAAGCACCCATGCCACTCTCTCATGGAGGAACCTGAATGATTGCCCTCTTCTGAAGCAGCAGCTCCACACCCTGGAGCAGAGCCAAATGTTTTGGACCCGGTACTGGAAGATGAGTAACTCTGAGCCTCATGGAAGAAGGAGGTCTCACGAATTCTATTGCATAGCCTTTGCTGACCACGTTGAGAACCCCATTGTCTGTGATGTCTTGATGCCAACTGTTCACAAAATGAAGTAGTCTTCCTTCCACCAGGAGTTCCCCGCAATAGTCAGGAGCTCTTCTGCACCGGACCTTTCTTTTTAAAATCTGTCTTCAGGGAAAAACGTTTCAGCTAGTAACTTCTGCTTATGGGCCGAGTGCCCTTTAAACTCTCTGCGAGGAGAAAGTCTAGTTTTCTTATCCCAGAACTTTTTATAGTCAGAACGACCCTTATATGGCAGAGTAAACTTCCTGTCTTTAAAGGCCTTTGAAATCATTACATCCAACTGCTCACCAAACAGCATATTCCCCTGAAATGGAATTTATATCTGAGTGGATTTCTCCGTCACCTCTGTCTTCCAATCCCTCATCCAGAGGTGCAGTCTGGCTGCCAGCAAGCTCCAGAACACATAGCTGTGGCCTTAACGATACCTGATTAAATAGCTGCCAACAAATGGGGCTGCTGTTCCATGCCTGCCAACAGCTCCGAACACTTGTAACCCTCCTGGATTGCCACAGCCAACTGATCAAAATCCTTAATCACAGAAAGCGCTGAATAGGCAGTATACAGGCTTGCCTTCAAAGCCAAATCTTCTGCCACAAAAGCCTTCTTCGATCCCCCATCAATCTTTTTATCTGAAGGGTCAGTCTGAATTCACTCTTCAGGGTTAAAGGAAGTTTTGCAATCAGAGTCGCCAAAATAGAATCGACCTTTACATTATGGGGAAGGGCCTCACCCCACTCCAACATGTACAGTTTCTGCAAGAATCGTTGAACTGAAACCTCATACACCTCCTTCCATTCCGACATCACCAACTCCTTGATTGCACCACGAAAAGGCATCGCCATGGCTCAAAGTTTAGAGTACTGAGAAAATAAAGCCTCTCCCTCATTAGCCACACGAAAAGGAGGAAAACCACAATTCTGGCACACCCGAGCCAAAGTGTCCCACATCTTCTCTCTTCATAGATATTGCCTGAAGATGTAGAAGATCGCTCCCAGGCTGAAGAAGAGGACTCCAGAGTGCTGCGAACAGAGATCAGGGTTCCCTCCATGGACTTTAATGGTGTCTGTGGTTTGCCCCACCACATGACTTAAGCAATTCCTATTATGTTCTTTGTTACAATTGGCAACTGAGCCGAAGCATGCTCTGCATGAAAAAATATCAATACATGTGTGAGCTCAAGTTGTACCGTTTTTGAACTTCACCAGCATCACACTTTTCATCACTTGCCACTCTTGTATTTTCAAACTGTGACCTTTGTTTTCTTAATTTTCACATTCGAAACTGAAGACTAAAAATTCTATAAAAGGTGAGATTCAAACATGAACGCCAATTCATGAAAATGCCAAGAGTAGCAGAAGTGACATCACTCGCCATTCGACCTTCACTTTCACTCACACACGCACGCACATGCATACACATACACACATATTCATACATACACAGACACTCTCACATAAACTCACTTTCACCCGCAAGCATGCACACAACATACATTTAAAAGCATTATTTACTTACCTCACCTGGAAGGGTCATATTCCAGATATTCCAGATAATTGTACTCCATTCTTTATTACTCCAATAGTGACTAATATGCTATTATTCACTATTAGTGAAATATAAAAATTTACAGAGAACTAGGAAACTGGAGCCTTAACCGACGCCCATAAGAATGTCCTATTTAAAAGTCCTACAAAAATGATTACTTAATCGATATATTGTATCAAAGATAGAAGAACATTTCCAAATAAATCAAACAAAAGGAGAAGAGAACATCAAAAATTAGTATTTTTCTTGTGCAATTTAATGTTATTTAGTCCAATGTTTTATCATAGCAGTTGGGGATAACTTCAAACATAGTACCCAAAAGTGTCTAAAAGTCAAGGAGCAGTACATGTAATATTCACATTACATACATAGTTTGAAAATTGGTTGAGCACTACAAGCAAGAGCAATATTAGCGGCCAGACTGGAGGTCCTAATCCTAGGGCCTTCCAGGTAGTAGTGGTTGACGAACAGCCGATGACAGCCTGTTCTCTTCTCCTTTTGTTTGATTTATTTGGAAATGTTCTTCTATCTTTGATACAATATATCGATTAAGTAATCATTTTTGTAGGACTTTTAATACTGGCCATTTAGCTAAATCTAATGACCACACTGTAAATTGTTTTAGTCAAATATTAGAGTGCCGAGGTACAACCGTTTTTTAAGACTTGAAACAACGGGTATCTAATACCCGTTGACTTGGCATCCTTGGTAGTGGGATGCTCCTGTTATCTTGAAGGGCACCATAATCTCTGTATACTGACATACTGGAAACAGATAAATAACGTTAAAGCTATTTTGAGAATTTGATGTTCTACTTCTAAACCACCACTACCGTCCTATGATATTGTACACTACAAAGGGGCTTTGGGAGGCTGTCCCCCGAAGAAAATTTAGGAAACAATGGTGCATTCTACAACACATTTATCATTATATATTGAATTGTATTAGCTTTTAAAGAATAGTAAATGATGACCTTACTATGCATCAGGTTATGACAATCTTTGTTGGGGTTCTTCAATGATTCCCTTATTATCACCCTCCAACAGTGCCTCTCATCTCGCCATAGTCCCTATGTCACATGTATTTCATTTGTTTTATAGCATCTCTCATACCATTGTAGGATGTCAGAGCACTTTACATCACACACATATAGAGACATTGAATCATACGGGTAAATCAATGTATAGAAAATGTTACATAAGGCAAAGGGGACTACAAGGTGTAGGATTCATATGTCATTCATACTGTTAGGCATTTTTAAAGAGTGCTTGGTCTGAAGAAGCACAAACTCAGGATTCAGAACCTAACACAGTGGTTTGCATTGACTTTAGCAACAAAAATGTATTTCCACCCAATAAACCTTTTTAGCAGCATCAGGATAATGAAAGACTTGGAAAAAAGCATAAGTTACTAACTTGTACCATGCAGTTTGCAAGCAGCTCTTTGATGACAGTTTATGGGTCACTGTGCTAGATTACGATTGTCACTTATGAACTGCACAGTAACAAAAGACTCTCTGTGGCAAAAGCATTAACCCACTAACCTATGCACATAAAATACTGTTTTTTAAAATGCATGGTACACATTCTTTGCAGTAGGCATGTTAACCCTCTGTGCTACATTAGATAAGTCAAAGCTGCCACTGGACAAAACTCTCATCTCTCTGCAGCAGGTACATTAATCACTGGCGTTATCTTGACACTTTTATTGTTGCTCGAAAACTGCTAATTATACAAGGAACTTTGCAGTGCTTTTAAAACTGCTGCCTGAGGACCCACTGGGAATGTGTCACGGACCCCTGGGGGTCCGCGGACCACAGTTTGCGAAACACTGCACTAACCTATGCACATAAAATACTGTTTTTTAAAATGCATGGTACACGTTCTTTGAAGTAGGCATATTAACCCTCTGTGCTACATTAGATAAGTCAAAGCTGCCACCGGACAAAACTCTCATCTCTCTCCAGCAGGTACATTAATCAGTGGCGTTATCTTGACACTTTTATTGCTGCTCGAAAACTGCTAATTATACAAGGAACTTTGTGGTGCTTTTAAAACTGCTGCCTGAGGACCCCCTGGGAATGTGTCACGGACCCCTGGGGGTCCGCGGACCACAGTTTGGGAAACACTGGGGTAGAGCAAGCAATTTAATAGGGGAGGTTTGCACGTCTTCACAAACCTCCATGAGGCCCCAGGGACCCCATTCCCTGGGGTTGATTCTAAATTAAAGGTTAGGGGGCACATGGCCTCCTCCTTTAGCGTCAAATGGCCCCAGGGACTCCATCCTCCAGGGTTACTCTTTTAAAATGGGATGGTGTGTGCGGCCCCTCTCCCTGAGCCCTGACAGGGCCCAAGGACCCCATCCCCGGGGCCGGCTCAATTGTTGTGTCCTGAGGAGCCCATCCCCAAGACACTGTTTCCCCGCCTGCAAGAGGGGGGGCAGGGAACAAAATGTGTGCCCCACCTGGCGAGAGATACATAAATGCTCCATCCAAGTGGGAGCACAAATTTATTTACCTGCCCACAGTCTTTAAGTCAGGAAAACAGAGATTGATCCCATTCGGATGGAGCAGAGAAAACTACGTGCAACCACTGGGCAGGAGCAAATTCAGGTCTCGCAGCACCCAGGATGGGTGCTAGCCAGGGGGGCAGTGGAACTGTGGTGGCCAAGGGCCTCCAGCCTCATCCCCCAATATAATATCTTTTGTGGGTGCCTCGGGTGGGACTGGGGTACCCTTCTTAAGCGCCAGGGAATGGGGTCCCCAGGGTCAGTGTTGGCTCAGGGAGGGGCACCACATGCCCCCTCCCATAAAAAAAAATTGCCCCGGAGATAGGGTCCCTGGGGCCAGCAATGGCTCAGGGAGGGGGGCCACACGCACCCTTCCCCAATTTTCTTCAAAAAACAAATAAAAGTAATTGCTGGTTCCCTCCGATACCCAGGGTGAACACTGACAAAGGAGAGGGACAGGGGGCGTGGGAGCCCTTGGACTCACCCCAAGGTCCCCAACAAAAAAATAAGGTGTATATAATAAAACAAATAATAAAAAGGGGGGAAATTATTATAATGAGTGGCAAAAGATGCTCATTTATTATTCACTGCTCCTAGCAAGGAGCGCCCCAAAATGCCCCAGAGCTTTTTTCAGGAAGATATTTTCTTGCTGCTGGTGCCCCTAGAAGAGGTAGGGGCACCACCAAACATTTTATTAAATGTTGGGGAAGGCTGCAGGGAGTGTAGTAGTCCTGCAGCAACATTAAAATAATCAGTAAGTCTCCTGGGTCATTAAATCCATGACCCCAGGAGAGCTTACCATATTTTTTAAAAGCACTCTGAGCTGGAGCTGAATGCTCTTTAGCTGCAGTGCGGGGACCTCTAGTGGTTGGATATATTGTTGCACTTGAAAAAAGTAAAAAGAAAGGCTCAACAACATGTTATTGTTTTTTTTTTTTTAAAAAAAGCATTATTAGAAATATTTTATGACAGTCACTTATTAATCATTGCAATGCATGCATTTGTGAAATATTCACTTGATTATAGCTATTGGGGACTTTTTGACAAAACTAGAATGTTTGTCTTACTTAAAATTACACTATTTGCATGGTTGCACATAGTCAGATGTATGCTCCACCGGGAGATGGGCACAGTGCCTGGCTGTTAGAAATGGGATTTTTGGTAGGCTAGGGCATGTGCCAAAGCCAGGCAGAAACCACCACTCTAGTCAGGATAAGGGTGTTACACTCCTAAAATAACCCCTGCTCACCCCCTTGGTAGCTTGGCACGAGTAGTCAGGCTTATCTTAGAGGCAGTGTGTAAAGCATTTGCACATAACCAACAGTAATACAGTGTAAGCACTACAAAAGGACACCACACCAGTTTAGAAAAATATCCAATATTTTTATATACTTAAGACAAGACCAAAAACAATAAAAATCCACAATACAGTACTTAAACATCTTCAGTTATCTAAATAGGCTTGAAAAACAGTTCCTTGATGTCGATACCTCCTTCCGGGGCTATCGCGGCGTTGTGAACAAACAAATCCAAACAGTTCTGGCTGACCGCGGCGTCGCGGGCCAGCTACGGTGTCGGGAAGACCCGCAAACAGTACCTTTTAGAAATGCAGGGCGTCGGCGACCTCTCGTTGAGCTTCCGAAAGCACGGCGTCCGCAGGCGTCGGTTCCGGAGGTCGGTGCAGGAGTCGTCGGGGCCCTTGAGGTCACACGTGTTGCAGATCGAACTCCTCTCTGTTGAAGTCAGGAGTGCTGGCGTCGGTAGGCGTCGGGTGCTGCGGTGCGAAGTGCAGCGGTGCGGCATGCGGTGCCCTCAGGTTGCGGTGCGAGCAGCGGCTCGGTGGCGGCGTCAGATGGCGGCGTCAGTGAGACCAGGGTCGCGGTGCGAAGTGAATGCGGTGCTCGTTGCGGTGCTGGCAGGTCGCGGTGCAAGCAGCGTGGTCGTCGTTGCTGAAGCGCTGTCGTCGGCTGACGAACTGGAGTCGATGGTGCCGGCGTCGGTAGGCCAAGGCTGCGGTGTGGGATGACGGCGGTGCGTCGTGTAACTTTACGAGCGGTGCCCTCGAACCACGGTGCAAGCAGCAGCGTAGATTTCGGCGTGGAGCGGCGTCGTCGGGGATACCAAGGCATCATCGTGAAGTGAGGCGGTGCGGAGTACGGTGCCCACAGGTCGCGGTGCGAGCAGCGGCTCGGTGGCGGCATCAGCAGGCGTCGTCGGTGAGACCAGGGTCACGGTGCCTTCAGGACACGGAGTCGGCAGCGTCATCGTCGTCGGGTTGCTTCTTCTTCTGTTGCAGCACAAAACACACAGTCCCCAGTGCTGAGGGCAGAAGAGCTTGAAGTCTTTGCTGTTCTTGAGACTTCTTGAACAGGGGGCAAGCTCTACCTCAAGCCCTTGGAGAAACTCACAAAAGTAGATTGCACAAAGTTCAGTCCAGTCCTTTCACTGCCCAAGAGAGAAGCAGCCACTGCAGGCCAACACAGCAAAGCACACAGCAATGTGGTAGTTCCTCCTCACAGCTTCTCCAGCTCTTCTTCTTGGCAGTCTTCTTGGTCCAAAAGAGTTCTAAAAGTCAGGGGTCTGGGCCCCAATATTTATATCCCAAAATCCTTTGATCTCTTAGGCAGAGAGTGTCTGTGCCCAGCCAGAACCAGTTCTGCCTTCTCTGGTGTGACTTCCTGGCAGGAGGTGGAGACGGCATGGTCAGAGGCAGACCAGGCCCTTTGAGGTGCAAGGAAATCTCCTCCCCCTTCCCCAATTGCAGCCCAGGTCTATTCAGCCCTTTCCTGACCCACCTAGACTATCTGGAGCCACTCCTGCTCCACAGCCATCTGTCATCCAAAAGCCAGACAGGCAATCCACATTCCAGCAGAGGCACACAGGATGACTGAGCAAGAAAATACCTACTTTCTAAAAGTGGTATTTTCAAACTCAGAATGTAAAAATCACCTTCACTAAAAGATGCATCTTTAGATTCTGAGTTCAGGCATACTAAACTTTATTTTCCTACCTAATTCCCTGGGCCAGTTATGTTTATAAGATGTTATAAACAAACTCCCCATTCTGTCCTATGGGGAATAGGTAGCCTTGCAATAGCGAAAAACGAAATTGGCCGTAATTCACTATCAGGACATGCCACACACACCAGGGCATGTCCTACCTTTCACATACACTGCACCCGGCCCACAGGGGTACCTTGGGCCTACCTTAGGGGGGGCTGACATGTAAGAAATGGGAAGGTGAGTGACTGGCAAGTGTGTGCACTGGCCAAGTCGACATGGCAGTTACAAACTGCGCGCAGACTCCGCAATGGCGGGTCTGAGTTTCCTTTTCAGGGCTACTCACGTGGGTGGCACAATCAGTGCTGCAGGCCCGCTAGTAGCATTTGATTCACAGGCCCTGGCACACTCAGTGCACTTTACTAGGGGCTAACAAGTAAATCAAATATCCAATCATGGAAACACCAATCCATAACACAATTTACCACAGGACCACTTGCACTTTACCACTGATCAGCAGTGAGAAAAGTGCGCAGAAACACTACGCCAGCAAAAACAGAGTCAAAACCGGGAGGTCAGAAAGCAAAAACTCAGGGGAAACACGCCAAAAGATGCCAAGTCTAACACTGGCCCTGCGCCCAATACCTTGTAGTGCATGCCTGAAGGCCATGTGCTGTGATGGGTAGGGATCCTGCAGGGGTTTTGGGTGCCGGGCCTGGCCATAGGCTAGGCACTGCACCCAACCCCACACAGTTTTGACATCTTATGTTGCATTAAAAAACCACACAGAAATTCACTTGATGTTAGAGTTAGGTATGGTACTAATATCTTGCTTTCCATAAAAAAAAATAGACATTTTCTGAAAATAAGGTTAAAGGGATGTTATAGTTAGGTGAAAATGCCATTTAAAACATACCATTTCAAAGAACAAAACCACTGAAATTCACTAGTTATAGTTATCTCAAGTGACTAAAGCTTGTGCCCTAAAGTAACTATAACTCATTCACTCTCCATACACTACTAATTACTTCACATATTGCATATGGATCCATTATCAGCCGTGCAGCCCCCTCCTTGACTGGTGTTTTTCCCCTTTCATGATATATTTGAACTGTGGGCAATGGGTAAGGGAGACTGTTCGCAGTCCAAACTTTCATTTGACTCCGGGAAATCGGCTAGGATCCAAGATGGCAACGGTCCGGCTGACTTGGCAGAAGATTCTGCTGACCCTAAGCACCACGCTGATGACTTTGCTCCATCCTGCAAGACATGAAACACAGCTTCCACACTACTGACAGTGACCAGGGAGGCAGCTTGTGCTACAGGTGGAGCATTGCACCCCCAAGGTCCTCTCCGGCTGCAGCATGGCTGTGCTCAACTCCCGGGAACTGCGGGCAGCGCTGGTGCTGGCAGTCCTGGCTGTGGTCATTCACCTGCTACGAACTTGGCTCGGCTCAAAGTCCTACCTCTTCAACCAGAAGGATATTGCAGAGCTGGCCAAGCAGCATGCAGATGAGACCCCGTTGTAGCCTGTAGGAGGGACACTGCATAGATGGGAGACCCAGGATAGCCCCCACAAGCAGCATGCGAAGAGTTGGCAGATCGTCTGTGTCCTCAGGGTATCACAGTTCCAGTCCTTGGTTTCATTTAACAATAGATTTATTAAATCAATGAATTCTGGAAGATGTAGTCTTATATCATTTCTTTTAAAATTGCACTAATTAACTGTCTGCATAACTGGAAACGCTCAGGACACGGCTCTGCCATAAAGGCAAGTATGAAAAGATGCACATATTTGAAAACTATTAAACCTAGCTGTTGTGCCTGTTTACTCTGCTGAGAGCTGTGCATGTCAAGCAGCATGTAAGACCAAAACGAATAGCGTTTCTTTTTTTATTTCTGTATGTAATCACTGAGGGGTCCGGCTAAAATTATAGGACAGGAAATTGCATGCAGAGAGAGGTGAGCCAGAGAGGTCTGAGAAGGGGGAACAAAAATAAGTGCAACTTTGAAATATTTACAGAATTCCTAGCACCTGAACTACCTGTTTGTATCTCTCTAGGCCCTACTTTAGGTGCACAGTTGTAGACCAGTGGCTGCATCTCCTGTTTCTTTATTAGTTAGTACAGTTTAATTGAGTTAATGGGCTTGTCATTAGTATAAGTAAACATAATCTGTCCGATTACACCATGAAACACGCAGTATGTCCTGACGGGACAGGACCTTTCTTTGAAAAAGTTAATTTGGCCCCAAGGCCATTGCTATTAGAAGATCATCTTGTTTTCTTATTACATTTCCTCGTCCACTCATGACTTCCTTAAGGAACACTTTGTAGACTTGTGTATTTAGTGGATCTTAGGTTTGCTGTGTTTAAAAAGTTGCTACTTTAAGTGTTAGATGCTTCTGCTTGTCCACTAAGAGGTATGCTGTCAGGTCTCGGGTTTCCATGGGACCCAGACTTGTTAGGCTCTCCGGGAGTATTTTATTTTGTACTTCCTCACATCGTGTGCAGATCTGCAGTGCTTTTTTGAGTGAGTGGAAAACTCATGGAACATGTTCATAGATCAGTGAAATTCCTTTCATACAGTTTTTCGTCACTGTTTATGACTATCTCCTTTGGAGACTGCGCTTTAAAGTTGTTGTAGTACTACACATTGTGTCTGAGCGCCTTGTGCGTTATCCTGCTGGACACTGGTGTGTTACACGCCATGAGAGCACACATGAGATGGGGTCCTGTGCTGTTCATGCTACACATGATGCCTGCTCCTGCTCACCAGGCAGTGGGTATGTACCTACAAATGCGTTTGTGAAGCATGCAGGCCTTTCAACCTATTCTACCTTGTTCTGATCCCTTCTTTCCCTCAACCTACTCTCAGACACAACTCACCTTGCACACTCACCCACCATTTACTCTGCACAGTCCCACTGACCTTGCGCTGGCAGTCAGATACTGCTCACCCACCACTCACACAGTGCTGACTCTGCACTCACACACCATTGACATCAGAGACGTTTTAATGCATGGGCAAAGTGGGCTCTGGCCCAGGGCCCCAGCCTTTCAAGGGGGCCCCTTCACTGAGTCAGCTCCGTTCTCCAGAGTTTTGCCCTAGTGAACTTGATTATTTCTTAAACAGATTGTTTTAAATACTGTTTTCCTTTAATTTATTTTTTATGTACCTGATGTGTGAGAGTCTAGTACAGCCATTTTGCAGAGAAATGTTGTGTTTATGTTTCATGCAATATACATAAAGTTTCTTTTAGATCAAAATAAGGCCTAACATATAAGAAATGGGAGGGCGTCACAGAGATTATTTGCAGTAATATTGGTGAGCTGCTGCTGTGTTACAATATTGAAAACACACATAACTATCCCTGAATATTAGATGTAAACACATTTAGGGCCTTATTTATGAGAAGTGATGCATCGCTGTGTGAAAACAGGGATGCGCCACTTCTTAGTGCGCCCTCCTTGCGACATGATGGATGCGTCATATTTACTGTATAACGCATCATGTCGGAAGGAGTTACAGATACGTCAGTATTTCTGACGTATCTGTGGGCGCAAAAGTGATGCATTGCTGGGGTGTGTCTGAAAATAGACGCAACTCCAGCAATGTGTCCTTTCACATGGGACAGGCCCCATGTGAAAGGGCCTGCATCAGTCTTACGCCTGCTGTGAGGCAGGTGTAAAATATTGACGGATTGCGTCCTAGAAGTGGCGCACTGAGTTCTCATAGATTTCAATGCGCCACTTCTACGAGGCTTTTTGCGGGGGAACACCCACCCTGCATACATTATACCTGGCGCAGGTATAATGTGGTGCAGGGGTTTACAAAGTGACGCATCTGCCTAGATGCCTCACTTTGTAAATAGATACCAAAGGGGATGATGGACGGAGCGTTTGAGCAAATCAAACACTCACCCCCAGTCAACTGATCTGGGTTTAATCCATCATCATTCTTTAGCTCACTCCACCACCCCAGTTCAGACATGGCCATATGCAAATCAGTCTGACCCTGTGCCTCATGGGAGCAGTCCAGCCCGAACTGCCAAGCCATGTCTTCCCTGGACCGGAAACAAGCATCCTGGGACCGGTTTCTGGCTATTCAGCCATCATCAGCCAGACTAGCTTGAATCCAGTGGCAAAGTGAGCAAGGGACCCACGTCTGGGCATACCCTGCCAACTTAGGGCGAACAAAGCGATACCAAAGGGGATGATGGACGGAGCGTTTGAGCAAATCAAACACTCACCCCCAGTCAACTGATCTGGGTTTAATCCATCATCATTCTTTAGCTCATTCCACCACCCCAGTTCAGACATGGCCATATGCAAATCAGTCTGACCCTGTGCCTCATGGGAGCAGTCCATCCCGAACTGCCAAGCCATGTCTTCCCTGGACCGGAAACAAGCATCCTGGGACCGGTTTCTGGCTATTCAGCCGTCATCAGCCAGACTAGCTTGAATCCAGTGGCAAAGTGAGCAAGGGACCCACGTCTGGGCATACCCTGCCAATTTAGGGCGAACAAAGCGATACCAAAGGGGATGATGGACGGAGCGTTTGAGCAAATCAAACACTCACCCCCAGTCAACTGATCTGGGTTTAATCCATCATCATTCTTTAGCTCACTCCACCACCCCAGTTCAGACATGGCCATATGCAAATCAGTCTGACCCTGTGCCTCATGGGAGCAGTCCAGCCCGAACTGCCAAGCCATGTCTTCCCTGGACCGGAAACAAGCATCCTGGGACCGGTTTCTGGCTATTCAGCCGTCATCAGCCAGACTAGCTTGAATCCAGTGGCAAAGTGAGCAAGGGACCCACGTCTGGGCATACCCTGCCAACTTAGGGCGAACAAAGCGATACCAAAGGGGATGATGGACGGAGCGTTTGAGCAAATCAAACACTCACCCCCAGTCAACTGATCTGGGTTTAATCCATCATCTTTCTTTAGCTCACTCCACCACCCCAGTTCAGACATGGCCATATGCAAATCAGTCTGACCCTGTGCCTCATGGGAGCAGTCCAGCCCGAACTGCCAAGCCATGTCTTCCCTGGACCGGAAACAAGCATCCTGGGACCGGTTTCTGGCTATTCAGCCGTCATCAGCCAGACTAGCTTGAATCCAGTGGCAAAGTGAGCAAGGGACCCACGTCTGGGCATACCCTGCCAACTTAGGGCGAACAAAGCGATACCAAAGGGGATGATGGACGGAGCGTTTGAGCAAATCAAACACTCACCCCCAGTCAACTGATCTGGGTTTAATCCATCATCATTCTTTAGCTCACTCCACCACCCCAGTTCAGACATGGCCATATGCAAATCAGTCTGACCCTGTGCCTCATGGGAGCAGTCCAGCCCGAACTGCCAAGCCATGTCTTCCCTGGACCGGAAACAAGCATCCTGGGACCGGTTTCTGGCTATTCAGCCATCATCAGCCAGACTAGCTTGAATCCAGTGGCAAAGTGAGCAAGGGACCCACGTCTGGGCATACCCTGCCGACTTAGGGCGAACAAAGCGATACCAAAGGGGATGATGGACGGAGCGTTTGAGCAAATCAAACACTCACCCCCAGTCAACTGATCTGGGTTTAATCCATCATCATTCTTTAGCTCACTCCACCACCCCAGTTCAGACATGGCCATATGCAAATCAGTCTGACCCTGTGCCTCATGGGAGCAGTCCAGCCAGAACTGCCAAGCCATGTCTTCCCTGGACCGGAAACAAGCATCCTGGGACCGGTTTCTGGCTATTCAGCCGTCATCAGCCAGACTAGCTTGAATCCAGTGGCAAAGTGAGCAAGGGACCCACGTCTGGGCATACCCTGCCAACTTAGGGCGAACAAAGCGATACCAAAGGGGATGATGGACGGAGCGTTTGAGCAAATCAAACACTCACCCCCAGTCAACTGATCTGGGTTTAATCCATCATCATTCGTTAGCTCACTCCACCACCCCAGTTCAGACATGGCCATATGCAAATCAGTCTGACCCTGTGCCTCATGGGAGCAGTCCAGCCCGAACTGCCAAGCCATGTCTTCCCTGGACCGGAAACAAGCATCCTGGGACCGGTTTCTGGCTATTCAGCCGTCATCAGCCAGACTAGCTTGAATCCAGTGGCAAAGTGAGCAAGGGACCCACGTCTGGGCATACCCTGCCAACTTAGGGCGAACAAAGCGATACCAAAGGGGATGATGGACGGAGCGTTTGAGCAAATCAAACACTCACCCCCAGTCAACTGATCTGGGTTTAATCCATCATCATTCTTTAGCTCACTCCACCACCCCAGTTCAGACATGGCCATATGCAAATCAGTCTGACCCTGTGCCTCATGGGAGCAGTCCAGCCCGAACTGCCAAGCCATGTCTTCCCTGGACCGGAAACAAGCATCCTGGGACCGGTTTCTGGCTATTCAGCCGTCATCAGCCAGACTAGCTTGAATCCAGTGGCAAAGTGAGCAAGGGACCCACGTCTGGGCATACCCTGCCAACTTAGGGCGAACAAAGCGATACCAAAGGGGATGATGGACGGAGCGTTTGAGCAAATCAAACACTCACCCCCAGTCAACTGATCTGGGTTTAATCCATCATCATTCGTTAGCTCACTCCACCACCCCAGTTCAGACATGGCAATATGCAAATCAGTCTGACCCTGTGCCTCATGGGAGCAGTCCAGCCCGAACTGCCAAGCCATGTCTTCCCTGGACCGGAAACAAGCATCCTGGGACCGGTTTCTGGCTATTCAGCCATCATCAGCCAGACTAGCTTGAATCCAGTGGCAAAGTGAGCAAGGGACCCACGTCTGGGCATACCCTGCCAACTTAGGGCGAACAAAGCGATACCAAAGGGGATGATGGACGGAGCGTTTGAGCAAATCAAACACTCACCCCCAGTCAACTGATCTGGGTTTAATCCATCATCATTCTTTAGCTCACTCCACCACCCCAGTTCAGACATGGCCATATGCAAATCAGTCTGACCATGTGCCTCATGGGAGCAGTCCAGCCCGAACTGCCAAGCCATGTCTTCCCTGGACCGGAAACAAGCATCCTGGGATCGGTTTCTGGCTATTCAGCCGTCATCAGCCAGACTAGCTTGAATCCAGTGGCAAAGTGAGCAAGGGACCCACGTCTGGGCATACCCTGCCAACTTAGGGCGAACAAAGCGATACCAAAGGGGATGATGGACGGAGCGTTTGAGCAAATCAAACACTCACCCCCAGTCAACTGATCTGGGTTTAATCCATCATCATTCTTTAGCTCACTCCACCACCCCAGTTCCGACATGGCCATATGCAAATCAGTCTGACCCTGTGCCTCATGGGAGCAGTCCAGCCCGAACTGCCAAGCCATGTCTTCCCTGGACCGGAAACAAGCATCCTGGGACCGGTTTCTGGCTATTCAGCCGTCATCAGCCAGACTAGCTTGAATCCAGTGGCAAAGTGAGCAAGGGACCCACGTCTGGGCATACCCTGCCAACTTAGGGCGAACAAAGCGATACCAAAGGGGATGATGGACGGAGCGTTTGAGCAAATCAAACACTCACCCCCAGTCAACTGATCTGGGTTTAATCCATCATCATTCTTTAGCTCACTCCACCACCCCAGTTCAGACATGGCCATATGCAAATCAGTCTGACCCTGTGCCTCATGGGAGCAGTCCAGCCCGAATTGCAAAGCCATGTCTTCCCTGGACCGGAAACAAGCATCCTGGGACCGGTTTCTGGCTATTCAGCCGTCATCAGCCAGACTAGCTTGAATCCAGTGGCAAAGTGAGCAAGGGACCCACGTCTGGGCATACCCTGCCAACTTAGGGCGAACAAAGCGATACCAAAGGGGATGATGGACGGAGCGCTTGAGCAAATCAAACACTCACCCCCAGTCAACTGATCTGGGTTTAATCCATCATCATTCTTTAGCTCACTCCACCACCCCAGTTCAGACATGGCCATATGCAAATCAGTCTGACCCTGTGCCTCATGGGAGCAGTCCAGCCCGAACTGCCAAGCCATGTCTTCCCTGGACCGGAAACAAGCATCCTGGGACCGGTTTCTGGCTATTCAGCCATCATCAGCCAGACTAGCTTGAATCCAGTGGTAAAGTGAGCAAGGGACCCACGTCTGGGCATACCCTGCCGACTTAGGGCGAACAAAGCGATACCAAAGGGGATGATGGACGGAGCGTTTGAGCAAATCAAACACTCACCCCCAGTCAACTGATCTGGGTTTAATCCATCATCATTCTTTAGCTCACTCCACCACCCCAGTTCAGACATGGCCATATGCAAATCAGTCTGACCCTGTGCCTCATGGGAGCAGTCCAGCCAGAACTGCCAAGCCATGTCTTCCCTGGACCGGAAACCAGCATCCTGGGACCGGTTTCTGGCTATTCAGCCGTCATCAGCCAGACTAGCTTGAATCCAGTGGCAAAGTGAGCAAGGGACCCACGTCTGGGCATACCCTGCCAACTTAGGGCGAACAAAGCGATACCAAAGGGGATGATGGACGGAGCGTTTGAGCAAATCAAACACTCACCCCCAGTCAACTGATCTGGGTTTAATCCATCATCATTCGTTAGCTCACTCCACCACCCCAGTTCAGACATGGCCATATGCAAATCAGTCTGACCCTGTGCCTCATGGGAGCAGTCCAGCCCGAACTGCCAATCCATGTCTTCCCTGGACCGGAAACAAGCATCCTGGGACCGGTTTCTGGCTATTCAGCCGTCATCAGCCAGACTAGCTTGAATCCAGTGGCAAAGTGAGCAAGGGACCCACGTCTGGGCATACCCTGCCAACTTAGGGCGAACAAAGCGATACCAAAGGGGATGATGGACGGAGCGTTTGAGCAAATCAAACACTCACCCCCAGTCAACTGATCTGGGTTTAATCCATCATCATTCTTTAGCTCACTCCACCACCCCAGTTCAGACATGGCCATATGCAAATCAGTCTGACCCTGTGCCTCATGGGAGCAGTCCAGCCCGAACTGCCAAGCCATGTCTTCCCTGGACCGGAAACAAGCATCCTGGGACCGGTTTCTGGCTATTCAGCCGTCATCAGCCAGACTAGCTTGAATCCAGTGGCAAAGTGAGCAAGGGACCCACGTCTGGGCATACCCTGCCAACTTAGGGCGAACAAAGCGATACCAAAGGGGATGATGGACGGAGCGTTTGAGAAAATCAAACACTCACCCCCAGTCAACTGATCTGGGTTTAATCCATCATCATTCTTTAGCTCACTCCACCACCCCAGTTCAGACATGGCCATATGCAAATCAGTCTGACCCTGTGCCTCATGGGAGCAGTCCAGCCCGAACTGCCAAGCCATGTCTTCCCTGGACCGGAAACAAGCATCCTGGGACCGGTTTCTGGCTATTCAGCCGTCATCAGCCAGACTAGCTTGAATCCAGTGGCAAAGTGAGCAAGGGACCCACGTCTGGGCATACCCTGCCAACTTAGGGCGAACAAAGCGATACCAAAGGGGATGATGGACGGAGCGTTTGAGCAAATCAAACACTCACCCCAGTCAACTGATCTGGGTTTAATCCATCATCATTCGTTAGCTCACTCCACCACCCCAGTTCAGACATGGCCATATGCAAATCAGTCTGACCCTGTGCCTCATGGGAGCAGTCCAGCCCGAACTGCCAAGCCATGTCTTCCCTGGACCGGAAACAAGCATCCTGGGACCGGTTTCTGGCTATTCAGCCATCATCAGCCAGACTAGCTTGAATCCAGTGGCAAAGTGAGCAAGGGACCCACGTCTGGGCATACCCTGCCAACTTAGGGCAAACAAAGCGATACCAAAGGGGATGATGGACGGAGCGTTTGAGCAAATCAAACACTCACCCCCAGTCAACTGATCTGGGTTTAATCCATCATCATTCTTTAGCTCACTCCACCACCCCAGTTCAGACATGGCCATATGCAAATCAGTCTGACCCTGTGCCTCATGGGAGCAGTCCAGCCCGAACTGCCAAGCCATGTCTTCCCTGGACTGGAAACAAGCATCCTGGGACCGGTTTCTGGCTATTCAGCCGTCATCAGCCAGACTAGCTTGAATCCAGTGGCAAAGTGAGCAAGGGACCCACGTCTGGGCATACCCTGCCAACTTAGGGCGAACAAAGCGATACCAAAGGGGATGATGGACGGAGCGTTTGAGCAAATCAAACACTCACCCCCAGTCAACTGATCTGGGTTTAATCCATCATCATTCTTTAGCTCACTCCACCACCCCAGTTCAGACATGGCCATATGCAAATCAGTCTGACCATGTGCCTCATGGGAGCAGTCCAGCCCGAACTGCCAAGCCATGTCTTCCCTGGACCGGAAACAAGCATCCTGGGACCGGTTTCTGGCTATTCAGCTGTCATCAGCCAGACTAGCTTGAATCCAGTGGCAAAGTGAGCAAGGGACCCACGTCTGGGCATACCCTGCCAACTTAGGACGAACAAAGCGATACCAAAGGGGATGATGGACGGAGCGTTTGAGCAAATCAAACACTCACCCCCAGTCAACTGATCTGGGTTTAATCCATCATCATTCGTTAGCTCACTCCACCACCCCAGTTCAGATATGGCCATATGCAAATCAGTCTGACCCTGTGCCTCATGGGAGCAGTCCAGCCCGAACTGCCAACCCATGTCTTCCCTGGACCGGAAACAAGCATCCTGCGACCGGTTTCTGGCTATTCAGCCATCATCAGCCAGACTAGCTTGAATCCAGTGGCAAAGTGAGGAAGGGACCCACGTTTGGGCATACCCTGCCAACTTAGGGCGAACAAAGCGATACCAAAGGGGATGATGGACGGAGCGTTTGAGCAAATCTAACACTCACCCCCAGTCAACTGATCTGGGTTTAATCCATCATCATTCTTTAGCTCACTCCACCACCCCAGTTCAGACATGGCCATATGCAAATCAGTCTGACCCTGTGCCTCATGGGAGCAGTCCAGCCCGAACTGCCAAGCCATGTCTTCCCTGGACCGGAAACAAGCATCCTGGGACCGGTTTCTGGCTATTCAGCCGTCATCAGCCAGACTAGCTTGAATCCAGTGGCAAAGTGAGCAAGGGACCCACGTCTGGGCATACCCTGCCAACTTAGGGCGAACAAAGCGATACCAAAGGGGATGATGGACGGAGCGTTTGAGCAAATCAAACACTCACCCCCAGTCAACTGATCTGGGTTTAATCCATCATCATTCTTTAGCTCACTCCACCACCCCAGTTCAGACATGGCCATATGCAAATCAGTCTGACCCTGTGCCTCATGGGAGCAGTCCAGCCCGAACTGCCAAGCCATGTCTTCCCTGGACCGGAAACAAGCATCCTGGGACCGGTTTCTGGCTATTCAGCCGTCATCAGCCAGACTAGCTTGAATCCAGTGGCAAAGTGAGCAAGGGACCCACGTCTGGGCATACCCTGCCAACTTAGGGTGAACAAAGCGATACCAAAGGGGATGATGGACGGAGCGTTTGAGCAAATCAAACACTCACCCCCAGTCAACTGATCTGGGTTTAATCCATCATCATTCTTTAGCTCACTCCACCACCCCAGTTCAGACATGGCCATATGCAAATCAGTCTGACCATGTGCCTCATGGGAGCAGTCCAGCCCGAACTGCCAAGCCATGTCTTCCCTGGACCGGAAACAAGCATCCTGGGACCGGTTTCTGGCTATTAAGTTCGGGCTGGACTGTTCCCATGAGGCACAGGGTCAAGACTGATTTGCATATGGCCATGTCTGAACTGGGGTGGCGTGGTGAGCAAAATAACGATGGATTAAACCCAGATCTGTGACTGGGGTGAATGTTTTGCCAATGTGCAACATTCCGTCCATCATCTTGTGGGTTTTGCTGTTTTCCCTATGTGGGAAGGGTATGCCCAGACGTGGGTCCCGTGCTCACTACGCCACTGGAGTCAAGCTATCCTGGCTGATGACGGATGATAGCCAGAAACCGGTCCTAGGATGCTTGATTCCGGTCCAGGGAAGACATGGCTTGGCAGTTCGGGCTGGACTGTTCCCATGAGGCACAGGGTCAAGACTGATTTGCATATGGCCATGTCTGAACTGGGGTGGCGTGGTGAGCAAAATAACGATGGATTAAACCCAGATCTGTGACTGGGGGTGAATGTTTTGCCAATGTGCAACATTCCGTCCATCATCTTGTGTGTTTTGCTGTTTTCCCTATGTGGGAAGGGTATGCCCAGACGTGGGTCCCGTGCTCACTACGCCACTGGAGTCAAGCTATCCTGGCTGATGACGGCTGATAGCCAGAAACCGGTCCTAGGATGCTTGATTCCGGTCCAGGGAAGACATGGCTTGGCAGTTCGGGCTGGACTGTTCCCATGAGGCACAGGGTCAAGACTGATTTGCATATGGCCATGTCTGAACTGGGGTGGCGTGGTGAGCAAAATAACGATGGATTAAACCCAGATCTGTGACTGGGGGTGAATGTTTTGCCAATGTGCAACATTCCGTCCATCATCTTGTGTGTTTTGCTGTTTTCCCTATGTGGGAAGGGTATGCCCAGACGTGTGTCCCGTGCTCACTACGCCACTGGAGTCAAGCTATCCTGGCTGATGACGGCTGATAGCCAGAAACCGGTCCTAGGATGCTTGATTCCGGTCCAGGGAAGACATGGCTTGGCAGTTCGGGCTGGACTGTTCCCATGAGGCACAGGGTCAAGACTGATTTGCATATGGCCATGTCTGAACTTGGTTGGCGTGGTGAGCAAAATAATGATGGATTAAACCCAGATCTGTGACTGGGGGTGAATGTTTTGCCAATGTGCAACATTCCGTCCATCATCTTGTGTGTTTTGCTGTTTTCCCTATGTGGGAAGGGTATGCCCAGACGTGGGTCCCGTGCTCACTACGCCACTGGAGTCAAGCTATCCTGGCTGATGACGGCTGATAGCCAGAAACCGGTCCTAGGATGCTTGATTCCAGTCCAGGGAAGACATGGCTTGGCAGTTCGGGCTGGACTGTTCCCATGAGGCACAGGGTCAAGACTGATTTGCATATGGCCATGTCTGAACTGGGGTGGCGTGGTGAGGAAAATAACGATGGATTAAACCCAGATCTGTGACTGGGGGTGAATGTTTTGCCAATGTGCAACATTCCGTCCATCATCTTGTGTGTTTTGCTGTTTTCCCTATGTGGGAAGGGTATGCCCAGACGTGGGTCCCGTGCTCACTACGCCACTGGAGTCAAGCTATCCTGGCTGATGACGGCTGATAGCCAGAAACCGGTCCTAGGATGCTTGATTCCGGTCCAGGGAAGACATGGCTTGGCAGTTCGGGCTGGACTGTTCCCATGAGGCACAGGGTCAAGACTGATTTGCATATGGCCATGTCTGAACTGGGGTGGCGTGGTGAGGAAAATAACGATGGATTAAACCCAGATCTGTGACTGGGGGTGAATGTTTTGCCAATGTGCAACATTCCGTCCATCATCTTGTGTGTTTTGCTGTTTTCCCTATGTGGGAAGGGTATGCCCAGACGTGGGTCCCGTGCTCACTACGCCACTGGAGTCAAGCTATCCTGGCTGATGACGGCTGATAGCCAGAAACCGGTCCTAGGATGCTTGATTCCGGTCCAGGGAAGACATGGCTTGGCAGTTCGGGCTGGACTGTTCCCATGAGGCACAGGGTCAAGACTGATTTGCATATGGCCATGTCTGAACTGGGGTGGCGTGGTGAGCAAAATAACGATGGATTAAACCCAGATCTGTGACTGGGGGTGAATGTTTTGCCAATGTGCAACATTCCGTCCATCATCTTGTGTGTTTCACTTTGTAAATAGGGCGCAACATGGCACATTTTTTACGCTGCCGGTGCGTCACAAAAGTGACGCACCGGCGGCATAAAGTGAAGCAAGGCCTCATAAATAAGGCCCTTAGAATTTGGACGAGTGTTCCTTTGCACTGTCAGGGACCTAATGAAATGAAATAGTGTATTTTATAAAGCACGCAGCTACTCAGACTAGAGTGTCCTGGCTCGTGACAGCGGGAGGAAAACGTGCGTAAAAGACCCATCAGTTATTAAAAAGCCAGGTTTTTAAGTTCTTCCTGAAAGAGAGTAGGTCTGTGGTTAGTCTCAGAGACTCAGGGAGTCTATTCCACAATTTTGCGCCTAGAAGGCCAAGGGATCTGCCTCCAGTGCGGGCACAGCATATTTTAGGCACGATGGCCAGGTTGGCATTGGAAGATTTTAGGGGTCTAGATGTTGTGTAGCGATTAACACGCTTTAACGCGATTTAGGTAGCCGGCTCCTAAGCCGTGGAAAGCTTTAAAGAACATGGTCATCGCTTTGAAGTCGATCCTTTCTTTTATGCGGAGCCAGTGTAGAGACTTAAGAATAGGGGTCATACTAGATCTGGGTTTAGGTCTCAGGATGGCTCTGGCCGCCGTGTTTTGTACCACTTGTAGGCGCTGGATAAGGGATTTGGGAAGACAGAGGTACAAGCTGTTGACATAGTCAAGCTTTGATGTCACCAGAGCCTGCACCACGATCTTTCTGCTCTCAAGCGGTAACAGTGCCAGGAATTTTTAGCATCCGGAGTATGCCAAAGCAAGCGCCAGTTAGATTTTGGATTTGAAAGCGCATGGAGAGTGTCTTGTCTATGACAATTCCTAAGTTTTTGACTTTCATCTTTTCCTCGGGCGGCAGATCTTTTGGCCACCAAGAGCTCCAGTCAGGTGTTTCTGAATTACCAAAGAAAACAACTTCAGTTTTGTCCGGATTGCACTTCAGCTGATTGATCTTAAGCCACTTAAAAACCTTTGTGAGGCAAGACCTAATCATTGCCCCGTCAAAGTCGGTTCCTTTTTCACATGTAAAAATCAGCTGAGTGTCATCAGCATAGGGAACAATTTTGATGCCCTCTTCCTCTACCAGAAATGCAAGGGGGATAGATATATATTAAAAAGGGTAGGGCTGAGAATTGAGCCCTGAGGGACACCTACATTCATGGCCGTAACCGGGGATGAGAAAGGGGGGCAGATGTTCTGAGATCTATTTGCCAAGAAGGATGACATCCATGTTAAGGCAGTCCCCCCCCCAGGCCGATGTTAGCAAGTCTCTCCAAGAGCCGCTCATGTGGGACCGTATCGAAGGCCGCCGACAGATCGAGCAGTATCAGAACAGCCTTGCCTCCCTGGTCCAGCTTACCCTTGAGAAATTCAGTCACTTCCAGCAGAGCGGACTCCGTACTGTAGTTAGCCCTAAAACCGGATTGGGACTCATGAAGGAGCTTCCCATCTTCAATGTGTTTTTGGAGGGCCTTGTTTACATGCTTCTCTCATACTTTGGAGAGGGCCGGAAGAAGGGAGATTGGCCTGTAGTTGGCAGGGTCCGTCGGTTTGGCGTTAGCCTTTTTTATCAGTGGAAGAATCTTAGCATTCTACCATAATTTTGGCATTTTGCCTAAGGAGAGGGAAGCATTAAATAGCTTGTTTACCATGGGGTTTATGGTGGGAGCTAATAGGTTCAGGATATTCGCTGGACATGGGTCAGTAGGAGAGCCAGACTTAATGCTTTAGAGAAGGGTCAGTGACTCTTCAAGCTGAAACTCAGGGAAAGCTAATAAAGATGGAGGATCCAAGAGGTGACATTTGCTATAAGAACTAAGGTAGAAAGTCAGTTCTTCCTCTGAGATGTTAGTGAAGGCTTGTTGGATCACGGAGATCTTTTTGTGGAAGAATTGAGCTATTTGCTTAGACCATTCTTCCGTGCATGCCCCTTCCTTTGTGCCGGCTTTCGGGGTGGTAAAGGATTTAACTATGCTAAAGATTTCCTTACTCTTATTTTGGGCATTTTCTATCTTGGTTTGAAAGAAGTTTTTCTTGGCTGCCTTCACGAGAATGTAATGAGCTTTTAAGGTGTCTTTATACACCTTCCTGTCCTCAGGTAGATAGGATTTACGCCATTTCCGTTTCATTTTTCTACAATTACTTTTGCTAGATCTGAGGAAATCGTTAAACCATGGAGCTGGTGGGGCTGACCTCTTTGAGGAGCGGGAAACAACCGGTACCGCTGCACCAATGTTGGTTCGGAGCCATGAATCTATTGAGAGGGCGTCCGAGTCGGGGCAGCCAGACAGCTCCGGTGAGGAGCGACCGAGGGCGTCTGCTAACATCGGGATGGATATTTTATGGAACGTCCTGTAATTAGGGACCCTCTGCCCTGCGTTAGCCCGAGGGGCTGTGGCAGAGTTGGGAATGACGAATTTTAATAGGAGGTGGTCAGACCAGGTAATGGGAAGAGGTAGGCTTACTGATATGTCAAAGTTGTGAAAGATTTGGTCTAGGGTATGGCCCTTCTCATGGGTGGCGGAAGAAATAGATGGAAACATATTGCAGGCCTGCAGCGTCTCCAACAAGGAAATTGTTTGAGGGCCTTTTCCATTGTCCATATGTATATTGAAATCTCCCAGCAGTATTTTAAGGCCAGGGAGGTGGTGGCTGCATTAAGCGTAGTAATAAAATTTCCAATTGCACCGAGAGGTCTGTAAATCAGAAAACCAGCTATGCTATGATGGGGCGATAAGGTACAGCGGAAGCCTAAGGACTCTGTGCCCTTGATGTTTTCCATCAGGATGGGAGAGCAGTCTAGTTTTTTATTGTAAATTATGGCGAGACCGCCCCCTTCCCACTCGGTCGGTCCCTCCTAAGGATTTTATAATCCGTAGGGATGGCCGAAGTGATAGTAGGGTTGGGGGCTTCAGACAGCCAGGGCTCAGTGAGAAATAAAAGATCAGGCTGTTCGTCTAAACGTAGGTCATAAATGTGTGGTTCATGCTTTTGCATAGAGCGACAATTTAAAAGGGTGGCCTTTATGTCCTCTGTTTTCTTATTGTTTTTACACTTGCTGTTGCGTGGGAGGATCTTGGGTGCGAGTTTCCTGGGCTGAAGGAGAGACCAGTTGCACTTATTGCATCGAAAGTCTACCTCCAAGCTTAGATCAGCCGCTGTACACTGACATAATGGTAGCCGCCTAAGGCTAAGCAGTTTTTCCCTATTGTAATATAGTGGAAGAAACTCACCGGAGGGGAACTGGGCAGCATAACCGGCGCCGAACGCCTCCGGGACGCTGACTGGCGCAGACGGGCTTGCCTTTCGTGCGCCTGTGGTGCGCTAGCGGCACGCCCGCTGCGCCCGTCTGTTTGCATTGGGAATATATAGGCTAATGCCTATGATGCAAACTGGATCGCTAATGCAGCTGAGGAAGCGGAAACTGCGTGGGCGGAAGAGAGGAGCCCGATAGTAGCCCCAGCTCTCCGCACAATGGGCGTATCAGCCGCGGCAGACCACGACTGGAGGAAAAGCAAGATGCGAATCGGAGCAGCTAAGGAGGTGTAGGCAAGCAGAATCAAGTAAAGTGCAAGCGCGCGTAGGTAGGAGAAATTGTTAAAAAGCTCAGAGTAATTCAGCCACACATATACAATTTAAAAGGTATTAAAAACCTAGTAGCAGGGCAGGAAACACTAAATCCTACCTCTGTCAGCTGCGTGCGTCCATTTTCATCAGGAATATATAGGCTAATGCCTATGATGCAAACTGGATCGCTAACGCAGCTGAGGAAGCGGAAACTGCGTGGGAAACAGGGCCTCAAATTGGATCATAAATTCAAAGCTGTTCTGAACAGGGGCCCCCAAATTATGTTTGGCCCAGGGCCCCCAGAATCCTTAAGATGTCCCTGATTGACATACCTCTCACCCAGCACTCACATTCCTCTCACCCTCCACTCACAACTCTCACCCTGAACTCAAACCACTCATCCTGCACTTATACTGTTGACATACCGCACACCCTATACTTAAACACATCTTACCTTGTACAGGGTAACATCTCTCACCCTGTACACTCACACAATTCTCATTCTGCACTGAACACACATCGATCACCATGCATTGATGTCCTTTCACCCTGCATTTAGACACTTATCAACCTTCATTCATGCACCACTCACCCTGCACACAGAGCACTCACCCCATTCTCCTTGCACTCATACACTGCTCCCACACCTCTTAACTTATTATTCATCCCATTGGTGAAACCTTATACATTTACCTATGCTTGTTTTAAATGCCAAAAGGGCTTTCAATTTAGTTGAATTGGAATTTATGTTTTGGAAGTTGGGAGCGGGTGACAGTTTCCTCAAACTAATTTGGCTTTTATATACTGACCTCACGGCCCATATCCAAGTAAACAATTGCATCACTAAAGCCATTATGATAGGTAAGGGTACTCAGCAGGGCTATCCACTCTCCCGTCTATTGTTTGCTTTTGTTTTCAAGCCACTGGCTTGTGAAATTAGAGAACAGCACACATATAGAGAGCTTAGATTTCTGGGATATTGGCTGATACTCTGAGATTATTCTCATGACTTCCAACTTTACTTAGGAGACAATGCCATTAACGTTGTCCTGGATCTTCATGAGCTAGCACAGTTTGGGGGTCTGCGGGGAATGAGAATTAACTGGGATAAGTCCCCTCTTTTCCCACTTATTAAGTTTATCTGACAGTGCACTCTTAAATTCCCTCTGAAATGGACATCTAATTTGGTTTGCTATCTTGGCATTATGGTGCATAGGGACCCTAAGCTTGTGATTAATAGTAAGTATGGCATACCATAGATACATTGTCTGATAATATTGATAGATGGAGTAGACTCCTGCTGTCCCTTGCCAGCAGAATTGCAATTATGAAGATGGTAGCATTGCCTTAGTATTTGTATTTGTTTCTAAGCTCTCTAATTGCTTTGACTCGTAATTTTTTCTGGAATTTGCAGCAACTGATGTTTCGGCTTACATGGGTAGGTAATGAGTCTAGAATCTGATGGTCTATGCTGGTCCTCCTATATGGACAGAGGGATTCAGCTTTACTCTTATGTAACCCAGGTCTTCTTTGCACATTATTGGATCCCACTTATGGATAGACGAGGATGCTGCATCTCCTATATCTCTTGGAGTGAAACTATTGGAACATTCTTCAAGAAGACTAAACTGTATAGATCCAGTGGGGAACACTGTACATGATTGGCACTGGTTGTTAAAGTGTTGTCAAAGTTCTGTTTTACATTCTCCAGAGATCTTATTATGGCTCCCAGAATGTTTGGAGAGTGGCATGTGCGCTAAAGTTGAGAGGCTACAAATTGTACTGAAGGGCGATTTTTTTTAATGAAGATAAATTCAAGACTTGGGATCAAATATGTAGTCCAAATCTAATCGTCCCCTAATTAGACGTTTATTTTTATTATAGTATTTCTGAAACTCGCTACTCACTGCTTGCATACTTAGATTTTTTATATGATTTTAAAATGTATGTAGTGCAACATATGCCTGGATGCGTCTTGGTGCTTATCAGTGACCAGTGACTAGACAGCCCAAAAAAATAATCATGACCAAACAGCCAAGTTTTCAGAGATTTCCTGAAACTTAATAGATAGGTGGCTGCCTTCAGATCCTGAGGGAGACGTTTCCAGTTATGAGCAGTGAAAGTGACAAAGCTTCTGCTTTCCCAGGAGGAAAGCTTCCTGGGGGGGACTCCCAAATTTCTTGCAGAGCTTGAATGAAGAGTCCTGCCTAGCTGGTACATCTAAACCTTTCCTTCAAATATGTTGGACCTAGTCCATGGAGAGCCTTGAAAGCAATACAAAAGCCCTTAAAAATGATCCGCTTCTTTATGGGGAGCAAATGCAGCCTCCAAATGGTTTGTGAGGCTGTATAAAATCTAGGGAGTTTCATCAGCATGTGAGCTACAGAGATTTGAAGAATTTGCAGTTTGTTCAGTGACTTTTTCTGAAGATTTTGATAAAGGTCATAGCAATAGTCTACTCTAGACAAGACCAATGCAATCACCACTGTCTTTAGCAGGTCAGATGGCAAAACTTTAGCAATTTTCTCTATAATGCGGAGGGTATAAAAGGATGCTAAAATTACTCTGTTTACTTGCTGTTTGATTGTTAATCTATCATCAAAGAAAACATGAGGGGTTGATAGGGGATAGGACTGACAGTTTGTTCATAGCTGTCCAGACATCAGCTTCAATCTTATACATCTTTTCAAGGAAGAAGGAGGCAAAATCATCACAATTTGACTGTGGCATAGAAACTGTTTGAGAAGGAATGGGAAGATTTTTGGATTGGAGTTTGTTTAATTCAAACAGTTTTTTGGCCTGTTTCTGGCTTTATCTAGTTGGCTTCTGAAGTAGTTCGCTTTCGCACTTCTGATGTGTTTATTGTATGTGCTCCTTCTAGTTCTCAGGAGCATAAGGTGTTCAAGGGATGGAGAGCCTCTCCAAGATCGTTTGGCTAGTCTCAGATTGCGTCTATCTGTATTTATATTATCATTAAACCATGGTTTGGAGACTTTAGTGGACATTCTTTTTAGTTGTAAGGGGGCAATTGCATCTAGAATTTTCAACATGGAATTGTTGTAATGCTCAGTGAGGCCATGAATCTCAGACATTTCAATAGGTGGTGGCAAGGTCTTAATGCTAAGAGATATAATTTCATTCAGGTTTGCATTTCGGGTGGATCGTTTCTAAAGGCTGGGTTTCTTTATTTGAGATCTTTTTTTAGTCCAAGCTTCGATGATGCATAAGGAGATGCAGTGATGATCAGTCCAGTCACATAGGACAATTGATTCCACCTTGCTTGGGAAGGGGAGCCTACAAATGGGCCGATAACTATTTGGGTCCAGCACATTTAAGTTGGGTTTTTTCAGCAGTGGAAGAACCGAAGCGTATTCCCAATGTTTAGGAAACACTCCTGAACTAAACATGGCATTAAAGATCTTGGCCAGATAAGGGGCCACTGAGTCAGATACTAGGTCCATGATCTTGGGCGGACATGGGTCCAAAGGAGATCCAGATTTCGTACTAGGAATGCCCAACTTCACTTGATCCTCAGTCAGATGAGCAAATTCCCTAAAGGAGATCCTACCAGGGTCCACTGGTCTGATATCGATACCGTCCTGATCTTTAAAAATACTGGAGAAAAATCTATTAAAGATTTCCGCCTCTTTCGGCTTATAAAAACGAACTAGCTCATTGCAAAAAGCCTGGCTACTACCTGCTGATTTCCTGGTGGCTGGCGAAGAAAGTTTAGAAACAGTTTCAAACAGTGCCTTACTTGAATAACTGGCAGATTTAATTTACGTAGAGAAAAATGCAGATTTTTCAATCAATAAGAGTTTGTTGTACTGCGCAATACTTTGCTTATATTTTTCGTCTTCTATCGGGTCAAAGGTTCTTCTCCAATTTTGCTCCTATCTGTGGAACCCTTGTTTAGCAGCCCTTAAGGTGTCATTGAACCATGGTGCCGAGGGCTAACTTCTCCTGCATACTTTGGTGTTAGCAAGGACTAATTCATTAACTGGAGCTTTCAGCCAGACTAAAAAACTTTCTGACATTCGATCAATGTCCTTTGTTTCTTCCAGATTAGAACCAGCGAGAAGAACGCTCAACTCTGAGTCTGCTTGAACCTTATGCCAGGCATGCGAGACAAAGGATTTTCCCATGGTCGTTGCAGTGGGAAGTTTACCAGAAAGTTTAATATTCCAAGATACTGCCATATGGTTGGACCAAGCGATGGGAAGTGTAGTAGGCGTAGTGAGGGCAGGACAATTAGTAAAAATTCCATCAAGTGAATGGCCCACCTGGTGCATGGGACCACCTGCCAACTGAGTAAATTCAAAACAGGACAGAGTATCGACCAAAGGGTCTGTATAAGTGTCCCTTTAATTCTCTAGATGGAAATTGAAGTCTCCTTATGGAGTAAAATCTGACTTGGTCAGAGAGGATTCCAAAAGTGACTTGATTGCTTGAATGAAGGGGGTTCTTAATCCCCGCGAACGGTATATAAGGACTCAATTAAAAGACTGCGTTTTGGTTAGTTCAACATTGAACAGGTGAGCTTCATATTCAGAGGATGAGGCTGGAGGAAAGATGGCAGAGAAGTAGTTGCGATAAATACCCGCTATTTCTCCACCCTTCCTGTGGGGTCTGTCCAGTCTGAAAATGTCAAAGCCAGAGGGAACCACAATTGTCATCTCTGGCCCTGATGCCTGGTCTTCCCAGGTTTCAGTGACGAAAGCCAAATCAGCTTGATGTACATCTAGAAATTCAGAAAATTCTAAATGGTATTTGACCAATGACCTAGCATTGATAAACACACAGCTGACCCTCAAATCGAAGGAAATGTTTTTTTTAGATGTTTCCTGTATCCCGGTTACTGATGGTTGTCCTACTGTTTCAGCATCATGATAGATGAGCCTTGTATTACAAGCGGGACAGAAGGAGTGAATAATACTTGGTGTACTAGGGCACAATAAGGGACAATAAAGTTTACCAACAGGTTTAAAGTGTAAAAGCTTGTCTCTTTAGTAGCTCTTACCTAAAGCTCCTTCACGATGTGATTAACCAGGGGGACGGGCCCTAGGCCTGCTGCAGGCGGGGACGGGTGCAGATGGGCTTGCCTTAGGTGTGCCATCTGCTTTTCCTCTGAAACTTCGTTTCCTTTGCTGACTGACCTGATACGTACTGTCAACCCTAGACACATATTTTCTTGTCGGTATGCCCTTGTCTGGAGTTGCAGATTGTTATTATGTGTAGTATTACGCTTGAAATGGCACAATAGGAACAATTTTGATATTTCTGATGAGCAATGGTTGCTCCACTGCTCAGCCCTCAAAAATATCTCCTTCAATAGCATGGATTGATTCGAAGTTAAATTTTAAAAATATTTTATTTTACTATATTCCTATCAAATTGTTAAGATTATGATTGATGGTGGATGCCAGATTTGAGAAAATACCCCTTTTTGAGTGGCCACCCCATTTTTGTGATGAATGTCATTGCTGGTTTTTAGACTAGGGGTATTGCTGTCCAGTGCCCATTGTATGTCTCCTGACTCCTAAAACATGCTGAAATGGGTTAATCCCAGATTGGAGTATTTAACTTTTCTATAACACCACCCATAGCATGAAACATGAAATGTCACCTGCTGGACTGCAGCATTTATTGTGCCATCCACTAGTGTGAGAAATGAAAACATGGCTTTAGGTCCATGATTGTAGCATGTCTGCTGCAGTGTAAAACCTGCAGTGCGACCTGCTAAAATAACCCTTTTTGACAGGTAAAAACCTCCATTTTACATATTAGTAAGTCACCCTCTATGTAGGCCTCGTCTCCCACAAGGTAATGCCCATGGTATTTAAAAGTGGAACATATAGAAAACTAATATTACCATGCCCTTAAGGTGACAAGGCCGTAAAAGCTTTTTTCACTGTAGTTGTCTGATCTGTCCTATTTAGAAAACTGAATACATAATAAAATACTAATACTGTATCTTGAGAATGGAACCAGCTAGAAAAATAATTGTACCGCTATTGTGAATAGTTATTAAAAATCCAATTAAATGCTGAAGTGTGATTTTTAATTAATATTAAGTCAAAGTAGCTTTTAGAGAGCTACATTTTACCTGCCTGAAATGTGAGGAGGCTAATTAGCATAAGCCTCTGCTAGCTCCCACCCTATGCTCAAGCCTGGTATTAGTTGTGAAAGAAATCTGAAACACATCTCAGTTGCAAATACAAGGCTGACCTGAATTGGCATAGATAACTCATCTGAACAACCAGACAATATTCAGAGTAGGGCTGTTGGCATCCTGTGACACTACACTGTCAAATCCTGCTTCACAAGTCTGTTGAGCCACATGTAACAATTGGGGCACACTTGTAAGGGAGAGAAAAGGATGCCAATACAGTTCTTGTGTATTCCCTGCCTAGTTGCTGAAGGATCCTGCTTTTGTCCTACCAGACTCCAGTCTGGGTTTTTATGGTTACAGTGCAAGGTTCAAACCCCACTCACAACCTCAACTTCAGAGCATGCGTTTAGTGTGGCTGAAGACTTTTTGAGATTTCAAAATAGTAACTACAGCAAAAGCAGGTAGTTCAGGACCTGGAAACCCTTACTTTATTGGTCCAAGAGGGATTAGAAGTGTGTTAGGGTGTCTGCCAGCCACAGGCTGGAGAACCCTATAAAGCTGGACCCTCACCACGGCATTGACTGAAGGCCATCCAATGACGACACTCCCTCCTCGGACACCTCCTGATGCCTTGCTGAATTTGACCGTTTTATCAGAATTTCTTCTAAGTCCGAAGGTAAGCGCTGACCAGGCCCAATCCACTTCTTGTATCCGAAACGAGGCCATATTTTTTTACTTTGACCCGGTCTTGTGCGACTATATGTCCACGGTTGGTGTTTTAATCTTTAGGCACTAGTTTTTACTAAAAACTTTATAAATTCATAAATCTGGTTCTAATGATTGTATTTTAGTTGTTTGGTGTCAAACAACTTATTACAATTTACTCTATTTTTCTAAACCGGTGTGGGATTTTTCTTGTGTTATGTTTTCACTTTATTATTGTTTGTGTGTTGCATAAATATTTTACACATTGCCTCTGAGTCAAGCCTCACTGCTTTTTGAGGCAAGCTACCCAGAGTTAAGCCCAGGTTAATTTAGTGACCTTTTGGGGTTCACCCTGCAAGGGAATATGGCTGCTGCTTGACCAGGGCTCAAGCCCCAATCAACCAACTACCCAATTTCTCACAAGAAGAAACTGCTGTGCATTACATAAACTGGTCCAACCCACACAATGTCATGGAACTACATTTGCAAAGCAAGAGTAAAGGAGTTATTTATCTACCTGTTCTCGGGGTCACCCAAATTGTCATTTTGTTGATTTTTGTTTTTTTATTTATTTTTGCGTTCATTCTGTGCTCTTGTCTGTGGTAATACTATGAGTACAACAGTGAATGCCTGAGATATTAGGTCTAGTCCTTGCTTTGAAGACAAGGCAATGCATAATGTTTCACTACAAAAAAATCCTCCTGAGATGGACACAGGTTTTAGCCTGGTTTCACATCACAAATATGATTCCTGTGGTCATCACAATGTGCTAATTTATAGGAAATATAGTTATTGGCAAGCCATCATCTATAAAGTCATCTGTCTGGGAAAGATATAGATAACACTAAGTTCATTAGAAAGAAGGATATCAAAGGTAAGGATGACCCCAAGGATATATCTCTTGATCCTGAAGTCACTGCATGATTTGTTTTTGTATAGAATGAATATTTAAGAATTGGGGAATGAGGATTAGTGAATACTAAATTAGAAGATATCACTGTGCATTTTCTGTTGTGGGGGGGTCACAATAAATTGTAAAAAAGCAAACCAGAAATTAAGTGAAGCTAAGAAGATAAAACAACATAGTTTAAATGCATTCTAATGGCCTTGTACATAATTTACTTTTTAAAATACTACCCTAGTGGTGCAAATTGATTCCTTCAACTCGGGAAATATTTTCAATCAAAAGGGTCCAGCAACTGAACCAGGCTCTAATTATTGAAGATGTTAGGCAACCACACTATTCTCTCATGTGGCTACATATTAACTGGTTAATATGGGTGATTCATGTTTCCAGACTTTGTCTGCTTCTCTGAGCCCCTAAAATTAAATCTTGGAACATTGCTAGTGCCCGACATCGGTCAGCTGATGAGAATGCTTTTTAGCTACTGAGATCTTATCATCCCCTTCATTTTCAGAGAGAGAGCTGACTCTACTCAGCTAACAAAGTGCCCACCTGCACTGAATAATACATGTGAATGGTCACCAAATTCTCCTTTAGAGGGTCCCACAGAGGGGTTAAAAAACACACAAAGTGAAAAAAGCCTCCCCGATGTTCTTGTAGATCTTGACTAAATAAGAAGATTAATTCTGAAGGTATTAGCAAGCCACCAGACTCACTATGACCCTAGGGGAGAGGAAAGAGCTGAGCAAAAAGATCCAGAACTAAATCCAGTAGAAGCTCCTACAAAAAATTAGCAAAAATAATAGCAAGAGGGTGATCAAGGTGACAAAAAGTAAGGGCACAGATGTGTTGTGAAGTATCATCAATTGGAAATTCCTTGTTATATATGATTCAAACTGGAACTGACATCACAGGAAAATACAATACTTCATCTTGGATTGGAAACCTCTACAGTATTCTGTGAATAGACCACCATCTTGGAAAGGGTAAATTATAAGTCTTGCAAATGCCCCTCGAATTCATGGCTTTGCTGACTTTTGTTTCGCAAACAAAGAACATCAAGATTAGCATTCTTTGCCCAGCAGTGCATTCTTCAGTCTTTCTGTCACCCTTTATGTCTGTTGCTTTAGGTAACTTTTGGAACACCCCTTCTGGTGACCCTGAACCACTGGATGTCAATTTGGTCTAGGATGATCAGACGGTCAGCCACGTGCTGAGGTTGGCATCCAGCAACATGCTGCATGAAAGTGCGAGAAGCATTCCTTTGTCTCCCGGACAAATGCATACTCAGGTAATGTCTTGCACCAACTCTCATCATGGGCACAATTTTTGGCATAGATGCAACATCTTTGTACCTTAAATGGGTGACTTTGTGCTGCTGTCTCTGCTAACTACACACATGTTTCTCCATTTAGGGATGCCATCTTAGATTAGATTTTTTTATCCTTGTGGTTGAATGTATATTGCTATGAGGTAACTCCTAGATTCAACAGTGATCACCCCTGTCTGTAAAGATAAACCTTGGTCGAGCAAAATGTGGGTTGTGGAGCTGTGGTGGGGGTAGGCTAATTGAGACAAATTATATGAGTGCTGTAAGGAATTGGGTTGTTGGTTGACTGGGGTGTGGCCCTTGGTCAAGCAGCAACTACAATCCTTGTCAGGGTGAGAAACAAGTCAACCCTAAATTAACCTCTGCTCAACCCTCTGGTAGCTTGGCACAGAGCAGTCAGGCTTAACTTAAAGGCACTGTGTAAAGTATTTGGGCAACACCTCAAACAGTAACACAATAATAAAGACCACACAAAAAGGTTCCAGTACAAGTTAGAAATATATAGCTATTGTTAATAAAATAAACAACCAAAATAACAAAAATCCAATTAGTAGAACCAGAGATATGCAATTTTAAATATTTCAGTGAAAATAGCGCCTAAAAGCACAAAGCATTAACTGTGGATATCTGATCGAACCTGGACTGGGACACAGTCATAAGTTCATACTCATCGCGATGGAGGTCGGGCCTGGTATAGTGGCCCTATCAGACCCGTTGAACAAGAGTACCTTAAAATCCTGGTTGCGAAGTGTTGTGAGGACCCGCTCCCAAGATGCATCGCGCAGCCTAGGAGATATGTCAGTTCAGAAGAGCTGTGGGGCTGTGATGCGAGAACCTGAATCATCATCGAGGCTGCCTTTTATGAGGGATTTGCGCTGCGAGGGCCTGAGTCAGGAAAGCTTCACACATGTGGTGGTTCCAATGCGAGTGCTGGGTTGATGCGGAGTCCTCGCAGCAGAGGCGATGCGTCGGTTCCGAAGGTGATGCGTCGATCAGCATTGGCAATTCGCTGGTTCTGGTGGAGGTGCGCCACAGAGGAGATGCATTAATTCTGCTGGATTCACAGAGGGGCTGGCAGAGCACTTTTGGGTCCACATCCAAGGGTCCAGGACTGGGGTGGAACCACTTGACAGGGTTGGACTCACAGATGGCAGAGTCCAGGTGCTGGTTTCAAGGTTGTTGGAGCCTTCTGTCCCTGAGGCTCTAGTCAGGGGACCAGCCAACTCATCCTTGAAGTCATGTTGGGGTCCTGGATTCAACAGATGCAGGTCCAGTCCTTCTCATCCCAGCATAACGGCAGAAGGCAGCAGGTCAGCACAGCAGGGAACCAGTTCCTTCAGAGCAGAGGTCCAGCAGAGTGGCCATCCTATCAGCATCACAGCAGTACTTCTTCCTTGTAGAGTATCCACAGGTCCAGAAGTGTACTGAAGAGTTGGTGGCTGAGGCCCAATATGTATACCCAGATCTGGCGTTGAAGTAGAAGAAGCTTCTAGAGGCATGCCTTTAAAGTGCACAGGTGCCTTGCCTCCCTTCCTCTGGCTCCAGACTAAATACAGCGAGTTTGCACCCCTTTGTGTGGAGGCAGGACACAGCCTATTTAAGTGTAAGTGGGGCTGTGCTCAGCTCCTACCTCTCATCCTGCCAGGGATGGCCCATGCAAGCATATCTAAGCTCTCTATTTGGTGAGGCTATCTAGGAGGAATACATAAACCCAAACTGTCAACTACAACCCAGTCATGTGACCCAGAGACATGCTGCAGGCACCACATGGCTAAGGCAGGAAAAGACCATCTTTCGGGCTGGAATGTTCCTATGGGGACAAAGGTCAAGACTGATTTGCATATGGCTGGGTCCAACTGGAATGGTGAGCAATAAAAAAAGATGGATTTAGGCCGAGATCTCTGTACTGGGTTCAGTGTGTAACACTATTCAGCATTCTCTCCATCATTTGTTCTTTTTTGCATTTGTCACCTTAAATGGGATGGGTATGCCAAGACGTGGGACCTGTGCTCACCATGCCACCAGAGTCAAGCTAGCCTGGCTGTTGAGGGGTGATACCCTGAAACCAGTCCTAGGATGCTAGTTTCCGGTCTGGGGAGGACCTAGCCTGGCAGTTCAGGCTGGACTTATCCCATGGGGAGCAGGGTCAAGACTGATTTGCATATTGCTGGTTCCACATTGGAATGGCGTGGTGAGAAAAAAACAATGGATATAGGCCCAGATCTCTGTACTGGGGGTGAGTGTGTGACATTATTCAGCATTACATCCATCATTTGTTATTTTTAAACTTTCTAAAATTGGCATTTTCAGAATTGCAATTTCAAATCCAACTTCATCATAAGTTAGGATTTCTCATTACAATTCCAATGACACCAAACATGAATGAGTTATCTGTTCCCGTTTGGAAGGTACAGCTTATTTATTGTATCCCAATATTATCGTACGGGTGAGGTAGGCCTTGCAGTAGTGAAAATCAAATTTAAGAGCTTTCCACTGCCAGGACATTTAAATTTTAAAAGTTTATGTCCAGCCTTTTAAATACATGCACCCTCCTCTCTGGGATATCCAGGGACTATTTAGGGGTGGCTTATATGTATTAAAAAGGAAGGTTTGGGCCTGGCAAAAGGTTTATTTTGCTAGGTCAAATTGGCAGTTCGGAACTCCAGACACAGGCTGCAATGCCAGGCCTGAGACATGCTTGAAGTGCCACTTAAGTGGGTGGCACAATCAGTGCTGCAGGTCCACTAGCAGCATTTAATTTACAGGCCCTGGGCACAGGTAGTGCCACTTTACGAAAGAGTTGCAAGTAAATTAAATATGCCAATTGGATATAAGACAATCTTACTATGCTCTAAGGAGAGAGCACAAGCAATTTAGCACTGGTTACAGTGGTAAAGTACACAGAGTCCTAAGACCAGCAAAAATGAAGTCAGCATAACAGGAGGACCGAAGGCAAAACATTAGGGGAAAACCACACCAAGGGTGCCAGGTCTACAAAGTGCCATATAGTATTGTGAAAATGCAAGTACTTATTGTTAACATGAATGGAGAAAGCTCAATTATTTTTCTAAAAACGTGTTTTCGTGAAATGAATGCTACCACGTGGAAAAAGCTTGGGGGGAAATATTAACGATCTGCTGACTGATAATAAGACCACCAGAAGAATCCCGAGAACGAACCACAGAAGTTATAGTCATAGCTAAAGAAGTCTGTTTTGAATAAAAATTAAGAAAGTTATATTGGCAACAGGAGTGTGAGACGCTTTCTACTGAGTAATTAAAACATACTGGAAAATAGTTTATAGAACCAGGAAGGAATACATTGAAAATCAATGGGCACCCTATTTGAGATCTGTAAACAGGGGGGTTGCGTCCCTCCTCTGGGCAAGGTTAATGCAGTGGCCGCAGAGATGTATAAAAATTACATCGGGTGTTATTTACAAATAATTATCTCACTGATATAATAATTTTTGAGCCAGATTTAAAATTAATGTCAATTGGCAGGGACAAATCTATTATGATCCTGTCACGTGTTGTCACGCATTGTGGATAACATAACGTGTTGCAGAAACTGTGTCTTCTGTTAGTATCCAAACTTGACAAGTAGATCAAGAGGTAAGGATCATTGAATGTAGTCAGATAAATACTGTCCCAGGCCCAAACAGCTTACATCTGCCCTGTTTAGATGAATTAATTGCATTTTCGAGCTACATAATTGACTTCAATTTTAATAACTGTTGTCTTGTAATGGGGTCCCAGATATCTGGTAAAGGTCTGTGTAACATCCATTGTGTACACTAGCATTTGCAAAACCAATAGTTCTTGCTTTTCTTAAACATGCAATAGCAGAGTTATTAGGCTTTTTGTTAGGAGAGGTGTTTGGTAAGAGGTGGACAGCTTTGTGGGTGTTGTTGGTCACAGCTGTCCTAGAAAGAAAATACCCTTATGAATTACAACTTATTTGAATCAGAGGGTAGGCTCCCGTATTTGCACAGACTACGCTAGCAGCGTTAAACTGTGCCCATAAAGAAGATTTATAAAAAGCACAAGATGAAATTTGTGTTGTAAGTGGTGAACTTTGCATAATAGGTTCTTTTGACAACGAGCTGGCGCTTTTGGTGCAGCTGTAAGAAAGCGTATGTTCCACATATATTTACTTTGTAAATAAAAAAGCTGAAAATCTAACATTTTATAATGACAGTAAAGTCAAACAACTGAACTTGCAAGGGTGATTAGTAAATAGCGTTAGCCTGCACTAAAGACAAACAAGACATGCCTCCTAAACAAAAAATACATAAACCAGCAATTAAAATATCATCACTTCAGTAAAGTAAATACATCAAAGAACACATACACATCATATTGTTTTGAAGTCTAACAAAAGGACTATGTGGGCAGCATGTCCAAACAGCAGAGTGCAACAATACACAAATTGCATTTGCCTTGAAAGACAATGCATCCAAGCAATGACAAGCCATGAAAAATCCTCGAAAGTCAATAACTGAAGGCGCTGATGCAAACTCCACTCTCGTCACTACTTCTTAAAAGTAATATATATTTTTTTAACATGAGGTCTCCCATACAATTAAACATGTCTGAAGTAAGCCCGAAAAGATGACCCCTCAAAACCACAGACCTATTTGATGATAGCTTTGCTGAACGTTGAGGCTAAAATCTTTTTTTTTAAAATACAAATGAATTGATGGCATTGGGTTATTGAGAAGAAATTACTCCACCATTTCAGAACTATTGATAACTTTATGGCTAGCGCGCTAATGCTATATTACACAAAAGTCAACAGGATGTAATTGTTTGCATGTATAAACTTTTGACCGGGTTGATGGAAACCTGTTATGAAAATTACTTAGGAACTGGGTCTCCAATTGTTATATCATGGCACATGGGTCCAGGTTAATTTGAAGATTCATAATTGTGAAAATAAATTAGATGCTAATTATGCTATGAAAAAGTTTTTGGTTTTTCGGGGTAAGGTGAAAGAAAGAGTTACACGTTATAGGTATCTTGTCACTTGGGGGTCGATTACGATGGCGGTCGGAAAAACATACCGACCGCCATGGTAGCGGCAAAAAACCGCCCGCATGGCCACCGGGAAAAACGCCGCACACATTACGATGAACCGCCACAATAATCCGTCCGCGGCGGCGGGAGACAACGAAAAACCGCCCGCACACGCCGGACCAGCTCAAAATCCGACCGCAACGGCCGGATACCCAGCGGAAAAGCCAAGAACCGCCGCCATGCACACGGAGTAACCGTCCGTGACATTATGACATCCCCGCTACCACCATGGTACCCACCTATGAATCCGACCGCATCGTGCGCGAACAGTGACGAATTCGATAGGCGGCGGAAGGGCCACAGCATAGCCACCGCTGCCGAGGAACCGCTGCGGAGGAACCGCAAAAAAAATGGCGGACGTTGAAAAAAACCGAAAAAAAAAACAATGCACACACTGAAGTAGACCTGTCCCAACACAAACCAAAAGTGCCCAATGACAACAGCCCCAGAAATTCAAAATAACCAATCACAGGACAACACACACAACGCACCTGACACCAACATACCAGCTTGCCACAACCCCCATAGCCGAGCATAAAACCAGCCCCTCCCTGACCACAATCCTTTGCTACACTCCACAACTGAAGGTCCCAACCCCAGAGAACAAAGGAGAGGCAAACCTGCACACAGCACCACCACAACACACACACCACCTACACCACCCACAACACCCACAACACCCACACAACTGCACCACAGAACATCTGCACAGCACACACCATGGCACCACACAAAATGCCAAAATTCACTGATGCAGAGCTTGCAGTCATGGTAGATGAGATAATAAGAGTTGAACCACAACTCTATGGCAACATGGTCCAACACACCCCATTAGCCACAAGAACCCAAATGTGGGTGAGGATAGTCAATAAGGTCAATGCAGTAGGGACCACCCCCGCAACAAGCAGGAAATACAGAAGCGGTGGCATGACCTGAAGACCGTGGTGAAGAGGAAGAGGGCCAAGAACTGTCAGCTGGCTGACGGGACTGGTGGAGGCACTCCCATCCCACCCAAACCATACAGTCCGTGGGAGGAGAAGGTCCTTGGAATCCTACATCCAGAGAGTCTTGAAGGAATCCGCGGGGACTGGAAGCTGGTAAGTACAAACCAATGTATAACATCACATTGCCATGTACCGTCTTGCACAAATTCAAACCTACAACCCCTAGGCCAAAAGACATTCGTCTGACCCACAATACCCAAAACAGGTCACACAGATGTAAGCACCACTCAACCTGAAAAAGCACAAAGCTAAACAAAACCAACTGGGATGCATGTGTACAGACAAAAAGCACTACAACACACACCAGGCCCCCATCTCCCACCCCTCAGCAGGATGGAGCACCACACCCAGAAGCATGTGTCAGCCATTGAACGCTCCCCCACCACCTAACAGGTAGGTAGCCATCTTCACAGGTTTGGGGAATGTATATCTGGAGGCAGCACTACAACTCCCAACAGGCCCCCTCTCCCACCCCTCAGCAGGATGGAGCACCCCACCCAGAAGCATGTGTCAGCCATTGAACGCTCCCCCACCACCTAACAGGTAGGTAGCCATCTTCACAGGGATGGGGAATGTGTATCTGGAGGCAGCACTACAACACACAACAGGCCCCCTCTCCCACCCCTCAGCAGGATGGAGCACCCCACCCAGAAGCATGTGTCAGCCATTGAACGCTCCCCACCACCTAACAGGTAGGTAGCCATCTTCACAGGGTTGGGGAATGTGTATCTGGAGGCAGCACTACAACTCCCAACAGGCCCCCTCTCCCACCCCTCAGCAGGTTGGGGCACCCCACCCAGAAGCATGTGTCAGCCATTGAACGCTCCCCACCACCTAACAGGTAGGTAGCCATCTTCACAGGGTTGGGGAATGTGTATCTGGAGGCAGCACTACAACTCCCAACAGGCCCCCTCTCCCACCCCTCAGCAGGTTGGGGCACCCCACCCAGAAGCATGTGTCAGCCATTGAACGCTCCCCCACCACCTAACAGGTAGGTAGCCATCTTCACAGGTTTGGGGAATGTGTATCTGGAGGCAGCACTACAACTCCCAACAGGCCCCCTCTCCCACCCCTCAGCAGGATGGAGCACCCCACCCAGAAGCATGTGTCAGCCATTGAACGCTCCCCCACCACCTAACAGGTAGGTAGCCATCTTCACAGGGTTGGGGAATGTGTATCTGGAGGCAGCACTACAACTCCCAACAGGCCCCCTCTCCCACCCCTCAGCAGGATGGAGCACCCCACCCAGAAGCATGTGTCAGCCATTGAACGCTCCCCCACCACCTAACAGGTAGGTAGCCATCTTCACAGGGTTGGGGAATGTGTATCTGGAGGCAGCACTACAACTCCAAACAGGCCCCCTCTCCCACCCCTCAGCAGGATGGAGCACCCCACCCAGAAGCATGTGTCAGCCATTGAACGCTCCCCCACCACCTAACAGGTAGGTAGCCATCTTCACAGGTTTGGGGAATGTATATCTGGAGGCAGCACTACAAATCCCAACAGGCCCCCCTCTCCCACCCCTCAGCAGGATGGAGCACCCCACCCAGAAGCATGTGTCAGCCTTTGAACGCTCCCCCACCACCTAACAGGTAGGTAGCCATCTTCACAGGGATGGGGAATGTGTATCTGGAGGCAGCACTACAACACACAACAGGCCCCCCTCTCCCACCTCTCAGCAGGATGGAGCACCCCACCCAGAAGCATGTGTCAGCCATTGAACGCTCCCCCACCACCTAACAGGTAGGTAGCCATCTTCACAGGTTTGGGGAATGTATATCTGGAGGCAGCACTACAACTCCCAACAGGCCCCCTCTCCCACCCCTCAGCAGGATGGAGCACCCCACCCAGAAGCATGTGTCAGCCATTGAACGCTCCCCCACCACCTAACAGGTAGGTAGCCATCTTCACAGGGATGGGGAATGTGTATCTGGAGGCAGCACTACAACACACAACAGGCCCCCTCTCCCACCCCTCAGCAGGATGGAGCACCCCACCCAGAAGCATGTGTCAGCCATTGAACGCTCCCCCACCACCTAACAGGTAGGTAGCCATCTTTTACAGGGATGGGGAATGTGTATCTGGAGGCAGCTCTACAACACACAACAGGCCCCCCTCTCCCACCCATCAGCAGGTTGGGGCACCCCACCCAGAAGCATGTGTCTGTAAGTAAAAACCAAAGTGACACTGCACAGGTAATCAGACAGTGCATGCACACCACCATCACTCAACAAAAGCATTGGGAGACATGACAACATGAGGCTCTACTTCACCCAAAAATAGAAAAGTAAAGCACAGCCATTGACAGGATGCAGACAGCTCAGCGTACGTAACTGTGACAGAAACAGAACTGTGACTCTCAACAAATATGTCCAAGAAAACGGGCCTCTGACATGCATCACCCAGACTTCCCTCTGTAGCGTACATGGGTGCTGATCATGAAGGACCATGGGAAAACCAAACTAGCATGGTCTGCTGTATAAAGAAATACAAGCACAGGACATGTCAACGGTATGCATGTGATGACAATGGCTAGTCCATGCACACAGGTAATGTCTGCCAGGCAGAGTGATCAGCAAAGATGCTGAACATCAACTTGTAGTCATGCCAGTTGTCAGATGACAACCTCACATTGAAATCACCAATACTAGACGTGTGGCATGCTAACCAATCACAGGTCACACCATTGTGAAATGATGAATGTAACTCCACTTCATGGCATGAGGCACATCACATCACTGTGCAGACATACAATGTGTGAAAAAGGCAACTGTGTGTAGCATAACATGTAAATAAGAGACATCAAACACAGCAACCCTGAGGTGTGTAAGGCAATTACCATCTACTTCCTGTCCCACAGGTGACCAACAACTGACTGCAGAGGACGACAACCTCAACCAGCACAGCCAGTCACCAGCTCCCGAACAACTCCCCTCGGATGCAGACTCCCTGGATAATGAGGAGGAGGAGGACCAACCCGGACCATCTGGTGTGGCAGGGCGGAATGTGTCCCAGGACCCCACAGCCCCACCACCCTCAGCAACAACATCAACGCAGAGCCCTGCTGCAACGACCTGTGCCACCACCACCACCTCCACCACCACTACCACTACCACTGCTGCCTGCAACACTCGCCCTGCTCCACAGGCCAACCAGATCACAACAACTGCGGAGGCACGGGAGAGTAGGCCGGTGCCCACAGGAGGGAGGCAACAGGGCCGTGACAGCAGGCCAGGTGTGAGGACAAGGCTGACCCAAAGGGAAGAAGACCCTGCCACAGAATCACTGGCACACATTCACAGAGTTGTGGGGGCCTATGAACACGCCCAGGGACAGTTGAGGCAGGCTCAGCAGGATGCCCGTGAGCAACAACAGATGCTGCGCTCAATTGACAACCGCATGGGCCAACTCGTGGCCTGCATGGGCCAAATCAGGGACCTCCTGGGCCAGCTAGTGGAGGTCCTCAGGGATAGGCATGCGGCACCGCCAACACCGACAGCTCCCTCCGTTGTGCCGCAGGATGACAGACCCCCACCCTCCCCTACATCCAGCGAGCATGGGGACTCATCAGACACCACTGGCCATGCACCTGTGTCCCCCCCGGCCAAAAGAGCAAGGGGCCGCCCGAAAAAATCATTGGGAGCATCCCGTGGCAAAGCACCTGGCAAAAGCCAGTCAAGTAGCCAGCCATGATGGCACCCCTCTTCACCCTGCTGTGTACCCTGCAGACTGTCCCCACACACAATGGCGTGGGAATGGCAAATGACTGTTGGACTGTGTTGCCATACTGATCTAGTGTATACTCTATTGTCTCATCTACCATCACTGACAAATCTGTTATTCACCATTCACAAATCTGTCAATATCCACATCTACATCACATGTATCCACTGTAAATAAACACTAATAACGCACCAATTTAGTTGTCACTGTTCCATGTTCATCACAGTATGTTAACTCACACCCATGATTACAATGTCACAGGAGCAGGGATACTCCGCAGGCAAGTAGAGGCTGAAGGGACCTAGGAAAACACAACAGAACATCAGTTGCTACTCAGGTGGTGGACTAACAACCATCACACAACACAGCACATCAAGGTACGACAATCTGCACATGTCACAAGGAGCAACTGTACCAACATAGACATCAAGTAGCTGTGTCAAAAGATCCCTTGCCATACACACCTGCAGCCAGCACTGACTCAGCAACATGCTGTAGTCACAAAACTCACATACACATATTCACCAAGCACAAAATCATCAGACAACAGCCAGTATTGACATTGCCACTGACCATCAAGTGAAGTAGTTGTTGATGAGCTGCTGACGCTGTCCAACACCTTCCTCCTCTCCACTATCCTCGTCACTTGACGTTTGGGTGTTTGCAGGTGGGGGCTGTGGCTGGTCATCATCATCCTGGATTAAGGGGATCCCCTTCCGCACGGCCAGGTTGTGTAGCATGCAGCATGCTACCACTATCTGACACACCTTGACGGGTGAGTACTGCAGAGCCCCTCCGGTCTTGTCGAGGCATCGAAAACGCGATTTCAGGAGTCCAAATGTTCGCTCAATGACCCGACGTGAGCTCCCATGGGCATTGTTGTAGCGCACTTCTGCTGGTGTCCTGGGTTTGCGAAGTGGACCCAGCAACCAAGGTCCGTTGGGATATGCAGAGTCACCTAAGTGTGAAAGACACAAACAGATTGAGTGTCTGACATGTGTCCGAGGACAGCATGGCACACAAACAGCACACGACTCGACCCTTTGTACTCACCCACAATCCATGCCCGCTCCGGCGCCAGATTGGCCATCAGCTGTGGTAAAATGCTGTTGCGCATTATGTGTGAATCGTGGGCTGAACCTGGAAACTTTGCACAGAAGTGTGAGATGACCATATCTGCCTGGCACACCACCTGCACATTGATGGAATGATAATGTTTCCTATTTCGGTAAATATGCTCCCGTGCTTGGGGTGGAATCAGGGAAACATGTGTGCCATCTATTGCACCAACTACATTAGGAACGTGTCCAAGTGCATAAAATTCGCCCTTCACATCCGCCAACTCATGCTGCCTGGGGAAATGTATGAATTGGTCCCTGTGTTGCATCATAGCCAACAGGACATCACGTAGCACCATGCTGAATGTTGGTTGGGACATCCCCCTGCAATGCCCACAGTTTGCTGGAAGGATCCCGTAGCCACGAAATGTAGGAATGCCATCACCTTTGCCGTTGGCGTGAGTGCTGTTGGGTATGTCCTGCGTGGAAGCAGGTGTGGCTCCAATAGTGCACAAAGTTCCAGGAGGTTTGTCCGATCCAGACGGAATCGCCTTATGATGTCGGTATCCTCCATGTTAGCCAGCAGGGTGAAGGTACGAAACACATTAGGTCGCCTCCTAGGTGAGATGAAAGGGGACACGTCATAGCAACATAAATTAGGATGTGCACAAATTCATAAAGTCTGTCCTGTCACGGCGCTAACATTGACTGTCATCCCTGAAAGCACACAGTGCAATTCAGTGTTGTCCCAACATGAGACAGATTAATTGTACAACTGTCATGGATGTGCACAGTCAGTAGACACAATACGAACACTGTCTATGTGAATGCCAAGAGTCACATATCGAGCTGAGGTGGACTCAGCCTTGGGTGTACATGACACAGGACATGTGTGAAGCAGAGACAATGCTGGCTTCCACGTTGCTGCTGTACCTGCCACACCTCCTTGGCCAATAATTGCAGGGGACACATCAACAACACAATGTGGATAGATCATTGGGATTGTCATTGTACTCAGTGCCACTTCGAACACACTCAAATTCAATGACATTCACATCCCAAACCCATACATGTGCCAATGTCATCAGTACACAGGCCATATCTGCTGCTGACTTGAATACAAAGTCGGACAGTGACAGATGATGTCACGCCTGTGCAGAGTATGTGTACCACTGTAACAGGCCACCATTACCCCACTGCCCAATACTCTCTACAAGCACACAGATAGCCAATGTGGCACACATTAACAATAGATGAGGGATGTGATCAGCAGGGCCTGTATGCACCCTTAATCTTCCCCCATTTTGGACATTTACATGCAGCATCAAGGAGGGACTGCCCAAGGACACATGTGCACCACAACACATACCATGGTGATACACATCCAGCTGTTTCAAGACACAACAGTGCCACAACACAAACATACAACACTACATGGACAATGCCAAGCCAGTATGCCAAAAAGTCTACGCATGAACAGACTGTATGCATTACATATGGACAACTGGCTCAGACACCTGACAACAGTGGATGTAATTTTACACCACATGTCCCAAGGGACATGCATCCTGACACTCATTCCACACAGGCTGTCAGGCCCAACACAGCATACAATCAATATCACACATCTAACAAACATGCTGGCTGTGCATGAGTAGTGGGACACTGGTACCTCACATTGACCAAATGTCGGAGTTGGATGAGTGTCACAGGCACAACAGTCAAGGTACATCTCACCTGTCTTGGGTGCCCACACCATCCTGATACACCAGCAGATGTGATCCACCCACACAGTGCTGGAATAGATGGTGAGCAAGGATGGCTAGCACCCCATAGCATGCACATACACTAGTGTTGGTGGCAACACACTGCACACGTGTGCCACTTGTGCTGACCATCCAACATTGCAGACAATTCCCGCTAATCAGTGCACACACATTGCACGGGCAAAACTGGACACCCATAGCCTGTGGACAAATGTCGCATACTATATTCCATACAGTTAGCACAATCCACAACCGTGCATGCAGTCCATCTGCCAACGCAACATTCCTGATGTGAACAATGGACATGCACTGGTGGCAGGTGAGTAGCACCGGAACACAGCACAACACTCAAAAACCATAGTGTAGCTAAGCACCATTGTTGAAATGTACATGTCACTGATTCACATACAACAGTCCAAACAACATGAGCACAGACCTGACACTACCACATAGGTCCCTGTGGTTACAGGTGGCAGACATGTAGCAAAGACATCTGCTCTGGCCGTCTACCCAAGTGACAAACAATAATAATGCAACGGATGCCAGGTGTGGTGCTGAAGTACTCGTCATCCTTTAACAGGTCGAGCCCCCCCCTGTACATGTGGACATACACTGCAGGAGTTGCCAGTGTGTACAAAGACATAACATGCGGCATGTAATTGGTCTTAGCAATAACACAACAGGGTGACATCTGTTTCCAATGATGACAGTCATGCTGAATGAATGAGTTCATCTGGGTTTTCAGTGTAACACATGGGCTCAGGTGTGAGATAGTGGTCAGCATGGGTGGCAGATACGACATTGTGTGTAAATATTGATCGACATAATGGAGTACAGTGTTCCATTTGGTGTGAGACGTTACACAGTGGCTGACATTTGTGACAGGAGACCATATCAATGTTATCCAGTGCCATGTGCCACTGTAAGTATCCACTGTGTGTAGCACAGTAATGACCATTGATCCACACACAACAAGAACTGTCCGTAGGTGCCTTAAACGTGCCCCATAAACACAATGACGCACAGAGTGTACGATGTGGTGCTGCATATTCCCCATAGCGGACGCACATACTGTCCGTGAATTGGGTGGCGGAGCATGCCAACCACCATTTGTACCTGTGTCGATGCCCACCACTGACGCAAGTGTGTCATGTGCTGCACATGACACATTGGTGTTAGTGATGGCCCTCCACATAGCTGCAGATGGCGTTTGTCATGCTCCACCAGCCACATCCCGGTCACCCATGTCACTCTATGGCAATCAAACAGCGGTAGCGCCGGCCAGGACCCCACGGTGTGTCACCGCCATGAACCATGCCCTTGCAGCCAATGGGGACCGCTATCGCGGTGGCATGATGCAGATTCAAAAATCGCGGTAGGCGTGCTCCGCCCCCAGCGGATGCGGAGATAGGATGCATTTGTAAGATGCACCACCGCCGTAGCGCCGGCCAGGACCCCGCGGTGTGTCACCGCCATGAACCATGCCCTTGCAGCCAATGGGGACCGCTATCGCGGTGGCATGATGCAGATTCAAAAATCGCGGTAGGCGTGCTCCGCCCCCAGCGGATGCGGAGATAGGATGCATTTGTAAGATGCACCACCGCGGTAGCGCCGGCCAGGACCCCGCGGTGTGTCACCGCCATGAACCATGCCCTTGCAGCCAATGGGGACCGCTATCGCGGTGGCATGATGCAGATTCAAAAATCGCGGTAGGCGTGCTCCGCCCCCAGCGGATGCGGAGATAGGATGCATTTGTAAGATGCACCACCGCGGTAGCGCCGGCCAGGACCCCGCGGTGTGTCACCGCCATGAACCATGCCCTTGCAGCCAATGGGGACCGCTATCGCATTGGCATGATGCAGATTCAAAAATCGCGGTAGGCGTGCTCCGCCCCCAGCGGATGCGGAGATAGGATGCATTTGTAAGATGCACCACCGCGGTAGCGCCGGCCAGGACCCCGCGGTGTGTCACCGCCATGAACCATGCCCTTGCAGCCAATGGGGACCGCTATCGCTGTGGCATGATGCAGATTCAAAAATCGCGGTAGGCGTGCTCCGCCCCCAGCGGATGCGGAGATAGGATGCATTTGTAAGATGCACCACCGCGGTAGCGCCGGCCAGGACCCCACGGTGTGTCACCGCCATGAACCATGCCCTTGCAGCCAATGGGGACCGCTATCGCGGTGGCATGATGCAGATTCAAAAATCGCGGTAGGCGTGCTCCGCCCCCAGCGGATGCGGAGATAGGATGCATTTGTAAGATGCACCACCGCGGTAGCGCCGGCCAGGACCCCGCGGTGTGTCACCGCCATGAACCATGCCCTTGCAGCCAATGGGGACCGCTATCGCGGTGGCATGATGCAGATTCAAAAATCGCGGTAGGCGTGCTCCGCCCCGCGGAGGCGGTCATTGGATGCTTTTGAAGAAGGCTGACCTGGAACACCAATGGCAGAAGACTATGACCACTGAAACGAGTCCAGGGCCCTATATATGTGTGGAAGGGAGCACCACATTTCCACTGCTCACAGAGCCTGCTGCCTGGGACCCCTCACCTGCTGCTGCCTCCAGGGACTGCTGCCTGAGACCCCTCACCTGCTGCTGCCTCCAGGGACTGCTGCCTGAGACCCCTCACCTGCTGCTGCCTCCAGGGACTGCTGCCTGAGACCCCTCACCTGCTGCTGCCTCCAGGGACTGCTGCCTGAGACCCCTCACCTGCTGCTGCCTCCAGGGACTGCTGCCTGGGACCCCTCACCGCCCACTGCCGCCGCTGACGTCTCATGTCCACAGTGATGGCTAGGACGGAGAAGATCCGTGCCAGTCCATTTACAAGCGAGGAGCTGGATGTCCTGGTGGACGAGGTGCTGACACAGTACCCACGGCTATATGGTGGCCCAAATGTTGTGGTAAGTCTCCAACAGTGGGGGTGTGAGTGCAAGGGGGCACACATGTAGTCGATCAGATGGTGTATGTGCCTGAGAGTGTGGGGTTGTGTAAGGCACTGGCTGACATGCTGTTTCCTAGTTGTTAAGGGGGTGTATGCAACCCACACATTCAATGCATGGACATGAAGGGTGGATGGACATGTGTTGTGTACACATCCATATGGTGTGACAGCTATCTGGTGATGCATGTTTCTGGACAGTTATTGTTCATGTGACTGTTTGTGTGGGTCCTCGTTGTCCATCTCTGTGTGATTCTACCTGGCATGGACTGTCCACGCCCAATGTGACAAGGACACATCACTGACTGTACAGAGTGTGATACGTGTGTGGTTCGCCTGAGTGTACATCAATGACCCATATCTGCCGTGTGGAGATGAGTCCGTGTCATGCCACTGTTCAGAGAGAGAGGTTTTACCATGAGAGTGTGTCACTGATGTTTTCCCCCTCTTGTCTCCCACACCTGCAGCTCAAGGTACACCAGCGTAAGGCCGTGTGGAGGTCCATTGCAAGCAAGGTGCGGGCTCTGGGAGTGTCAAACCGCCGGCGCACCCACTGCCACAAGAGGTGGGACGACATATCACGACTGGCAAAGAACGTTGCCGAGATGACACTGGGGATACTCCCTCGCAGTGGCAGGTTGTCACGACGCAGCTTGACACCACTGATGTGCCGCATCTTGGCTGTGACACAGCCTGAGCTGGACACACGTTTGAAGGAGCATCAACAGCAAGCTAGGGGTGAGTATTCTGTGAAGGTTGATTTTGTCTGTGAGTGGCTGCATGTGTACCATGCCTGTACCTGCGCTGGTGTACGTGATGTGGTTACTGTGATGCAGTGGGTTGTAAGTGGCCCCTGTGCTGGGTGTGGCAGTCACGGATATTACATACATGCACTTACTGATGTTTTTCCAATCCTGGGAATTTCAATGGCATTGTGGGTGGTGTGCTGCAGGCCTGGTCCATTGGTGTTAGTGTTTGTACGCCCCAACATGCATGATGTTGTGCTGTCTGCCCATCACATGGCTCAGCTGTGCCGTGTTTAGATGTTTGTACGCACTGTTTGAGGTAGTGATGTGTGTCTGCATGGTGAGATTGCACGGGGTGGCCTGCAACATGTAGACTTTGTCATCCTCAGTGTTGCTTTGCTTGAATATGTTTGTCCTGTTGCTGTCACTTTGCTGACCCTACATGTCTCTCTGTTATGCAGCATCTCCCGTGGGCACGGAGGGACAGGGGACGGACACCAGTGGTGGTGAAACAAGCACAACAGCTGCACAGGATCCCAGTGACACAGATGTGACCAGCGCCTCGGAGGGGGATAGGAGTATGCTGGAGGAATTACAGCCCGAGACGCAAAGTTCAACATCATCTGATGACGGCGGTGGTGCAGACATCTTGGAGAACACAGGGAACGGAGAGTCTGCTACATCTTCCAGCACACAGCGTGCAGTGCCCACCCTCCCAGCCACTTCCTCTGTTGCTGCCCGTGTTCGCACCACAAAGAGGGGAAGGGTGTCCTTCATTCCAGGCACCGCTGCCCCTGCCCCTGTGCCCCCTGCTGCCATCAGTGCAGAGTGTGTGGACCTTATGCGATGGCTGTGTGTGGGGCAGACTGGGCTCCTCAATGCATTGTCAGACCACGACCGCAAATTGGCACAGGTGTTAGCTTTCATGGAGGGCATCCATTCAGACGTGGGTGGGCTGCACCGCACTGTCCAGACAATGTCCTCCACAATGGCGGCTGCTCTTCAACTGGCTCAATCTCGTAGTCCAATTCCAGTCCCAGTGGCGACGTCTGACGACGGTGACCACGCTTCACACACCTCAACCTCACGATACTGCACACGTAGCACACAGCAGCAGCAGCCCAAGCAGTCAAGGGCACAGACACCTTCCCCTACAAAGAGAAAAACAACCCCAGAGCGCAAAGGGAAGAGCCCGTCAGGCGTTGCAAAGGCACATGATTCAAGGAGGAAGTACTCAGGGTCACAAGCCTCAGAGCAATCCCCGGCCACAGACTCTGTGGTCCCAAAAACGTCTCGCAAAGGCATGCAGACACTCTCCATGCCCACTGTGAAGGTGGGGCCTGGCAAGGCTACACATAGTAAGGTATCCAAGGCTGTTTCACCAACTACCTCTACTCCCATTCCAAGTCCAGTGAAGCAGGGACAGGAGGGCACTGTAGGGGGCACACAGGGTAAAGAGGGGATGGAGGGGCAGAGGCAATGCCAGGCTAAGCATCCTTCTGGATCCAGCACATCCCCAAAGGGAGGTCCAGCGTGTGCACCTGCGGCAGCCTTGGTGCTGAGTGTGCCGTTTGTGTCCACACCACTTCCCATTGATACAAAGACAGGCAAGCCATTTAGAATCCCCAAGAAGTGGAAAGGCACCCCTCCACTGTCTCCCTCCCACACTGTGTCCCACGTCGGCCTGAGTCCACCTCCACGTGCCACTACACCACCTGGTCCAAGCAGCCCTCCAGCGTCCAAGGCCACTGATAGCTCTTCCTCAGCTGGGCGTCTCACTCCCCAGTCAAGTGGTCCAACTGTGCCCGACACACAGTCAGCTCCCAGTCAGACTGACAGCCAGCTCTGAATGTTGATCAATGTCACAGACCTGTCTCTCCCACACCGGTACCTGTGCTGCCCATCGTGTCACACCAGACTGTGTTGCTGACCATGGCGGAGTTTGGTGACACACATTCCCTGTGCAGCTTCTCATTGTCTCTGTCAGCACCTTGGACTGGCCACTGGCCTTGCAGTTTGCACCCTGCCTGTGCAGCTTCTCATTGTCTCTGTCAGCACCTTGGACTGGCCACTGGCCTTGCAGTTTGCCCCCTGCCTGTGCAGCTTCTCATTGTCTCTGTCTGCACCTTGGACTGGCCACTGGCCTTGCAGTCTGCCCCCTGCCTGTGCAGCTTCTCATTGACTCTGTCAGCACCTTGGACTGGCCACTGGCCTTGCAGTTTGCCCCCTGCCTGTGCAGCTTCTCATTGTCTCTGTCTGCACCTTGGACTGGCCACTGGCCTTGCAGTTTGCCCCCTGCCTGTGCAGCTTCTCATTGTCTCTGTCTGCACCTTGGACTGGCCACTGGCCTTGCAGTTTGCCCCCTGCCTGTGCAGCTTCTCATTGACTCTGTCAGCACCTTGGACTGGCCACTGGCCTTGCAGTTTGCCCCCTGCCTGTGCAGCTTCTCATTGTCTCTGTCTGCACCTTGGACTGGCCACGGGCCTTGCAGTTTGCCCCCTGCCTGTGCAGCTTCTCATTGACTCTGTCAGCACCTTGGACTGGCCACTGGCCTTGCAGTTTGCCCCCTGCCTGTGCAGCTTCTCATTGTCTCTGTCTGCACCTTGGACTGGCCACTGGCCTTGCAGTTTGCCCCCTGCCTGTGCAGCTTCTCATTGTCTCTGTCTGCACCTTGGACTGGCCACTGGCCTTGCAGTTTGCCCCCTGCCTGTGCAGCTTCTCATTGCCTCTGTCTGCACCTTGGACTGGCCACTGTCCTTGCAGTTTGCCCCCTGCCTGTGCAGCTTCTCATTGTCTCTGTCTGCACCTTGAACTGGCCACTGGCCTTGCAGTTTGCCCCCTGCCTGTGCAGCTTCTCATTGTCTCTGTCTGCACCTTGGACTGGCCACTGTCCTTGCAGTTTGCCCCCTGCCTGTGCAGCTTCTCATTGTCTCTGTCTGCACCTTGGACTGGCCACTGGCCTTGCAGTTTGCCCCCTGCCTGTGCAGCTTCTCATGTTCAGGCTCTGCATCTTGTGCCTTAGTCCTGTCTGATATTGTTTCCTATCAGTGCTATTTGTGAATAAAAACAGTTGCTCATGTTGTCAGTTGTGTCATTGTCCTTACTGAATAAGGCTTTTCCTGTATGTCTCACATTTACTGTGCCACATGCTCTGTGTGCCACTTCAACTGTGCCACTGGCTTGTTTGACTTATCATTTATTTTACAGGGGTGACGGGGACTTCAGTTCTTCATGACTCGGATACTTGTGGGCTCATTGATGTTGTTTTCTGTGACATACCAGACTCATGTTCCTTCCTTGTTGCTGTTGGCTATGTTTTACTGCATCCTGGTATGTGGGCACTGCAAACACATAGAGGGGTCATATACACGGGATTGCAGGCAGGCTGACCAGGCTCAACATGTATGTGCTTTCTTGCTTTCATGTATGCCTAGCAGTGTAGATGTGTAGTCATGTTGTGATGGGCAGTCATCCTAGTCACAACGGTTACTTACATGGTGTGCATTTGGGTGGTCAAGGGTTGTACGGTGTGTTGGTTGTGGCTTTGTCGTGTGTGTTGATGTGTGTGTTACTGGCGTGTGACTCATGGCTTTGTGGGACTGTTGTGTGTTTGTGTGCACACACTGCTTGTTGTGCATTCAGTGCTGTGGGTGTATGTTGCCTTGTGCTGTCCTAGTGTACATCCCCTGATGTACTGCTGTGTTTGCTATGTGTTTTGTGGTGTTGTGCATCTGTTGTGTGTTTGATGTGTCTGTGTTGTTCTGTGATGGTGCACTTCTTGTCTGTGTTGTGGTATGTAGCCCATGCATTTTTCCTGACTGATGAGGTGGTGCACTCCTGTTGTGTGTGTGCTCCCATTGCCTTCCCCTAGTTTGGCTGCACAGGAGCTGTGTGTTATTTTTGTGGTTCTGTATGTGTTTCTGTTTTGAATTGTGTTTGCCATTTTTGTTTTGGTGCAGACGTTGGTACTGAAATTCCATTTATATGTATGATGTTTTTGGAACCCCCCAGGGGGTTTGATTGTTTGTCTGTATCTTGTCTGGACATTATGTAGGCCCTTCTGTGTGTCTGGCATTGGGATTGTGTGCTGCAGATATGAGGGGGGTATGTTTGGGGACTCCTACTTGTGTTTGGCAGTCATTGAGTGTGCCAATGTGCCCTGTGTGATACTCATGTGTACTTGCTGTTCACTGTTTGACTTGAGGTCCTTCCTTTCATCCCTGTCCCTATACATGGGTTACCTTGCTGTCTCCCTGAGTTGTTGCACTGAGGTGACTGTTGTTTGACTTCACTCACTGTGCCAGCCATGTGCTTGGATGGGGTGTGGATGTTGTTCTGGGTTCCTTGTCCTGCATGTGTCTGTTCACCTGGTTGTTGGTTGTCTCCTTGCCCTCCCATTTGTGTGCACATCATTTTTGCTTTCCTCTATGTTGTGCTCCATTGCTGGTGGCATGTAGTCTGTGTATGTGGCTGTGTGTTGGTGTGGGGTATGTCTGTGTGAGTTGGCAGGGTGTGTGTCCAGTAGTCTGTATGTTCCTTGTGTGTATGTTCATTTTGTGCTTGTATTCTGCTTTCTTGCCATGTATGTGGTGGTGTGGTGTGTGTGTGTGTTGCCCTGGGCCTGTGCCTCTGTGCTGTGTGTTGATCTACACCAAATGCTGCTGTGTCTGTCTCCCTAGGTGTTAGTTGTGTGCTGCTGGGTGTGGATTTAGCTCGCTTGGTGTTGGACATGGGGGTGCACAGGGGGGATTGGCATGTTTCTTGCTGTGTGCGGCAGAGCTGTGGGTGGTGGGTGGTGGTGGTGGCCTGTGGTCTTTCTGGCCTGTCCGTTGCTGTACATGCATTCTGCTTTGTGCGATGGATTTCCCGCATGCTCACCGCTGCGGTGTCGTCAGCAACACATTACATTATGTTCGCGGTACTTTGGTGGGCTTGATGTAGGGTGTGAATTGGTGCCAGCTGAGACATGTGTGGGTACACTGATGGATGTGTTCCTGTCCACACCAGTGTGTCTGGTGTGGCCAGGTGCCCTGTTTCAGCCCGTGGAATTTGTGTTCTGTTTTGTGTTGTATTGTGTTTTGTTTACGTACCTCCGGCGGCGTCCGCGGCGGGCGATGTTGGCCTGGTGATGTATCACGTACAGCACCGGGAGGACGTGTAGTGCTGGATCCATGGCGTTCGGCTCCGGGTGGAGGGCTCCGGAAGTCTCGTTTCACGCTCCGCTGTCGAGATTCCGCCGTGTCTGGAAGGGCGGTTTCTCCCCTGCGGTTCGACGGGTTGTTTGGCGCATCGTAATTTGTTGAGCGGACGGGACGTCATTCCGCACGGCGGTGAGTCTCCATTGGCTCCCACCGGCTCGGTGGCGGGCGCACTTTCATGGCGGTCGGCGTTGCACCGCGGAGGTCGGGAAATGGGGCATATTTACCCTTCATAATATGGCGGCCGTGAGGACCGCTGCTGGCGGGCGGTAAAAGGCATTTTTCCGCACCGCCGGCACCACGGTACTAACACCGACCGCCATCGTAATCGGCCCCTTGGTTTGGAGGATTCGCTCGATACAGGTGTTATCTTGCGATGTTAATAATGCGAGTCAACACCCTTAATTTTGTGGTCAGGTGGCTGTTTTTAAACTGAAAAGTCTCTCTCTATATCTTCGTGTTATAAAGGCAACAGTTCTCCCAACCGTGACAAATGCGCATGAAGTTTTTTTAAGTTATTTAGCTTTTTTAGCAGACAGAGTAAAAACTAAACTATTTACAAAGTTTTTTTTATTGCACACTATAAAAAACACACAGGCGCAAGTCCACTTAGACCTTTGATTGCTAAAGCAAGTACCGGTTGCCAAGGTCAACCTTATGAAATGCTGTAATGGAGCCAGAAGTGCAGCTAATTGCGACGTTAAAATCATCTTTTGTCATTATGATAATATCTAATATGTTACCCGAAGTGCCAGTCTTTGGATCAATTACTGGGACTCGGCAATGTCAGATCTGTATAATTTTCTCTTTGGATACTCAGATTCCTATTTCAGGCTTGGTGTTGAACAGCAATTACGAAAATCTATATTTTCAAGATATATATGAATTCTTAGACAGGAAACATTGTACTGTGACTGGTTCTTCAAAGATATACAGGATTTAGTTGAAAATTATATTTAATCTGAGATATGTGGGAACTGTGAACATTACAACTTCCATGTATTTAAATTAACCATATCATCTATTGGCAACTAGGCTGGTAAAATGTGTATTCTTTTAAAAATAATTTTGCAGAAATGCAATAAGCTTAATGATTCTATGCGAACACCTGATTCTATATGTTGGTGTTATGTAGCTATCTCTGAATTATTAAGAATGTTAAAAATCGACAATAAATGTATTCCATACATATATAATTGTCACCCAGCAGGGAACTGTTTACCATATTATTTTGATCGATTCTTCGAATGCTCCTGCTGGAATAATTAAAATCCTAAGCGTTTGAATACAGTATTTTGGCCATCAACTTGCCTACGATCCCACACTCACATTGAGGACCATATAAATATTGCATGGTTTGGTATGTACTGGGCGCATAATTTGTGCCCTATTCCAGTTTACTCACGTCAAATGCTTTAATGTTATATCATCATCATCAAAACTTTATTTCAGCAACAAAAGCAACCCTAAAAACACAGCACAGAAATAACTCAAATATTACCACATTGTTACAAATTTACATGAATGCATAAAACAGGATAATAACACATCTTAAAATTAGTAATACATGATTAAATAGTTATAAAAATAAGATAACCATGGTGGACATACTAAAAGTATAGTTTTCCTAAAAATAAAGAACGCCCACCGAGTGGACTAGCCCAAAGTGCACATTTCATATCAAAAGTCTCAATTTGAATGATAAATCACCATAAAAGAGTACAAACAGAATCCTCTATATCAAATTCATCGCTACTAATGAAGTACTATAGTAATAATCAATAGCACAGTAAACTCTACATCAGTTAGTCGGGTCTCGATCTCCTGGACACCGAGGCAGCTCGCAGAAAAGATAAAGCAGTAAAAATAGCATTGTCGTTGGGAAGCATGTGAAGATACATCAAAGCTGGCCTGACTTGATTACAATTTCCTTGGCCAGCTAAAATACGAGCTAAACATTATAAAGTGCAGTATGTCCTGCGGAGACTTATTGTCGCATTATTAAAATCCTAATCCTTTAAATACGGTATTTTGGCACTCCTTCTAAGTGCCCAACTTGCCTACAATCCCATATTCTCATTGAGGACCAAATAAATATAGCATGGTTTGGGATGTGCTGGGTGCATAATTTGTGCCCTATTCCAGTCTACTTGCGTCAAATGCGTTAATGTTATATCAATTCTGATATTTTAATGTGCATTATTTGGCACTATTAAGTCTGCACTATTTACCCACTGAAAATCGGGTGGGATGAAAAAAACTTAAGTGCTCCATTTTTACTGAGTTTTAATTCTGGTTATGTCACAAACATAAGTTTGCGATCAAATGGAGATTTGTATCCAACTCAGGTGCTCATTTACAACCCTATTGCGCCGCCGGTGCGTCACTTTTATTGATGCAGCGCGATAGGCTTGCCCATATTTACAAGGCCACTTAAAGTTACCCTGTGCGACTTTTCATGGCCTTGTAAATTTGGGCCCCTTTCACGCATTACTCTGCGTGAAAGGGAAGTTCCATGGCTGTTGCTGTGGGTGTTCCCACGCAACATCCTTGGAACCTGACACAGTCCAGATTTACAATGTTTTGTAACGCTGGGAGTGCATCAAAATCCTATGCCTCCCCAGGGGAAGCGTAGGAGTGTTTGCAACAAGGATAAATACTTTTATTTCTCCTCGTTTTTTACCTCTGCATCACTCATAGAATGATTGTTTTTGTGCAGAAAGGTTTCCCTTCCTGCACAAAAACAATTATCCCCACAATGCAGGCACCCTTGCACCATGGAGTAAGGGTGTCTGCGTTGGCGCACGGCTGCTAATTGTGCGCCGGCGCATGGGAGACGGCCCTGCATCTTGTAGATACAGGACATTCCTGCCCTTTTATTTTGGTGCACGGCAGTACAGCAGGAAGGCTTCCTGCACTGCAGTGCATCAAAATTTTGTAAATGAGGCCCTTAGGGGGAGATTTACTACAATTTTACGCCGTGTTTACGCAAATCGGCGCAAAATCTTTTTTTCCGGTTTACTTTTCAATGCTAAACTGGTTTAGCACTGGAAATAACGTGAAAGTAACACAAAACAGTGCATAGCTCTGCTTTGCATTACTTAGCGCGAAGGGGTCATACCATGGGCGGAGCATGGATGTTCCCATGCAACCACCCAAGGTTTCTGATGCTAAACCCTAGTTACTAAATAAAGTAGACAGGATTTGGCCTCAGAAAATGGCACCCTTTTGAACTAGGAGCAACGAAGGAGAAATGCTTTCACTTCTCCTTCCTTTTCTGACTTTGTGTGTGTGCTGCACTTTAAAGCAAAACAAAGGGTTAAAGTCAGTCTATGCATAGTATTTTGTACTGGAAGGGTACCCTTCCAGCACAAAACCTATGTTAGACTCACTGAGATACCCTTGCACTGTGGTGCAAAGCAGGGGTGTAGGAGACACTACATTTCTGGGGGGGACAGGGACAACTTTGTGGACTTTCCAGTGACCCTGTACAAATTGCCCGTTGCATGAGACCATACGCCCATTAAACGAATACAATCGCATAGTGTTTAAGTGAAATATTGACAGAGGCAGACATGTAGTCACAGTTTGCAAGTTTACTTTATTGTTATTTGCATTCACAAAGTAATTAGACCAAATGTGGAAAAAACATGTATATGAATCTTGCATCTTCATGCACCAAGCAAACAAAGGTGGTACGGAAAAAGGAAGAATAAACTAAATTCTCTTGGTGACATTCCTATATCTCAAAATGTAATTGGACTAATTAGAAATTCCATCAGTCGGATCGATCCCTTTTGGAAGCCCTTTGTTTAGCAGGGCAGAAGATGGAGAACAAGAATTGAGTTTTTTATGGAGTAGTGCATTATAGATACAACCAAATGACTTCTTATTTGTGGCTGTGGTACATAACGCCTCGCATATTTAACCACTTCTTTCTAGAACTGTATGCTGCATTTAGGCTGGTGATTTGTGTCTTGTGCACGGAATAATGTGCATCAAGTTTACTATGAGTAAATATCACATATATGTAAACCTGCAACTTTTGGGAAGTGTGAATAGGCAGATCCGGCAACAGGAAGAGAGAGAATTGTATTCGCCTTTTGACCAGCTTTTCAGTAAAGAACATTTTTCTTGTAGTGACAAACACACAAACAGGAAGTAAAGCAGGCACTTTCTAAGCAAGGCAATGAGAGTGACAATGAAGTCAACCAATGGGCGGGCTCTCAGGCACCTAGGTAAACAAAATATCTCGCAAGCAACAATACCTTTGCTGCCTCTGGCGAGACCTAAAGTATAGGGAATGGGTGGAAGAACATTGCAAACTGTCAAAAAGGCGAAGATTTCTGCCACGTATACTGAAGGACATTAAACAATTGACAGGGCGCCCTAAACATCTGTTACCTGCCTGAGGGGGAACCAGCCTTTACCACACAGCCTTTACCACAAAGGTATGTTTTTTTCTTTAAATAACATACTTTTCATGTTATTTAATGTTAGAAATGGGGGTCTCTAGTTGGCAGAGGTAGGTACCTTTGACCAAGTAGGGGCCCTTGCTTCTAGTCAGGGTAAGGGGCTACACTCCTAAAATAACCCCTGCTCACCCCCTTGGTAGCTTGGCACGAGCAGGCAGGCTTATCTCAGAGGCAGTGTGTAAAGCATTTGTGAACACATACAGTAATACCGTGAAAACACTACAGATGGACACCACACCAGTTTAGAAAAATAAGTAATCTTTATCTAGACTTAACACAAGACCAACGACAAAAATCCACAATACAATATTCAAAAATATGGCTTTTAAATGGTAGAAATAGCTTAGTTCAATGTAGATGGTAAATGCAACACTTTACTCTCAAAGTACCTTGGATGCGAAATCCAAAACAAACAAAAGGGTCGCAGGGAAGGTGATGCGCCGTCCCTTACACTGAGGGGAGTGGATGAGTCTTCCTTACTGCAGCGCAGGGGAGTGATGCGTCGCTTCCTTACTGTGTGAGGAGTTGATGCGTCGGTCTCTTACTGTGATCCGGTGCGATGCGACAAGATGGCGCTTCAATGCGATGACGATCCGGTGCGATGCGACAAAATGGCGTCTTGGTTACTGTGCAACAACGTAGATGCGATGCCTGCACGCCCGACGGCCGTGCGGCAACTCAGTGAACTTCTGAGCCGCGACAGGCCCTGCGACACGCTTCTCCGGTGATGCAACGGCGACCACTGCGGTGGCGGCATGCTTCTCCGTTGATGCGATGCGCCTCGGTGATGCGATGGTGAGCAGCTGCGCCAGCGGCACGCTTCCTCGGCGATGCGACGGCAACTGCTGCAGCGGCGACATGCTTCTCCTTCGTTGAGTCGCGCTTCCAGCTCCCAGCGACACGCAGTCTTCAAAAGGGCCCAACACAACAGCAGGCACCTCTTTGCAGGTAGAATTCCCAGCAAGGGAATTCAAGGGAGCTGGTTGGTGAAGTCTTGTATCCCTGAGACTTCAGGCAGGAGGCAAGCTCAATCTTCAAGCCCTTGGAGATCTTCGTCAAGAAGATGAAAGTACACACAAAGTTCCTTTCTCCTTTCCTTGGCAATAAAGTAACCACTGCAGGCCAACCCCCAAACAGCACACAGCACAGGGGCAGTCTCCTCCTTCAGCTTCCTGGTTCTTCTCCTTGGCAAAGGTTTGTCTTGGTTCCCAGAAGTGATCTAAAGTCTTGGGGTCTGGGCCCCAATATTTATACTCAAAAAGTCTTTGTTCTCTGAAGGCAGAGAGTGTCTGTACCTAGTCAAAACCAGTTCTGTCCACACTGGTGCAGCTTCCTGGCAGGAGGTGGAGACAGCATTGTTGAAAGCAGACCTGGCCCAGGTAGCTGAAAGGAAATCTCCTCCCCCTACTCTCTATTCTATGAGCGCTCAGGGGAGTGAAAGGAAATCCCCCCCCTACTCTCTATTCAGCCAAGGTCCTATTCAGCCCAGCCCTGATAAATCAGACTGCTGGAGCCCAAGCCCTCCTGTCACTCACAAACCAGACAGGCAATACACAACCTAGCAGAGGCAGGCTGGATGATTAGGCAAGAAAATACCTACTTTCTAAAAGTAGAATTTTCAAACACAGAATGTAAAAATCACCCACACTAAAAGATGTATTTTAACATTCTGAGTTCAGGCATACCAAACTCGAATTTCTACCTTGTTCCCTGGGTCAGTTAGGATTATAAGGTGTTATAATCAAACTGCCCATTCTGGCCTATGGGAGCAGGTAGCCTTGCAATAGTGAAAAACGAAATTGGCTGTAATTCACTATCAGGACATGCCACACACATCAGGGCATGTCCTACCTTTCACATACAATGCACTCTGCCCTAGGGCCTACCTTAGGGGTGACTAACATGTAAAAAAGGGAAGGTTTGGGGACTGGCAAGTGGGTGCACTTGCCAAGTCGACATGG